>OX246753.1:119535026-120135026 GCA_945910035.1 Brachypalpus laphriformis | reverse complement strand
CCTCGATTCTTGATCTTCTCAACTTCACACATGAAAACACGGACTACACCCCATCGAAACTGAGATTTGACCGACACTTTCGTACGAGTATCCCTGAACGCGATGAGTGGGATGGCTCTCCCCCTGATGATGGAAATTCAGTGCACTTCTACGCAGATGGCTCTAAGACCAAAGGTGGGGTGGGCTGTGGTGTTTTCTCCGAAAAGCTCAACCTGAGCATCTCGTTCCGCCTCGTCCATCGTTGTAGCATTTTTCAGGCGGAAATCATGGCGATTAAGGAAGCCCTGTCTTGGCTGAAATGTAATGTATTATCTGTCAGGGATATAATCATTTTCACTTATAGTCAAGCGGCTATGAAGTCCCTGGAATCGTGCTCTTTTACTTCAAAGACCGTCTTAGACTGCCGTTTGTCTCTTACGGAGATGAAAGAGCAGTTCAACATTCACCTATGCTGGGTGCCAGATCACAGAGACATTCCAGGAAACTGTAGGGCGGACGGACTCGCCAGACAGGGTACTACTCCAAGAATTCTGCCAGATAGGCAAGCCCTACCCTGTATGCCCCTTGCTACATGTAAGCATCTACTGAAGCTGAACGCTATTAGCAAGACCAACATTAGGTGGGATATTGGCTCAACGTGTCATATTTTGAGGCAGATCTGGCCTAAGCTGGACCAGAAACGTAGTGCCGAGTTGGTTAAACTAAAGCGATTATAGATCAGCTGTGTTATCGGAGCCACCACCGGACACTGTCTAATCGGCCAACATGCCAAAAGACTTGGCCTCTTTTCCAATGACTTCTGCAGGAGCTGTAGAGACGAGGAGGAGGAGGAAACCATTCTTCACTTCCTATGCACATATCCTGCTCTATTACGCAAAAGAATGCTCCATCTAGGAGCTTCCTTCCTTGACGACCTCAGCGATTTGGCGTCCTTAGACGTCATGAGCATCCACCGCTTGATCGAAAGCTGCGGTTGGTTTTATTAGCCCCTGAGTGGTCTAATGGTAGATCCTTGGCATCACAATGGACCTTTACTGGGCTAAGTGTGTCTGCATCGTCGTGCAGACAGCTAATCTAGCCTAACCTAACCTAAGTATAACGATTCATAATCATCGTTGAAGTGTGTCGTTCATCCTACTGAAGCCAAAATATTATGGTATTTGGTTGGTCTTAGAAAGGTCTCAGAATCATAAGAAAGGTTTAATGAATTAATGATAGTGATTATTGAAGAAACTCCCACCAACGTTTTGATGATCTTCCAATTGAAAAACTCGAGTACGTTTGTGATTACAAAGTATAAAGTATCAGCCTTTAGTACGAGGATGTCATATTGCATTTCATTTCAGAGAATATTCCTCGGAGTACAGAATAGAGAGTATGAATTAAGGGTTCCGTTCACCAGCACTGACAGGGCTTTGTTGCAATTCAGCAGCAAGGCAGCCCACCCAGAACAAACCGGTGATATTACCTCACAACTTACTGATAACGACCTCGAAGGAAGAAGTATTTGAAAAAGATTGAAGAAGATGCAATACCAATCTCGGTAAATTCACCAAGTATTAGTTGAAATTTAAGAGTCATCTCGTGGCCTCTGGTTTAGTCCACCCACTTAATGTTGACAAATAGTTCATATTTCAGGGAATTTCAGTTACTTGCTTGCACCCGTAACTATAGCGTTTCGTGAAATTACTCAATTTTCATAGTTTGATCAAACTTGGTGTTAGGGTAGGTAGGTAGAAGTGCTTGTGTCAGCAAACCAAGCCGCAAACACTTAATAACCGCAGAAGCGCCGTTTTAATACCACAACTCAAGTGACCTATCGGATGTAAAAAGGACTTCAACTACTAGGGAAAAGGAAAAGAAAAAGGGGTAAGGATTATTCAAAACCACCCCGTTACATTGAGGAAACTGATAATATCCCCAGTGCTAATCGCCGCTAGGTCTATTAGGTAGTCGAAAAAGGGTTTACCTAAGGTGCGCTGTCTGTCCTTGCCTAAAGCCGGACACTTGCAGATGAAGTGTAAGATTGTTTCTATCTCGTCATCAGTATTGCAGCTACGACAGTGTGCATTAAATGTAATGCCTATTGTGGCCACATGAACCGCGATGGGCCAATGGCCAGTAGTAACTGCCAGAGCTCTTGCGTTATCTTCTTGAATCGATTCCGTACTGACGTTATTGAAGGCGCCTTCAACGTCTAAGAAGGTGGCTAAGGTATATTGTTTGAAGTGGGTTGTCTTTTCTATCGTTTGCACAACTTCATGGAGCGCTGTCTCTGTCGATCGCCCCTTAGTGTACGCATGTTGAGATTTGGATAGAAGGAATTTGTCTAGGGTATTTCGAATATGTGTATCTAAGATGCGTTCCAACGTCTTTAAAAGGAAAGAGGATAAGCTGATGGGTCTGAAATCCTTTGTGGATCCATGACCCCGCTTTCCAGCTTTCGGAATAAACACAACACGAACACGTCTCCAGCTCAGGGGAACGCGGTTTAAGAGAATACAGCTTCTGTAGATCGGTACCAGCCATGGGACCACATGATCCAATGTTTTTTGCAGCATAACGTGGTGTTAATATTAAAGAGAAACTAAAAAAAATGGTCTCCCAATTCACTCTGTCTGTCTGTCGAATCCATCTATGCGTTCTTTTGAATTACTTACTTACTTAGATCCTTTAATCCCTCGAAGGGCATAGGGCGTCAACCACGCCTGCGCGCCATCTTGTTCGGTGTCCTGCAACTCTTTTGAGCTGTTTCTAACTCATTCCTAAAGAGCTATCTATCTCGATTCCTCCTCAACTGTACTACGTCGCATTTGCCTAGGGCGTCCCGCTATTCTGCCTGCCTGGATGAGCCGATTCCACTACATGGCGTATTTCGCAATGGAGTTGTCTTCGCACGGTAGGGTGTGTCCAATCCACTGTTACTTTCTCCTTCGCATAGTAATGTCTATAAGTTCTTGGCCCGTTCTCCAATTAAGTTTTCGCTGGAGATACGATTGGGCCAAAAAATCCTCAGGATGATTCTTAGGCATTTGTTTACGAAAGTTTGCAGCTTGTGTGTGATAGTTGTATCCACCTTCCAAGCTCTGCCATACCCATACAGCAGTACTGATTCTACGTCACAGCTTCGTTCGCTGAGAACATTGCTTCTCTAGACTTTTGATAGCACTCTGAATGCAGCTTTTGCCTTCTCGCTGCACACATCCAGTTCGGTGCCACTGAGATCAGCCGAGACCACACTTCCTAAGTATGGAAATTTGTCTAATTCCTCAACTAATCGAGTGGTGTCAAGTCGCATGATCGCTGTGGCCAATTGATGACCGCTCGCCGTGAGATGACCCAGTCGCCAAATTTCTCCCTCACTACTTTGAGCGTTTCGTCTCTTGTATGGCATGGAATGCCGTCTTATGGCAACCGTATCGATTTTCTCGAGCTCTGGCCACAGAAAGTCGATTAACATCGCTCTATGCCTGTGACCATTGACGCTATCGGTGCCTCCTCCCTCATTTTGAAAGAAATAAGGTCCGACGATGCCGCCATGCCATAAACCGCACCAGATAGTCAATCTTAGTGGATACGTTGATGCTTCATCGAACACTTGTGGATTGTGTTCGCTCCAATAACGGCAATTTCGCCTGTTGGCATAGCTGCGCAGCCAAAAATGGGCCTCGTCCAAGAACGTAATTTTTTTGCCAAAGTCTGGATCTCCGCCCAATTAGAGAAACTTACGGCATTTTCTACGGTCATTCGGCTTCAATTCTTCCGTCAGCACAATCTTATATGGATGTAGGCCCAAATCCAGCCGCAAAATAAGCCGGGTTGGCTCTCTGGCGATGTCCAATTCAGCTGATCGGCACCGAATCGACATTTCGGGGTTTTCTTCGATACTGGCCGCTACGGCGCCTATGTTTTCTTCATTTCGCACCAATCTCTGTCTAGTTGGTGGCTTAAGATCTAAAAGAGTGTACTCACGCTCAAACTTGTCCACGGTGCGACGAATTGCCTGCACACTGAAGCTATGATGACGACCGACCTCACGCCGAAGTTCACGTTGCGTATTTACCACCGAGCCGGAAGTTCGATAATATTTTTTAATAATTTCCGCACGTTCGGCAAGCCTAAAACGATGCATAATGAAATGGCAAACCTTAGTGAAAATTTTGACAGCTGGATGTCATTGGTAACTTTTAGAGCTGCTGAAACATAACAATTGGAAAAAGTATCATTGCTATCTGGTCACCCTTTACTTCTAAAGTTTTTTTTTTTTTTTACGAGCATAATATAGTTTTTCTTACAATACCACGCCTTTCTCTTTGGACAGTTTGGTCCTTTTTCACTTCTTTTCAATCAAAGAATGTTAAAAAATCTGCCCCTTCACTTATCTACATAAGCAGTTACTTATGTCCTCAAGCCATTCATCCGAGCAATGTCCTCGTATTTTAAATCCTCAGCTGCAATTTTTCCTCGGGGTTCGTTTTTCAGTCCAATTTTCATTTCAGCTTATCCAACGAGCAACATCTGTAGGTTAAGACACATCATCTATCTATCCATTCGTCATCATCCATCCAGGATTTGTTCAACCGACCACCAGTGGTTCATTGTTGACAGCTAATAGGCCTTGGTAAATATTTTCCTTCGCGTTCTGTTTAATGTACCGTCAAAAATTTGTCACCAATGCCGCCTAACAAATTTGGAAAAAACGCACCTACATCCTATTATAATCCCCTCCTTCAAGGACATCATTTTTCATTTTCATTTCTTGACAAATGCTTATTCTAAGCGAAGGAAAAAAAATAAGTTTTGACGAATGATTCCCCTGGCAAATGCTTAAAAATGAAAATTTGCGTCTATTTGGTTTTTGTTTTTCTTTTTTGTTTTTCGTTTTTTTTTTTTTTTTCTTAAGGTAAGGGTGCGTTAACCCTTCTCAGGGGGCTAGTGTCTCACTCGTGGGATCATCATTTTAGAAAGAATAAAGAGAATTCCTTTGTATTTCTTTTGACAGTTGACGAAGCACAGTACTGTTTTTTTTTCTTCGCGCTGCGTCAATTAAATCCTAATTTACAAAAAAAAAAAAAAAAAGTTCTCGAATCCCTTCCAACAGCTTAAGCATCCCTCCAGAAGGGATTTATCTTGATTGATGGTAAAAGATGCAACGTCACATGCCAATCATCTTAATCCTAATGAATTTCTCTTAACCACGATTCAATGATTAGGCCGAGATACAAAGATACAAAACAAAAAGTAATATAATTGAAATACTTAGCTTAGAAGTTTCGCACGAACTATATCACATGGTGAAAGGTTAATGAAGCAGTTTCTGTGGGGCTTGCTTGAGAGGGCGTGATTCCATCGATGAGGCACACTCTGGCATTCAAATTAAAGTTGACGACAGCGTGGCGACGAGAACGCCCTATCGACACGACGACGCGTCAATTATTCGTGCTTAGGAATCAGCTATAAGTGTTGTATTGTGTCAAACTTGTTAATGAAAGGGCTTCTTTCGATGGTAGTGGAAAATCGGCTTGAAGAACTTTTAGCAAAAGTTTAGTTATCCGCTTTATGACTTGAGTTTGTTGGCGAAGAGAGTCTATCGATTTTGAAGGTAATTGGAGTTTGGAAATCGCAGGATATTTGTGATGGGATTATGCTTAACACAAGCAAAACTTCTCTCACAAGTGGTTTCAAAGAGCGGTTATTAAGGATGGTTGTCGTTTTTCTTATAAAGTAAGGAAAATCGTTTAAGTGTAAAAAGTTGGCGGGTGCTTTTAAGTTGATTTTTAAAAACGTGTTATATATATTTCTTATGTTGTAAAACGAGTGACATTTGAAGCAAATTAGCAAGAGCGGAAGTTAAAGTTTTGGATAGCTGAACAAAAAACTCGTGTTGGTGTAGCACTTAATTTCGATTATTTCCCATACCAGTTTAAAATACTTAACAGGTTCCGTAGGAACCCATCATAATTCTAAATAAAAATTGGATTATGTATTTCAAATTACCTTTCAATGGACGCAATGAGGTAAGTTCTAGTAAAGTAGTTCTTCCATAAAGTATTTTGCGCTATCCTTTCGCATAAATGCCTCCTGTATTTCATCGCGCTCCTGCTAACTATGCCATTCTGCATACATACCGAAATTCTTTCGCCAGGGCATTAGCTAGCATCTGCTATGTCTAGAAAGTTCAGTGTAATCAATTTAAAGCTAAGAATAAAAAAAAAACGTAAGTTAAAACTAATCGAATGCACTAGGACTCGATTAGGTATCCTTAAAATCTATAAAACTCATTCTGCATTATGTGGTCAACATTTCCAAGCAACGGGAAATTCGCTTAAATGATTCCTGTACCGAAAAACTCAAACAGAATCAGGCCAGAAGATTTCAGACCAATAAGTATTTTGCCTCTCAAAGGTGTTTGAAATTCTACTGAGGAACCAAATAAATAACCATATTTCTCTTTTTAATACGCCTACTCCATGCGAATCTGGTTTTAGGCCAAAGCACAGCTCTACTACTGCCATTGTAAAAAAAAATGGATGACATAGGTTGGGTTAGGTTGAAGTAGCTGGCAGCTGAGAATCGCCAACACACTAAAACCAATAATATATCCATTGTGATATCACCTGGATTATGGGAGACAGTTTCTCTCTACCTACCCGTTAGACCATTTTGAGCTTCTTGTAAAACGTAGGAAGCTCTTGAGATCGATGTCTATCAGGTCATCTATATCGTTGTAATAGGGGGCTTCTAGGTGAAGATTCCTTCTACGGGAGAGAGCTGGGCAGAAACAAGAAAGGTGAGGAATAGTTTCTTTCTCCTCTTCATCTATGCAGCTTCTACAAAAGTCGTTCGCAAGAACACCCAGCCTTGTAGCATGGTAGCCTACTAGAAAGTGTTGAGTGGTGACACCTATTGTAGCGCCGATATGTAATCTGTTGAGAGAAATCAAATTCTTAGAGCGTTTTAGATTCAGCTTTGGCCAAATCTGTTTTGTCGCTAGACATGTAGGTCCACTTGTTCACCTAAGATTTGTACTCTCGATAGTGTCCAGCTTAAATTTGAGTTTGCAAGCAGCGATTGGTATACCTAAGATACATTTGTCCGGCACGATGGGTATAGTTATTCCTATTCTGGCGAGTTTATCGGCCTTACAATTCCCTGGAATGTCCCTATGCCCCGGCACACAACACATGTGAATATTGTACTGCATAGCCATCTCTGCGAGAGACGATCGACCATCTAGAGCTACTAAAGAATTTATAGAGGCAGATTCCAGGATTTATTGCTTCTTGGTTGTTAGCAAATATTCCATTTTTCTTAAGCCAAGATAAGACTTCTGGATGATAAAAGACTTGAATAAGATCATAATAATCATTCTATTTTGTGTCTTTCAGACTTTTCGAAAGCCTTTGATAGTGTGAGTCACTTCGTGTTGAAATTAAAGTATTTTAACAATGCAATTCCAGTCAACATGAAGTGATGTTGATTTCCAGCTATTTAACTAACAGATTTTAACAAGGTAGTACACCCTCAGGAATTTCTCCGTCTATGGAGTGTTTCCTGGGGTTCCACGGGGGTCGTGCTACTGTTTTCGTTTTTCATAAACGATCTGCCTAGTACATGCCTTATTGCTAACATGCACTTATATGCTGATGATGCCCAACTGTGTATATTGTGTAGCAAGACTTAGCGTCTATAAGTCAAAGGGCTGACAAGAATAAACTTTGTCTTAACCGGCACAATAATAAAAATATAACGCTTTTTTTGTGAAAAAAAAACTAATTAATCTTTTTCCCAAAAACTTAAACTAATTTCATTTTTTCGGCTCATTTTCGTATTCAGCGCATCAAAATCTATAAGAAAATCTAGGCGAACCCTACAGGCGGATCAGTAGAAATGCGGGGACGGAGGGAGAGTGGGAGGGTTAGGATCCCTTATTTTCGGATCATAACCTCGTTGATAAAAGGAAAAAGAAGAAGAAAATCTGTAAGAAAAATTAATTCGCATAAAGAATACCATTTCAAAGTCCAAATTTGTTGTCTAGTGTAATCATTAAAAAAAGGTTCCACATACGCCCCACTAACTAGAGCCAGGGTGTCAACCTCAAACTCCTTAAGTGCCATTTTTTTGTTTCAACTATGATAGCGGGCCATATTAAAAATAAAATGCAAATGTTATACTAAGTATGTATAAGTAAGAGGTATATAGAAAATTATTTTACTAAAGAAAAAAGTTATATATTTTTTTTTTTCAGTAGTGTTAAGACGAAATATTATTTTGATGATCCAGAAACTTGACTCCTTTTACGCTTCATTATCTCCTCGATGTTTGGTGTCCACGATGTTATATTGATTTTCAAAATGGACTGAAGATGTTCATCTGTAAGCCTTGAACGGTATTTGGATTTATTAATCTTCATTGTTGAAAGCATCTGTTCACACACATATGAACTTCTTAAAATGCATAAAATGCGGGCAGCATGGTTCCTTAAGTTGGGATAGCTATTTTGATTTTTGAAGTACTTTGTATAAAATGTCAAAGTATCAACTTAATTGAACTTGCTTTTAAAAGCAGTATCACACTCTATTAGCTCCATTTGCAAGTAAGGCGGTGCTTTACCAACATCAGTTTGCCCTTTTGAGCCATAAACGTAGCAATATGTTTACGCAATTCGAAAAATTGATTAAGCTTTGATCCACGACTAGGCCACCGAATTTCTGCAAGGTGTGGAATATCTGAATATTGTTGATCAAGATCTTTTAAAAATTGTATGAATTGGCGATGATTTAGTCCTCTACTTCCAATAAAATTAACTGTTTTAATTATGGAATTCATGACATGATCCATTTTCAGCACTTTAGAGGCCAAGGTTTCTGATGTACAATACAATCAATTCCAACGAATTTTGATCGTTCACTTTTAATTTCATTTAAAATTTGTTCCGTATTTTCGTCAGAACACCAATATTTTTACCGACCATGGATGGTGCACCATCTGTGGTAATACTGCAGAATTTTATCAACTTATGACTTGATACTAATTGGTCAATTGCATTCAAAGGAATGCACTGGAGCAACTCTTCTGTGATATTAAAACCTTTATTGATTCCACGAATAAATACAGCAAACAAGATGTACCTGTAATATCCGTACTTTCATCGGCTGGTAAGGAATACCAGATAAGTTCTTTAGTTTTTTCTCTAAGTTGAAAGTCCAAGTTTTCTGCCAACTCATTTATTCTGGAAGCGATCGTATTTCTACTCAGGGATATTTCTTGAATGGCTTGTTTCTGTGATGGGAATGAACAATCGGCCACGTCTAGCATACATTCTTTTAAAAATTCGCCGTCACTAAAAGCTTTCGGTTTTTTTGCAGTCTTTAGTACAATTGAATAACTAGCTTTCATTGCATTCTCGCTGTCAGTTTTTGATTTTTTTTTAAAAATGATTGCTGTCGGCCCCCCTGGCAGCTGACCTCCTCGTGATGGGGGGCGGGCAATGTGACTGGGATGTGCAGATGGGGTAACTTAAATAGTTATTGCCATCCATACAATCCAGTCACGGCTAACAAAGCGCACACCCCATGATGACCAAAAGAAGACGACCGGTCTCGGATATTGCCAAACCTGGCAAACCAGGGCATCCTTTGGAGTCAGGCCTGAAGGGTGTCAGTATGCGAGCTTCTGGTGGTCGGCCTCTCCCGCTCGGCAGCCGGCCGGGTCAAACTCGAAATGGCTACGAGCTTCCTGTCAATGGTCCCGCGAACCATTACGGGAGTCAAGGGGTGAGCGTGCTGTGCACCGATAGGGGCATAGATGGACTCTCTGATTTTCGACAACGGCATCGACTTAGGATAGGCACATGGAACGTCTAATCGCTCACAGGGAAGAACCTTGAGCTTGTTGAGGAGGCTGTTAAAAGTCGACTAGATATAGTTGGCGTCTCTTCAATAAAGTAGAGAGGTTCTAAAACTGTGGAGCTTTTGGATGGGTGCAAGCTCTTCCTGTGAGGAGTCGCACCTCAATGTCTGCTCAGGCGGGAGTAGGGATACTCACAAGTCCCAGGTTGACAGACAAAGTATTGGAGTGGATACCATTAGGAGGGAGAGTTGCGATCTTAAAGCTCAAGCTTGGAACATCAACTCTGGCATTGGTGCAGGTGTATGCACCGAGCCTTCAGTCAGAGTATAGAGTATGCAGCTTTCTTAGATAAAGTTGATGCTGCCCTTGAAAAGGTTGCAGATATGGATTCTTTTGTCCTGATGGGTGACTTCAATGCTCATGTGGGTGTAGATGTTATGACATGGGGGAGTGTGATTGGTTTCAACAGCGGTTATTGCCTCTGCGGGAGATGTTTGTGGAGTGAAGTGGCTTGGTGTGTTGGCTGGTGGTGGGAAAAGAACTGCTTGGTTTAAAACGCCCGGAGTTCAAGCAGCCATCAGAGAGAAGAAGAGAGCCTTTAAGTTGTGGATTCACTTGGGGAACTCCGATTCTCGAAATCGGTACACTAAGGCGCGAAGAACTTGCAAATTAGCTGTGAAAACAGCGAAAGAACAGTCTTGGAAGGAGTTTGGCGAAAAATAGGAACGTGACCACAGATCTGCGAATAAGATGTTCTCCTTCTTTGAAGGAGTCAAATCTAAAGACGGTACACTTCTTTCCAATGAGGAGGACATCTTACGCAGATGGAGCGAGCACTTTTCAGAATTGCTCAATCCCGAACAGGGCACCCAAAATGACAGACCTATTATCGAGAGTTGGGCGAAAAGAAGTCCTACGGTAGAGGAAGTAACTTTGGCGATCAAAGCGCTAAAGTTTGGCAAATCTGCTGGTGTGGATGAAATTCGGCCAGAAATGCTCAAGGCTTTAGGTAAAGAGGGAGTACAATGGCTTTCGCGTGTCATTAAAGTGGCCTGGGAATGCGGTGAAACACCTGGTGATTGGCAAATGGGGGTGATAGTTCCTCTTTTTAAAAAAGGGGACAAAAAAGATTGCGCCAACTATAGGGGTATATCTCTTTTAAGTCCCCCTGGAAAAGTCTTCGCTAAGGTGCTAGAAACGAGTTCCAGAGCTGTGGTTGAGAACAGTTTGGGGGATGAGCAGTGCGGTTTTCGTCCCGGTAGAAGCACAACCGACCACTTATTCACTCTCAGAATGATTCTTGAGAAGGTCTGGGAGTATACTAAACCTGTCTACACTTGTTTTGTGGATTTGGAAAAAGCATATGATAGGGTTCCTTGGGGCAAACTCTGGAGTGTTCCACAGGAGTATGGGATTGATGGTTCTCTGTTAAGGACGATTCAGTCTTCATATACAAACTGTAGAAGCTGTGTTCGGATAAACGGTGTTAAATCAATACCATTCACCGTGGGCGTTGGATTCCGCCAGGGGTGCGTTTTGTCACCTCTCCTTTTCTTTGTATATATGGACTGGATGTTGCAGCGCAGCAATGGCGGGGAATGTTTCATAGTGGGAGACCTAAGGATTAGTCATCTGTTCTTTGCGGATGATTTGGTCATCCTTGGGTCCTCTCAAACCGAACTTCAACGCGCACTCGAAAGGTTTGTAGCCGTTTGTGATGATGCTGGAATGAAGATCAACGTGAACAAATCGGAAGTAATGGTCGTTTCCAAAAATCCATTCAGTGCACTCTGCATGTTAGTGGAGTCCCACTGAAGCAGGTGGAGAAGTTTAAGTACCTCGGGGTTCTATTCACGAGTGATGGGCGGAGCAATGCCGAGTTATCTTGTAGAATTGGTCAGGCTGGATCAATTTTGAGAGAGCTTGGCCAATCTGTTATAAGGAAGGCCGAACTTAGTGTTCAAGCTAAGCTATCGGTTTTTATTTCGGTGTATGTTCCAACTCTCACCTATGGTCATGAAATTTGGGTAGTGACCGAAAGAATAGGATCGCGGATACAAGATGCCGAAATGAGGTTCCTTCGTGGTGTTGCTGGAATAACTCGTAGGGATCGAATGCGCAACACCAGAGTACCCGAGGCGCTCAATGTTGAGCAGCTACTTCTCCGAATGGAACGATCTATGCTTCGATGGTTTGGTCACGTAGTGCGTATGCCCCCAGACCGGCTTCCAAGACGTGCCATGGTGGCCGTGCTAACAGGTAAGCGACACCGCAGTAGGCCTAGAAATAGATGGTTGGACGAAGACTGACATCTCTCCTGGAGCCGTCTAGGTATTCCTTCTGATGAATTGAAGTCAATGGCGGAGGATCGAGAAGGATGGAGAGTGCACCTGAGTATCCTACCCTTGCGACTCTCATGAAGGATTAGCGGGCCATTTGAAAATGAATGTATGATTGCTGTCCCATAAGTTTAGTTTTCAAAGGTGCCAGTTTTCCTTGCCTAATTTCGTCGATAAGTAACCCAAACTTGTCTTTATGATTCGTTTCATAGTGTCTTTTCACATTAGATTCTTTACAAACGGCAATAATCTGATTGCAAATCAAACAAAGGTCTACCTTTCCATTCAATAAAAAAATACGTAATTTCCCACTTTGACTGGAAAAATCGGCACTCACTATCAACTTTTCTTTTAGTGGACATTGTAAGGGTAAACTATTTTTAATAAATATATTTTATTATACCGAACTCGCCACCAATAAAACAAATGGAACAAAATCTCTCTAATCACGGAAGTATTTCGAATACTGAAAACAAATAAACAAGTTTACGCTTTAAAAGTGTGGCTAACACACAATCAAGAAGCTGGTGTGATTCCCCTCTTACGGAAAAACAAAACAAGATAAATACTTTGTTCTGCACTTTTCAATTCTTCTTTGCTCTGTTTTTGTCGGGGTATTGTGTATTCACAAATATGATCTTAAATCGTCATACAAAATTGTTTACACGGAGTAAGTCTATTCTTTTCTTCCATTTACTCTAAGAAAGGGATCAAATAATTGTTTACATAAAAACACAAATTAGGTGCGTTCCAAAAGTAACTGGAATGCACATGAAATTAATGCATTATTGAATTGATGTTGCGGGACACAACTAGTTGTCTTGCGCGCCACTCATGGCCCGCGGACCGTATCTTTTACTTGCCTGAACTAGAGGGTTTCCCTCATTTCGAAAATGCATTTCTTTGCGTTTTAACGAGATTTTTTTTAAATATTTTCGTTTTATATTTTTATTTTCAGAACCATCACCACTATATGATAATAATCACTATCACGAGGAATGTCTCAGGTGCAACTCATGCGGTTTGAATCTAACCGGCCCCAATCAGAAACGAGCAAGAAGGTTCAAGGTAACTAATGTTAAAATAATATTTCTCTTCCCGGTATCACCCTATAATTTTTCGCTGAAAATAAAATCACCCCGAGAACTAAAATTCAAATGAGTATGAATACTGCAACAACAACAAAGAAGAAGAACAGCTATATAATAATAAAGTAAAAATTTGTTAGCTTAAAATCCGGGGGTAAAACTCAAACTCGCATAAAATTTAATTTAGCCTCTCCGAGTCTCACGCTGGGATGGGTCTATGGGTTGCCTGCAGACAAGTCTGTTCGCAGGAGCAAAAGGCTATTGCGTCTGTTTTACCCACATATAGCGAACCTGTTTTATGGGTACATATGAAGTAAGGACAGCACACGAAAACACGCTTCAGCAATTACCAGGATTTTCTGTTTTTAACTTCAGCGAATATGGTTTTCGGTTTTGGTGTTTTTTTTTTTTTTTTTTTTGCTTTTTGGTACGGCAAATTATAAGGTGAGTTGTTCAGATTTGATATTCTCTCTCGTCCCGAAAACTCACTACTTTACTATGCTATACATAAATACAAATTGCAAAATAATTTACTTGGAATATTTTTGAATTTAATACGGTCCGCGGGCTAATGTGCTTGGTTTTATGTTTAATTCACGGATAATGTAGTACCATAGAGTGCATATAAATTAGAGGTGTGTTAATAATTTGGAAAGACGAAAGCTGTGTGGGTTTCCCCATGAAGATACGTAGTTTATAGTGGAATCAAGTGGAAAATTGACTCAGTGAAAGTTGAAATTTCTGCTTAATGCAAGGTTGCACTGTGAACGTGAAGAGAATATTGTTGTTGGGGGTAACTTTCGAAGGATTGTATAGTTTTGAACTTTTGAAGGATACACAATATTTAATAAGTTTCATAGATTGCTAACAGGAATTGCAAACAAAATATTATGGGAAGAAAAGTTGAAATATTGTAGAGTGCTGGGGCATCACACAATCAGCGAAATTCAGTGGAAATTCGATTTTCAGTTGTGAAGAGGTTCTAATCAATACAGTAGTTGGGGTGCGGACTGACTACACTTCCAGTTAATTACAGAAGAAAGTATATACCCTATACTGGAAGGTATTCTTAGATTCTGCTATTAAACTATCATTTTTAGTTGGTTGGCTTGTACCAGCTTTTGATGAGGAACACTACACCCGAAAGAGAAACTATGCTGCCACCAAATAGGAACAAGTAGAATCATTTAATTTTTTTTTTGTTTATATAATTATCGCGCGCCGAAGGGATACGCTTATACTGATGCTCAAGACACCGGCGGATGGGAAAAGGGTGGAGAGGAACGGATGTGATGCCACTTTGCATTGGCTTAAAATGTTTGTAGGTTGTAATGATTGGGAAATACAGAGGCTGGTAGATCGTTCCACAAACGTATCGTTTGGCTTATTAACGAATCCCTATATTTGACAGTACGTTCGAATTTGGCTTGAGGGAGAACTGATGTGCATTCGAAGCATGACGCATATTGCAGGTGAAGTTTTGAAGGGGAGGAATGCAACTGGCTATTTCGCTGGAGCATTTTTTATAAAAAAAAAGTAAAAAAATTGAAAAGACACGAGACATTTCTACGATGTTCGAGTAAGACTATGGAGTTTATAATGTTTCTATCACCTATAAGTTTTAACGCGGGATTCTGTACCCTATCTAGAAGGTGCAGAACTGTCTTGAATGCACCAGACCAACATTTTACAACGCTTAATGAATCCTAGACATTTTACAGCATTTTTGGCGACTTCGAATATGTGATCGTTCCATCGAAGACGGTTATGGATGCATAAGCAGAGAATGGCAAGTCTTTCGGATTCAGTGATACAAGTACCATCCATGGATAAAGGTTGAGGATCTTGGTTTCGCTTGAGAGACAGAAGACAGCATTGAGTTTTGGATGCATTAAATTCCACTCTATTGATTGAATCCAATTTGGTAATGCTGTCCAGGTCGGAATTTAATGTGTTCAACATACGTTGGGTTCCTCCTCTACGGCCGAAGAGCAGGAACGTGAGTTAGGGAACGAATATGAAAAACTGAGGGTACTGTCATCAACAAAGGAATGGATTGGATTAGAAATACCAGACAAGAGGTCATTTATAAAAATGAGAAATAGAGTCGGAGGCAAAACGGAGCCTTGGGGAACACCAGCATTTATATGGTGAATTGCAGACTTGAAGTCGTCCAAGACAACTTGTATTGAACGGTCCGAAAGGTAGTTTCTAATCCATTGAAGAAGAGACTCATCGATGCAATATGCAACCACCTTTGTTTCGCCGAAGTGATGGAGAGATTGGTTTCCAGTGTTGCCAGGTGCTTAGGCCAACTTCCCCCCAGAATAATTTGAAATCCCCCCAGAATTGACCATTTTTGCAAAAAAATCCCCCCAAAAAATATATTAAGCACAACCAATTTTTTTTTTTGCAATTCACTTTTTATTAAAATTATTAGATACCTATGTAGGTATACATAAACATACATATATACATCTATATTTATATATATTGTTACAAAAATGCCGGGGCCGACGTTGACTCTGACCTGAGGAGAGGAAAATAAAACTCAAACACTAGTTTTTTACTGGTTCCCGAGAGGGTTTTAAAATATTTTTTTTATTTTGGAAAAAGCTAATGTTAAGACTTGTCCTCAAGACTCGTTGCTCCAAACTTCACGACCTACTCGCCTTATGACCTCCTAGCAGCGGCTTTTTATAGATCCATCGCTAGTTTCCGAACGGCCTTCAAGTCTCCACCGTCATCATGCTGGAAAATTTCACACGTCCGCCATCTTGTCTAAGCTTGCCATGACTGTAATATATCCCCCGCAAATTTTCATCCAAAATCATCCCATTTTCCAAATTTCTCGTCAAATTCCCTTTCGTTTGGTATGTGATATGTCCCCACCCTTATGAGGTGTAATCGGACTGCAGGATTTGTTCGCTTTGAGCCGGCCGACATACATCGCCATGGGAGCAGCTGTCAAACACAGCTGTTGGGGAAAGTGGTGATCCTCCATGCGATTTCGATGAAAATTTAGTTTGGTGCCTCCGGGATAAATAGACTTCGTAATTTAATTTTGTGTTGGCTCCGGAATACGCGACGACTTCGTTCGTAACAATATTTACACATATTTATATTTATGTATAATATTTACACATATTATATACACATACTCGAGAAACTTAGAAATAATATCTTTTTCTAACTTAAAATTCTGTGACTAGCAGATGGCATCAAAAGACTTATGAGGAAATAAGAAGTAGTAATAATTTAGAATGTGTCGGAGCAAAATTCTAAAAGAATGTCTTGATTTTCACAGTCATTTAGTTTGTACATATTTTCTGTGTTAAACATTTTCAACATATCGTCTGTAGGTATAAAATTGTTGCACCCAGAACTGAGATTATATCTTACACGTAAAATGCCGTCGGCTGTTTCGGCAGACATTCTATTTCTTAGCTTATCTTTGATTATGCTAAAAATAGAAAATGCTCTTTCCACACTTGCATTCGAAAATGGCAGTGATAAGAGTGTTGTTGCTAATTTACTTATGTGAGCGTACTTTTTGACACCAGCCGCATCCTTTTTTTCAAAAACTTCAGCCCAGAAGCACTCTGACGAATCAAGATTAGACCAATTAGTCGTATGAAGTAAATTCCATTCATAATGTGCAGCTTCGGGATCTCAACAAACCCGTCTAAATCGGCTGATGAGTTGCGATATATCTGGTTTTACCTGATTAGTTGCATTTTCGTCTCTCAAGTAATATGTTAAAGAGATCGCATGATAGCGCGTCACCTTGTCTAAGACCTTTCTTGACATCGAACGGTTCGGTGATGTTCTTACCGACTTTGATGGAGCAGCGAGAGTTCTCCATCGTCATTTTGCACAAACGGATGAGCTTGGCAGGGATGCCAAAACTAGACATGGCTCTGTATAACTCGTCTCTATACACGCTATCATAGGCAACTTTGAAATCGATGAAGAGGTGGTGCGTATCGATTTTATATTCATGGGTTTTTTCCTAGATTTGCCATAGTGTGAATATTTGGTCAATGGTGGACTTTCCCAGCCTGAAACCGCACTGATAAGGACCTATCAGGTTGTTGACGATCGGTTTAAGGCGTTCACATAATACGGCAGACAGGATCTTATATGCGATATTTAGGAGACTTATACCTCTGTAGTTGGCGCAGTTCAGAGGGTCTGAATCCTTTCCTCAGAATCGGGCAAACGATACTGTAGTTCCATTCATCGGGCATACTTTCGTCCGACCAGATTTTACAGATGAGCTGGTGCATGCTCCTTACCAACTCATCTCCTACTGCCTTGAAAAGTTCAGCGGCAAGGCCGTCGGCTCCAGCAGCTTTGTTGGATTTGAGTTAAGATATCGCTATCCTCACTTCATTCTGATCGGGTTGACGGGAATCTTGACTGTCATCATCACTGTTGAATGGCTCATTCTGCCTGACAGCGGAATATTAGTCATCATCGCCGTTTAAGAGTCTGCAGAAGTGTTCCTTCCATATTCTCAGTACCGACTGCGATTATACTACTATATTGCCATTTTCGTCCCTGCAGGCTTCTGTTCTGGCTTTGAAACCCTCTTTTTGAAGAGAATGTGTAAAATCGCTTAGACGGCTTCTTTTTCTCGTCCGGCAAAACCAACAAATTATAGTGCTTTCCCTCACCATAAAAATCCGAAAACTTCTGCAATTTCTTTTCGTACTTTTTCTCACCGATACCAACAAAGAGTTGCTGAAACACCAACACCATGTCTAAAACCCGTTCCAAAACAACTGAACCAAAGAACCTACTCTCAACGCCTACGCAGCTGAATTCGCCAATCGCCAGTAGTGCACCTCTCACTATTAACATTTTCGAAGACCGCTTAAAAAAACTAAGTCAATCCATTAAACAGAGTCTAAGCGAAGAATGTTCCAAGATCCGCAGCGATATTTTTCTCCATATAGAACAAATTGAGAAGAGCTGGGAGGACCGAATTGAAGTAGTTAATAGTTCCATTTCTAACTTAGTACAACGCATTAATGGTATTGAAGCCGATTTAGCAGCCAGTTCAGCAGCCAACACGACTGAGACCAACGCGGTAAACATAGAGATGACCGCTCTTCGGCAGCAAATTGACCTTTTAGAGCGAAAGGAAATTGCGGGTGATGCTGTCTTCTTTGGTATACCAGAACTACCCGAGGAAAACCTTAAGTTCATTTTTAATCGGTTTTGCCATACGATTGACTTCAACCCACCGACTCTAAAAAACATTTTCCGAGCCAAAAACCGAAAAAATATGAGGAAAGGTGGACCATCGCCTATAATACTTAAGTTCAACTGTCCTCAAGAAAGAAACTCCATGCTCAAGTCAGCTGGTATCTACCGAAAAAACCAAAACAGAGAGCTCAGTTTGCATGATGTGGGAATTGATTCTGACAGTAATTGCTATGTCAATCAGAGTCTAACAAAAAACGTTCGCTCGCTCTCACAAACTGCCACTCGCCTGAAGAAGAAGAAACAGTTGTTCTCTGTTTATACTAAGTCTGACTCTGTTTTTGTGAAAAAATCCGCAACCGGTAAAAGTTTCTCGTCGAAAGCTCCCACAATTTGTTCGCTATCGCCGAGACACATAAAGCTGCCAACATCGCATAAAGCTGTCAACGCCGCATAAAGCTGTCAACACCGCATCCAACTGAAAATACAACAAAAGTAATTGCGAAATTAATACTAGCTTTCTTTAAATTTTAGAACTTTATTATACTTACTGTTTACTGTACATCATTGTTATTCCTCCTTCCCTTCCCCTCCTATTCTTTTACTGCTGCACATAGGTACTTTATTATTTTTTTTGTACCAAATCTGTTTTGCAGTTTGCGGTATAGTTTGTATAGTTTATTTACCTTTTGAGTATGGATAATATTTCCGTTACGAATGTCAACCTTGGTGTGAATGAAAATGAAAGTGGAAATTCAGCTAGGGTAATGCTGAATGTAGATTTTCCCCCGAACCATTTTTTTCTGCACTTTCCGAGTTCTCAGCAATTTGTGATAATATCATCGTTGCAGGGGACTTTAACGCGAATTTGTTAAAGAAAGACTCACGCGCTCACCAAATAAACGACTTTGCTTCATCCCTTGGTCTTTCAATCGTAAATAATTCCAACCCTACTTGTTTCCGGCCCAATGCACCACCCAGCGTACTCGACCTTATTATGGTATCTGATATTTCATCCATTCTCCATTATGACCAACTCTCTTTAGAAGCTGTCTCTGAGCACGATTTGCTTTTTTGCACTTATGATATTTTACTCTCACATAATAGTAGTCCGATGTCATTCAGCTTTAGAGATTTTGGTTCAATTGACTTAAACTCCTTACATGCTGCAACATACTCAGTTCCTTGGGAATATTGTAGGCACAGTGCTGATCCCAATGAAAAACTGAAATATTTTCAACAGTTTATTGGTCACCTTTATAACCAATTTGTACCCACAAAAACAGTGTCTATTCGTAATAAAAGCTGCCCCTGGTTTACATCGGAAGTTCTAAGTGCGCTTAAAAGTAGAAACAGGCTTTACAGGAAATGGAGACAAAACAGCTCCACATCAAACTGGAGCGCATATAAAATTGCACGCAATAGCGCGACATGCATTGTCCGGGAGTCTAAAAAAAATTATTACTCCTCTAAGTTAAACACCGAACTACCCCCTAAAGTACTGTGGAGAAATCTTCGACAGATTGGGATGAGCTCCAAGAACAGTAACGTTTGTGCTTTAGATCCGGACGATCTCAACAACTACTTTCTTTCGAGTGATGTAGCAATTAATAGCTTTGATTTTGACGCCAGGCCTCTTATTTCCATACAACAACAAGCTGAATTTGATGTTGTAACGGAGAGTGAAATTATTTGCATCGTTGCATCTATTAAGTCGAATGCTATTGGTGAAGACGGCGTGCCACTTCGCTTTATAAAAATTATTTTACTTCAAATCATTAACCATCTGACGCATATTATCAACTACTGCATCATGACATCAACTTTTCCCCAGGCTTGGAAATGCGCTAATGTGATTCCCATTGCTAAAAACTCAAGTTCTACCATGGCCAATGGTTTTAGGCCCATTAGCATTTTGCCGTGCTTGTCGAAGGTCTTTGAGAGAGTGCTGGCAAAGCAAATACAAAATCACTTATCTGTGAATTTCTTATTGAATCCATTTCAATCTGGATTTAGAAGTAGCCATAGCTGCTCGACTGAAATGGTTAGTATCCTGGACGACATCAGACAGGAATTTGATAAGGGTTTTGTCACTTTGCTTTGCTTGCTGGATTTCTCAAAGGCTTTTGACAAAGTTAATCATCGCATTCTATGCTGGAAACTGAAACACTATATTGGGTTTTGTGAAAGGGCGGTGAGGCTACTAAGCAGCTTCCTGTCTAACAGATCACAAAGAGTCATTGTTGGAGAAAGATGCTCGAGACTAAAGTCCCTCAAACAAGGTGTGCCCCAGGGTTCAATCTTGGGGCCTATCTTGTTCTGTATGTTCATCAATGATTTGCCTTTGGTATGCACTCATGCCTCCATTCATCTATATGCAGATGATGTTCAACTCTACCTTTCCCGACCTATGAATAACATCGATGAACTGGCATTACGACTTAATGAGGATTTGGTTTCTATCAGCAACTGGACCGTGGATAACGGACTACTTTTAAATCCAACTAAGTCTCAAGCCATAGCTATCTCCAAAAGATCATTTGAACCTAGTCTCGTTCCAGACATATGGCTTTCTGACACTAAATTGAAGTTCGTAGAGTCTGCTACGACACTCGGGTTTGTTATTAATCGTAGCCTGTCCTGCTACAATCATGTAAACTTGGTCATACGTCGCGTTTACGGATGTTTGCGCAAACTTTGGATGACTGCTAGTTTTACGCCTATTGAAACTCGTCGAAGACTAGTACGAACGCTTATTGTACCCATTATTACTTATGCCGAAGTGGTCTACTGTTGCCTTGATTCACTTTCACTGCATAAGCTTCAAGTAGCCTTTAATGATGCAGTTCGTTATATTCATGGACTGCGCAGGTACGATAGGATTTCAATATATTCAAGAAATCTGCTTGGCTGTTCATTACAACATTATATTAACGCGAGAAATTGTATATTCCTACATAAAATTATAACATCGAAATCACCATCCTATCTATTTTCTAAACTGGAATTCTCTCGTTCTCGTAGAACATTCAACATTAATATTCCTAATTTTAATTACCTTAATTCCTCTCGACTCTTTTTCATTCACACCATTAGGTTATGGAACTCCTTACCTTTGCACATCAAAGGTATGTCAAGACCCGCAAACTTTAAAACTGCTATCTTACATCATTTCTCTTTGCAGCAATAATATCCTTTTCTTAACCTATGCCTTTAACTAACAACTCCCCTCTTACTCTATTTCCCAATTTTCTTCTCTCTTTTCCTCTTCTTCTCTTCCTTTTTTTTTTAATTTTTTTCTCGCTTAGTGTTAAGAACTTTTTGAATTTTTGAATTTAAAAACTTTTAAATATTGAATTTATTTATATAATCGTAGCTTTTCTTTTTGCACTTCTCATTCTAAATATGTATTATATTCTCAGTACTATAAGAGATTGTCTCAATGTACATACCATATTCATTAAATAAAGAAACTGAAACTGAAACTGTTCGTTTTACCCTTTGGTAAAATTTTCGAACATTATTCCTGCAATAAAGTCTCTCAATCTGCTTCTCATGCTCCTTTTTCTTCTTTCTGAGAAGTCGATGTTCCTCTTTTCTCCTGCGCACGTAGAGCTCGTAAGCAGCTCTAGTCCTTCTATGCAGCGCCGCTTTGTACGCCTCTTGTTTTGCTGCATGTGCTTGCCGGCATTCCTCATCAAACCAGAGGTTTCGTTGTGGTGCCCGAGAGAAACCCAGTACATCAGAGGCGGCATCTCTGATGGCTTGTTGGCAAACGCTGCCACTGGTCTTCCGCATTTGCTGCTGGCGGCATAGGACTTAGATTAAGATTAGATGAAACTTGATCGGCAAAGGTTCTGGCGGTCTCTTGCGATTGTAGCCACCCGACGCCAAATTTCCTCACAGTATTTCGTTGATTTCGCTCCGTTGTGGATATCCGCATCCGTACCTTGGCTACAACTAGGTAGTGATCCGAGTCCACGTTAGCTCCTCGGAAAGTCCGGACACCCAGAATACTGGAAGAGTGCCTTGCGTCGATCGCAATGTGATCGATTTGGTTGACAGTTTTTCGATCAAAGGAGAGCCATGTTCCTTTGTGAATGTCGAGACGTGGGAACCGCGTACTAGCTACGACAAAGTTTCGCCCCGCTGCAAAGTCGATAGCTCATACGTCTTGTCCAAGAGCTGGTAGAAGTCACCTTTGTCGTGTTGTCCTTCTCCTCATGAGGGGCGTGAACGCATATTAGGCTAATGTTGGCAAATTTAGCCTTGATACGGATAGTCATAAGGCGCTCGTTCACATGCCGGAAACTCGAGACTTCTTGCCTAAGTCTGCCTCCAATGACAAATCCGCACCCGAATAAACGCTGTCCTTATTGTCTGTAGCAAGCGCCGTAGTAGATGTCGAAGTTTTTCATACTCCTTTTGCCCGGCCCATCCCATCGCACTTCTTGGATGGCGGTAATGTCTGCTTTGAGACACTCTAGGGCCTCCGCAAGTTGTTTGGCTGCACGTGGTTTGTAGAAGGGCCTAACATTCCACGTCCAGACACGAAGATCGTTGTACTTTTTACGTTTGCTTGGATCGTCAACAGTAAATTCATCCGTAACCGAACAGTTGGTTGCTTCGTAACCGAAGGTTTTTTACGTGGTAGGGAAGTTAACCCGACAGCACAACCGCCAACCTGGAGGACCAAATCCTTTTTTAGCAACCCCTAGGACGAGGGGGCGGATACACCGATATCAGTACCCCACTTCGCGGATATGAGCGCTGCCGTTGGCCCATTAACGGTTCATCCGCCACCATCTCTTTTTCAATACCCTGACGTAGTATTGAAAATCCTTACAGACCTCAGCTTCAAATATGTCGAAGTAGCTCCGGTAAGGTTACCGCTGGCCTGTAGACGTCACCGTTGATTCCATCGAGAAAATTCATCCGCCGCACGTCCTCCTTCTGAGGACCTCTTGTTAGACTTCTAAAGCGCATATTTCAGCCGATCAGGTCAACAAGAGATGCCTCGTCCAGTTAAACATATGCGCGCTGAAGTTCACCCAGATGTGCTTACGCAGGTCCGAGTGTTCAGCTACACATATATCAGCAGACTCAGCATACGCTCATCGTTAGTTCACTATCAGATAGCTATTCAGCGGGCACCACGTTGAGATGATGATGCGATTGTGCCCACATTGGTCAAACAAATCGGGCTTAACAACCATTTGCATTATTGAGTATATCAACTGCTGTAAATCTTCAAATAATTTTAACGGATCAACATTTTCGCTTTGAAAGAGTTTATTTACTTTAATTACATGCTTTAGAATGCTTTTTAAAAATGTTAGATAAGGTTTATTTTCCCCGGATGTATACATTTGGCTAAGTAATTCAGCTGTATGGCATCTTTCGTTTGTTGCAGCTAATCGAAAGTGTAATTGCAACGAGTCCCACTGCTGTAAAATTTTATCGATTACGTTAAATCTGACAAGCCACCGTGTTCCGGATAATTTATCAAATTTTTGAGGAGGTTTATTAGAGATCAATTTATAAATATTAGAATATTCAAGTTGCCTTTTTGTACTGTGAGAAAACCAATTATGCGTATCTTTAACTAAAAAGTCAAAACTCCTCGGCAAAACTCTGGATGCGTTTTCTGCTGCAAGGTGGAGAGAATGGCAAATGCACCTTACAACAATCAAATCAGGAATGTCTTCTTTTAAAATTGCAATGACAGAATTATGTCTGCCTATCATAACGTTAACGCCATCAACTCCAATTCCAATTAATTGACCGTAATTTAGCCCATCTGACTGTATTTGATTCTTTATTGCTGCAGCGATTGGGTCTGAATCCCATTGTGCGATTTGCAGTAGTCTATAAAAGGTTGTTACGACTTTCTCCTTGCTACATACCTAACGATGAAGCACAAAACCTTTTTATTGTCAATAGAAGTACTTTCGTCAACTATTAATGAGAAGACACTATCTTCAACATCAGCTACAAGATCTTTCAAAAATCATGGTGCGATAACGTTTTTTATAAGCGCGGTGCATTTAGTTCTATGGATTCGCAGTTCACTAAGAGTACTTGAATCAGCATCTAATTCACTTAAGAAACTACTTAGGTGGTCAATAGTATTAATTGAGCAATATTCAGCAGCAAATGCAGCCAGCTTAAGTTCAATAATTTTCCTCTTAATACTTACAGCTGGTCTTATAAAATTTGTCATCGGCTGAATATTTGCAACGGTTATGCTCTGTTTTACGAAATCTTTATGCTTCTTTGTCTCCTTATGAAGCGAGGAGATCTTTCTTGTGAGCCATCAAAATACTATTGCAGTACTTGCAATGAGCTTTCGACTCATTTCCTTCTCCAGGTATATTAGCTAATCATCCTATAAAAAACATTTGTTTGGATCATATATGGGACTTACGCAGTACGGAAACTAACTAATGCTTGGTTTGGACTGTCATTACTTTAAACAAGAATTCCAATTTTTAAAAATAAAAACATCTTGCCTTTAAAAACTGCTTCTTTTTCCCACTCCTTTTTATACTTTTGCGAATAATTAATTCGACTCTTTTCTTTCGGCATGTCAGGTTTGCTGTTAGTATTTCAATTCTGTAACTTAAATTTGAAACTCCACTTAACTTTCAAATATCTGTTTCAAATTACCTTTATTCTAACCACAGAAAAACAATGAATAGATAATTGAATTGCCACACCAAACACTCTCAGTTTTCCATCCAACTTCCAAATTACAATAGAAATCGACACACAATAGGAGTTTGTGAGAATGTGTGCGTACTGCTTTCCTTTAAATATATGCTGGCTATCTACACACTGGCAGCAACGGATGGTTGGTAGGTAGGTAGGTGCAGTGCTCTCGGATGTGATATTGCATTAGTATTTATCAGAAAAAATTAAAGAAAGAATGTATATCGGGGAACTTTAAATATTTCATTGCTTTAAGCCATTTATTCCAAATGAAGTTGGTTGAAATTTCTTCTATGAAAATTCCCCCCAGATCTTCCCTAAACGTGTTTTGCCCCCAGATTTGCCCTAACGAGCAAAAATACCCCTAAATCTGAGGGCAAAACCCCCAAACTGGCAACACTGTTGGTTTCACTTCTCGGTGAGATATGCCATCAAATCACCAGTGGACCTGTTGCTACGAAAGCCATACTGCCGGTCATTGAGGAGTTTTTGCGAATTAAGATATTTCATAAGCTGACGATTTAACAGCATTTCCATGACCTAAAAAAGAAGGAACGTAAGTGCAATGGGTCGGTAATTGCTGATAAAAGTGTTTATTTTCGCCGTAGAGGTATTGCTGAGTTCATATAGTTCGTTAAGAAGATACTCATCTTGCCTTGTGATATTAGCGGCCGTAAGGGGCGTGCGTAAATAATAAGCGACGGTTCCTTAATCCTCTTCAGATATAATTGTAGGAATGCCAAATTATAACACAGTGTCCAGTGATGGCATTTTTGTTGTTTGTTTTGCAGATAAAGTACTATCCAGAGTAGCCAGCAGATAACATTGACCTGCACGACAGTATTTGCTCTCCTTACCAAGCCGGAATGGATAAAGTATTTAGCAAAGAACATTGGTGCCTCCAGGTCGTTAATGATAGTGGTATAATGGATTTCTCCGCGAAGTATTATAGGCACATATTCTCAGAGAATATCTTGTTTTTTTGTCACGGAACTGATCAAATACAAATCTAATCATTTGAAGCAAAAAAAATGTATATATTCAATGAACATTTAATTTGTGCCTAGGCTTCCATATTTGAAAATAATGGTAGGTAAGGAAGAAGAATGCTCTAACAGTGTTTTTGCATCTCCTGCCTTTAGATCTACACATAATAAACACCACAGCACATAGTGCGGTCAGACTCAGGGAGTCTGGGTGCTGCATTATGGGATCCTATGGGCATAGTAACATTTTAAATTCTGTGCCAAGAGAACTCAATTTGCTCGCAACAGATTACAAGATACCCAAATTGAATTTCACAAAGCACTTCGACATTCAATTCCGCACAGGATCAGAATGGCAAGATGGACAGGTGATTAAGAATTTCGACGTAACAGTTTACACAGACGGTTCAAGGATTGACCGTGGAGTCGGTGCGGGTATGTTTTCCGAATCCTTAAACATATCTAAATCATAAAATTTTCCGGACTCTGCCAGCGTGTTAAAGGTTGACTTACTCCCTATCCAGGAAGCTTGTCGTCAGATCAAAATACACACCAATATTATACCGAGGCAAAAGATCGCTATTTCTATTGATAGCCAAGCAGCTATCAAAGCCATTGCATCGGTTAGTACATACTCCAAGCTGGTGCTTGAATGCCCAAAAGAGCTAGCTTCGCTAGATAGCCAGCTCAAGGTAGCTCTGATTTGAGTTCCAGGGCACAGTAACGTTTATGGAAACGAACTTGCTGATGAACTGGCTAGGCAAGGCTCAGCCCTCCACAGCTCTCTTGCAGAATCAGTTCAGATTCCGCTTGAAGTAGTCAAGGCAGAAGTATTTTCAAAATTTCTTGTCCAAGCCAACCTCAGATGGACTAGGCTAACAAACAGTATCATATCCAGAAAGATGTGGCCAAACTACAACAAATCAAAAACAACCGACTTCTTAAACAGAACGCGTAAGGACATCGCCAGGATAACAGCATAACAACAACCAGCACGGGTCACTGGCCTATAGGAGACCATGCAGTCAAACTAGGTATCCCACACAACACACACTGTCGTAGTTGCAATATCGCAACTGAGAAAAAAATTCTTATCCACTTTTTATGCGCCTGTCCGACACTAGCTAGGGCCAGACAACGAGCTTTAGGAAAACCCTTTTTCGATTCCCTTGAGGAAGTCTCAGAGAGAAACATTAAAGATTTAATAATCTTTTTAAACTCCACATCTAGGGACTCCACACCAACACACCTCCTATATCTAGGTACACGAGTATTGTGGTACAAAAACGGCACATAGTGCTAATTGAGTTCTTGTCTTTCCTTAGAAGAACTACCACACCTACCTAAGGAAGGAGGAAGTTAAGCTATTTTTCATCCATGTTGTGCAACTAAAAGCGATCCTCTGAACTTAATAGTGCAACTGAAATCTGGGCTAACGTGCATATAAGCATTTACAAGGCCATCGGTTTCCATGTTTCAATGTTTCAGAGATAAGATGCAATACTCGATTTTTGAGCATTGAACTCAACTCGGTTCTTAGCACCCCAATTGATGATAACTTCAATGCCAGAAATGGGTTCGGTGGACATTCGCTGTCGCTGTAACTCCACAGATTTGGGTCTCCGATGCGGTGTCATTAATGAAGTGGTGAAGTTAAGAGTGCTATCATTCGCGAAGAAATGGGTCGAATCATCACTATCGATCACCACTATTGGTTGGGAAAGAAGTAGAAGTAACTGCATCTAAAATAAATTGATCGACTACTTAAAAAACTCGCAATATATTTCAAAAAGTCCAACTAACATTATGCTGCACTTTAGTTTAAGATATATTAGGCCCAACTACTTTACTCTACTAATCTATTCACCATGGTGATGAATGTATAGATTCCAATTTTCAGAGAGGTAGGTCATTACAGTAATGGGTCAGTAGTTAGAAGAGGAGGTCTTATCTAAGGTTGAACGTGCGTAAGTTTTCGCCATCTAGAAGGATAGCTATAAATACGACAAGTGGAAGAGCCTACATAGGGATTTATTCAGTGTGGAGGAACACCTCCTCAAAACATGGAGAGAAATTCAATATCGACCTCCAGATTTAATATGACAGTTTATGCAAATGTTGATTAATCCTTACAGTAATTTATCCCGTGCCGGGCTTCACATTAGGGGCAAAAGATTTCTCATTATGGGCATCTAGTCTCTATAGTTACTTTGGTGGTTGTTCATCCCTCACCCTTTCCCTCCGCAGCCTCTCCTTATTATATCATGAGGGGTGTTATTTAAGGCTCCTTTAATGCCTAGAGAAACGCAGTGTCATTGTTGTACATATTCTCTTTAAGGCCACTTTCTCCAAAATCTTTCTGTAAATTCTGTAATGTTACATGCTGAGCTGCTCTAAAAGAATCACAGGAGAGCTTTTTACTACTCGTCATTAGTGTAGCAGCTACCTTTACCTTTTTCTCGATTGTTACCAGTCACTTATTAGGTAAAGAATGAACCGAAAATATTGTTCACCATTTCCGTAATTTACATAGATTCCATGAATGAGTGATTGCGAAGTGACTGTATTCATTTACAACCTCGGTATATTTACGAACAGGGATACGAATATGGTTATAAAAGGACGAACTTAAGTTTGTTTAATATCTTAAAACACGAATATAAATCCAACTTCAAAAACCTTCGAACTATAAACCTTTTTCGTTACTATGCATACTTACGGGGGTCCATAGCCGATAGCTTTATCATAAGTTTCTAGGTAGTTTGTCCATTTTTGAGTGAAATCTAACACTCACATCTGACTATATTTAGGAAGCAAATCACATTGATTTATTTAGAAAGCAAATGCCAGCGAATGCAGCCGTTCCCCTAAAAGCTACCCAGGTGATTTACTTACTTAGATGGCGCTACAGTCCGGGGTGGACCTGGGCCTCAACCAACAAACCTCTCCAGCCAGCATGGTTATAAGCCAGGTGCGTCCAGTTGCGCACGCCAAGTTGGTTGAGGTGCGCCTCCACTTGTTTTCGCCACCTACCGCGAGGTCGTCCTCTACTGCACCGTCCATCCGGGGTGGATTCGAAGACTTTCTTGGCGGGAAAGTTGGGCTCCATCGGTTCTACATGGCCCAACCATCTTAGTCGCTGTATGTGAAGTCTTCTGGCTAAGTCGATGTCCTTATATAGGCCATATAGTTCGGCATTGTACCTTCTCCTCCACTCACCGTCTATGCAGATGGGACCAAAGATCGGTCGAAGAACTTTTCTCTCGAAATAGCCAAGGGCATCCTCATCCGGTTTTGTCAAAGCCCATGCCTCTGCGCCATACAGCAGGAATGGGATGATTAAAAAAAAAAAATATTTGGCGCAACAGCTCTTTAAAGTGCCAGGGCCTAGCTTCTCGCAACCACTCATGTTGTGTGCGTTATATTTTTCACACGAATGGAAGGGACCTACAGTTTAATGCCGAATCCGAACGGCGATTTGAGAAGCTTTTTCGTGACAACAATACTCTCGGATGTTTGTCAGACGCTCGCGAGAGGTGGGACCGTGAAAAAACTTTTTTGGTGTTTTCTGGGATTCGAACTTGGAACCTCATGCGTAGTGATCCGACGCACTAACCACTTACGCCACGGCGCCCACAATGGGATGATTAGTGTCTTATAAAGAGTTACCTTAGTAGTTCGAGATAGGGCTTTGCTACTCAATTGCCTCCTTGGACCATAAAAACAGCGATTGACAAGAGTAATTCTTCGTGTGATCTCCCTACTGATGTCATTTGCGGAGTTCACCATAGAGCCTAGGTAGACAAAATCCTTTACTACCTCAAAATTATATCTGTCTATTGTGGCGTTCTGTCCAAGACGCCGATGTTGAGTGTCCTTTTTTGTAGACAGCATATATTTTGTTTTGCTTTTATTGACCGCTAAACCCATCTTTGCTGCCTCGACCTCACTGCTAGCAAAAGCCCCATTGACTGCCCGCTGAGTTCTTCCGATTATGTCAATGTCATCGGCGTAAGCGAGTAGTTGTACAGACTTGTAAAAGATTGTACCTCCGGTGTTGGCTTGTGAGTTTCGCACAATTCTCTCAAGTACTATATTAAAGAGATCGCATGAAAGTGCGTCACCTTGTCTAAGACATTTCCTGACATCGAATGGTTCGGTGATGTTTTTACCGACTTTGATGGAGCAACGAGAGTTCTCCATCTTCATTCTGCACAAACCAACGAGCTTGGCAAGGATGCTCTGTATAACTCGTCTCTAAACACGCTATCATAGGCAACTTTGAAAACGATGAATAGGTGGTGCGTATCGATTTTATATTCATGAGTCTTTTCCAAGATCTGCCGTAGTGTGAACATTTGGTCAATGGTGGACTTTCCGTGCATGAAACCGCACTGATGAAGACCTGTCAGGTTGTTGACGATCGGTTTAAGGCGTTCACATAATACGGCAAACAGGATCTTATATGCGATGTTGAGGTGACCTATACCTCTGTAGTTGGCGCAGTTCAGAGGGTCTCCTTTCTTCAGGATCAGGTAAACGATGCTGAGGTTCCATTCATCGGGCATACTTTCATCCGACCAAATTTTACAGTTGAGCTGCTGCATGCTCCTTACCAACTCATCTCCTCCTGCCTTGAAAAGTTAAAAAAAAGCTACCCAACAATGGTTAAGAAAAGAAGTTGGCCACGCTTCTATTCTGAATAAACTCAAAATCTCTCCCGAAAACATAGACTACACCACCTCACGTCTAAATTTTGACAAGAACTTCCTCGTCACTTCCAGATCACTCTGGAATGACGATGAATTTTTGGAAGATGGATCGCCATTTCTACACTGACGCGGCCGACGGCTCAAGAACGAAGGACGAAGTTGGTGGAAATGTTTTCTCTGACAGACTTAATCTTAAGCCCTCCTTGCGTCTACCAAGTCATTGTAGCGTGTTCCAGGCGGAAATTGTAGCGATTTAAGAAGACTTTTCTTGGCTTAAGAAAAATGTTATATCTGTTAGAGATATCCGCATCTTTTCAGACAGTCAAGCAGCAATCAAATCCTTCGAATTGACTTCTATAAATTCCTTAGTAGCTCTAGACTGTCGATTGTCTCTGTGTTGGGTGCCGGGGCATAGGGACATTTCAGGGAATTTTAATGCCGATAAGCTCGCCAGAATAGGAATAACTATACCCATCGTGCCGGACGAAGCTCTTTAGGTATACCAGTCGCTACTTGCAAACTCAAATTTAAGCTGGATGCTATCGAGAGTGCAAATCTTAGGTGGACAAGTAGACCCACATGTCTAGCGACAAAAGAGATTTGACCAAAGCTGGATCTAAAACGTTTTAAGAATTTTATTTCTCTCAACAGATTGCATATCGATGCTACAAAGGTGTCATTACTGGGTACTTTCTAATCGACTACCAGGCTGGGGCTTCTCGCGGACGACTTTTGTAGAAACTGCGTGGATGAAGAAGAGGAAGAAACCGTTCCTCAACTTCTTTGTTTCTGCCCAGCTCTCTCCCGTAGAAGAAAACTTCACCTTGGAGCCTGCTATTACAACGATATAGACGACCTGATAGACATCGATATTAAGAGCCTCCTACGCTTCATAAGAAGCTCAAAATGGTTTAATGGGTAGGTATAGAGAAAATTTATCCCATGATCCACGTGGTATCACAATGAAGCCGTTATTGGTGTAAGTGTGTTGGCGATTGTCAGCTGGCAGCCACTTCAACTTAACCTAAGCTCACCTAACACGCACTTCACTTATAATTCAAAATAAGAGGTTCTCATATACTCATAACTTAAGCGAAACTATCCAAATCGACCATCACTACAGCACTTGAGCCCAAAATAGATCCCGTTTAGCTCCCGCTACAGCTCTTGAAAACGTCGCTTATGTTTAAGTGAATGGGTTGAATGTCTTGTAAAGACCAACCAACCCACTCACTATCTTGAAACAAAATCTCTTCGCAATGAAATTAGCATAAAAGAAAAGTGAGCAACTAAACCGTTCAAAAGCACCATCTTAGTCCTAGTTCGAGCATTGTCTTCCTGTATCGTTGCAAGCACAAACGCCTCTCCAAACATGTTTGTTGTGAATTCCCACAGAAAGGCGAAAAAAAAAGATCCACCAGCATCAATGAGGGTTGCCTCCTCTCATTCCATTAAGGAAATCTTCATGTCATGTTACGCCAGGGTATCCTAGAAAATAAGGATGTTAATATTTGCTCGACGGAAAATTGTTTTGTTCGAAAGTGTTTTTACGATATGCCAAATGGATAGGGTTATAGTAGAATATGAGGGTGAAATTGATTCCAATGGCTTAGTTTTGTGATATTGAAACCCAAATGTTCGATAATTTGTCAGAATGGGGCCAATTGAAACTCAGCACGTTCGGATGTGGTACAGAATCCTCAAATACAGATACTGGTGCTCATCATTTGTGTGGGCGACATCAGAACCACATAATCATAACACTTAAGGAACACCTTTAATGCAAGAAAGACCCCCTTCCGCTGAGATAGAAATAAGGGATGAATAATTTAGAATGCTTATGATGAGGTCAGGTTTCTGAGTTATAGAATGACTTTGGGTTTTAAGGCAATGAAACTCAATTTGGACGGAGTAAAGGAAATCAAAATGAATGAAAGATCGGTGTGTGGATAAGAAGTTGGCATATTAGCCCTAAAGCCGTAAAAGAATTTCATTGAGTAATTTTATTAGAAACACTAAAATTTTAGATCCTTAAAGTCAATTTTTGGATCTTGAGGCATGAATTGGTTTGTGAATCATAGATAAGATAACAGTCGTTAAAAATATCTCATGTCACCTGTGCTTGGTGTAGATATTTTTGTCGTAACATATATGTGTGTAGGCTAATATTTACGACAACAATATATACTTTAAAAAGGCAGACTAGACTGATCATGAATTTATCTGTAACCGTCCATGGGAATGGTTATGTTCGCCGCTTACCGAAGTTCTCCTGCTTTTGCCACAATTCTTACAATAAAACTACTAATGCTTGGCCAATTAAAAATCATAGTGTTGAGAAGTTTATATAGCATATTCAAAAGAGTTACTGCTGAACCTGATGGCTTAACGTCGAAGCATTTCAACGCAGCTGGTGATGAATTGGTAGAAAGCACACACCAATTCATCTCTAAGATTTGGTCAGAATGTATGCCTGCACACCATAAGCCATCAGAGTACTTACTCGTATGGTGTGCAGAAACATTTCGAGAAAAACCTGGGGATGCAACCCAGCCACACTGAGGTGGATGTGCCTGATGATAGTAAGACCCATCATCACATACGGGGCAGTGGCATGGCTTTGCAGAACTAGGCTAACCACGACGGAGAGATCCCTCAACAAAGTGCAAAGATTAGCCTGCATATGCATAACAGAAACCATGCGAACCTGTCCCACAGCAGCACTAGAGGTGATCGTTGGTATACCTCCACAGCACATAGTGCTCGATCGAATCGCCAAGGAGACCATATGCAAACAGAGCATCGAGAAAGGAACATGCATTGCAAACAAAGTGCGAGTAACCCTATCCAAATCCTTACCCCTTCTGGACTGGCTTAGAGATGATATGGTCTGCTTTGAAAAGAAATTTGACTCAAAGCGGAGCAACAAAAGAGTCTGGTGTAGCGAATCCGATAAATACCAATTCAAACAACACCTAAGTGGTACACTGACGGATCGAAAACATCCCCTGGGACTGGGGTAGGAGTGTTCGGGCAGGGCTAGGTACTCAGAATCACTGGGAGTATTCGCCAGTATATTTTAAGAAGTTTACGCGATCGAAAGATGAGCGCAATTCAACTTAGAAATTTCGCGGGCAGGACATCGGCAGCGCACCTTCTTATTGAATGCAAAGCACTGATCCACAAAAGAACAAATGACCTAGGTGCCTATGCCTACCTCCTATCAGATGGGTTTACCTTCACTGGATCCACTCAAGATACTCCGGTTTGTAGTAAACACTGGAGTGAAGGAAGTGCTCTAGACCGAGTAGTTCATCGGCTGGAGCCTTAGTATGGGAGGGCACAATAGATCTCTTAAAGGTCGCAGTGCACTTGCATCTCACTACAATTATATATCTATCTACTCGTATCTACTCGTGTTGTGCTTCATGCAGCTTTGTCGACGGGAAACGGAGGAATTCGATGGACTCTTACATCTCAACTGAAACATCTTGACTACGCTGACGATGTATGCTTACTTTCCCACAGAATTATGGACCTCCACCAAATGACAGCAGATGTGGAGAGGGAGGCAGGTGTCGTCGGGCTGAAAATTAATACGGCAAAAACTAAAATTATCAGCCTTGGAACTAACTCATCGGCTCAAATATGCATAGCTGGACAACCGGTAGAGAGAGTAAAGGACTTCCAGTATCTTGGGAGTATTGTCTCGACCGATGGTGGAACCGAACTGGATATAGCCAACAGAATCGGCAAAGCAAAGTCCGCGTTCGGGATGTTGTCCAAAATATGGCCAAGCAATGCAATCAGTTTGAGCACCAAAGTAAGACTGTTCCGCTCCAACGTTGAATCCGTGCTGTTATATGGTTGCAGCACGTGGAGAGTGACCACTACTATCACCAGAAAGCTGCAAACGTTTGTTAATAGGTGCCTGCGCAATATCTTAAGGATTTTGTGGCCCAATCGTATCTCTAACGAACACCTTTACGAGAGAACGGGTCAGGAACCAATAGGCACAACCATTTAACGGCGGAAGTGGCAGTGGATTAGTCACACGTTCCGTAAGGGTGACAGTTCCATTGCGAACCATGCTATGCAATGGAACCCTTTCACTCAGGATGGCAGAAGACCTGGCGGTCCGAAGAGAACATGGCGCAGAACAGTCGAGAAGGCAGTTAGGGAAAAGTTGGGGAGAACTCAGACACATTGCCAGAAACCGTACACGATGGCGCGTAGGCGTAGTAGAGGCCCTAGGACCCACAAGGGGATACAGGACATAAGTAAGTAAAATACTCGTATCTATACCTAATGAATGGAATCTCAGCATCGTTTGCCCGATCCACAAAAAAGGAGACCCCCGCGCTAATTAAAGAGGCATCAGTCTCCTCAACCCTGCATATAAGATCTTCTCTGGGATATTGTGTGAATGCCCGAAACCTTTTACCAGCAACCTGATTGGCCCCTACCAGTACGTCTTAAGACCAAGAAAATCCACCATCGTCTAAATCTCCACACTTCGACAGATCCTGGAGAAAACCCAAGAAGTCCAAATAGATACTTAACAACTCTTTGCCGATTTCAATGCCGCATGTGACAGCATCTATGGACAAGAGCTACATACATAGAGTCACGTCTAATTTTGACATCCCTGCCAAACTTGTCCGTCTATGCAGGATGACGATGAAAGGTGACGCTTGCTGCTCCATCAAAGTCGGTAATGACCCCACCGAGACGTTTGATGTCAAGACGGGCTTTAGACAGGGAACGCGCTTTCATGTGACTTCTTTAATATTCTAGTGGAACGGATTGTGCGGAACTCACAAGCCTACACGGGAGGCACAATCTACCAAAAGTCCGTACAACTGCTTGCATATGCCGATGTTATTAACATTATTAGAAGAATTCAGCGGGCTGTTACGGCTGTCAACAAGAAGGGACAACCAATACCGACGAATTGGCAGAACGTGTCAGCGACCAGCTACAGCTTCAAGGTAGTAAGGGACTTAGTTTAGCTTGGCTCTGCTATCAATTATGACAATGATACCAGTGCAGAAATCAAGCGAAGAATAACTCTTGCCAATGTCTCTAGCTGTTTTTTGGGCTAATAAGGCATATCAACAGTGAAGCCCTATCTCGAACAACTAGAATGACTCTGTATAAGACTCTGATCATCCCAGTCCTACTTTATGGCGCTGAAGCATGGACTTTATTGAAAGCAGATAAAGATATCTTTGGTCGCTTCGAGAGAAAAATTCTTCGTAAGATATCCGGTCCCGTTTGCGTTGACGAATTTTGTAGAAAAAGATTAAATGACGAGCTATACGAGTTGTACAGCGACATCGACCTAGTCAAAAAAGAAAAGGTGTGTTGGACGTTTGACATGGCTAGGACATGTAGAGTGAATGGACACCAACACTCCAACCCGCAAAGTCTTCGAAACTAACCCGGAGGCACGACGCCGTACAGGGCTGCTTGACTGTTCAAGGGGACCTCGATGACCAACCTGGAGTGCGAAACTGAAGGCAATTAGCTAAAAACCAAGCTAAATGGCATGCTGGTTAAGGCCCAGGTTGACACCGAACTTTAGCGCGACCTAAGTAAGTAAGTAGGATGTATGTATCTAGTTACTTCTAAATTTAAGAGTGTAACAAGCATTCTCGAACATCATTCTGTAAGCTTATAAGTACAACTAAAATAATTCATTGCAAATTCAATGCCAAGATTGGAACGAAGAGTATATTTGGTAGAACGATCGAAGAATATGGCCTACACGATATCACGTCTGGAAACTGGTTCAAGATAAATGACTTTTCGGTGAAGCCTAACATCATTATGCTTGTAACAAGCATGCAATATTTTAGATCTTGATGCTCGTAACTAGAGCTGATTGTTATTTTATCAAAATACAAGAAACGAAATTAATCGTATTCAGTTCAGGAAAGTTTACTTTTCACTGGTTCACCGGCTGCTTCTGATGCTGCCGTTTATAGAGGCAGAACCGTTTGACACTCGTTCGTCTATGCAGGATTACACTCGCTCCTCCATTAAAATTTTAAAATGTACCACCGAGCCGTTTAGGGTCAAAAATTGTCTACCATAAGGCGATGAGTTATCATGTGCCTGTTTTATTCGTAACATCAAACTTAAAGGATTGTACAAAACTCCGAATTAAACGTTCGGGGTACAACCTTTCAAAAGTCTATTCAACTATGTTACTTGTATAGGGTCATCCAACAAGAGGTGTTATTTTAAATCAATAGAAAAACGCAAAATTTTTCCGAAAAGTGGTGATACTTTTATTTGAGCCTAAAGTACAATCTTTGAGGTAAGTAATGGAATATAATATCTTCCAAAGGTCTGCCTCGGCTCTGCCTACAAATAGTCATTTTTTTGATGAAATTTTGCACCACGTTTTCGCATAATTGCGACTGTATTTCGCGAATAACAACTTTGGTATTTCTATTAGTGCATGAATCGTTGGTTGTGCATGGGTGTAGACTTTATTTTTAACATACCCTCAAAGGAGGAAGTGTAATGGTGTTAAATCGCACGATCTCGGCGGCCAATTGAAGCCTCCATTTCGAGAAATCACACGTCCACGAAATTTGTCACGTAATAGAGCCATTTTTTTCACCAGCTGTGTGGCACGGGGCGGCGTCCTGCTGAAAATAAACGTCGTGGACATGAACGACGAACTGAAAATACACGTCGTTCACTTCCATAGCATCAATTTCAGGTAAAAAAAAGTCAGTCAACATCGTTCGGTAACGCAATCCATTCACTGAAATAGTCGCGCCAGCATCATTTCCGAAAAATATACCCTAAAAACCATTCCAAACTAACTGTTACTCGTTGTGGATGGAGAGGTCGTTCTACTATTTCTCTGGGTTTTAGAGCCCCTAGATGCGGCAGTTTTGTTTGTTTGTGTATCCAGACAAATGGAAATGAGCCTCATAACTCAGAATAATTTTGTGCAAAAAGTCATGATCTTGTTCATTCATTTCCAGCACCCAGTTAGCGAAAGTACGGCGTCTTCTGACTTAAATCCTTGTATCAAATGAACTTTATAAGCGTGTAGGCCAAGATCTGTATGTACTTCACTATTAATACAAAGTTTTAACAAAAAATCAATAAACATGGCGTTGCCGTCTGCCTGATTGACAACATTAAATAAATTCAAAATTAAAAATTGACTAAAATATGTATGTATATTTGTGTATTTCTTTTATTTTAAGCGATTTTAGAAATCTTCATTAATGATCCTTTCACGATAATTTAAAGCAATTTTGCAAGATCTGTATGTTATATTCGATGCAAAGTGGTTGCGGATAGTCTCAAATCATATGATCGTCTCGAAATGGGTACACCGGGGTTTTCAGTCACACTCTTAGGTACGGTGGCTATATTTTCAGTTGACATTGCCGGACGAACACGAGTTGGAGCCTTCACATCACTAACCTATCCAAGATATTCAAATTTATCATTCAAATGCACTAAAGCTGTGCGAGAAGGCGCTTGAAGATGACTAAAAGCAGTACGAACTTTACGAAATGTTTCCGCGATATTTTCACCATTTTTGTAGAGAATTTTAACTAGTTTCAACGTTCGAATGTGTATCGATCCATATTTAATTACCTCCTAGTCTTTACTTATTAAAAGTCATCAAAATGATGTTGAATTTCGACGTTCAAGGCAAGCATAGGCTTTGCAGTGGATGAGGTTAAAACAAATGTCATCAAAAAGGGACAGACAACATTTTCAAATCGCTGTTTTTTGGGCTAAGAAAGTAATCAAGTTACAAAATCTTGAAGTGCTCTTTACATTTATAAGACCAGTCTGCTCGACGGTTCAGAAATATGAGTTTTATCAACAGCGGATGAGAATCTCTTTAATCTTCGGTTCTGTTTGTATACACAAACATCGACCTAGTCAGATAGATTCGCATCCAGTGTCTAAGATGACTAGAATACGTGGAGTGAATGGACACCAACCCGAAGAGTCTTTAGATCCGACGCAACGCGTTAACTGGGAGAGCATTCCACAAACTTTTTGCGCGGCAATCTCTATATTTCACGGTACGTCCGAAGATAGGCTTAAGCGCAAGTTGATGAGTATTCGAGGCACGGCGAATGTTGTGGTTAAAATGAAGAAAGGACGGAAGGCATTGATAGATAGGAGACATTATGGCGTTGTTCAACTGTCTCTTATATATAACAACTGCAAATGTAAAGGGGCAGCATCTCCCGATAGGTGCTAGTCCGCTAAGTAACGAGAAGGAGCCACTGCAGCCGAAAACCTAGCAGCTCTGTTAGTAAGCCCTACTCCCACCTCCTCGTGGTGCCATCTGGGAATTTCTTCGGAAATTGCTAACGGGAGAGGACGAATGGTGAGCTTCCTGCGCCAAAAAACAGGATAAGTGTCGGTTGGTCTGTGGCCCAGCGAGCCGCAACCGTAAAACAAGCTATTGCTCCGAAACGGAAACAATCGCCTCGGATAAGGACGGATAATTTGTTGACGACCTTTGGCTATCAAACACGGACAACAATCGGATTCTGCCACGTTAAGACCCTCCTGGACTCACTCAAGGAAGGGCCTTATAACGCCCGATTCCTTCAATTGGAGCGCGAATTCGCACGGTATAAAATCGACATATTAGGGCTGAGCGAGATAAGATGGTACGATGCTGGGGAATACATCTCTCCAACAAAAAGGACTGTGATGCTCTACTCTGGTAAACCAGCTGGAAGTGCACGGAGTTCCGGTGTATGACTCATGCTAACTCCAGCAGCACGTAGTAGCCTCATATCCTGGAAACCCCATAGTGACCGGATATTGACGGCTAGGTTCCAGAGTAGAGTTAGAAAAATTACCATCATACAGTGTTATGCTCCGACTCTAGACGCGACTGAAGATGAAAAGGATGATTTTTATAGCCACTTAGGCGCCGCCTACAACCAAACGCCTAAAGGGGACATCGTAATGGTGATGGGAGATCTCAATGCTAAGGTGGGTAGCGACAACACCATGCTTAAGCACATGATGGGAGTTCACGGCATGGGAGACCGTAATGACAATGGTGATCGGTTTGTGGACTTCTGCAATACCAACCGCCTAGTCATCGGAGGTACGCTGTTTAAGCATAACACCTGCCATAAGATCAGTTGGGTCTCTACTGATAGGCAACGAACATCCAACCAGATCGACCACATTGCGATCAGTCGCCGCTTTAGAAATTGTCTCCTGGACGTCCGAAACAGACGTGGAGCTGACGTCGGACAAGAACGAGATCACCATCTTATGGTAGCACATTTACGCCTTCGTACTGCATCCATCAACAGCAACCGCTCAAACCTACTCAACATCACCAGGTTTAATATCGACAGGCTCAAGGTTCCCCAAGTGCGTCAACAGTTCAGGGACCATCTCGCCTTAGAAGCAGAAGCAATGAGCAGCATAGAGAACATGGATGACCACTGGAGTGCTGTGGAAAATGCTTTTGCGACTGGGGCACGCACGTATGTCGGTAAAAAGCAGAAACATCACCGCACATGGCTTTCTACAGACACCTGGAGACGGATCGATGAGCGTACAGCAATCAAGGCGCAGATTGCAGAGGCCTCAGCAGTAGAGAGAACCGAGCTTGAAGCCCAATATCGTGCGAAAAAGAAAGAAGTGCAGCGTAGTGTGAGACGTGACAAACGTCAATATGTCAACTCACTGGCCTCAAGGGCCGAAGAAGCAGCGAGTAGGTGCCATAGTAGGACTGCTTACAACATCATTAAGGAGCTCATTGGTGGTCGAAACTCCAAACAACATCCAGTGAAGAGTCTAGACGGTAACCTTCTGATTTCGTATGAGGATCAGCTCACTAGATGGAGAACATTTTGCTACAGTGCTAAATCACTTAGACGATGGCGGTATGATCTTGAATTCAAATGAGCAGTTCGAAGCAACAAATTCCCGAATTCGCACCGTACCTCCCAGTAAAACTGAAATAATAACAGCAATCAAATCCCTCAAGAAGAACAAAGCGGTGGGTATTGATGGCATCCCTGCCAAGCTATTTCAAGCGGCGCCAAATACATCGGCAGATTTGCTGCATCCGCTAATACGGAGAGCTTGGGATAGTGAACAATTTCCACAGGAGTGGAAAAGGGGGTCATTAAGCTTCCGAAGAAGGGTAACTTGATGGAGTGCGGTAACTGGAGAGGTATATGTGTTCTTCCAGCTGTAGCCAAAATAATAGCTAGAATAATTCTAGAACGAATTAAAGAACATTTAGATTCAACTCTCGATGTCGAACAGGCAGGCTTTCATGCTGGATCCTCCTGCATCGACCACATAAACACCTTACGGATCATAATCGAACAATGCGTTGAGTATAGGTCTCCGCTACATTTACTGTTTATCGACTTCGAGAAGGCTTTTGACAGCTTGAATCGAGATGCTATCATCTCGGCCTTGGTTGGTTGGTCTTGCGCAGGAGAGGCATTCCAGAAAACTTATAGCTATTATCAAGGCTAGATACGAGAGCGGTGAGTGTCACGTCGTGCACAATGGTAAGGTATCGGAGGATTTTCAAGTCCAAAGTGGAGTACGTCAAGGGTGCATACTGTTCCCACTATTGTTCTTGGTGGTTATCAGCGATGTACACCGTGCAGCATTGACGGAAGCTAATTATGGAATTCGTTGGACGATGACATCTTACCTTAAACACCTAGATTACGCTGACGATGTTTGTCTACTTTCACATCGGATAATGGATCTTCATTTGATGGCCCAAAATCTAGAAGCTGAGGCAAACAAGTGGGGCTAAAAATAAACACAGCGAAAACAAAAGCCCTGAGTACTTACTTCCAATACCCGCGCTCAACTTAACATTGCCGGAAAGCAAGTCGAGAAAGTTGATAACTTTCTATATTTAGGAAGTGTGGTCTCGGCTAATCGCGGTGGCACCGAACTGGATGTGTGCAGCAGAATCGGGAGGGCTAAAACTGCGTTCGAAATGCTATCTAAGATCTGGAGAAGTAATGTTATCAGCTTAAGAACCAAGCTACGACTGTTCCGCTCCAACGTAGAATCAGTGCTGCTTTATGGGTACAGTACCTGGAAGGTGGACACCATTAACACACGCAAGCTGCAAGTCTTCGTAAAAAAGTGCTAAAGAATCATCTTGAGGATTTTTTGGCCGAACCGCATCTCCAACGAACAACTTTATCTGAGAACGAGCCAAGAACCTAGAAGCATTACTATATGAAGATGAAAGTGGCAATGGATTGGACACACCCTACGGCGCGAAGACAACTCCATTGCGAAATACGCCATGCAGTGGAATCCGCTCACCCAGGCAGGTAGAGTAGCGGGACGCCCCTCTTTAGGAATGAGTTGGAGGCAGCTCAAACGCGTTGCAGAACTCCGAACACGAAGCCGCGCAGGCGTGGTTGACGCTCTATGCCACCCGAGGGGTTAAGGGATATAACTTAAAAACTAACTTAACTAAAATGGTGTGATCATAATACTTATACATTATACTTATACGCCTTATAAATTGAATTATACCGCTTTAGGAAACCTTAATATTTCGCGGCATTCGGCTGTTTTGAATATACCGTCATTCTATCAAAGTTTGTTGTTGGTACATATACCAAGCATGGAAAGTTTTTCGATGCCACGAACCAATCATCCAACAGCAGAACAATTTTTCCAGCCATATGACCAACCTATTGCCAGTGTTATGCCCTCGCAATAGCTTTCGCTGATCCGACTGACTTTATACATTTCATGAGAAATAAATAAATACGTCCTGACATCAGGAGCGTGGCAATTGACACCATTGCCCCCCTTTCTTGGGACAATATATTATTTTTTGCCTCAAATTTTAAACGTAGGAAAATTTAACACTGTTAGGCCGGTATTCACCGACCAATCTTAAACTAAGAGCTTCATAAACCTATTCACCAACGAATATTAGTGCAGATTTATTAGCGCTCATAAGACTTATGAGTGGTCCCAACCACTCTTAAGTTAAGAGACCTCATAACTTAGGAATTCCGAAAATTTTCGAAATCAGCTGTGAACTGTTACTCAGACCAAACAAAGGACAGGCTGCATTGGCGTAATGCAAAAGAAGAAAGGCCGATGAATTGAATGCCTCTAGCACTTCCGTCAAAAGAACTGCCAACCAAATAAAAAATAAAATGTGCTTTGATAAATTCCGACTAAAATCAGGAAAATACAATGTTTTCTTTTTCTTTGACATTTCTTCCAGTTCGGAAACTCATTTTAGAACGCATTTGGAAATCCGAAAATAATTTTTTCGCATATTCGAATTAGCATGGACAAAAACCTATTAGTGTTTGGTGAATACGTAGCAAAAATCTAAAACTAAGAGCTACATAAACTTAAAAATCGATTTAAGAGCGCTTGATAATTACCGGTCTTAATGTGGGCATTGCAGTCATTTCTGGCTCGTTTAAATTTTTTTTTGGTTTTTCTTGGTTGGGTGGTTGAGCTTATAGGATCGAAAGCTCCATTCATTTGCGGTGCCATTTTCCACCATTTCACTTGTTTTTTCATTCGTGAAGTTGAAATTCTATTGTATATTCTCAAGTCTTTCACCGATAGCCGGACACAAATTACTAAACGACCCTGCAACCTGCAACGTTCGGTCAAAACAAAGGAATGTTGTGATTTGCCAAACGATGCGAAGCAGCTTGATGCGATCGCAATGGAAATGTTTGCATTGTTTGGCTCATTGCCCATATGTTTCCAAATTGTGTCATACGTTATAGAATAGCAAAGGGTCAAAAGTCTGAAATGAATGATTGTTGGCCAGCAAAACTTTCTAATCGGCAGTGAGCTAAACAATCTAATTACAGCTGTGGAACCAAATAGCGTTTGTCTAAAGCCTTCTTTTTGTACAACGCTTACATTTTTGGTAGAATATTTATTGATTTATTTCTGGTTCAAATATTTTGCTTGCATCTGCGTAAGATGATCAAATTCATTAGAGACCATGAAGGCATGGCGAGCGACTAGTACATTTTGGCACACTAAATACTAATCCTCATAAATCTGTTCGGCCATAGGTCATCATTCATTACCTCGACCAGCAATTCACCCAACCAACCAGGGAACCGTCGCCTGATTATATTTCGCGGCCGCTTTCACACTTGTTAAGTTACTAGCTACATACAGATTCGTAGTAGATAGATAGATAGATAGATAGATTTCGATTTATTTTCTTTTAAGAACTTACAAGATTGTTTTTATAATATAAAAATCGTTTATGCATGGCTTTGCCGTCTGCCAGGATTCGTAGTATAAATTCGCAAATTTTGGTTCAATGGCTCTTCCTACAATATGGTATATCGAGGATTCTTGAAGTGCTACTCACTCCCATTGTGATGGAACTCATTAAACATTATGTAAAAGTTTGAAGGCTCTCAGAAAATTATAACATGTCCCCACGTGTACTTTACCTAAAACCACTGCACCATGTGTCCTCTCTAGGGAATCAAATATTTAGATCTAAAAACCGTGCTGACCATTCGTGGCTACAAATGACACTTTGCCGCAACTTCAAGTCCATTACGTTATTTTCCACTCTGCGACAGTATTGCATAACCTTTTTAAGCCGTAAGTAATCGTTGTACATAAAATTGTTCCAACGACTTTTCCAAATCGCCTATTCTCCTTCTTCTCGCTGCTGCCTGTGCTTGGTTATTTATTTTAAAACGTTTTCAGTATGAGGGAAATAAAAAAATAAAATCCCTGTTCAACCCACCACCCTTGAGCATGTCTCAAATCCGATCCGTATTTTGCAGATTTTTATTTTGCTTTCAGAATATTTCTTTTTTTTTTTTGTTCTTGTTGTTGTTGCTAGTACTTTATTGCCGGTCACAACCTCAGGAAGGATTCTCACCTTCAGCGTTTCCCATCACGCAGTGTGATGGTGGTGTATTCTTCGTCCTGAATAATTGAATGAAATCTACTTCCACTCATGGCCGTTTCGCTTTACTTGCCCCGTTGTTTTTTTTTTTTGTTTCGATCTCCCCCTGCATCTCAAGTTTCTTTTGTTTTAAAGCCTCTTTCCTTCTTTCTATTCACAGAACCATATCCTCTGCGACTTACATTTCGCAGACGTTGCCCTAATGGAGTGCTCAGATTTCATGCAACAGCTGAGAAGCTTTAAGCCACAATCACTTGGATGTGCCGTAGCCAGACGCAAGAGTTCAACAACGTTAATATTCCCGCTGCCACCGCAAGCATGTTCAGGTATGTTAATTTGTTTTCCTTTCCCCTTCATATCCTCTGTGTAACCTATGTACATCCTGCAGAAGGATAATTGCACTTGAATTCGGCGAAAAAAGAGACAAAAATATTTTCTTTGTGTTATGATTTACATTTGAGACGGGGTGGAGTGGGACAGCATAAGTGCATTTAAAATTCTATACCGCTATAAGGGTGGATAATGAAAATCAAATAAATCATCTCAGTGTGTAAGCGACGGATTAAACGAGTCAGACGGATGAGATGTGCTCTGCACAGGAATTCATCTGTGAAAAATTAAGTACTCTTAGGGGAGACATCAAAGAGCAGGCATGTGATTTGTTGTGCGTCTTTTAAAAGAATATTCGTGGGTGTTCTCAGAGATTGTAGGCGTGCATCAAATTTCGTTCTTTTTATTGTTTCAGCTCCGAATACGACAGGTCGTTGAAAATTATTGCGCGAATACATCTTTAATTGGTGTCGCAGGTATTATTCGGAGACAGAAGTGTGTGATATATGACCCGAAAGATCCTTCTGACTTTCCTGATTTAGATGAAGAGCGATAAATAACATGGTGTCATATTTTGAAATGCTTTAAATTTTTCGGTGAATAGGGTGTGATAACCTTGTCCCTAAGCATGTCATAAAAAATATCATTATTCTGGGAAACTAGCTTGAGTATAATACGGACAATTCTTTCTCATTTGTACACCCCGAAATGGAGGTGCGTGTACAAAATATATGTACTTCACTTTCTAAGTGTTCACATAGGAAATAAGCTATGAACTACGAACATATATGTACATATTATTTCGATTATTAGTATCGATAGTTGGGTCGATTCAGGCTTGCATGTACAACTGTACGTCGTGAGTGTGTATTTACTCCCATATCAGCAGTATCTAAACCCTAATTATTAGGGTGCGAATGTAGAAGTAGTAGAAAAACTGGCAAGCTTTTCGGAAAGATATCAAAATCTACCCACAAATATGCTCACTTCGTTTCGATTTGTCGATAATAAAGGAAATCGACTAAAAAGAATGTATAGACTTTAGGTAAGTTTCTGATTATTTGCTCAATCATTGAGTAAGGGCCAGATCAGGATTCGTGAAATGCTGTTAGTCAGGCCCCCTTTCATTGCTTGAACTAAAAGTTTGTCAATTTCAATTCCTTGAAGCTGAATAAAAAATCTTTTGAACCTATTGGCACGCATTAAGGCCACAGTCGACCGTACAGACAAATAGACAATAGAATTTGAAATCGGGACATGTATAGTATATGAACAATAGACACCTCGGAGTGAGCCGTTGACATTCTCGTCAACACGGGCACCCATTGACCTATTGTATACGACTACAGAGAAGACTCAGACTCTAAATAATGAGTAAGTCTATGAATCGCAATAGCACCTTTCTACCACCAAAATCGTGCCTTTTTTCCCAACGACTTCTGTTTCCGTGACGAAGTTTATCACAAGACGCTAATATACTAATTATGGGCTTTTCAGAAAGGCAGTCTAGTGCGAAATATAAATAAATAGTTGGCAGCCCATATGCAAAGATTGGCAAATATACCCATGGTCACTTGTGCATTGTTGGCTTGGTGGCCCAAAACCTTATAGATCAAGACTCATGAACAGTTTAATAAAATCTATCATCTAGCCTATCTGGGTATCACAGGGGCAATGAAAACGTTCCCCACGGCAGCAATGGGAGCAATGCTTAGCCTCACACCGCTACACATTGCAGTACAAAAGGAAGCTATGCTGAGTGCTCTTAGGCTGCCCAAAATTTCGGACCTTAAAATCAGCAACTTAACTGACCATCTGCAGGTTCCACAATACACTCAAAACGGTTCCATTCTCAAAATTCCAGATGCCATACTCAAGAAATACCAGTTCTTCAGAAAATTCAAGGTGGTCATAGGTGACCGCAACACTTGAAGGAATGAAGGGCTTCCATTCTTACCTAACTCTCAAACTTGGTACACAGAAGGTTCTTCTTCTTCTTTCTATTTCGGCGAGATTATGATCCGAAAACAAGGGATCACAAGCCTCCCACTTCACCGCATTTCTACTGATCCGCCTGTGGGGTTCGCCTATTTGACATCAGAAAATATCGGCAGGCATCCCGATTTTGGATCACTCGGTTACTGAGGCCAATGGAATATCGATGTCGTCGCATTTGTCTGATCCAGGCGTTTATAGACCTGCCTTTCCTACATCGCGATGTCTTTGGAACGTGCATCGATATTGCCTTTTTAACGGGGTTAAATGATCTCTTCTTTGAACGTGGCAATACCAGCTGAGCTGGTCGTGCTCTATTTTTTGCACGATGCTTTCCTTAATGTGAAAGCTTCCACGGATCTTCGAACTTCTTATTCGATCAAGCTTTGTCACTCCTGCTGCCATGCAAAGCATCTTCATCTCAGTTGCCGTTAATTTACTGTCATACTTTTTCTACAGCGTCCAACATTTTGAACCGTATGTGAGCGCTGGACGCACAACTTCGGTGTAGAGCCTTTCTTTCAACTTAGGTGGAATTTTTTGGTCACAGAAGATAGCAACACTTCATCCACCCTACGCTTACTCTATGATTGATGTCGTCATCACAGGCTGATTTGCTATTGATAATAGATCCCAGATATTTGAACTTTTCGTACCTGCGAAACACTGTTCCATTCAAATAAATGTCTGGAATAGGCCTGAGTGTATCAGAGAACTTTTTTAAACTAATGCGATACCCATTTCCCTCCAAAACGTCCACCCACACATCAAGTACTCGTTGCAGTGATGTAGGATCCTCACTTATGATTGCTTCATCGTCAGCAAAGAATAATTGATGTACTTTGGGGTCCGTCACTTTATCTTTAAGCAGATAATCAAGGACTGTAATAAAGAGCAAAGGACTTAAGGCGCTCCCCTGGTACATCCCGACTTTGATTAGGAACTCTTCGGCTACTCCAGCGGAACATCTCACTCTTGTGTTTGCTCTTTCGTACATGTCCATGATCATCTGTACATAGGTTTCTGGAACCCCTCGATGTCTTAGCGCCACCCATATCAGATCTCGTGGTTATCTGTCGAATGCCTTTTCAAAGTCAACCAATACAATATGCAAATCCTTTAAGGAATCACGGAGGGTATGGGATTGGGTATGTTTTCCGAAGTACCTTTGATGAACGCAGCTCTCCGACTTCCGGACCACTGCAGTATATTTCAAGCGGAAATATCGGCTATTCGTGAAGCAGTTCGCAGACTCTCTATGCACCCGATAGATGGTAAGTCTATCGTCCTTTATATAGACAGTCAGTCAGCGATTAAAGCTCTGGAAACGCCAACAATAAGATCTAAGTTGGTCAAACATTTCCGCGAACCTCTTATCGAGATTGCGGACAGATGCAATATCACTCTGTGCTGGGTCCCTGGATACAGAGATATTGCAGGCATCTGTAAAGCAGATGAACTAGCTAAACAAGGCATCGTACTACTTCTAGCTGCCAATAGATAGGTACCGGCACCCCCAATTCAAACTTCGCATGTTTAACGAACCGCAAGCTATTGTATACAATAGTTGGAGTAATTTAGCTACGTGTGTATCGATCAGAAAGATCTGGCCTCTACTAGACGTAAAAAAAATCAAAAAACTCCTTTCATTAAGTAGGACAGTAGGAATAATCACGGGACACTGTTTGCTAGGTAGACACGCCACTGGAATGGGAGTCCCAGTAAATGATTGGTGTAGAAGCTGCCGAGATGAAGAGGAGGGCGAGAACAGTCTCCATCTCCTCGGCACGTGCTCAGCGCTAGCTACTCTGAAGAAGATCCTATTAGGTGAATACTTCTTTAAAGACCTTAGTGATCTGTCTTACATAGACATTATAAATTTATATAGATTTATATTAAAATATAAATGGTTTAGGTGAAACCAGATCGACTAAACCAGTCACTAACCTTCCCCACGTCGTATTGGTTACTATGACCCTCAAGAGGTACTGTAACAAACACCCCCCAAGATCGATAGTCAACCCTCTAAAATACTACTAACACTAGTAAATGCAGATTACACCCATAAGAGTAACAGATATTGATTGAGTCAATCAACTCTATTACTCTGGTATAACTAGGTACCAAGGGTTCGATTCAGTCACTCTACCAGCCAAACCAATTACCCATAGTTCAACTGCATAATAGTGCAAGGTTGATTGTATCAGTCACCTTGTTTCTCTTATGCACCTCCACTACCTCCACGGATTGAAACAGTCACCCTACCTAGTCAACACCGTATGCGCAGCAGTTTTTAGAGTTCGATTGAATCAGTCACTCTATTACGCTTATGCACATCTACACCTGCACGGTTCTCCTACGTATGAAGGGTTCGATTGAAACAATCACCCTACCTAGTCAACACCTTATGCACAGGAGTTCTTAGAGTTCTATTGAATCAGTCACTCTATTACGCGTATGCACATCTACACCTGCATGGTTCTCCTACGTATGAAGGGTTCGATTGAAACAGTTACCCTACCTAGTCAACACCTTATGCATGGCAGTACTAGAGTTCGATTGAATCAGTCACTCTATTACGCTTATGCATCTCTATACCTGCATGGTTCACCTAGGCCCATACTTGCCCACAACTTACACAACAGTACATTGGGTTCGAATGAGTCAATCACCCCCATTACTTGTCTGTACCCTATACCTCTCCAGTACACCTTGACTTAAGGGCTGATTGAGTCAGTTGCCCTTTTTCAGCCACTTCAGGCACAGCTATTTTCAGTCAGTATCCTCCTGAGAAGGGTTAAGGTTCACCAGTAACCGGTGATTCCTCCGATCCTACTCTATGTGGTATCACAATGGACCCAAGTGGTCTAAGTGTGTCCTGATCTTTTCAGGAATCCTAACCTAAGGAATCGTGATGTTTTTTGATTACGATCCTTATACTTTGGATTGCATCTGTGGTTGATTTACACGCAACAAACCCGCACTGATCATTAGATTGGCCACCTAATACCCGCTCAACGATCTTCATTGTGTGTGACATCAGCTTGATCGAATGATAGTTATCACAGTTCCGTGTACCACCCTTCCTTTTGTATACAGGGAGAAGGTAGCTTTCCATCCATTGTCTTCCATCTTTTTCCACAACTCAGAGGGCATCTCGTCTGGCCCAACCGCTTTTCGCTTTTTGGAGTATTTGACCGCCTCATTAACTTGTTCGACTGTAAGGTCGCTTATTTCTTTACAGTTAGGGGTGGCTCTTGGAAAGTATAGCCGGGGAGACCATTCATTTCCCAATGGGAAAATTGGAAAACTGGCGCGGGGCTTTATGGACCCAGGTTTTAATGGTTAGCAGAGCTTGGGAAATCACCAACAGTATATTAGGCGGAATTCTATGCAATCGAGCTCTGTATACGAGAATGATGAAGGGTCAAGGGCATCCATATTTACATCCGCTCGGATGCCAGGCACCACTTATGGCTCTGAAATCCTACATGGTAGCATCCAAACTTCTATGGGACTGTTTCAATCTACTTGATGGTCTTGCATCAAAAAACACCGTCACTGTGGCCAGGATACAAAGGCTTTGAGAGCAATTAACGGGTGGACTGGTTAGCGGGAAGTGGCGCCAGCCGCCCACTAGTCAGTCCTGAAGCCTATTTTGGACCTACGCGGAGTGGCACAAACCTCGAAATAAAATAATGGGAAGACGAGCGTCATGCAGAGTCCTGAACCAAAGTCAAGGGCATAGAAAAGTAAAAATGTTCATCAGTTTTAGCCGCTGTAAGGCAAAGAAACTACTTGAGTTTAGTAAGGCAGACTTAAGGACCTTAACAGGCTACTTGACTAGTCATTGCCCACTCAAGAACCTTCTACACAAAATAGGAGCAGCAGATACAGACGTATGCCGGCTATGTGGAGAGCAAAAAGAGACGGCAGAACATATTCTTTTGAATGCTCCATAGCCACAAGGAAAATACTTCTCCACCTCGGGAGGGCCTGGAGTTTTGTTGAGGTTTATCAAGAGCCTTAACCCTGTTCTCGACTAAACTCCGGCCTGACAGAATAGATCTTTGAGGTCGCAGTGTGTACAAGGCCCTAGTATAGTATAGTATAGTATATCCTATTCCCACCTCCATGCAGTATCATTTTAGAGTTAGCTCCCACACAAAAAAGGCGATTGATGAACTTATTTCATCAAGCAATAGGATAAGTTTACGTACGATTGCTGGCCAGCAAACGGCTTCTATAAAATCTGAAAGCTAATAGGATTTATAGCACAGACAATTTTTGTGGATATAATTGCATTTCGTGAATAAATGACTTCGGAATGCTGACTTGCCCAAATGCGACAATTTGTTTATTAACGAAACCATTGAGCCAGAAATTCATTCATTGCAGAGAATGATTTTGTGCACGTAAGGTTGTCGCAACTGAACACGAACTTTGATCAAACAAATTTTGATTATTTGCAAACATTGATGAAGCGTGTACTTTTTCAAGATTAAATGGCAAGTATAGACGAGTTGAAACGTCAAACAAACCTACACATAACCGACAAACTTTATCAGAAAAATGTTGCTTCGCAATCGAAAACCCCTTTACGTTATATACATTTGACGATGAATATCCACCAACAGTTGCAAGCAGCCGTACTGGAACCTTATCTTTAAAAGTAAAACAGGAATTCTGAAACCCTGTGGTACTCTTCGATTTACCCTTGCCATCTTAAAAGTTCAATATTTAGTCTCGGTCATTGGTTCAGGAGCACATCCCTTAAGGAACAGAACAATAAAATTTCTGCACGACATTACATGAATAGTCTTCGTACTCGCGCTCAATTGATTTGAAACTGCAGTTGCAATCCTTCCGATCTATTTATTTCCCCTTTCAACACTTTGGAACATATACATATGTAGCATTCGCTATACGAATTCCAGAACCCTCTACCAAATGAATATTGCATTATTCCAACGAAGGAATCTTCCTTTTTCGCTCAATCTCACATTTGGGACATCATGGTCCGGAATTTCCTCGCAAGGCAACGGTGTCCTCAATAAATGATATTGATAAAAAGGAGTACAGCATCCTTACAGTTCTCCTTGTTGCAATTTCCTTCGGGTGCTATTTAAGTTTTTATTCAATTTTTCGCCTTCGAAGCAGAAGCACTAGTACAAGGATGTCCCCCAGTTTTCTTATGCACTTACGCTTTCACATCCCATAAAATGTCTTCTCTCCTAAAAATATAAAAAAATAAGAGAAATAAAAATAGTACGTCCATCCATTAACGAAATGGCTTAAGGATCTTCCAGGCATCCTATGTTATACTCGTGAGGTTTTATTATGACATTAAGTGAACACAATGCGGGCCTGGGCCATATGTCCTCGTCCTCCGAATGTCCTATTAAACTCATCATCACACACAACAGATCACACAAAAAATCTGCTAAATAGCAACACTTAGCAGTCAAATGTCCTTCAACCCACTCTTTGCCGCTCGCTTTTTGTGCGTTTGTGTGTGTATGTGTTGTGAGTGCTTAATGTCACTTCTCTAAGATAATCATTATGAGATGTCATGTTAATGCCAAAACGAAGGAGGTAAAGCTAAAGTATAATAAAAGGAGCAAAGTGAACGACTAAAAATGAGCCGAATGATGTGATAGTGTAATTATAAATCCGAGAAGGATAATTAAATCTTGTGTTGTTCGTCGAGCATACATCGTAAATTTTTAAGTTTTGTCATTAAACAGAACTACGGCGCCGGGTTTTATTTAATTTTTATTTTTTTTATTTTTTGTTCGTCCCATTCTCATTTTATTTCTTCCGTCCTGGATTCTCGCACTTAATATTTTTTTCTGACTATGTGTGGGTGGGTGCGACTGTGATGATAAATTTTTAATGAGTTTGCCAAAAGATAGGATGATAGTAGGTATAAGTTATTCGCCAGAGTGGAACTACATGTGGGCGAAAGCAAAGTTTTTTTTTTTTTTATTAATATCGGATATGTTGCGAGTTTGGATCCTTCGGGAGTTTCGGTAGATGATTTTTTTCCAGTCAGTAAATTATGATTATGAAGTAAAGTTTTTAGTTAAATTTGTTTTGGGACCATCGTCCGTTGGATAGAATTTCGTTTGGGAATGGTCCTTTGACAAAAATGTTGTGAGATTGATATGATGATGAGTTTGATGTTGAGGAAGTTTGCTTTAAGCTAATCTTTAGTTTTATCTTTCTCCAAAGTCTAGTAGTAGCCTGCAAATGTTCTAGTATTTGATTTATGGCATTAAGAAGAAAATAAAAATTTGCACATAACCCTAATGTCATTTTCTTTTAAGATTTAGTGGAGTTCGAAGAAATATGTACGTCTTTGGTTACTTTGTTTTTGTGTGATTGAAGACATTAGCCAAAGTTAAGGTTATCGACTTATGTTCATGATTGAGTGAGAAGTATCAGGATATTTGTAATTGGCGTGATTTAAAACGGAATTTTTAATTCCTTCGATGGTTACCTACTTAGGAAAGTAAGACAATTTGTGTCCAGCATCAATGCAACATTAAACCAGCCACATCTATATCGTTGGCGTCATCGTGTTGCAACGCATATAAGCACTTTTATTCTTACGTGATGATGTTTGTTAGGCATATGATTTGGCTATACAACCCTTAACAAGACACAAAAACATCTGCGCAAGAACATCTGCAATTTCTGAATGACATCAGAAGTCGCACGTAATTCGCGTAAAATCCCGAAATTCTGTTACAAAACTAATGCTCAAAACATTTTTCATTCTGATTTTTAACGGCATACGGAACACAGCTTTCACTTTTCCGATTTTGCAAACTAGATCTAGCTCGGATGCTATCCATCGAAACAAAACTTCGTAAATAAAATAGTTATCAACGTCCTTGAAATATTTTGCTATTTCTCACTAAATTTGTTGAAGCTTTTTTTTTAATTGCTATATCTCGCTATTTATCTGACTATTTGGTTCAAAATAAGTTCCTAGATATGTATAGCGTCATCCAACAAGACGTATCATAAGTCAATAGAAAAATGCAACATTTTTACGAAAAGTAGTGATATTCTTCATATATTTCAAAATTGTTTGATATGTTGGTTGCTGAGAAATTAAATAATTTCTGCAAATCTCTAATTTGCAATAACCAGCATGGTTTTGTAAAAAAAACGTTCGATTGTTGCTAACCTTCTCCTTTTTACTAATTACGTCGTTTCTGAAATTGGTAAAGGAAACCAAGTTTATGCAATTTCAGTAAAGCTTTTGACGATGTTAACTATAAAAGTTTACTTTATAAACTTGAAAGAATAGGTTTCCCATCTTCATTTTTACGCTGGCTCTCATCCTTTCTATGTGATAGATATCATATGTAAGATTCCGTAACCAAATTTCCAATAAAATTTCTGTGACCTCGGGCATCCCCCAAGGAAGCCGCATTGGCCCCTTTTTAGATAGATACCTAGATATATTTATTTTCGCAATAAGTTTACAGTGGGGGTGTTGTCGTACAATTTACACAGGTACAGAGATTTGATATTTAATAGTTTATCTTCCTACTTTTTTTTTTTTTTTTTTTCGTGGGTAGGTGAAAATCTTCATGAGACACTATGAGACACTATGAGACCGTGTACTCATAGTAGTGTCAGATTTCTACTGACTAAAAACACCCTTCCCTTCGTTTTGTTTACTACGACTAAGTTTGACCTTATCAAGTAGTTTAAGCTTCAGATTTATATTCGCGTGAGGCAGGTAGATTTTCAATAAAAGCACCTGCTGAAACCGTCATGACATGCGGCTTTTTGTCTTATTGCGCTAATTCGAACGGTTTCGTTCTCTGAAGTCGGCGCGTAAGATTTGTCACATCCAAAGTTTGGAGTATGGCACTGTTGCAATGGCCATGAAGACGAATACGAAGCTTGCGAGCGAAGTTTTTTATTTCGCCCTCCACGGTAGCTATACCTAAGTCTCTGTGGATATCATTGTTTCTGATATACCAGGGAGCGTTCACGATTATTCTTATAATTTTATTTTGGAGTGATTGTATGAGATTCCTATTGCTCGGTTTGGTACAACCCCAGAGTTGTATACCGTACGTCCACACGGGTTTAAGCACTTGCTTATACAGAAGCAGTTTGTTATATACACTTAGTTTGCAATATCTTCCAATTAGCCAATACACTTCTCTAAGTCGATTTTCGACTTCGTCACGTTTCTTTTTAACGTGAGGTTTCCATTTAAGTTTCGCGCCTAGTGTCATTCCCAGATATTTAGCTTCGTTTGCATGCGGTATTTGTACCGAGTTAATGAAAACGGGAAGGTTGATTATTTTCTTGTAAGTGAAGTTAACATGCGTCGATTTGGTCTCGTTAAGAACAATGCGCCAAGTTTTTGTCCACTCACAGATTTTATCCAAGGCTCGTTGGAGTTTTATGGTTGCTGACTCGATTGAACTTTCCGTTGCCAGAATAGCCGTATCGTCCGCGAACGTAGCTACAATAGTGCCTTCATTTTGAGGTATGTCCCGAGTGTACAGCAAGAATAAGATAGGCCCAAGGACACTTCCTCGCGAAACTCCGGCGGCGATTTCTTTAAAATCAGAATATTCAGTTCCGTGCTTAACACGAAAAAGTCTGTTTTTAAGGTACGATTCTAAGATCTTATGAAGTTGCTCCGGAAGGATTCGTCTTAGCTTATAATTCAATCCATCGTGCCAAACCCTGTCGAAGGCTTGAGATAAGTCAAGAAAAGCGCTAGAACAAATCTTTTTCTCCTCAAGGGCTTTTTCAATTTCGTCGGTTATTCTATAAACCTGGTCAATTGTGGAATGCTTGATTCTGAACCCGAATTGGTGGTCAGGTATTAGGCGTCTCTCTTCAATGACCGGAACAATCCGTTTCAGAAGGAGTTTTTCAAATACCTTCGATATTATTGGTAGTAGCGATATCGGTCTGTACGATTTTTTATCATTTGGAGATTTCCCCGGTTTCGGAACCATTATGACTTCTGCGACTTTCCATTGATTTGGAACGTATAATAATCTAATGGAAGCATTTATTAAATAAAGCAATTTTAATAGTGCCTTTTTTGGTAATTCCTTGAGGATTTGTCCGTTTATTAAATCATAGCCAGGAGCTTTATTGTTCTTCAGGTTTTTTATTGCCTGGCAAAGTTCTATAAGTGACATACTTTTTATTCTAAGGTTGTCAGATGTCGTAGTCGTACCGGTAAAATCGTCTGCCAATGTTTCTCCATCAAATGGCTTAAAAGTCTCTTCTAAGTGCTCGGCAAATAGATCCGCTTTTTCTTTGTCACCTTTTGCCCATTCGTCGTTGTTTTTTCTTATCGGTGGCGAATGTATTTGGGGTTTTTTAATTCTTTTGACAGCTTTCCAGAGCGAGTAATTAGTGTTTTTTTCGGCGGTTAAACCTTCAAGATAAGCTGAAGTCTCTCGGTTTTTTAGGTCTTGGATCGCTTTTTTTAAGCTTATTGCTTAGGAAATTCGAGTGGGTGTTATGCTTTTGTTTTTTATCTACCTACTGAAATATTAATTTTAAAATCTGAAACAAATCGTGAGTAAGAGAAAAAAAAAAAGAAATATTTCGAGGAAAAATGCGAAAGAAAAACCTTCAATATTCAAAAAAAAAGGAAAGAAAAGCATAGTTATAGATAAATACATAAATAAATTAGTTTATATGTAAAAAAAATAAATAAATATATATATAAATAAATAAATAAATAATTAAATAAATAAGTAAATAAGTAAGTAAATATTAAATAAATATATAAATACCTAAATTTAGAAATAAATTAATTAATAAATAAATAAATAAGTGAATAATTAAATAAATAGATCAATAAGTAAATAATATAACAATAATAAATAAATAAATAATCAATTAAATAAAAAAAATAAATAAATAAATAAATAACTGAATAAATAATAAACAGATACATTCATACGAAGATAAATAAGTAAAATGATAACAGATTAATACATGAAAAAAACGAATAACAAGCAAGTGAATAAGAATAACTAAATTCAAAAAAGAAAAATATATAATATAGACAAGTAAATACAATTATGTGTAAATCTGAAACATGGTAAAACATTTAATTGGTTTATAAGTGCATTATCTGAATTATCACAGTTCCGTGAAAATGTATTCGTGAGCTTAAGAATTCTATCGGAGATCAGTTCAACATTCGCTTTGTGGTGAAGATCTGTAGTAGATCAATTCGATCCCTCTTTTATTTATCTTGTTTGTTAATGATGATAATTTCTTAACTGAATGTAAAGTTTAAAAAAAAAAAACTGGTGGTGCTCAAAAAATGACCTGAATGCCCTTAAATCACCTTTGTATTCACCACGCATACCTATTCTATTGACGGTAAGGTTGTATCTGTACATTGCTAGATAGTAAACTATCTTTCAACAATCATGTTGATTACATTTCAAACAAAGCAAATAAGTCATGGGAAATGCTACGACGTTACGCTTCCGAGTTTTCTGACATTATATCTATCCCTTGTTCGATCTTTTTTAGAACATGCATCTATTATTTGGTACCAATATTACAATGTTCACATCGCCAGAATTGAATCTATTTAAAAAGTTTTCTTAGATTTAATCATAGAGAACTTCTTCGGGTCGATCCATATAATTTACCATCCTATCAATCTAGGTTAAAATTGATTAGTTTAGAATCTCTTGAAGCTAGGAGAACGGTGGCAAGAGTTTTTTTTTTTTACATAAGATAATCACTGGTAAGATTGACTCCCCGGAAATCCTAAGCCTTCTCAACATATACGTGTATGTCCTTTCTCTTAATCTACGAAGCAATCGCTTTTTTAGCATATCCCACTAGTGTATTATTTACGGCCGATCATCCGCAATAAACGGTATAGCCTATAATGCTAATGTTAATTAAATTGATTTTAACAAATCAATCTCTTGTATTAAGAAAGCCTTACTGGAAGGAGTTCAGTCCTGATTGTTTGCTTTATCATTTTATTTGTTAATTATGTACATTATTTCTTCTGTTCTTAAAATGTATATATTAGTCGAAGAAAGCCTTTGTACGTTGGAGACAAAGTGAAATTAATGAAATAAAATAAGATAAATAAAAATAAAAGATATTTTTATTTTACCCTAAGGTACAAACTTTCAGGTTACTAATGGAATACAATGCCTTCCAAATCTCCGCCTCGGCTCTGCCTACAATAATAGTCATTGTTTTGAGGAAATTTTGTATCACGTTTTCGCATAATTGCGGCTATATTTCGCGAATAACAACTCTGGTTTTTTTTTTATTAGTGCAGGAATCGTTGGTGGAATATTGGCGTAGACTCTATCTTTAAAATAGCCCCAAAGGAGAAAGTCTAGTAGTGTTTAATCGCACGATCTCGGAGGCCAATTGAAGTCTCCATTTCGACAAATCTCACGTCCACGAAATTTGTCATACAATAGAGCCATTGTTTCACCAGCTGTATAACATGGGGCACAGTCTTGCTCAAAATAAGCGCCGTCCACGTCCATAGCATCAATTTCAAGCAAAAAAAGTGTCAGTCAACATCGTTCGGTAACGCAATCCATTCACTGAAATGATCGTACCAGAATAATTTTCGAAAAAAAGGCCCAATATCACTCGTTGTGGATGAAGAGGTTGTTCCAATATTTCTCTTTGGTTTATGGGTCCCAGATGTTGTAGTTTTGTTTGTTTACGTATGCAGACAAATGGAAAGGAGCCTCATCGCTCAGAATAACTTTATGCAAAAAATCATGATCTTGTGCATTCATTTCCAGCACCTAATAAGCGAAAGTATGGTCTGCTGACTTTAGTTCTTGTATCAACTAGACACGTGTAGGCCCAGATCTGCATACAAAATACGGTGCAAAGTGTTTGCGGATGGACCCAAATCCTGTGATCGTCTCGAAATGGACACACCTGGGTTTTCAGTCACACTCTCAGCTACGATGGCGATATTTTTATCTGACCTTGCCGGACGAACACGAATTGGAGTCTTGACATTACTAACCTGTCTGAAACATTCAAATTTATCAATCAATTCACTATAGCTGTGCGAGAATGCGCTTGAAGGTAACCAAAAGCAGTACGAACTTTACGAAACGTTTCCGTGATATTTTCCTCGTTTTTGCAATGAATTTTCACTCATGCACCTCTTGCTGGATGACCCTGTATTGGTGATATACAATACATATGTATGAAGGGCTTATTGTAATAACATTTATTCAAAAACGACAGTTTACTTCCATTACACTCAGCAATGGTATCACTAGCCATACTCTCACACACCAATAAATATGGCCACCAGTCACATCAGTATCTCATTGGAATACCAGTTTTGCCCTATTTTGTACATTCATTTAAGACTATAGAGGGCATTATTACAATTTTTTGTGGCTTTTCATGCTATTAAAATAATATAGTACGGGTGACCAGATAAGAACAATAGGAAAACAAAATTGAAATAAAACAACAACGGTGTGAGATATAAAATTGATTCTGGCTTTATTTTAAAGCTACGTTCGTGCCATTATATGGGGAATAGCACATCATTTAAATGGCCGCCTCGGCTTCGCTGGTAGTGTTTCAAGCGGTCGGTCCAATTTTTGATGACTCGGTCCAATACGTATGGCATCTCGAATGTTGGCCTCGAGCTTGTTCAAAGTGGTTGGTTTGTTAGCGTAGACTAAGGACTTGATGCAGCCCCAGAGAAAATAATCAAGTGGTGTCAAGTCGCATGATCGCGGCGGCCAATTGATGAACGCTCGCCGTGAGATGACCCAGTCGCCAAATTTCTCCTTCACAACTTTGAGCGTTTCGTCGCTTGTATGGCATGTAGCGCTTCAATTCTTGCGTCAGCACAATCTTATATGGATATAGGCCAAAATCCTACCACAAAATAAGCCGAGTTGACTCTCTTGCGATGCCCAATTCAGCTGCTCGGCGCCGAATCGACATTTCGGGGTCTTCTTCGATACTGGCCGCTACGGCGCCTATGTTTTCTTCATAGAACAACATTCTCTGTCTGGTTGATGGCTTAAGGTCCAAAAGAGTGTACTCACGCTCAAACTTTTCACGGTGTGACGAATCGCCTGGACAGAGAAGCCATGTGACGACCGACCTTACGACGAAATTCACGTTTCATATTTACAACTGAGCCGGAATTTCGATAATATTTTTGAATAATTTCCGCACGTTCGGCAAGCGTGAAACGATGCATGATGTCATTGGTAACTTTGACAGCTGCTGAAACATAAAAATAGGAAAAAGTATCATTGCTATCTGGCCACCCTTTATACGAGTACTAAGCTTTCGACAATTGTTAAAATAGATTTGTAGTATTTTAACGGATTTTTGGCATTTTAATGACCTTACCCAAATTTCAAATCTGAAGAATAAACTAATAGCGTACAAGTTTGGGCAACTGCATACGACTCTGAGTACCACCTTGGCTTATGAATCCGATGGTACAGTATCAACTTTTCTGCACATATAACAAAGTAAAATTCAAGGCTCCGTAGGTAGTCGTTTATCGTATTCTTTCTCATTCGACATACTTGCTTAGAAGCTGGTCGGTGGTAACCTACTACCCTAGGCAGATTTACTAGACTTTGATTTTAGCTCCGGCTCTAGCTCCATTATAAAAAGAAATCACTTCTCTTCGTCACCCTCATCAAACCTGAATCACGTGAAAACGATAGGGAAAAACCCCGGTACACCTGATCCTAACCACATTGCTACATGAGACCATAATTCAATCATAACTCTGTCACGTTCGGGGAATTACCAATATATTTCGGAGAATTTTTCGCCACCCAAGGTACTTTCCACCAACACACTTGATGATCTCCTAAGTCATTGCAATTACTTTAAAAACCCTCACTTACCACCACGTGCCCCAAATGGAATAGGAATTCTCCTAATAATTGTAAATGACATCGGCAAAGCAAACCATACCATCACAGATGATAATCTCGTTATAAACAGAAAGTAGTAACTTCTTCCAACAAGAATTCCCAGAGGAGAGCCCTCAAGCCCACACAGGAACTCTTCCCCACAAGACCATTAATGTCAACGAAAAGAGGAAAAACAAACTTTCACACTGACAGCTAACAAAATGGAAATCGATGTTTTTCGATTGTAGTTTATCCACCCCAGCCAATCTTTTATCCCCCGCCTCTCTACCAAAAAATTGAAAACTTATTTAGATTGATGGATGACATCATACTAAGTGAACGGATCACCCGAATTCCAAATGAAAATCTCAGGGTATGAGCAACACTAAAGAAAAAAAATCAAATTAAAGTATCTATATACGAATCGAATGCGCCCACTCCCTCCCACAGGACGTAACAAAAATAGGAAGAAAATTGCGCACGCCCATCAGTATCAATGAATTCAATACACCTATGTACATACAAATGGTGTAGGGTGTGAGGCTCGTGGTAAACACCTCACGCTCACCTAACCACCGCACACAGGATATGACGGAAATTCCTTCAAAACCAAGTGATGTCCTTTCAGTTTCTCCAATCTCCCTCCATCTTGTGTGGCTCCCACCAATTCATGATGATTAATAATGCATGACGATGAGAAAATCCTCTGCCCACGAATTGAGGTTAGCAGACATCCTCAATGTCAACCACAAGACTGCAAGCCGAAAGGAAAGCAAAATGAAGAAGAGAGAAAAAAAATAAATAAACCGCCGAAGGATACCTAAGGAAATGTCCTTACAACACGTCCAATAAAGTTTTACTTGCTTTCTTTTCTTCGTCGTCATCGTCGTCGTCGTCGTCCCTTTTCAGAGGGTGGCTGCACGAAACTAGGATTGAGAAAGAAGCACGTGACTTGCTGAAGCATTTTGCTGGGTCACCATCATCACTACATTGTGGTGCATTTTTTTTTTTTTTTTGCAGGATAGGGACTTTGCCGATGGAGGTGAAGAAAATCTCTTAAAATTGTTGAACCTGTTTGCGCAATCTAATGGGATTAATCAATAAAATTGTGAGGACAGAGATGGAGTGGTGATGGTGGCAAAAGGGCTCAATTGTAAACCCCCTGCCTAAGACGAACCATTCATCTAGGATGACAAGGATCGTAGATAGATGACTTCTAGGTGGATGTAATTGAGAATGAGGATGGAAGTGGGTTGAACAGGATATGCGTGACAAATAAACTTACATCTGCTTCATTTGCTGCTTAAGGTATCATATGTATCAAATGAATAATAAGTAGGAGTGTTGCCAGATGAAAGAGTGGAGGTCTTTAGTTGAAGGAATCTCATAGTACTTAAGCCACTTGAGTGGATGGATGGATGGGTTTATAGTACATGTACGCATGCAAGAAAGTCAAACGAGCGCTTCATCGATGAGTAGGACATTCGCAGAGAAAATGTTCCCTAGTATCATCGCCTTCTTTTTTTATTTAAGTATTACCATGACTATCTCCGCAGGCTACAGCGGCACGAATCCAAAATCGCTCGTAATCGATCATGTCAACTGTGTAGGGTTACTGAAGAAGAATGACGGAACCTACACAACCGACCGTGTGGATACACTTAGAACCTTACTTCAGGTACATTTCCCAGGCTCGTCTCTTAACACATCTCATGTGTACTCGAACACAGTTAACTACAGGGTTTATGTGGACAGTAGAGTTAATAGTTTATTTAGAAAAAATATTCAGTCCAGAGAAAGTTGAATGGGCAGTGGGCACATTCAAACCTTTTAAAGCTCCTGTCGGTGACGGTCTGTTTCCAGCACTTCTTCAAAAGTCAATTGACCTCATCCTGCCGGGATTGACAGTTTTATTTAGAGCCAGCTACAATTGGGGATACATACCATCCACCTGGAGATATGTAAATGTGGTTTTCATTCGCAAGCCGGGCAATAGGATTAGCGAGCTACCTAAATCATACAGACCTATAAGTCTAGCAGCGTTCGTCCTCTGGATAATGGAGAGACTCATAGATATTCATATTAGAGACCGGTTAGATCTGTCTAACCCTCTGCACTCGAATCAGTACGCATACAGGAAAGGCAAATCTACAGTAGGTGTCCTTCATTATCTCGTCAAAAAAATAGAGGGAACACTTAGTTCAAAGGAGATAGCCTTGTGTACATTTCTTGACATCGATGGTGCGTTCGATAACACTGGTTACGACTCGTTCGCAAGGGCGATTAGAAGGAGAGGTATCGAAGAATCGAACAACCAATGGATCAGGGCCATGCTGGTATGTCGTTTCATTACCTCCTCCTCCGGGGGAGTGTCGGTGTCTATAACTGCAGCCAGAGGCTGTCCTCAAGGAGGAGTTCTTTCCCCCTGTTATGGTTAATAGTCATCGACAACTTGTTATTAGATCTTCATAGATCAGGCTACACCACCGCCGGATATGCTGATGACTTGGCGGTTTTTATCAGAGGTAAACACGGCACGACAATTTCCAACGTCATGCAAAGTGCAATATCTTAAGTTGTAGAATGGTGTAACAAAGAAAGACTATCCATCAATCCTAGTAAAACCGTTCTGGTGTCGTTTACAAGGAAGACACAGGTCAACCTTGAACCTATTACAATCAGAGGCACCACACTAGTTTATGCCACCGAGGTCAAATATCTTGGTGTAATTCTTTACAAACGACTTAACTGGAATTCACATATCAAGTTCGGCACAGAGCGCGCTAATAGAGCACTGTGGGCCAGTAAACGCCTATACGGCAGAACTTGGGGTCTCTCTCCTAAAATGATACATTGGTTGTACATAATGATGGTTAGACTCATTATCACATACGCGGCCATCGTCTGGTGGCCAAAGACTCTCCAGCAGACAACGGCAAACAAGTTGCAGAAGTTGCAAAGAATTGCCTGTCTTGGTATTACAGGTGCAATGCACACCTGCCCTATGACAGCTCTGGAAGCTACTGTCGGGCTTACACCCCTACCAATCTTCATTAGGAAGATGGCTGCTAGATATGCCATCAGGCTGCAGCTAGATTATGGGTATAAATTAGGTGACCTTGTGGGATATTTAAAGATACTCAACTCAATCCCTAAATGAGACATGTTCTGCACTTTACCAGATATAATGGTCAAGCAACATTGCTTTGGTAGGTTATTCGTGGTTGAAATATTGGACAGCGAAAATTGGTCCAATAGTGCTCCAACACTGGACACTAGAAGTCTGGTCTGGTTCACCGACGGTTCGAAAATGGATTCTGGAGTTGGAGCTGGGGTCTTTGGAGCCAACACAAAGATTTCGGTACCTATGGGTACGACTCCCACTGTGTTTCAGGCTGAACTCCATGCCATTGAGATCTGCGCCAGACACAATCTTCGCAAGGAGATCAAAGGCGCTAGAATACATATCTTCTCAGATAGCCAAGCAGCACTTATGGCACTATCGTCCAACCTAATGGACTCCAGAACCGTGAAATGCTGCTACGATGCATAACCAGACATTGCCAAATACAACCGGGTAAAACTCGGTTGCGTCCCTGGACACCAAGGGATTGTGGGCAACGAATCTGCAGATGAGCTGGCTAGGGTTGGCTCAGAATCTGTGTTCATAGGTCCTGAACCTTATTGTGGTGTCAACTGAGCGACAGCTACAACGCTGATTAAAGAATGGGAAAACGAACTTCGCCTAGACGACTGGACATTTGGGCCAAGTCTAAGGCAATGCAAACGATTAATCAAGCATTGCTCCTATAAAGAAATCCTTAACTTAGATAGGGAAAGCATTAAGAAGCTTGTGAGGTTTCTTACTGGTCACTGCGGCCTATGATACCACCTTAACAAGATGAAGCTGTGCCAAGAGAAGGACTGTCGGTTATGTTTAGAGGAGGATGAAACATCCGAACACATTCTTTGTGAATGCCCGGCACTACACTGGTTAACGAAAAGTATTCTCCACAAGGAGATACTTACTTCAGTGGAACTGAAATGCTCCACTACTAAAGACATACTATACTCACTTTCATAAGGGAGGTAGTAAGTCTGTTAGATTAACTCTAACCCTTCGATACAATAGATCTTTCAGGTCGCAGTGACATTGCCACGTGGGCATGGGTTGTACAAGAGGAAAAAAATCATCGCCTTCTTCACAAGCGTCGCAGACTGTGTCATTTAAGCCGATCAGATTAATATTCTAAGCGAAAGCGAAGTTACCTATGCCGCTAATTTCTTACAGACGTCCGGAAGGAACCGTTTAATCAAGTAACATCCTGGGGAGTCATACCACCTGCAATTGTCTTCTTGAAAGACCAAATCGTCAATGGAAATACCAACTGAGGACGCAGGAAGACCTTACGCAGGTTCGGGTACTGAGAAAATATCCTCTGAGTCTGGCCTAGCAATCTCATTGGAAATCTTGTTCCCCATACTTTCATCCATAGGTTGAAAATTATGTAGTTGCAAGTATGCAATGAAAAAAAGAAAAAACTTAATAATAAAAAAAAAAATGGAGAACGTTTAAAACAAGAAATAAAAATCACGCATGTCGGTTCGGTGAAATCGTACTAAACAGAGGTAAGTCAAGTTCCACAAAAAAACGAGGTTTTGAAGGAAATATGACAATGAATCAATTCATTATAAGCACAAAAGGGAAATGCATATGTTCAACTAGGAGCTGGCAATGGTGTAGTGGTAACGTCGTCAATTGCCACGCTATAATGGTCCATGATTCAAATCCTGATGTCAGCAAGCATTTATATATTTCTATAAAAGGTGACTAGATAGCAATGATACTTTTTCCAATTGTTATGTTTCAGCAGCTGTCAAATTACCAAATGACATCCAGCTGTCAAAATATTCAGTAAGGTTTATCATTTCATCATGCATCGTTTCACCCTTGCCGAACGTGCGGAAATTGTTCAAAAATATTATCGAAATTCCGGTTCAGTGGTAAATACGGAATGTGATTTTCGTCGTGAGTACACTCTTTTGGAACTTAAGCCACCAACCACCAGCTGATTTGGGCATCGCCAGAGAGTCAACCCGGCTTATCTTGCGGTTGGATCTGGGCCTACATCCATACAAAATTGTGCTGACGCAACAATGAAGCCGAATTACCATAGACAACGCCGTGAGTTCGACGAAACGCTCAAAGTTGTGAAGGAGAAATTTGGCGTCTGGGTCATTTCACGGCGAGCGGTCACCAATTGGCGGTCGCGATCATGCGACTTGACACCACTCGATTATTTTCTCTGAGGCTACGTCAAGTCCTTAGTCCACTTTGGACGAGCTCGAGGCCAACATTCGAGACGCTATTGCCAGAATAACGCCGTACGTATTGGACCGAGTCATCCAAAATTGGGCCGACCGCTTGAAGCACTGCCAGCGAAACCGAGGTGGCCATTTAAATTATGTGCTATTCCACATATAATGGTATGAACGTAGCTTCAAAATAAAACCATAATCAATTTTATATCACACACCGTTGTTGTTTTATTCCAATTTTTTTCCTATTGTTCTTATCTGGTCACCCTATATACAGTCCGATCAATTGCGAAAACTTGTGTGAACACTACTTCGAAGGCATAACACCGACAGTAGCTTGGTCATAATATGTCTGGAAAAAGTCTTCGCTCTGTTAATAATGATTTGCCCATGAAATTGGTTATTGGGAAAAAAATACAGTGAATCAGAAGTAAAGGCAAAAAATAACAAAAATCGCCCCAGTTATCTGGACGCCACCCCCCGGAGTTTCTCTGAAGCATAAACAGCTTAGCTTCAAACGAATACACTAAATCTTTCTCTCTCTCTCTATCTATCCCTTCCAACGCCCGTGTAAAGACGTTAAGGGTATTCATAACCGCTTGAAGGCGCGCAAATTATAAAAAAAAAAAAAAACTTCATAGAGATTCTTTCCTAAGCCGTTCAACACAGATGTGGAATGTTTACTTTGGATAGCTTTGTTTTTCCATCTCATTATATCCGACAAGTATTTTAAACCAATGTGCATCGGTTTCTCCTTTTATCTTCTCCTAATTTTCCTTCCGCGCACCCTGTGTCCTAACATTCTAAGGGTTATAATCCCTTCTGCGCTTGCAAATTATAAAAAAAAGTGCAACTTCGGACCAAATTTATGTACCATCGAGTAGTTCTAAAATAATAATTTATTTTTGTTATCAAATTTCGATAATTATCAAATAAAGGGTTTTTTTCTTTTCACTTACATGGTCGCAGATCTTATGATAAGGATAACTATCAAGCTGAGCTGTCATTCTGGTGGTTTTTTTTACATTTATACTCAATTTAATCTAGCGATTCATCATGAATAAACCCGTGCTTGAGCGAAACATTTACTTTGAAAATCGGTCGTCCATCCTCAGAACTTGTAGATTGCTTCCAGCTTTTTACGACGCACATAATCTTCCATCTGAGCAAGAAATCCGTTGAATTGTGGATTGATTTCATACCAATTACTCTCTATATGTTGCAATAATACCAGCACGTAAAATGAATGTGCGTACTGAAGGAAATATAGCCGCTGTAAACGAAAGTGTTTTGAGAAGATACAATACAAATTTATCAACTAGTTTTCCACCGCATTAATTGGCCGTCCACTAAGTGGAAACGCTGGAAGCTGCCGATGCCGACGTAAGCGGAGAGGGCCCGGCGCGTATAAAGAAGGTAAACACCTTGTTCTTGGTTTCATCGTCCTTCTCGTCGTTGCAACTTCTGCAGAAATGATTTGCTCAGATGCCTAGCCTGATGACATGCCTACCGATGATGCAGTGCCCCATAATGTCACATACTATAGTTTCAATGAGCGACCTTCGCAGCCCAATAAGGGAGTTGGAACGTTTCTGAATCACCTAAGGCCAGATCTGTGCAGTAAGGAGGCACATAGTGCCACTAGCGCATTTGCGATTGGTCACGCTACTGGTAAGACCATAGTAGTTTCTTAAATAGTAGTTTCACTGTATCAAGAGGCATGCCGAGATAAGCCTTGCTCAACGAAATCGGTAGGCAAGTATTCTGCTTGACGAGTTCGTTGACCAAGCAGTTCCCTGCAATGTCCCTGTGCCCGGCACCCAAATTAGGTGAATGTTGAACTGTTTGGCCATCTCGTTAAGAGACAAATGACAATTTAAGGCTGTTTTTGAGTTGAAGGTAACAGATTCCAGATACTCGATCGCAGCTTGACTGTCAGTAAAGATAGTAATATCCCGTCCGGATATCACATTTTACTTCAGCCATGACAAGGCTTATTCTATTGTTTTGATCTCCGCCTGGCAGACGCTACAGTGATTAGGGAGGCGAAAGGAAATGCTTATGTTTAGTTCTTCGAAGAAGACACCTCTGCCAAGTCCCGACTTTGTTTTGGATTAATATGTGTAAAATCAAATGGATCCCTCTGGTGTCCCTAGCTCTTCCTCCCATTCAAGTCTGAAGAGGATGCGGGTTTCAAAGTGTTTATCAATCAGAAGTTGTGGAAGTATATAGATGATTACTTGTAGAAGAAATTCAAGATTGTTGAGAATAGAGGGGTGTCCTTTGTCTAGACCGTTTGTCCTGTTCTTAGTGCTGCGCTTATGCACAAGCAGGCCGTCCTCTGCACATGGCCAAGTGAGGTAAGGTGTACAGCTTTTCCCAAAGCCGTCCACCAGACGATCACGATCACACTATACTTTAGTATAGTTATAGATACATAGACCCAGTATGTAATTCGTGGCTGTAGTCCCCACTTATTTCCTATTGCTGTCTTACAGCAGTACAGATCTGTAGTGGCTTTCTTCACGCGTTCTATGATATTGGATTTCCAGCTAAATTTTTTGCCAAGGATAAGACCCAAATATTGGGCTTTGTCTAGAAGTTTCAAGCTAGTGCCGCATAGTTTTCGAGGGTTAAAGTGCGGAATTTTATATTCCCTTGTGAAGAGGAACAGTTCTGTTTTAAATGAGTTGGAACTAAGACCACATTCATTAGTCCATTTCGAGAGCTTAGAGAGAGCATTTTGTAAGAGATCCCTAAGCGTACTAAGGTGTTTTCCAGGGACCGAAAATCAACGTCATCCTCATAAGCAACTATTTAACAGCCTTCCCCTTCCAGGATTGAAAGCAGTTCGTTTATTGCCAGGTTCCATAGAAGAAGAGAAAACACTTCGCCTTGCAGAGTGTTCCTACTCACGAGCCTTCAAACTACGGCGTCGCCCATCTTAGAGTTGATAATAACCCTGTTTGTTAGCATCTGGTTAACTAACACGCCGATCGACCCCATAATGCTTTAGGTTCAACATTATTAAAGGCGCCATCTATGTCGAGAAATGCTACCAGAGTGCATTCTCTGCAATGGAAAGATTTTCTTTGGTACGCAACAGTGAGTGTAGGACCCTTTCTGCCGATTTCCCTTTACTATGTGCATGTTAGGAGGTTGACAGCATGCTTGGATTAATGATGTAACGAATGTGGAAGTCGAATAGTTTTTACAGAGTTTTCAGAAGAAACAATGAGGGACTTATGGATCTGAGAAGGGGTTAACGTAGCCCCCATTGCTTATATTAAATCTGACAAATTATTTGTAAAAAAAAAAATTCTTCTACCTTTCTAGGTCGAGCAAGTATCTGTACCTTACAAACAACTTAACAATCTACTTTAGGTCAAATTACGATCTAGTATGGTTCATCAGGTCTGTGTGTGGTCTGACCAGGTTAACATCATAGTCTTGGCAAGCTTCTCGGTTCCGAGTTGAATTGTATGAATTATTCAATCTAGGGCTTATATCTTTTTCGTTTAAGCTTGTGAAAGTAGATTTTCCTGACTTATACATGTATGGTAGCTTGACTGTTCATACAAGGAGCAAAAAGGTGGCATTAAGAAATCCTTTGAAGTTTTTTTCCAGCTTCGAAATAATATGATGTATTGTATTTGTAGAATAATTGATATAATTCCATCGCGCCATAGCTGTTTATAGAGAGAGGAGAAGTCTCCAGTCCAAGACACTTTTCTCACATATAATTTTGCATCCCATTCGATGTGTACTTGCATTTTTGTATTGTTCTCTCAATACCGTATGTCGTTTGGTACCTCAAGTGGTCTTCTAAGTGGACACGGCTTCTACACGAAAAAGTACCTATATGGCAAAATAAGTGATTAAGATTAAACGAAAGGAGTGAACGAAAACTGTTCACACTTTCTATTGGTGGCAAACAAAGGGTGGAACAGTCTGTAGATTTGTGTCATTTCTAGGCAGATCTAGCCGAACTATATACAACTGGGCCAGAACACAAGACATTGAGAAAAGAAGTTGGGCAGACGCTGCAAGAATTGAAGGGATAAATACAGGTCAAGCTAGCAGGGACCCATGCGTCTAGACTGGGAATCCTTTTTAATACGCACTGTCGCAGTTGTAAAAATGTAAATCAGATGGAAACTATCTCCCATTTCCTCTGCTGGTGTCCGACTCTAAGTAGAGCCCGACATCGAACTCTAAGTAAATCGTCATTCGACAACCTTAACCATTTGTATCGCAGTATATCCAAATTCAAATAAAAGTATATTTTAAGCTTCCTTATCCTTACATCCTTTTAACCTATATGTAAAGAAAGACTTCAGATGCTTTGGCTTCGAAAAGGGAGCCTCACCAGTAAGTTTTAATGATTTTAATTCTTAACGCTGGCAACACTTCAATATAAATTCAAACCAAATATCCTCATCGCCCTTACGACATACATAAATCTTCTTTAAAGAATTTTGTATTCCACATTCGAAAATTGCGCCGAGGTATCATTCAATCTAAATAGCTGAAAGCCAGGACAACGAGAGGACGACTCCTTGGATGCTTGTTTAAAGCCATTGAACTGGCAATTGCGAATTGATGTCAACATGTATAAAGCTCCTTTTTGCAAAAAAAAAAAAAAAAAATCAACATCCACAGCTTTGTCATCATCAAAATTCATCCCTGACGCCATGCATTTGGCGGTGGGGGTGGCAAAGATACTACATGAAATTATTTCCAAACAGCATCCTCCCGAGGGAGTCAAAAATCTACAAACATCGACACGCATATTATTATTGGCGATAAAACGTGACGAACATTTTAAATGAATTCTTCTATCTTACTGCCTTTGAGTCCTTCTAACTTTCTATCCCCCCCTCCGCTAACGTCGCCCGTATGGTGTGTTGAGTCATCATCCTAGGACTCCAGATCTCTGGTTCTGTGTGCAGCATCATTATAGCATTATGGCGACAAGATGATCCAGGAAACGGAGGAGAAAGAGTCCGTGTTTGCAAAGGAATTCTGCAATTCAATTCAAGGACCTCAATTCCCTACCAACCGCGACTGACTGCCGTCGACTGTCGATGAATAAATGAGGTGGATGACTTTTTTCCGCGTCCTTGCTGAGGATTTTAATTGAATTCTTTCATTCCCCCATCGGATGCGGATGAGATGCGAATACATCTCTCACCTGTCATCTTTTACTGATGTGCGTGTGGGGCGAACAATCTTTTCAGGTTCTTAAGCATATTTTCATAATTTCCGAAAAAGGAATTCTATCTCGTAGATGGTTGATGATTCTATCTGGTGCTGCATCATGCTGTCGTTGATAAAATACTATATCCTCTGTCAATATTTCGGCCGGGTAAGTCTGTCTGCTATCTCATACAGCTGTTGATCACTCAAAGACCTTATTGTTGGTCGGTGTTGGGAGTAAGATTTATGGGCGGTGGCTATGGTGGTTAATGAATAAGCAGTTTCTCACATTTTTCTTCCTTCCAGCGACTCGCATTAGTAAAGAACCCTATAGGGTGAAGGATAAGGTCGATTCATCAAGTATTTTGTAATTACAAATGTATCTTATGTATATCTAATCCATCTCTCGCTGCCTGCTGTCTCTGTATAACTCATTCACTGTGATGGGCCCTCTTTCTTCTCCCTGGGTACTTTCACTTGATGGAGCATATCTACTCAGGTGTTTCTTCGCCAACGATGATGATGATGATGGTGATGGAACAAATCAAGCGAAGGAGGAATAATGGAATTGGAATTCACAAAGGATTCCCGATTAGAATCAAATTGAAATTGGCAACTCAAATCGAGTGTACTGTTCTATAGTGGAACGTGTTATGGTGACGATGTTGTCTTTCACAAAGAAGACGTGATCTTGGGTCTTAAGATAGTCATAATACTGGAAAGCGCGTGTACTGGATTTTTATGGCTTAAACTTAGCTTCTCACACTCATGCGGATTGAAATGAAATAACCCATAAAAGATAAATTTCCCGCCATTTTTTTTTTTATTACCAAGGGTGAACAGTGTAATACTGATGCAAACCAGGCTATCCAGGAGCTGCGAAGACACAATATGAACAAGAGCGCAACCATCTTCAAAATAGCTGCCCAGAGAAGGAGGAATGCTCAGGAGATTCGTTCGCCAAAGTTCATTAACAATGCTCATGGCCAGATTCTTGTCGATGACGACAAAATTCTGCAGAGGTGGGGGCAGTATTGTGAAGAACTTTTGAATACACAGTTTCTCCGGCTATACTTTCCGACATTACAGTCGAAGAAGTTAGTGAGGCGGTCAGATGCTGAAAAAAAATGAAAAGCGGTTGGGCCAGACGAGATGCCCTCTGAGTTCTGGAAAAAGATGGGAGGCATCGGATTCAGATGGCTCAGAATTCCCATCTCCAAATTTATAAGAGGTAAACCAATGCCGCATCAATGGAGGGAAGGGCGATACGCGAAACTGTGATAACTACCGTTCGATCAAGCTGATGTCACACACCATAAAGATCGTTGAGCGGGTATTAGGTGGCCGACTGCGAAAAATAATACGGCTATCTGATGATCAGTGCGGGTTTGTCTCGGATAAATCAACCGCAGATACAATCCAAAGTATAAGGATCATAATGGAAAAACATCGTGATTCCTTAAGGGATTTGCATATTGTATTGGTTGACTTTGAAAAGGCATTCGACAGAAAACCAGGGGATCTGATATGGGTGGCGCTAAGACATCGAGGGGTTCCAGAAACCTATGTACAGATGATCATAGGCATGTACGAAGGAGCAAAGACAAGAGAAAGATGCCTCGCTGGAGTAACCGAAGAGTTCCCAATCAAAGTCGGGGTGCATCAGGGAAGCGTCTTAAGTCCTTTGCTCTTTATTACAGTCCTTGATTATCTGCTTGAAGGTAAACTGATGGACCCCAAGGTACATCAGTTATTCTTTGCTGACGATGGAGCCATCATAAGTGAGGATCCTACATCACTGCAACGAGCACTTGATGTGTGGGTGGATGCTCTGGAGGGAAATGGGTATCGCATTAGTTCAAAAAAGACAGAGTACTTGTGCTGCTCGTTCTCTGATCCACTCAGGCCTAATCCAGACATTTATTTGAATGGAACAGTGCTTCCAAAGTGTGAAAAGTTCAAATATCTGGGATCTATTATCAATAGCAAAGCAACTTGTGATGACGACATCAATAATCGCGTAAGCGTAGGGTGGATGAAGTGGCGAGAAAATGTCGCTATCTTCTGTGACAGAAAAATGACACCTAAGTTGAAGGGAAGGCACTACACCGCAGTTGTGCGTTCAGCGCTTACATACGGCTCACAATGTTGGACGATATACAAAACGTATGAGAGTAAATTAACGGCAGCTGAGATGAAGATGCTTCGCATGGCAGCAGGAGTGACAAAGCTTTATCGAATAAGAAGTTCGAAGATCCGTGGAAGCTTTCACATCAAAGAAACCATCGTACAAAAAATAAAGCGCGACCGACTCAGCTGGTATTGCCACGTTTAAAGAAGAGATTATTCGAACCCAGTTAAAAAGGCAATATCAATAAACGTTCCAAAGACATCGCGATGTAGGAAAAGCAGGCCTATAAACGCCTGCATCAGACAAATACGATGACATCGGCATTTCATTGGCCTCAGTAACCGAGTGATCCAAAATCGGCAGGCCTACCGATATTTTCTGATGTCAAATAGGGGAACCACACAGCAGATCAGTAGAAATGCGGAGAAGTGAGGGGGTTCCGGATCATAACCTCGCCAAAATAGGAAGAAGAAGAAAGCCAATATAAGAGTAATCTCAGAAACTGCTCTTGAGGAAACTCTTTGTTTGAAGTGCTCCGCGGTTTGGTACAACAAGATTAATAGTTGAGACAACTCTTTTTAAAATTGCTCGTACAGGCGTATCCAATTGTTAATTGAGTATCTCGAAGGAAATTATATCCTCAATGACCTTCAGTATGGTTTCTGGAAAAACGTTCCACATGGAACATTATGGTATACTCGTACCCGACGGAAAAATGGAACCACTGTATCCATCATCATGGTGAATGCAGAGTAGTTGCCTTGGATATCTCAAAAGCTTTTGATGGAGTATGACATCGCGCTCTCGTAAACAAGCTTCAAGCTTATGGTGTTGGTAACACTTTCTCATCATGGATTGCGAGTTTTTTAAGTAAGCGATAAATACAAGTTGTATTAGATTGATGTACTCGTACTTCTACCCCCTTGTTAACAAATGCTGGTGTGCCTCAATGTTCAGTCCTCTCCCCTGTTTCTGATATTTATCAATGACCTTCTTTCTTTCACTCGCAATCTACTCCATTTCTTCGCGGTCGATAGTACCCTTGACTTCGCGTACTCCTTAACGACTCCACGGAAATGGCCCCAAGCTGTAGAATCCCAGCAAGAGCGAATGTTAACCGAACTCAACTCTGATATTGATGCTATCATTAACTGGCCTGCGAAAAACCTTGATGAATTCGAATCGTCAAAAACGCAGTACTGTCTCCTATTTCTGAAGCAGGACACTAAGGTGGCCAATTCCAAACTGGAATCAATAGATGTCAGATGCTGCTAAAGCTGGTGCTAGATTTTTCAGTTTCCTTAAAAGATGCAAACGATTTTTCATTCCTCCAGATTTGGCTACTATCTATAAAGCATATATTCGTTCGAAACTTGAATATATTTAACTCTCATATTTGGGAGGGTGCTCCACATATTTGAGTTTACTAGATCGTGTTCAGCGTCAAGCGCGTAGATTGACCGTTAATCAGTCAATTTGTAGCCAAAACCATTCGCTGGAACACCACCGGAATGTTGGATGCTTAGCGCTCTTGTACCGGTACGTCCACCATAATTGTTCGGACGAAATCTATAGTTGTGTCCCGCCTGTCCGTCAGTTCAATCGAAATACGCGTGCGGCCTGTTCCGCACATCCTTACGTCTTAAAGCCTGTTTACGGGTGCACAGTGAAATATACAGGGTGCGCCATCTTTTATATCGGTATGTGAATATTGAGTTACTTAAAAAAAAAAAAACCGATTTCCATATATGAGGTATTTTTATATAATTTGGACTAGTTTTTGAATACAACATCAATCAAGTGGCCGCCTCTATTGACCAAAGCAATTGTGCCCTTTTCTGGGTTTCCCATCACTTTTTCGGGCGTCTCGGGCGGTAAAGCGACGATTTCGCCACGAATGTTTGCCTTGGGCTCATCAATAGTCTGAGGCTTGCTGGCGTATACTTTGTTTTTCAAATAACCCCACAAAAAGAAGTCCGGAGGGGTCAAATCTGGAGATCTGGGTGGCCAGCCAATGTCGCCATTTTTTGACAGCACACGTCCATGGAATTTTCGTTGCTTTTCGAAACTGCATTGTTTGAGCTGTCTGTCGGCATTATTCTTCGAGTCAATTGCACTTTATACGGAAACAAATGCAAATCATACTTCAAAATGCGCCACAAGGTGGTTCCACTGACGCCAAAATGGTGAGCGCGGTGACGATACGACACATATGAGTTCTCGGCAACACTCTCTCTTACCGCTTCAACCAGTACATTGGAACGTCTTGAGCATTGATGAACAGCATGTTGACGATCTCCCACTATCCCGTGCTCAAAAAAATTCGACACCAAACGACGAATAGTGTTATCAGATGGTCCTTGTTGGCCACGATATGCCAACAACACGATATGCACGTTGAGTTAAAACAACTGAACGACTATTTTCAATGTATAGCGTCACTATTTCGACGCATTGTTTCGGTATGAAGGGATTCATGGTTATGTATTGTACTGAATTGATGTTTCGAAAACATGTCCACTCAAGTCAATCGGTTAACAAATGTCAAAGTTATTCAATGTTTTCATACCGACATACAAGATGGTGCACTTATTAGAAGCTCGTTTTTTACCACTTTAGACAAATGTGGAATGATTTGGGCTCCTCAATATTTCCAGAAATCTATAACCTACAAAAATGGAAAATTAGCGTACTCCATCACCTCTCTCTCTTTTCTTTCCTTTCCTAATCTTTAACTCTCTTCTATACTCTTTTCTGTATAGAAGAGAACATAAAAAAATATATACCATATTTTTTGATCTTAGGTAGCCTTAATTCATACTTAAATCGAGTTGCATTCACCATGATGCTTTTTGGTGTATCAGTTTCTCATAAAATTTAATCCATAAAAGTTCATTGCTTTAAGTATGAATTGAATACCTAAATACCTCGTCTCGTCTCGTCTCCAAATATCGGTCTTTTATAGTACGAGTATAATCTAGCTTCCACTCGACTTGTTATTGAATGTCTCAGAAAATTCTTCTCTTTGTCTGGACAACACAGTTGTCTAACCAAATTGAATACCAATTTTCTATTTACCAGAACACGCTTCACGATCTCTGTCAGTAAAACATATCCTAGGTCATTGAAATGCTTTTAATTACACGTAATGAATCATTTACTCGTATAGCAATGTTCACCTCAGAGCTCATCATCGTTGTTGTCATCATTTTCCCATCAGCATCATCATAATCATCATAGAGGACATGACCAGACCAAAACAACATTTGGAATTTCTGTTTCAGAATTCAAGAATCATGTTCGACCCCGTACCACCTTCGATACTAGGAACACGTACATGTCCATTTGGGACAACCATATCGAAATTATTCTCGACCATTGGCTATATTTGACCTACCTCACCATACCAATCACCTTCTTACAAGAATCGTACACAATTGAGAATAAGTTTTATTGGAAAAGTAATGAAATAAAATTCTTAGTTCAAGAATTTATTCTCGGCTTGTACGAGTATGTGTGTTGTACATAAAAGTGGTAATCAGGATCAAGGACATGTGATTTCGTTTCTGTCTACGTGGAATGTTATCGTTAATTAAATACTTTTGGGCAGCCAGTGCATAATTAATATCGAGCGTTGATGATGAACATTTTATTTTTCAATTAGGCAAGATATTACTGGAAATACATATATATACTCGTACAATATGTATAATTTCAGTTCAAAACTTAACCTTAAAACACCTTACACTTTGGGGTTTTTAATTAAGTTTTTTTTTTTTATCTGATCTTACTTTTGAAAACCAGCTACATTTCTGATTATGTTTATCCTCCCCTTCTAACCCATGGAGAGCTAGTTTCCGCGAGTTATTTCAATATCAATCTCATTCCGCCCAAAAGAAAAGAACCTATTACCGGCAATGAAAATAATTTAACCTCATAAACACCCCAGATGTTTAGTTGTTGAAACTTGTCACGGTTTTTAAATTTCACTTTTCGACCTGCAATCATCTTATTAAATGCATGACCACGTTATTATTTAGCTGCTTGCGCCATTGCTATCATCGTCAGGCCATCATAATCAGCAGCATCCGCCCTAAGCTATAACGAAGAGAATATTTCGACTCTGATATGGGTTCAAAAAATTTAATTTTCCAAAGTAAACAGCAAGCGTAGCCGCTTTACATGAAAAAGTCAGGGGGGCTCTCTCCTACTTTGTTATTAAAATGGAACTCGGCGTTGGGGTGAAACTTTCCACACCTAATTATTTTTCTAAGGACAGCTGGTTTGCGGTCCGGTGAAGCTCATAAGGGTGATTTTGTCCTCCTGGTTCGTTCATTGTTTGTCACTATAAGTTTCATAAAATTAAAATTTAGTTGACTTTTGAAACATTTATTTGGTGTTTTTGAACTTTTCCGGCATACCCTTCTCCGGTCTCGAACAAAAGGGGGATTGCGCTGTCGGCTTTTTAAATATTTAAAATGCTATTGTTTTGGGAAAAACTTGTCATCTATTGTTATGTATATGGCGCTTAAAATATTCAAATTATTATGGTACTTGATTTTGAATGGGGTAAAAGAAGTGAAGTTAAATAATTCCAAAGTTTGGGCGAAGCAATCAGCTTAAGAGATTTCTGTTTCCTATGAATACCATTTCTCCATTGGAAATATTACCATTTTTTTGGAACAAAATACACTGGAAATGAGCTACGATTCATTAGATCTTCAAACGCTGCCTAAGACTACTAAGCCAGGTCGTCATGAATTGATTGGGGGAGTACTTCAACCAACAAATCTCATCCATTTCTCATTCATTTTCTTATTTAAATAATTTTTAAAAACTCTCTGGACCATTCCCATTCGCATCCTATTAATGCTAAATATGAAAATGATATTTATTTTATTTTACCCCCTTTTATAAAAAAAAAGTTTTTAATTTGTGTTCCGTGTTAAATTCAAACGTTTTACTTACTTACTTACTTAGGTGACGCTAAAGTCCGGGGTGGACCTGGGCCTCAACCAACAAACCACGCCAGCCAGCAAGGTTACGAGCCAGCTGCCTCCAGTTGCGCACGCCAAGTTGGTTGAGGTCCCCCTCTACTTGTTTGCGCAACCTACTGCGAGGTCGTCATCTACTGCGACATCTATCCAGGGTAGATTCAAAGACTTTCTTGGCGGGAAAGTTGGGCTCCATCCGCTCTACATGACCCAGCCATCTTAGTCGCTGTATGTGAACTCTTCTGGCTAAGTCGATGTCCTTGTGTAGGCCATACAGTTCGGCATTGTACCTTCTCCTCCACTCACCGTCTATGCAGACGGGACCAAGAATCGCTCGACGAACTTTTCTCTCAAAATAACCAAGGGCATCCTCATCCGATTTTTTCAAAGCACATGCCTCTGCGCTATACAGCAGGACTGGGATGATTAGTGTCTGTAAAGAGTTACCTTAGTAGTTCGAGATAGGACTTTGCTACTCAATTGCCTCCTTAGCCCATAGAAATAACGATTGGCAAGAGTAATTCTCCGTGTGATCTCCCTACTAATGTCATTTGCGGTGTTCACCATAGAGCCTAGGTCGACAAAATCTTTTACTACCTCAAAATTATATCTGTCTATTGTGGCGCTCTGTCCAAGACGCCTATGTTGGGTGTCCTTTTTTGTAGACAACATATATTTTGTTTTGCTTTCATTGACCGCTAGACCCATCTTTGCTGCCTCGACCTCAATGCTAGCAAAAGCCCCATTGACTGCCCGCTGAGTTCTTCCGATTATGTCAATGTCATCGGCATAAGCGATTAGTTGTACAGACTTGAAGAAGATTGTACCTCCGGGGTTGGCTTGTGAGTTTCGTACAATTCTCTCAAGTAATATGTTAAAGAGATCGCATGATAGCGCGTCACCTTGTCTAAGACCTTTCCTGACATCGAACGGTTCGGTGATGTTCTTACCGACTTTGATGGAACAGCGAGAGTTCTCCATCGTCATTCTGCACAAACGGACGAGCTAGGCAGGGATGACAAGACTAGACATGGCTCTGTATAACTCGTCTCTATACACGCTATCATAGGCAACTTGAATCGAAGAGGTGGTGCGTATCGATTTTATATTCATGGGTGTTTTCCAAGATCTGCCGTAGTGTGAATATTTGGTCCATTGTGGACTTTCCCGGCCTGAAACCGCAATGATAAGGACCTATCAGATGGTTGGCGATCGGTTTTAGGCCTTCACATAGTACGGCAGACAGGATCTTTTTTTCCAATTCCACCCTTATATTGTAATATTTGAATCATTTGTTTCGCGCATATATTTTTTTCCAAAATAGTCCTTCCTATTTTTTTCAATACTAGGCAGATACGCAGAAATACCTTATATTGTCTTCTTTCCCCATATTGCAAAAAAGGACTCATATCAACGTCAAGTCCTCCCTGTGGGAAGAAAGTGGGCACAAAACTGTATCTTCATAACTCCAAGGTCAAAAAATAGGTGATATACGGAACAAGATATAGACGGACAGATGGACATGGGTCAATTGATTCGAGTTGTGGTGTTGGCAAACAAACGTACATATGGCACGGGCGGACATAAATGTACCTACGAGTAGAACATAGATAGTAGAAACTATTTTTTTTTAGTTTGTTTATAATAGAACAATTTTACTAAAATATGATATTAGTATAGATACAAGTAAAAAAAGAGTTTGTATCAAAATCCAAATGTTCACAATTCAGAATATAGTATTTATATTTAGAAGTTCAGAATTCGAAAGTATTATAATCCGAAAGGTTCATTATCCATGCGAATAAAAGAACTCCGGACTTTTGCCGGATTTATTCTGCATAGAAAGTCAAAAGTAATGATTTTTTTAAAAAGGGGGGAGGCAGGAATTGTGGCAACGAAAAATGGAGTTATAATGGAGAAGCCGTAGAAGTAATCAACAAGTATAAATATCTTGGAGTCTATTTTACCAAAAACTTAAGCATGGAAAAGCATCCGAAGCCAAAAGCGCTATTATTAATATGACCTGGAAGAAAAGCTTTTGTAATAAATACATTTCCCATAGCTGTAAGTACAGGATATTTGAAGTAGCCTCCGAATCCATTTAGTTTTATGCGGCTCAAGTATGATGAGCTAAAAAATGTGATACGCTGGAGAAGGTTTTAAGGTGCTTCACATAAAGAATATTTCGTTTGCCACGTAGTACACCGAACTACCTTATTATGCTGGAAACAAGGGTAGCTCCTCTCTTCATAAAGGCCCTAAAACTGCAGGTGGACTTTGTTCTAATATTTAAAGTTCTACGAATGCCAGTGGAAAGACTGCCTAGAAAGGCAGCTTGCAAGATTATACCCAACGGGAGCAGCTGGTATGGCGATTGGCTTGACCTAGCCCAAAAATGTGGGATGCATTAAACTTGCAAGCAGCGGATTATACGACCTGGAAATCTTCTTGTCATCATGGGGTGTGCGCTTTGTTAGCCGTGACTGGATTGTATGGATGGGACTAACTATTTCAATTACCACATCTGCACATCCCAGTCGCGTTGCCCGCCCCCCACCACGAGGAGGTCAGCTGCCTGGGGGCTATATTTGAGTATATTTATAGAAATGAAAGGCAATATGAAATTAATAAATATAATTGAAGTTCGATATCAATTCATTTATTCAATTAAAAGTGTCATGTTTCATTTATTTCTTCTTCTCTCATTCTCTTGGCTCTATTTGCGCCCTCGACCAATATTTTGTCATTTTGATGATTTTGTTATGCCGCAGTAATGAAACAACAACAATCTAAATGCTTATGGCACTAATGAAACAACAACAATAAAATAGCCAAAAAGTCCCTTTATTTATGTGGCAACAGCAATCGAAATGTGAATAAATGCAATCTTCCATAAACATTATAAAAACCACAGCACTGCCTCTCCGATTTCATTCAAACCACTCTCTAAATACTTCTGGCACTAACAAGAATAAATTATAAAATGTTCAACGAAATCAGTCTAGTAGTTTTTGAGACTATAGGGCACACACATACACACGGGCATTGCCTTTTATTTATGTACATACAGTGCTGGAAGAAAGTGTTTTTTGTTTTTATAAAAAAAATCAAAACTCAAATAATTAAATTTGTTTCACTATTTTGCGCATTGTAGTGTATTGTTATTTTATGGAAATGCGCTGGCTGATTCCAAGTAACGGTACTTCAGATAATATCGCAAATGCGAAAATGTTGCTGGAAAAAAGTATAAAAATTTCGCATTTAGTTCAGATCAGTTGAGTGCCTAACACGTGATAGCGAGTCAAATCGAGCTCAAAATTGTGTAAGATTTTCAAGGTATCATATTAAAAGATAATAACAGTAATGATTGATCCAAAACAAATACAGGTAACTGATAAAAAACAAGAGTTTATTTTGCTATGAGGACGTCATCTTAGTAATATTGAACAGCAACGCATTTTGGAACTTAAAGAGACGGGATTGTCACAGAAAGATACTGGGATTAAATTAGGAATGTTTCCGAGTATTATTTGTACTTTTTTGAAGTCTGGAATTGAAAATTATAGGAGCAAAAAAAGATCCGGCAGGCCTAAAAAGAATTAAGGAGAGAACTACAAGACTGGTTCTGAGAGAAATTTCTTACACCGGAATCTCTTTCGCAAAAGAAGTTGAGCGATATCACTTGGATTGCAGTTCCAGAAAGTGCCAATCATTTAAAATATGAAAAAAATCAACTACAGCCACCCCTAAAAGCAGTACACAAAACTACTCATCTCTCATTTGCAAAAAAAAGTGTGTCAAAAAGCCGGAAATATGGACTCACGTTGTATCTAGCGATGAGAAAAATGTTTGTTTGGACGAGCCTGGTGGGCTTAATTATTACTGGCATGATCTGCAACGCGATAAGAAAATTCTTCCAAAGAAAGCGGGGATTGTCGGACGGATCTGTAATGATTTGGGCAGCATTTAAAAGCAACCTAAAGTTGGAAATCACATATTTAAGTGGAAGGCTCAATGGCGTTGACTACCAAAATATGCTCGAACATTACCTTTTGCCATTTATGACACTTGCTGAAGATCAAGACATCGTCTTCCAACAGGATAATGCTCCGATCCTTGGAAATGTCTATGATAAAGAATAGACAAAAATTAGAACTTTTGCTGAATTGAAGTGGAGAATCATAGCATGTTGGGATGATATAACCAACGACATACTTAACAATCTTGTTGATAGTATGCCTCGTCGTCTTCTCAACGTAATTAAATCAAATGGAGGAAAAATTGACTATTAAAACCAATTTTTACTTCTCAATTTTAAAAACGACTGATTGCAGCTTTTTCATTTCATTTAAAATTACTTTTATACCTACAGGTTATGAAGAAATGCAAAATTTTTATATATTTTTTCCCAGCACAAATTTTAAATTTTTTGACTTATTTTAAAAACTGTAGCTAAAAAGTATTCTTCTTCTTCTTTCTATTTCGGTGAGGTTATGATCCGAAAACAAGGGATCATAACCCTCCCACTTCACCGCATTTCTACTGATCCGCCTGTGGTGTTCGTCTATTTGACCTGCTACTGAGGCCAATGAAATGCCGATGTCGTCACATTTGTGTGATCCAGGCGTTTATAGGCCTGTCTCTCCTGCATCGCGATGTCTTTGGAACGTTCACCGATATTGCATTTTTAACAGGATTCAAATGATCTCTTCTTCGAACGTGGTAATACCAGTTGAGCCGGTAGTGCTCTGTCTTTCTTAAGATGGTTTCCTCGGCGAGAAAGCTTCCATGGATCTTCGAACTTCTTATTTGATCAAGCTTTATCACTCGTGCGGTCATGCGAAGCATCTTCATCTCAGCTGCCGTTAATTTACTCACATACGTTTTGTACATCGTCCAACATTGTGAACCGTACGTGAGCGCTGGACGCGCAACTGTGGTGTAGAGCCTTCCTTACAACTTAGGGGACCTTTTTCGGCCACAGAAGATAACTGAGTTTTCTCTCCAATTCATCCACCCTACGCTTACTCGATTATTGATGTCGTCATCACAGGTTGCTTTGCTATTGATAATAGATCCCACATATTTGAACTTTTCACACTTTGGAAGCACTGTTTCATTCAAATAAATGTCTTGAATAGGCCTGAGTGGGTCAGAGAATAAGCAGCACAAGTATACTGTCTTTTTGAACTAATGCGATACCCATTTCCCTCCAAAACGACCACCCACATATCAAGTGCTCGTTGCAGGTATGAAGGATCCTCACTTATGATGACACCATCGTCAGCAAAGAATAATTGATGTACATTGGGGTTCAACACTTTACCTTCAAGCAGATAATAAAGGACTGTAATAAAGAGCAAAGGACTTAAAACGCTTCCCTGGTGCATCCTGACTTTGATTGGGAACTCTTCGGTTACTCCAGCGAGGCATCTTACTTATGTCTTTAGTCTTTCGTACATGTCGACGATCATCTGTGCATAGGTTTCTGGAACCCCTCGATGTCTTAGCGCCACCCATATCAGATCTCCTGGTTGTTTGTCGAATGCCTGTTCAAAGTCAACCAACAGAATACGTCCGCAAATCGTTTAAGGAATCACGGTGTTTTTCCATTATGATCCTTATACTTTGGATTGTATCTGTCGTTGATTTGCCCGCCACAAACCCGCACTGATCATCAGATGGTCGTATTATTTCTCGCATTCGGCTACCTAATACCCGCTCAACGATCGTCATAGTGTGTGACATCAGCTTGATCGAACGGTAGTTATCACAGTTTCGCGTATCACCCTTCCCTTTTTATACAGGGAGAAGGTAACTTTCTCTCCATTGATTCGGCATTGGTTTACCTCTCATAAAATTGGAGATGAGAATTCTGAGCCATCTGAACCCGATGTCTCCCATCCTTTTCCACAACTCAGAGGGCATCTCGTCTGGCCCAAGCGCTTTTCATTTTGTGGAGTATTTAACCGCCTCACTAGTTTCTTCGTCTGTAATATCGGGTATTTCTTCACAGTTAGGGGTGGCTCTTGGAAAGTAGGCGGGGAAACTGTTCATTCACAAGTTTTTCACAATACTACCGCCACCTCTGCAGAATTTTGTCGTCAGCCACAAGAAGCTGGCCATGTGCATTGTTAATTAACTTTGGCGAACGAATCTCCTGAGAATTCCTTCTTCTTCGGGGAGCTATTTCGAAGATAGTTGCGCTTTTGTTCATATTGTATCTTCGCAGCTCCTTTATAGCTTGGTTTGCATCAGCAACCGGGGAAGATATTTTCTCCAGCTCCCGATACAGGCCCTCCGTACTCTCTGCTTGAAGCTGGGCGCACGTCTTCTTCGCTTTTTCTTGCAACATATGTATTCCACTTCGAGGCGAGCTTTTGCGTCTCTTTTATTAGGGGGGCACTTTGACCAAGCCTTGAGAGCCGCTTTCATCGCATTTATCACTTCCTTAGCTTCATCACTTCACCACCATGTTTCTCTAACGTGTTGGCTATGGTCTTTTGAAGCTCCTAGCAGTGATACAGCAAGTTCGCTGTAGGGAATCCCACATATTTTGTGCTCTGCACTCTTCATCCTCAGTTCCGTTGATGATGTGAGAAAGGTAATGTTTCATCATGAAAACAAAAGCCTCGCCTTTTTCTTTGTCCAGATTGTACCACTTGATTTTCTCAGAGACCCTTGTTTGTTTGATTTTCTTTGGTGTCTTCATAAAAAATGCAGTTAGCAGGAGACGGTGTTGCTGAGCGATCACCTCTCCCAGAATCACTTTGCAATCTGTTACCCGAGGCTTCATGAAACTGGCTACCAAATGGTAGTCAATCTGGGTTTATTCTCCACTACTGCTGTAAGTGAACAGTTCTCGGCTTTATTTGATGAACATGGTATTTAACACGACAAGGCCGTGTGATTTGCACATGCTTAGGATGTCTTCACCAGGAAGGTTCCTGGTGCCGTATCCTAGTCCTCCATGGCAGTTTTCATAGTCTTCGCTTGACTTCCCGACATGTCCATTTAAATCTCCTCCAACAAACAGAAACTCTTTGTTTGGGATGTTCTTCTTGTGGAAATCTACCCAAAATGCATCTTTATCCCTCTGATCGTATCCAATTTGGGGAGCATATGCACTGACAGCATTCTACACCTCTCATTGCATTACTATTTTGAGAGGCATCAAACGGTCGCTGGACTTCGAAATACTCAAGACGTTACCAAGTAGATCTGAAGCAAGGATGATACCGATTCCATTCCTAGCATTTTCCATTCCGTAGTAGAACATCTTGTAATCTTTGTCCTAACGTCCAAGCAGCGAGCTCGATTTCCGGTGTTTTTCCATTTCGTCTCTTGGACATACAAGATATCCACCCGCCTTCTATTTATCATCTCTTCCAGATCGTAACTTCGACCGGGCATGAAGTTCCAACTAGCGACCCTCAAATTTCATCCAAACTGTTTCATTACTTTTCTAACCCCAGGAATCTGTATGGTTCTGGCCCGAACATTTCTGCTCGGTCCAGTATCAGTACCATGCGCAGCAGTGGTAGTGCCTGCCGGGGTAGTGCCTTTCCTTTCAGCAAGTATTACCATCATGATACAGTTTTGTAATATAATTGCGATGTTGTTTGTTATTTGACACAAGAATTTAAAAAGTATTTGCGATAATAAATGGATTTCAATTTGTTCCACCTTTTGTTTGATTTGATTTATTTACAAAAATTGTGTACTTTGTATACTTATTTCTAGCACTCTACATACATATATAGATTTAAAAAGATTTATTTAAGAAAACCGATGGGATATATAGATATTGCTGTATTTCTTTTCTTATGATACAACAATTTCGTATTTTTAAAACTCAATATTTTGTGGCAATTATACTCTACTTTTACATATTTTTGAGTGTACAAGTGTATACTGAGCATCTCAAGACTCGTAGTGCAAACGCAAGGACGAGATAGAAGAGGTTATCTACTCATATGGTTACCCGCTTCCTAACAGTTTAATAGATATATGCAAACTGGGGTATCCTTAAATCGATTTTAAATATTGAAAGGCATGTTTGGTTTTATTTGTTACAGGATTTTACAGAAAATATGTGTACTTCGTGGAAAAGGCGTTGTTGCCATTGTCACTAACTGTAAGAATCACAACAGGCGTATTTTTAAAACAGCTTGGTGTTATATCTTACAGTGAGGGACGATGACGCAAAATTCATCAAACAACGAAACATCAACAGTTAGCAGCACATTCGGATGTTACATATCTGTACTGTCACCAAGCTAAGCCCGCTTCGCCAAAAGTAACTTTAACCTTCATCTCATCCTCAAAAAAAATACACTGTCTACCCTTGTGTGTAGATTTCTACACATATGGGATTTTTGTGTGTTTTCCATTAATGTTTTTTTTTTTAATTATGATAAACAAAAAAATTACTTTTATAATTTTATACTAAAGAAACAAGTGAAAATAAATTTAAATTAGTTTTTCTTGAATGCATTTTACACAAGCATTTTGATCATTTTGGTTTTTACAACCAGCTTTTGTGCAAAAACAACAAATTGTCTCATATACGAGTATATTATTTTTGGTGGCGAACTTTTCTTCATATCAAACGTGACATCTTACTCTGCCTTTTATTTGTAGTGGACCGCTTCTTGACCTTTTTGGTGAATTTGATGAAGATGATGCAGGAATATCAACTAAAGATTGTGCTGCTGAACTTTCTCCTGAAACAGTTGCAAGCAAAGATGCTGATGATGCCGATCTTGGTTTACCACTTCTAGCTGGCATATACGGTTTTGCAAGTGAAAATCCAAATTCACGTAGAAAATTCCTTCGTATTGTTGTTTTTTGTAGTGCTTGCCTATTAGGATTCACTTCTTTGAAAACAATTAATAAATGAAGACCAGAAATATCAATCATATTTGCAAATACAGCCATTCGCCATCTATTTGTTTTTCTTTTACAGCTGTAGCAAGAAGGCATTTTATCAATTGTACCTACACCGCCTATATCGAATGAAAACAAAAATCATTAGAGGACTTGAAATTTGAAGAGGCAGGGTATATGAACAAACTTTTTGTTTTATTGTAAAACTCTATAATTTATGGTAACTTTTTTTCACCATATTCAATTTCAATAGAGTTATGCATTGCACTTTGTAATACAGTACATTTATTTTTCCTTCCAGTGTACGAAACAAGTGTTGTGTTGTCGGTAAATACAAATGTATATTGATACAACGGCCTTTTTTTATCAATTCTCATAGTGCCAACCATTCATTATAAGACCTTTTGATAACACCAGCTAAAATCAAAACATCAATATATGATTGCAACATATTTGAATCGATTTGTTTGAAGTCGTTACCGTTTTTAGCTTGTGAATACGCATTTGAATTTTTTTTTTTTTGCCGAGAGCAAGTGAAAAATCTTCCAAAGACACCATAAGGCCTGACCGCGCGTGCTTATGGTAGTGTGAGATTTGTACTCACTAAAAAAACACCTCTCTTCAAAAGTAATACTACAACTAAGCCAGTGCTTATCCAGCAGTTTTATTTTCGCTTACGAGAATCGTGATTATAGAAAAAGATGTTCGTATGTGATTAAAAATAAATGTAGCACTTTAGACAGGTTAAATTCCAATGAAAGTTCCTGGCTTTTTCACGACCTTCATATGCTATGACGCGAGGTTAAAACGTTTTGTCCTTTGAAGACGACGAATTGAATTGTTCGCGTTAAGTAGTTGAATGACAGTACGGTTACAGTGGCCGTGAACACGATCTTTGTGTTTACTTTGTACTTCTTTGTTTATTTTGTTATTTCTTCGACGGCGCTGGGAATTCCCGGATCACGATGAATATCTTCGTTACGTGCATACCTCGGTGCGTTAACGATCGTTCTAAGAACTTTATTTTCAAAAGTTTGTATGATGTTTCTATTGCTTTTCTTAGTACAACCCCATAGTTGTATACCATACGTCCACACTGGCTTTAGCACTTGCTTAAAGATAAGCAGTTTGTTATGTAGGCTCAACTTTGAATGTTTTCCGAGTAGCCAGTACATTTCTCGGTATTTGTTTTGAATTTCGTCGCGTTTTTTTTTCACGTGTGATTTCCATTTGAGCTTGACATCTAGAGTCATTCCTGGATATTTTGCTTCGTTTGCGTACAGTTTTTGAGCCGAGTTTAGATATACAGGCAATCTATCCACTTTTTTGTATGTAAAGTTGACGTGAGTAGATTTGCTTTCATTCAGCACAATACGGCAAGAATTCGTCCAAGCGTGGACTTTATTAATCTTTCCAGTTGCTGCTTCAGTGGTATCGCCCGTGGTCAATATCGCTGTATCGTCCGCAAACGTAGCGACGACACTGTTTCTTTCTTGCGGGATGTCACGCGTGTAGAGTACATATAGAAGTGGGCCAAGGACACTTCCTTGCGGGACTCCGGCCGCAATCTCCTTGAAATCAGGGTAATCATTTCTGTGCTTAACACAAAAGAGTCTCTCGGTGTGTACGATCGTACGATTAAAAAGAGTTGCCGTGGCAGTAGTCGTTGCAATTTATACTCCAAGCCTTCGTGCCAAACCTTATCAAAAGCTTGTGAGACGTCAAGAAATACACCACAACAAATCTTTTTTCTTCCAGTCACGTCAGTTATTTTGTGGACTTGGTCAATTGTAGAATGTTTCATTCTAAATCCAAACTGATGGTCAGGTATGAGGCGTCTTTCGTCGATTACGGGCTGTAGACGTTTGGAAAGTAATTTTTCAAATATTTTTGCGATAACCGGCAATAGGGTAATAGGCCGATATGATTTCTTCTCATTTAGCGGTTTGTCTGGTTTCGGGACCATTATAATCTCGGCGACTTTTCATTGTCTCGGAACATAGAGCAATCTGAACGAAGCGCTGATCAAATAGAGGAATTTGATAATAGCTTTATTCGGCAATTCCTTGACTATCTGCGCCGTTACCAAGTCGTAACCCGGAGCTTTTTTCATCTTCAAATTTTTAATCACTTCCCTCAGTTCAATCAATGCAACTTTTTTTAGTTTAAAGTTGTCAGATGTCGTGACTGGGGAGTCAGGCGTTAACGAAGGGCTCTCGAACGGCTTAAACGTTTCTTCTAAGTGCAAAGCAAAAAGTTCTGCCCTCGCAATCATTTCTAAAGCCCTCCCAGTGTGTTCTATTACTAGTAAGTCTTGGAGGCCCTTTTTTCTTGATCAGCGCTTCTCCAAGTAATAAAATTACCGGCGAGTGGTCAGAAGAGAGACCCAAACATTCTTTGACTGTAATAAAATTCTCGTAAATGCCTTTTGTAACAAAAAATCGATAAGATCGGGAATTTTTCCTGAATCGGTTGGCCAATAGGTCGGGTTTCCAGACGAATAAAAACAACAGCCGAATTCATTTGCCACTTCGTAAAGAATTTTTCATTTAAAAGATGTACATCTTGAACCCCAGAAGGTGTGCTTCGCGTTGAAATCTCCACCAATAAGGAAATTCGAACCAAGGGCATTGAAGACACGAAAGCAGTCGTCTTTTTCTAGTGGGCATCGCGGCGGACAGTAAACAGATGCTATATTGTAGCGCACGTGTTTATTTTTAACCCTTACGGCGCACAACTGAAGTTTTTCCAGCTCTATGCTTATATCGACCGAATGTTCGATGTTAGTTTTAATGAATATGGACGAACCGCCCCGCGATCTATCAGAAGGATGATAGGCGTGATAACCAGCGTAGCCTCTTATCTTTATTTGCGATTCCCTTGTTAGATGGGTTTCGGAGATCAAACATATGTCGATATTTTCTCTTATTAGAAATATTTCTAATTCGTTAAATTTTTGTAAGAGTCCGTTCGCATTCCATGTTACTATTTTAAGCAAAGAGTCCATATCTACTTAGATTTAGATATAAGATTAGCCATACAATAGCTTTCGACGTTACTAAGACGTTCGAGATTCCGTTTGTTCATTTCGCATTGTTCCTCGAACTTAGCGTAGATGCAGTTCAGAATTCCTTTCAACGGATCAGAGGGTGGCCCGTCGTTCCGCTTGGTTGCTTTGACTGCAGCCTATGATTACGTCAGATAACTGGAGTTCGCTGGCTTTTCGATGTAATTTTTCGTTCAGCCTTTTTAGTGGACAGCTTTGACGTAGTTTTAATCGGCTTAGAAGGCTGATGGACTGGTTCAAGAGTCTGCAATGCTGATTCGAGCGCCCTTTCAGTCGGCTCAAGAGCCTGTGCAACTGGCTTACGAGCCCGCTCAGTCTGCTTAGCAACACATTCTACCGATTTAGGAGCCCGAACGACTGATTTCGTTCTCCGTACAAACGGCGTTATAGATTTTTTCCGTCGCATCTGTAATTCCTTTGCAACCTCGCTACCGCGATAATTTGCTGGGTGCAAGTTAACGCAAGTCGCTTTTTCATTTTTGCTCAAACTGCAATTTTCGGAACTGTTTTCCAGCGCAGTTAACGCAACGCAGCTCTTTCCGACAGTACGCCTGTGTGTCATTAAACTCTTGGCAACGCTTGCATTGAGGGATTGTCTTGATTTTCCACGCATCGTTTCGCAAGGAAGTTACTTTAAATTCACTAGCGATAGTTGTTTTTAGAATTTTTCTCAGAGAATTATAGTCGGCAACGCCCGTGATATTTATTGGTGGAGGGGCGCGTTTGCTTTCAATTTGCTTTTCCGTTTTCGGCAGCGCTTTGCGAGTAGGTTGCTGATGTGGAACAACTTCATATGAATGTTGTATGTTTCAAAATAATACTTTCAATATGTGGTGGGTAAAAAGGTAAAAAAGCATCTTTGATATCACTAACACGAACTTTGACATATCTTGTTGTTCTAGGACGAAGCGAAATCACATTTTCATTCCGAGATCTACCACTTTGATGCTGAAATGGTTGTGCAATGGATCCATATATTCACCTTGAACAACTGATTCGTTTGTTTCATTTGATTCACTCGCTTCCTCTTCAACGTCAGAATCAGTATCGTCATCACCAACATTTTCTTCTGGCACAAATTCGTCATCGGTGTCTCTAGAAATATCACTATCATCACCATCACTTTCATTCGAAAATGCTTCCATTTCTTCAACTGTAAGATATCTTGGTCTCGAGATAGTTTTTTTTTATTATTATTATTAAATTCACAATATATAGGCACGATGTTCACTTGCGAAGAGACTCAATCCCACTGGCATTTCGTATGAAATGCACTAATTATTCATATTGTATGTGGAGAAATCTACACAAAAAACGTAATTTTTGCAATAACAACCGTCATAAAGTTTTTTTTTATTGGGAAATACGTTTTTTTTACGTAAAATAAGGGTTATAATAAAGTCAGAAAATTCCGGAAGTTAGCAATTAGTGGTTTTTGAAAAAAATAATCAAAGAGGTAGTTTATGTATAGTTTTCTACACACGGTTGGGATCAACATAAAACGATTCGATGCAGCTTTCATAATCAATGTGCTCAAAATTTTACTGAATTTGTTCAACAATTAAAGTTAGCTTTTGTCCAGCCGTGCTGGGCCATGCTGTACGTGGAACTAATCGGGTCAACTTTAGCGTTACTTTTTCAGACTATTGTCTGATGATCTCTAAAAACACACATTTTTCATTTCCATAAATCATAATCGTAAGTTTTTTAATCACATTTCGAAACTCATATCGTGTTCGCAAACAGTACCAGAAGTGCCTCTAAAAAACCCGGATGATCTCTAAGGAGTCTATGTCCATGTACGGGTATGTTTGTGTAAATAGCAGGCAAACAGATTCATATAGCTTAACTTCTTCGCCTTATGAATGTGTATGGGAGTGTGTGTTTTTTCTTTTTACATGAATGATTAATAGAATAGCAGGAGATGTTCTTATGCTCCTGTATAGAACAGTGATTGATTTCATTGAATGTGATGGCGCGTTGTATGATATATATTTTTTTTTAGCTCCCACCCCACCGCCAGATGGAGGGACAGCAATGTGGGAATTATTTTGGATCTCTACTTTTCCAGAGATTGATGGGAATTGTTAAATTTTTTTTTTTGTTCTGTTTGGGGTAGCAAATGCCAGCTGAGGTTCATTGGTTTAATTTGGTGTGATTGCGGTATCAGGGTGCTTTCTAGTCATTGTTGTAACTTGTGCGCAAAAACGTGATTAAATGATTTGAATTTTATTCGGACAAAACTAAATTGTTTTTAATTTGGTGAATTTGAAGTAAGGATCTTAGGAGATACTTATGCAGAGCTTAGTGCTAGCTTGGCCAGAAGAGTTCACATACAGTGACTTAGATGGCTGGGTCATGTAGAGCGGATGCAGCCCAACGTTCCCGCCAAGAAAGTCTTCGAATTTTACCCCGGATCGACGGCGCAGTAGAGGACGACCTCACGGTAAGTGGCGCAAACAAGTAGAGTGGAACCTCAACCCACTTAGCGTGCGCAACTGGAGGCAACTGGTTCTTAACCAGGCTCCCTGGAAAAGTTTTTTGGTTAAGGTCCAGGTCCACCCAGGACTGTAGCGCCACCTAAAGCAAAACAAGCTAGCTAGAAAGTAATATTAGCACTCACTATTAAAATTTTAATTTTGAATTCTTTATGGTATGATATTCGTAAACTGCAACTTTGTATGAAATTAATCATGGAAAGAAATTTTGGTACAAAAATTTTAGCAAACAGAAGATTTTTCCAGGCTTGTAGTTTTGACTTGGTAGTAAGTAGTGAAAATTCAGATTTCAAAAATCTTGTAGGGAGGTTTTTTTTTGGGATAGGATACGCTCGACTAGAACACTTAGACGCAACTGGTCCATTGTACTACTAGAAAGCCGACTCTGGTTTACTCAGTTCATTGGAATTTCCTTGTCTTTCTAAGAAAGTCAGGCAAGCACTTCAGTGATGAGAAGCTTACAGTATCATCACTCACCTCATCAGCACCTATGATGTGCCATCTGATACGAGCAAAGGCCGGACACTCACAAAGATAATGTCCCGCGGTATCGTCGCTCTCTCCACAAGTATCGCAGAGTGTAGTCCCACTTAAGTCCAGTACGTTAAGGTGCTTGGCTAAAGCAAAGTGGCCTGTCAAGACGCCAATAAGTTGTCTACAGTTTTTTCTGCTGAGAAACACACATTTCTTACACACGTTCGGGAGCATACGTTTAGTCAACCTGTATCCTGGAGAGTCATGCCACACAGAATTGTGTTCGTCAGAGACCCAATCGTCAATAAAAGCCCTAACCGAGGACGAGACCCAACGCGTGTTTGGGACCTAAGAAAGCCTCCTGTGAGCCTTATCTAGCAATCTCATCAGATATCTCGTTCCCCAAGATCCCAGTGTGACCTAGGACCCAGATAAAAACAGAGAATTTCTGAATTTGCGACCGATTTCAACGAGTTTTTGGTTTCACGAACTATTTTGGAAGTGATTAAAGGGCTAAGCAAAGCCTTAACGAAACCTGACTTTCACTACAGACACAAATACTACGGCCCTTCCACATGTTCTTCACAACATAATTCATGACCACTAGGATTGCATAAGTTTCTGCTTGGAAAACAGAAGCATATTTGCCTAACGAGAACAGAAGTTCAATGTTGTCGTCTTCCACGAAGATACCAGCGCCAGACCCATCCGTGGAGCCATCGATGATAATACGACTGCATTCCATTCCTGGCTCAGACCTTGGCCAAAGTCGAGTCTGAATTTGTGTATCAGCTGAAGTTCTGGTGTCATTGCATCAGACGGCATATCTATGAGACCGGAGTCGTAAGATAAGTGGCGCGCAAGGGTGCCGTGAAATAACGCCGAGCGGAATAAGGCCGAGTTTCAAAATTCGGCTTTATTTCGCATTTGAAAGCGAAATAAGACAGAATTTCGAAATTCGGCGATATATCTGTTTCAAATGCGAAATGAAGCCGAACATTGCTTGCGAAGTAGATCCGAATTTCAGGGAGAAGGAAAAAGAATAAGCAAAGCCAATTTTACCAGCAGTAGGAAAGTGGTGCGCTTTGCGCGATTCATTTATTTAAACTCCGCTTTACGGAGTGGTTTAGCTGCTCACGTGAGTTCGTCGCTCTGCTAAGGGTATGGCAACAACTGTCAGGCAGGCGCTTGGGGCTAAGTCTATTCGAGAACGATGCTCCCGGTGTATTGTCCTAGAGAAGGCGCCGTGGAGCAAGTGGTTAGTGTGCCGGATCACTGCGCGTGAGGTTCCATGTTCGAATCCCAGAAACACCAAAAACGTTTTTTTCACTGTCCCACCTCTCGCGAACGTCTAACAAACATCCGAAAGTATTGCTGTAACGAGAAAAGTTCTCAAAACCAATAGCCCTTCGAATACGGCACTAAACTGTAGGTTCCTTCTATTCGTGTGGAAAATATAACGCACACAACACAAGTGGTTGCGGGAAGCTAGGCCCATGCACTTAAAGCACATTCGATCAGATGGCATCTCGGCAGATTTAGATAAAAGTTAATATCTAAGCAATACACGAGTATGATATGACAATTGACACACATCAAGATTTGGAAAATTGGGAAAAAAAAATGTTTAGTTTAAAAGGAGTTTCTAGTATAACTGTCATTTTATTTATATATGTATGTATTTACAATCAATTTGCGAAGAAATACCATACTAGAGCTGGTAATGTCACCGATTTCTACGCTAATAGTTCATGGTTCAAATCCCGATTTATTTATTTTTCATAAAATATATAAAGTCAGTCCGATCAGTTGCGAAAGCTTGTGTGAACACTATTGCGGAGGCATAATACTGGCAATAGGTTGGTCATATGGACATCGGATGGTCGGAAAAAAAATACTGTGAATCAGAAGCAAAGACAAAAATATCAAAACTCTCCCCAGTTATCATGAAAAAAAGGTGCAAGTACGTGCGACCTAAATGTGCCCTTTATTTTTACTCGCATCCAATTTACAAGCATAAAAAAGCCTTATATCATTTTTCCATGCACAATATTTCTACCTGCATCATTTCATACAAAAACTGTGTTAACTTTACACACGTCACTGCCATGTTCTAATGTGTTCCACTCTACATAGACGACTTCACATATTCTATTGGCAGGGATTTTTGCAATCCTTGGCGTCATCTTACAAAAAGAGAAAAACTACTTTCACTTTTATTATATCCTTACAACACAAGCTTGGCGCCTAACTAAGTAAACAATTAGGCGTAAAATTGTCAAATGATGTCGCCTAGGATATGATGAGATAATGATGGCGACAACGATGATAAAAGCAAGGACTCTAAGCCAACACTAATTGAGCTTAGTAAATTAATTTAAAAAAAAAGCTCCTTCTCTTTTATTGTATAGACAACAGACAAGAAATGAAAGAGGGGAAGAAGAGGCAAATATTTTCATAGCACGTTGCATGCTTCATGAGCTAACAAGGAACAACGATGAACAAACGTGCTACAAGGATATTCTTCTGGCAAATACTACTAATGTGGAAAAAGACAAAAGAGACTAGCTTCAAGGACAAGAGCTCGTAGTCAGTTGTAACTCGTTTACTTGTTATTCCTACGACTGGGGCGACATTTGATTGTATGCCATCTAGGTTGCATGAAAAAGTTCGGGTCATGTAGACATATCGCATCAAGGGGATTATTTTTTCTATTCTGTCTTTCCTCCACACATGTGGACATCTAAAGATAAACTCGAGTGGCTTCCGTTGATATGTGAGAGTACACATGGCAAGCTCGTATTTGCCTTACGTGCAGTGTAGTCTTGCTGACCGTAGGTCGGGTAGTCTCCTCGTTTGGCTTGACATAATGATGTAAGTAATGTAAGCATTGTCATATGTTTCAAGTGTAACATAAGCTCCTTGCCTGTTGAAGTTTCCCTGAAATAGGTTAAGTAAATGTTTGCAGTGAAAACGTAAGCCAAGGATGGCTTTTGGAATAAATTTGGTTATTTGCACAGGATTACGGAGAATAGTATCGAAAAGTTATATATTTAGTGTAGGGAAATACAACATTCCACGGGAATTTACTCTACATGGGAATCAAATCTATCTCTGGTGGGAAATAATCCACTTAATAAAAATCTGATTATTTCCCATACTGTGTGCGAATCAACACCAAAATTTATTCAGAATTTAAACCAATTTTTACAGAAATGGTGAAATGAATCACAAACCCTATAAAATTATTTAAATTTAGGCTTCTTCTTCTTCTTCTTCCTTTTATCAGAGAGATTATGATCCGAAAACGAGGGATCGTAACCCTCCCACTTCACCGCATTTCTACTGATTCGCCTGTGGGGTTCGCCTTTTTTAACTTTAGGCTACTTATGTTTATATTTATTTACATTTCAAAAAATGATATAACAATTTGTTTATAATTCATGTATAAAAAATTCACAATCCAAATTACCAAAAAAAAAAAAAAATTATAAATTGAACTATGCGCCCCGTGCAGGGACCGGCTAAGAAAATCACTACAGCGCTCCCCAACAATTAGTCGTAAAAGTCGACTAAGGGGACAAACCAGATCTAGGCAATATAACACCCAAGCGAGCCTAGCGACACATACACTACCTTAAAAACTCTACCACAAGTGTGCATGCGAGTCCGTGGGCTGACACGACTGGAGATCACTGGTGTCATAGAAGAAAGATCAAACAATACTAAAACAGGAGCATGCACGTGTCAAACAACAAACAAGATCGCAATAATATTGCAAAACTGTATCATTATGGTAATACTTGCTAAAAGGAAAGGCACTACCCCGCCAGACACTACCATGGTACTGATACTGGACCGAGCAGAAATGTTCGGGTCGGAACTATACAGATTCCTAGAAAAGTAATGAAACAGTTTGGACGAAATTTGAGTGTCGCGAGTTGGAACGTTGGAAGCATGCCCGGTCGAAGTTATGAGCTGGAAGAGATGATGAACAGAAGGCAGATGGATGTCTTGTGTGTCCAAGAGACGAAATGGAAAAACACCGGAAATCGGGCTCGCTTCTTGGACGTTAGGACAAAAGATTACAGGTGTTCTACTACGGAATGGAAAATGCTAGGAACGGAATCGGTATCATCCTTGCGGCAGAGCTACTTGGTAACGTCTTGAGCATTTCGAAGTCCAGCGATCGTTTGATGTCTCTCGAACTACTAATACAAGAAGAGGTGTGGAATACTGTCAATGCATATGCTCCCCAAATTGCTTGCGATCAGAGGAATACGATGCATTTTGACTAGACTTCCACAATCTCCTTAAGAACATCCCAAAGGAAGAGTTTCTGTTTGCTTGAGGAGATTTGAATGGACATGCCGGGAAGTCAAACGAAGCCTATGAAGACTGCCAAGGAGGACCAGGATACGGCACCAGGAACCTTCCTGGTGAAGACATCCTAAGCATGTGCAAATTACACGGTCTTATCGTGTTAAATACCATGTTCATCAAACAAAGCCGACACCTGTTCACTTTCAGCAGTGGTGGAGATTAAACCCAGATTGACTACCATTTGGTAGCCAGTTTTATGAAGCCTCGGGTAAAAGATTGCAAAGTGATTTTGGGGGAGGCGATCGCTCGACAACACCGTCTCCTGTTAACAGAAATTTCTATAAAGACACCAAGGAAAAGCAAACAAACAAGGGTCTCTGAGAAAATCAAGTGGTACAATCTGGACAAAGAAAAAGGCGAGGCTTTTGTTTTCGTGGTGAAAAATTATCTCTCTCACACCATCAACGAAGCGGAGGATGAAGAGTGCAGAGCACAAAATATGTGGGATTCTCTACAGCGAACTCGCTTGGTTGGTTGGTTGGTTTAGGATCGGCCCTCGATGAGGATGTACTTAGACCAGAGAGTACGTCCATTGTACTACCGATGTGTAAGGCGGGTGGGTCACCCTCTTACTCTTGGAACCATTTGCTTCGTTGAATGAAGGCGTGAATTTTAGCTATGCAGGCGTTGCCGAGATCATTAAGATCATTGTAGGAGTATTCAGACAGAGTGGCCTTCCTGATGTTGGCGAGCGCAGGACAGGCGCACAGGAGATGACTGATGGTCTCTTCTTAATCTTCATGTCTGCAGCTTCTGCGGAAGTCATTATGCGGGATACCTAATCTTTGGGCATGTCTTCCTATGACGCAGTGTCCAGTGAGGACGTTTGTTATTCTTGAGAGGGTTCTTCTCTTGTGCTTCAAGTGTCCGATGGACCTGGATTTATTGAGTGTTGGCCAGAGCTGTCTGGCGGTATAACATTGGTCTAGATATTGCCATCGATGACTGGCTACTTTCTCTGCGTCAATTTGAATAAGGTACTTAACTTAAGACGCTGGCGCTTCGATGTCGATAATGCTTATGATATCTGTACCAGAGGAGCCTTGTTGTGCTAGTTCGTCGGCTGCACAATTCCCCGGTATGTCACAGTGACCTGGTACCCAGCAAAGGGTGAGGTTGTGCTGACCAGCTATCTCGTTAAGAGATATGCGACAGTCTTTCACTGCCTTAGATCTCGTAGTGCTGGATGCGAGGGATTTGATGGCTGTCTGACTGTCGACGTAAATAACAATATCAGGTGTTGATAGCGTGCTAGCCGCTAGCCAGTCAGCGGCTTTGCGAACTGTGGTGATTTCGGCTTGAAAAACGCTGCAGTGGTCTGGAAGGTTAAAGGAGAGGTGTATGTCTAGATCTTCTGAGAAAATTCCGGCACCGACTCCGTCCTTGGTTTTGGACCCGTCCGTAAAAATTGACAGCGATTCGTTGTAAAGGACATTGCGTTGCGTCTACTCACTTCTGTCCGGTATCGAGCGCGTGTAGCCCTTGTTAAAATCATATTCAGTGGGCAGATGGTCAGTGGAATCGGGAAGATGACGGTGCATCGAAAGTATATTGGCGTGTCCCGTGTGTTGCTCCTTCCACTGCTAGCGAACTTGCTTAAAGAAGGCCAAATCGCTGCTAGGAGCTTCAGAAAACCATAACCAACACGTCAAAGAAACATTGTGGTGGAGTGATTAAGCTAAGGAAGTGATAAATGCGAAGGAAGCGGCTTTCAAAGCTTGGCCAAAGTGCGCCTCTAATAATAGAGATGAAAAAGCTCCCTTCGAAGTGGAATACAGATGTTGCAAAAAAAAAAAGCGAAGAAGAAGTGCGCCCAGCTTCAAGCAGAGAGTACGGAGGGCCTGTATCGGGAGGTGGAGAAAATATTTTCCCCAGTTGCCGATGCAAACCAGGTTATCCAGGAGCTACGAAGACACAATATGAACAAGAGCGCAAGCATTTTCAACATAGCCGCCCAAAAAGGAACAATGCTCAGGAGATTCGTTCGCCAAAGTTCATTAACAATGCTCATGGCCAGCTTCTGTGGATGACGACAAAATTCTGCAGAGGTGGCGGTAGTATTGTGAAGAACTTTTGAATGAACAGTTTCCCCGGCTATACTTTCCTAGAGCCACCTCTAACTGTGAAGAAATACCCGACATTACAGTCGAAGAAGTTAGTGAGGCGGTCAAATACTCCAAAAAACGAAAAGCGGTTGGGCCAGACGAGATACCCTCTGAGTTGTGGAAAAAGATGGGAGACGTCGGAATCAGATGGCTCAGAATTCCGGTCTCCAAATTTATGAGAGGTGATCCAATGCCGAATCGATGGAGGGAAAGTTACCTTCTCCCTGTATACAAAGGGAAGGGTGATACTGTTCGATCAAGCTGATGTTACGCACCATGAAGATCGTTGAGCGTGTATTAGGTGGTCGACTGCGGAAAATAATACGGCTATCTGATGATCAGTGCGGGTTTGTCGCGGTTAAATCAACCATAGATGCAATCCAAAGTATAAGGATCATAACAGAAAAATATCGTGGTTCCTTAAAGGATTTGTTTATTGTATTGGTTGGCTTTGAAAAGGCAGTCGACAGTCGTCGGGCATGCTTTCCTCTATCTTTACTTGGCTGATGACTTGATGCATGCGCCTTACCAAGACATCACCTTCGTATTTAAAAAGTTCAGCTGGGAGACCATCAGAGTCCGCGGCTTTGTTATATTTCAGTTTTCTGATGGCTACGCTAACTTCTTCAATACTAGTATTGGTTGGTCATTGCCTCGAAGCGGATTCTCTTTTTGGCCTATCACTCTCTCTGTTTACTGCTCCTTAAGCAACTGCTGGAATTGTTCCTTAAACACATCAACATAACATGCCTTCCTGTGTTTCGGTGACTGGGTTGCCCTCGCTGTTACGAGGAGGCGGTGTTCCCAGTGTGAAGCCAGCTGCGAACTGGTTGGCTTTACGGTAAAAATTCCGCATGTTGTGGCGCTCGCGAGACTCTTCGATATCCTTGAGCAGGGAAGCTGCAGGGTCCCTTTTCTTTTTATCCAGAATTTTCTTCTCTTTCCTTCTTCTGAATCGATACTCCATGGTACCAACCATGGTTTTCTAATAAAAGAATTAAGCTATAATACCAAAGTAACTCAATACGAATCCAAAACAAATACCAAAAACAGAACCGAATGCAAAAATCACAAAAAAATTGGAATCCAAATATTTCATGGGTTTCAAACCGCCACACCAAAAATAGCTCTTAAACGTAATTCAATATCGAAAATAAGAAAAATTAAGGGCTTCTATAACTATCCAAGAACAATCATAAAACTGTGCGTTTTAGTACTTGTGCTGATTGTACAAACGGTAACGATGTATTTATTTATTGATACTCCGGGTACTCTGAACTCAAATGTATTCGATCATGACCATTTAGATCACACAAAAAGTCAACAGTCGTGATGTGTGACCAGAATTTGTGGAACTGGTAAACTGAAAGATATACAAAATAAATTTCAGTACCAGTTTGAGGATATAAGCTCCGCAAAAATTCAATTTCAAACTAACTCATCCATAATTCCACGAACCATTTCCTTCAACGACCTGCCATACTTCCTATTTGCGTATCATTGCCGCTCTATTAATCACGTTCCATATCGCCCCACATCATAACTTCCAGGAAGGATTAAAATATTTCCGCTAAAAGACAAGGACATATAAAATTTGCCAATGTCCCCTCGCGCAACAAATTTCCGAAATGTATTAATTCATTATATTTTTATGGTTGACTTCCGTTGGTGAATTCCGTTAACATTGTTCTGCTTTTATCTGACTCCTACCAAGGCCTCATCCGACTGAACTGAAATAATAACACTTTGAGGAAAATTGACGAAAGCATGACATAAATTCGTAAGCCCCAACGCCCCCGTAGATGCAAAAACCCCAAAAGTTAAAAGCCAAAATATTTTTCCACAGCAAAGATAATGTTTTTTTTTTTTTTTTTTTTTTTTTAATAAGTAGTAGACGTCTTTGGAGATGGGTATATTCGTACCTCCCACGTAATTCAGGGGGTGGCTAAAGAAACTTTCCGAACGCCATCTGTGTGTATATTTCATATTTGTTGCGGGGGGGTTATGTGTGTGCCCGTTATTTTGGGGGTAAATGTAGAAAATTTCATTAGGGAGCTGATTTTATTTAATTAGACTCATTCGCGTACCACAGTGGTAGGGTAGCACATACAAGAAAGGGTGTGGCAGTCATGCCGAGCTATTTGCTCAGATAGAGAGAGGGAGCACATCTGTGGCAGCCCCGAATGTGGTTAAAAACAAAATTGTGTGTCCTTTTCGTCTTAAACTCATTTGTTCCGCAAACAGATGATGTTTTCCTCTTGCCAAAGTCGTCCTTGGATTTCGCCTGTTAATCGCTGTAGATTTCCCAAATGACGTGTGAAATAAGGAAGGGCCTTGGAGTGGGTTAAAATGCCTGGTGGTATTTGCAGGAGATGGGCACGGTACATGTACTGTATACACACAGACTGTACTACATCAATCGATTGTTAGCCATCGCTGCTACACCACGGGTGGTTTGCTTTAGTGTGTAAGAGTTCTGTATAAATTAGGTCGGGAGATGATACTTTATCTGCTTTTGACCCGGTTATTTGGCGCTAGTGTCGTGTAATTAAAATTTACTACTGTGTAATTAATTTCAACTTAAAGGGGTTGTTTCACATGACGAAGGGATGAAAGTGGTGCAAAGGGAATGAAGATGTTAATGATGTCGTCGATGATGGGTGATGATTGACGTTGCCAATGAAAGAGGATCAGATTCATCAAAGAGTTCTAGGTGGTGGGCATCAAAAGGAGATTATTCGAAGCGAATGATGGGAATTGACTTCTTAAAGCTTAGGAGCAAAGTCTCGTGGTGGTTTTTGTATTTAGGCCCGAAGAGCTCCACAATAGCTTTTTAATGGAAGAGCACTCCTTTGCGGATAGCAATAATTTAAATTTCAATTTCAATTTATTATTAATAACTTACATTAGGGTTGTGCATTAAGAATTTTTCTTTTGTAATACTGAGCGTAGCATTACATATTTCAGTAATATTGATACCAGAAAACAAATATTTTAACTATGTAAAATAAAATAATACTTAATTAAAAGAAAGGAAAGGACATTAAAAAGGAAGAAAAGAAAGAAAGCTGGGGAAGAAAAGTAAGAAAAAAATTTGGCGAAAGAACAAAGAATTAATGGTTGTAGAGAGAAGTTGAAGAAGACGCTTGTGGCATTTAACATGCCCCTGATAGACGGAGGCAATGAGTATTGTGGAGATTTAGTTTTGATTATGCGATGAAGGCAGATTCAATTGTGCGCATTTATATATTGTTTGAGGGTACAGCCTAACAAACATCTGGAATATGTTGAAAGATGGTCACATCTACGGAGCCCATGGACATACCGGACTGCATCGTTGAAGAATACTTTCAGTTTTCACTGGGAGAACGAATCAAGATCACTGTATACCACCACGGCATAAGTATTGTAATTATGAGTACGGCAAGAGGTCTTACAAGTTTTCTCAATAGGGGTAAAGCTTGCAGTAATCTGAAGCTTCCGAAGGCAACCATAGATACGACCTATGACAACATGGGTATGGCTGTACGTAGAAAGGTTTCTATTGATGACAAAACCGTGCCTTGTCAAAGATTCGACATGATTCAGTTTTTGGTCCGACCACTTGTGTATTACAGAAGAGTCTACATTTAGCTTAATTGAGTTCATATGAGGGGACAAATAAAGCTGGAAGTCATCAGCATAAAGCTGTACTGAAGCATGTTGGCATACTAAAGTTAAATCGTCAATGAATATACAAATCAAAATAGGACCTAGAATTGATCGCTGAGGTACACCTTGCATAATATATCTTAGAGGTGATGATTTATCACCAATGACAATTTTTGTGAGCTGTAGGAGAACTAACTTTTTGAAAGCTGAACACCATGGTCACTGAAATAAAACAAATTCTAAGCTTCTAGCATATAATTTCATGGTCAAGACTGTTAAAGGACTTTGAGAAATCAACCAGACAGAGCAGTGTTACGCTACCTACATCAAGGTCACGCCTAATATCGCCTAACATCAATCATAGCCAAGGAGCAGCTATGATCAGTTCTGAATCCCGACTGAAAAGGGTTCAGCAGATGGTCTGAGGACAGATGACTAATTACTTGTTTAGCTATGAGTTTCTCAAAGACCGTAGATAAACACGGTAAGATGCTGTAGGGCCTAAGGTCACAAGCAGATCTAGCATTCGCGTTTTGGCCAATTGAAATGACTTTAGCGATTTTCCAGCACTGAGGGAAAGTATACGTTATAATGGTAGGTATGTAGGTGTGGTGGTTCTTCTTAGAAAAAGAACCCAATTAGCACTAAGTGCCGATTTCATACCACAAAACTCGTGTACCTGGTTTGATGGCTGCTTGGCTATCAATAACAATAGCGATCTTTTGCCTCGGGGTTATATTGGTGTGTGTTTTGATCTGACGGCAAGCTTCCGGACAGCGAGTAATTCTGCCTGGAACACACTGGCAAAATCCAGGAGCCTTAAGGATTTATAGATGTTATAGGATTCGGAAAATACACCCGCACCGACCCCACAGTCCATCTTTAAACCGTCTGTGTAGATTGTTACGTCGAAATCCTTAATTACCTGTCATCTTGCCATTCGGACCTTGTGGGGAATTGAACGTCGAAGCGCTCTGTGAAATTCAATTTGGGTATCATATTATCTGTTGTGAGCAGAGCGAGTTCTCTCGGCAAAGAGTTTAAAATGTTACTATGCCCATAGGGTTTCATAAACCAGCATCCAGACTCCCTAAATCTGACCACACTGTGTGCTGTGATATTTATTATGTGTAGATCTAAAGGTAGGAGATGCAAGAAGATTGTTAGAACGTCGGTCGGGGTTGACCGTAGAGCGCCTGTGATGCCTATGCATGCCGTTCTTTGTACCTTATTGAGTTTGGTTATGTTATAAGCCTTTTTTAGAGCTGGCTACCATACTATTGACCCATATGTGAGAATTATTCGTACCACGGCTGTGTAACCACATCCATAAGGTTAATTTTGGTTGCAGTCCTCATTTTTTTCCAAAGGTTTTGCTACAAGCATAGGAAGCTACGAGTATGCATGCCTTCTTTACTCGTTCTTCTATGTTTAGCATCCAGTTAAGTTTAGGATCTAGGATAACTCCTAAATACCTAGCACTGGACGATAAGAAGAGCGGTTGGCCATTTAGCCGAGGAAGTGCGAATTCAGGTATTTTGGTTTTAGTGGTGAAGAGCATCAATTCAGTTTTGCTCGAGTTGACACCGAGACCAATCGCTTACTTTACTCAGAGCATTTTCCGTTATTTCGCTTATAACGGAGAGAAACTTTCCTGACACTAGTATCACCATATCGTATGCATACCCGACTACCTTGATTCTTTCTCTGTCTAATGTTAAGAGGATTTTATTCATGACTGTCAGGCATGGTAGAGGTGAGATAATACCACCCTGGGGTGTTCCCCTACTGCCAAATTTGGTTATATTGCTATTGCCTAGTGTAGCCGGAATAATTCTAGTGCTAAGCATAGAAACGATCCATTGACTTAGATTGTTTTCTATTCCCAGCTACGGTTGTCCAGGACTCGCTTAAGGATCTTCAGTACAAAGGAAATTAGACTAATTGGTGACCGCGTCTGCCTGCCTTTGGGATGAAGACCACTCTCACTCGTCTCCAAGAAGGGAGTACATGGTTGTTCAGTAAGCAGCTCCTAAAAATCGATGTGAGCCATGGGATTGCTAGGTCTTGCGACCTCTGTAGCATAATGGGTAAAATACGGTCCAGGCACGGGGATTTATAAGGAGCGAAACTGTTTAAGGCCCAAGAATTTGTGTCCTCTGTAATAATGGGTATAAGGTTTTCCCATGCATTAGATTGCGTGCGCTGAGAGTTTGTAGGCTCTGCACTATTATCTGTGCAACCAGGAAAATGGGTGTTTATCAGGAGTTCTAGAGATTCTGACTTAGTCCATTCCCCATCCATCTTTCTAAGAGGATTAGAGTGTTCTTTTGACAGAATTTTACTGAGTCTTGCAGAGTCCTTAAGGGTCTCCATGGATTATCAGTAATCTATCCACGACTGTCTTTTAGCCACTCTGACAGATTTTTTATATTTTCTGAGGGAGTCTTTGTAAGGCTGCCAGTATTTACAGCTATGGCAGATATTGAATGTCTCTCTGGTCAGTTTCCTAAGACGTGAGAGTTCCTCCTTCGACCAAGGTGGGAATGTTATCTTGCTATATTTGACTGGACACGAGACCGTATACGCCATATTAAAAGCTTTTTCGAAAGTCTCTACATTGTTGTCGAGTTCTGTGATTGAGGTTATTTTAGGTTTGGGGGTTTTACGGAGCTTTGAACTTATGACTTGACCAAACTTGGCCCGGTCGATTCTTTTGGGGTTTCTAAAAAGTTTAGGAGACTCGATCTCGAGATCTACATCGAAGAGTATCCAATTATGGTCTGAAAAAGATTTCAGATTCGATACTCTCCAATTTTCAACTTTGTTATTATGGTTATTACTAGAGAGTGTGACATCGATAACGTCCTCCCAACCGTTAAAATTATCCGTACTCGGAAAGATAAAAGTCGGGGTGTTAACTTTGTTGCAGATAGAAGGGTTGCTTTCAATAATGTAATCAAACAAAGAGTCACCGCGTTCGTTGTTCTCTGAGCGGCCCCATACCGTGTGTTATAATGATTTCCAGTTAAAATAAAGCACGGTCTTTTTTCTGTTTTCCCTTTTCGGTGTGCCTATGATCTGAGTTCACTGAATTGCACTGCATTTCTACATTCTGCCTCTGGGGTCCGCCTGCAATATTTTTGCGCCGGTTCGCTTGTTGGATTCTGATGGTTTAAGACTAGCTGAGCAATACAACAATAGCGATGCTAGTCGCCAGTAGCAAAAAATAAATAAAACGATCGCAATCATAGTAGGTGGTCGTGAGATTACAACCAAGGGGGTCGGCAATCAAATACTTACGTGTTAGGAATTGCTCCAAGCTCTATTTTAACGAATACACCTTCACTGGTAAGAAAGACACTGGCACACATTAATCCAATTATTGGAGGTCCACGGTACAGTCATAGGCTACGGTAGTGCTCTGAGAGAGAGAGAAAAGAGAGATATCGAGAAGATTGGGAAAATTACAGCAGCGTTAATACTTGTCAACCAAAGGCTGATGAGTCTTATTCCAACCATTAAGCTCGTAGACATGGAGAAGTTAATAGATTTCTACCTAACACAATTATTAAGAGGACATGGCTGCTTTTGGACATATCCCTATGGATTTAAAAACGATAAATTTCAAATTGTTCTTGCTGCACACAGATACCTTGGAATACCTGGAGCTTCACAAAGTCTTGCCAGTTTCATTAGACATAAAAGACGAGAAATACGTCTTTCCTGAGGTATTCCACTATAGACGGGTTTGATTAACATGTGCTTAGCAAGTTTGACTGCCTGGTGATTATGCAAAACAATTACAATTAGGCTCTTCTATACCCAATTGGATGACATATTCTCGAACGAATTCAATCGTTTTGAAAGCACTATCCATATTTTGGAATATATATTCTTTTTAATAAATAGTGCTTTCACTCGAGCTCTGTTGTTTTGGTACTACAAAAGTTGTTGAAAAGTTAGTTGAAAAGCGTTCATTAGGCTTAGCTGCATGGCAATTACGCAGAACAATCACAATGAGGCTCTTTTATACCCACTTGGATGATATATCCTTAAATGAATTCAGTCATTTCGAATGTACATATATTCTTTTCGGTGAATGGTGCTTTCAATCAAGCTCTGATGCTTTAGCACTGCAAAACAAAGCTGGCCTCTAACTACGAACTCGTACAAAGTCCAAGTATGTCAACTGGATACGACAGTTTTAATATACTCGTAATGTAGTGTAAAATTAGAAAGTGAATAAAAGAGTAACTATGCATATACGGAAAGAAAAATATAAAATTCTCGCTTACCTATCGGCAAAAACACACGAAGCTGGTATCAGTCCATGGACAGTATAGGAACCGGCTCTAACTAATATTCGAAATTGATCGCGTCCATTTAGTGTCTCTTGTTTGATGGACAATATCACCGGACCAAGATCCTCATCGCTCGTAAAATAATTCCAATGTTCTGTACCGTAGAAATATTTCTCATATGTTTCCTGTTGGAGCTCGAAGACTCCCTGTTCACCCTACAGCTCCTCGATGGTCGTCTTTTTCCTAGGACGTAAGCATTCATACAAAATTGCTCAAAACAGAAAATTTGTAACAAGTAGGCCCTTGTTTATTTGTAGACAGTGCACAAATCAAATGTATACATTTTCCTGTTCATATCCTCTATACATACATCCGAGTACTCGCCCTCGTCGTCCTAAAACAGATCGCTACATTCCCGCTCCAGATATGCATCGGATGAGCTACCAGCCCGGATATCCTCATGCTCGGAGTCGCTTTCGTCCCACAGTGTATGTGGTTTGGGCAGAGAGATCTTTTGCCTTGAACACTCATTCCAATAGCCAGGAGTTGGCATAAGATTGTGAGGGTACTCTCCGCAGAATTCATCCGTAATTAAAAGAAAAGTAAACAGAAAATTAGTTTCATTATCGTAAAATATGTCTGAATATGCTTTAATCAATCGTTCGACCGTTCTGAAATCGAAACTCATATCCTTTGAGGGATGCATCCTCCTCTGCACCACTGCAATGGCTTATTAAAATGGAAAGTTAATACACTACAGTAGGAAAAGTAAAATCCTGAAGCGCATACCAAAATTGATACTTCGTGCAATAATGGACATATTTAGGGGAGCGCGGCAATTCTGTGGAGCAAAAGAGTTTCCAGTACCAGTGATTTGATTAATTGCTCACTAATGAGAGCTGATAAGGGTATCCATTCACGTTTTTCATTTATTCATTGGATGCGTGGGTGCGTGTATGTACAGAACGTTATTTTATTCAATTAGTGATATAAGTTATGGATGGTTGAGATTAAGTTTCGTTTTGGTGAAAAGTGATGCCAGATAGATTCTGTGGCAAACTGAATGAAAATTTAATCATATCCATTAGTGACCGGAATTTGCTAGACGTTTCTTTTATTATTATTTTTATTTACTAACGTCGGTTTGATACGGTTGGTAAACTGGTGAAGGTTCTTTCATGCAGCGTCAATAAAACCAATCCTCCTTGGGATGTGGGCTGTGGCATTAAGCAGTTGGACAGTCAGACAAGTGGAAGTAGGTCTAGCTGTCTCCTAAAGGAACTAAGACAAAAGCAGCGAAAGTCGATACGTGATTCACAGTGCCTATAGCAGCTCTGCCATTGGGTGATTCTTAGCCGCTTATGACAGAAGTCTACACAATGACAACTTGAGATTTGAATGTGGAATTGAATGCATGCAAAAATGTTCAGAGTAGCCAGCATTGAAACTGGATAAGTGTAAGAGAAATGTGCATCTATAACGTAATGGCTAGAGAAAGATAAACTTAAAGACTGGTAAATTCTCTTAACATTCGGATTGAGTTGTTCAAATTGGTATTCAATACGAGGTTCGGCAATTAAAGTAATGGGTTTTTTTAAAAATAAAAAAGACGGTTATTTCTGAAAAAAAATTATTTTTGTTATTTTTTCATGAAAGCAGAAGTTATAGAGTTTATTTTTTGTTTATTCATCTGGAATATATCCACCCTTAGCTAAAACGCTTTTCGAACGACTGACACGATGCCCGAATAATATCTTGACTGATACCCTTTGGAGTCTTTCTTCAGTGACTCCAAATAAGTGTGTTTCTTAGCACACGCCCTGGCCTGCAAAATACCACAGACGCAGAAATCAAGCGGGCTCAGATCGAGCGAGTACGACGGCAGAAGTTCGTGCGGGATAAACGCTGGAACGTTTTCTTTGAGACAATTTTGGGGTATTTTGTCTTATGCGATGGCGCCCAGTCTTATTGGAATGTCCAGCGCTCCGAACCAACATGTTTACGCATCCACGGCAACAAGTTGGGCTCCAGCATGTTTTCCCGATAAATCTGCTTATTTATCTTGACCTCATTTCGGCCCATCGGCATGGAAACAAGCGAAGATCTGCCATTTTCGGTGACAGCCGCCCATACCATAATTTGGTTGATTCCTCGTCGTCGAGTGATGCGTAATTCATCGGAATGCTCACTGGCACGTCCTGATAACCATTTCCGGTCGTTTTGCTTGTCCAGAAACTGCTCAATGCAGAAAGTTTTCTCGTCGGAGAACACCAAATTGGCCAACTCGCCATATTTGTATATTGAATTTTCCTTCCAAATGAAGACCAATCATCAAATTTCGATTTATTTCTAAATAATGCATCTTGAATGCCTTCTGACTCACAACAAAATGCTTTGGCTTTTAACAGACAATAAGTCAAAGAGCATTCGTGGTGGATTTGAGTATAGTTCGATAAACGGTTTGGAAACTAAAGCTGCGTAAATATAACCTATCACTTCAATTGCCGGACCCGGTATCTACAAACAGCATCATCTGTGCGGCGCCCGCTGGATAGCTCCCTGATGGTGGACCTGTTAGGTGAAACTCAGCACTCAATCCTACGAACTAGCTCCCATTAGAGCTAACTCCCAATATTTATTTTTATTTATTTATGTCCTGTATCTCCTTATGGGTCCTATGGCCTCTACTACGCCTACGCCCCAAAGTGTACAGTTTCTGTCAATGTATCTCAGCTCTCCCCAACGCTTCCCCAAGTGCCATACCTCCTTCTCGACTGTTCTACGCCATGTTCTCCTCGGATCGCCAGATCATCTGCCATACCGACTTGAAGGATTTTACTGCATAGCATGGTTCGCTATCACAAGTTCGATCAATCCATTGCCACTTCCGTCGTTGAAGGTTTGTGCCTATTGCTTCCTGACCCGTTTTCTCGTAAAGGTGTTCGATAGAGATCCGATTGGGTCAGAAAATCCTTAAGATATTGCGCAAGCACCTATTAACGCACGTTTGCAGTTTTCTGGTGACTCAGTTGACTTGTCACTCTCCACGTGCTGCATTCATATAACAGCACGGATTTAACGTTGGAGCGGAACAGTCCTAGATTGGTGTTCAAACTGATTGCATTGCTTCGCCATATTTTGGACAATATCCCGAATGCGGACTTTGCTTTGGAGATCCTTTTGGCTATATCCAGTTCGGTTCCACCATCGAGACAATACTCCCAAGATACTGAAAATCCTCTAATCTCTCTACCGGTTGTCCAGCAATGCATACTTGAGCCGATGAGTTTGTTCCAATTTTTGCGGTATTTATTTTCAGCCTGACGACGCCTGCCTCCCTCTCTACATCTGCTGTCAATCAGCCAATGTAATGTTGATTATCATCGCCTTTCAACAGTCTGTGATTCTATTCCTTTAGTATAAAGCAAAAATAACTAACAACCTTCCTAGAAGCCCTGTCGGTAAAACTATGCCAGGTGATTGTTGGCGAATATACCCGTACATTCGATTAATCGAAAGGCTTTGCTCAATGGTTTCCCAAATAAATAATAACCTTGCAGCAGCTAATGAATAGATTCAAAAATCAAACATTGACAGGCGCAGCTATTCACTGGAAATAATTTAGTCAGGGCCACTTTTCATAATGAAACACACGCCTGCAGGGATTTAAAGCAATTCACACCGAAGTCCTTCGGCAATAACCATTGAATAAAAGATTGATGTTTCAAGTTGAATAAAAGTAAGGCTAAGGGTTTGAAATTAATCACTGAACCAAACACACTTCAAATTTCCATGAAATGCGTGGGCCTTCAGAAAACTAAAATTATATGCATGCAGAACATGCTTCTACTCATTCCATTCCGCTTACCATTCACCACAGGCAATCCGTGTTCATTGTTTGGTTTGACTTTTCCCAAAAAAAAAATGCCAGAGATTACGTTCTTTGGCTAACCCCGAAACCAGTTTGGTTAGATCCTTTTAATCCTTTCCCAAGAATAAATACTTGCCGGGGGTCCTCACCATAAAAGCACACATCCACAGCAAACAGCGGCTACATATTTGGAGCTAAAATTTAATTTTCCAACCCCCTGCCAGGAGTTTTATGAAAAAAAAAATAAAAATTAATTTGCCAACAAAACCTGACCTACTTTCTGGGTATTTCCTGAGCGGTGTGTCTTAAATTAGCTTCAAAAACTTATCTCGGGGAAAAAAGTACACACTACAAGAAAAAGAGTTGCCTCTATGCTACGCTGCACATACACGAAATAAATTGAATTTCTTGCGGAAGTTTTATTATTAATTTTTAAAACAAAAAGGAAGACCGGCTGTGTGGGGGTTGGAGGTGAATTATGATGGTCCGCCAATGGTGGTGGTAGTGAGAGTGTTATGGAAAAAGTTTCGCTTCGACTTTCCTTTTTTTGCCTCACACCATATTATAGGGGATAGTTCATATTCTTGCAGTATATCTCTGAATAGGGGATGGAAACGGAAACAAACCAGTCAACATGTCAGTTTGTTAGCAGCTCATAAGCAATAACTTTTCACTTTTCTACGAAAATGAAAGGAAAACATAGAAGGGGTGGACTACAGTGAAGAAGTAGAACATGAGTGGTTTGGAAAGTTGTTGTAGACTTTTCGATTTATTTCGGGGTTGATGGTACGTGCCTCGGAAATAAGACATCTGTTGATCATGTGAGAAAAGTTTCAAAGGCCCACACATTAAACTTGGCAGGATATTTTGTTGCGAAGATATATCTGATAAGTTTGGCAAGGGTAATTGGTAGGAGTAATGAATTAGGTAGTATCTCAAAAGTTGAATGACCTTTTGGAAAGGACAAAATACATCACGGAACTATAATCCCATGCCATATATTTGAGCCCTAAAACACAAAGGTTGGCTAGATTCCCCGTGCACTCATTTCCATACAAATTGTTTGTTACTTCTACTATTGCCAGAGTCTGTGTAGAAAAGTCCTTGATCATTAATTTTATATTCCACTCCTCTGTTTACTTACTTACTTAGGTGGCGCTACAGTTCGGGGTGAACCTGGGCCTCAACCAACAAGCCTCTCCATTTAACTCGGTCTTTAGCTAATTGCCTCCAGTTGCGCACTCCAAATTGGTCGAGTTCCTTTTGATCTTGTGCGAGCCATCTACGGCGATGATTCCCTCTACTGCGTCGTCCCTCGGGATTAGATTCGAAGACTCTGCGCGCCGGAGCGTTGGTGTCCATTCGCTCTACATGTCCTAGCCATGTCAAACATCCAATACGCAGTTTTTTGACTAGGTCGATGTCGCTGTACAGCTCGTATAGTTCGTGATTGAATCTTCTCCTCCAAACCCCTTCAACGCAAACGTGACCGAATATCTTACGGAGAATTTTTCTCTCGAAGCGACCAAGGATATCTTCATGCTGTTTCAATAAGGTCTATGTTTCAGCACCGTAAAGCAGGACTGGGGTGTTCAGGGTCTTATAAAGAGTCTCCTTGGTTGTTTGAGATAGGACTTCACTGTTGAATTGCCTTATTAGCCTGAAAAAACAGCGATTGGCAAGAGTTATTCTTCGATTGATTTCTGCGCTGATGTTATTTTTTGAGTTTATAGCAGAGCTAAGGCAGACAAAGTCCCTTACTACCTCGAAGTTATAGCTGCCCACTGTGACATTCTGTCCCATTTGTCAGTGTTGGTTGTCCCTTCTTGTTGACAGCATATACTTGGTTTTGCCCTCGTTTATCGCTAAACCCATTTTGTCCGCTTCCGCCTCAATGCTTGCAAACGCACCGGTGACAGCCCACTGAGTTCTTCCGATAATATCTATATCGTCGGCGTATGCAAGCAGTTGTACAGACTTGTGATAGATTGTACCTCCGGTGTTGGCTTGTGACTTCCGCACAATCCGCTCAATGACAATACAATATTAAAGAAGTCACATGATAGCGCGTCACCTTGTCTAACACCTTTTTTGACATCAAAGATTGCGGTGAGGTCATTACCGACCTTGACGGAGCAGCGAGCATTCTCCATCGTTATCCTGCACAGACAAACAAGTTTGGCAGGGATGTCAAAACGAGACATGGCTCTTTAAAGCTCTTCTTTATAGATGCTGTCATAGGCGGCCTTGAAATCGATAAAGAGGTGGTGAATATCGATTTGGACTTGGGTTTTCTCCAGGATCTGCCGAAGTGTGAAGATTTGATCGATGGTGGACTTCCTGGTCTGAAACCGCACATCAGGCTATAAGTAACAGGTTTCAGGCATTCACTCAATATCGCAGAAAAGATCTTATATGCGATGTTGACGAGACTGATGCTTCTATAACTGGCGCAGTTGAGGGGGTCTCCTTTCTTGTGGATCTCCTCTGCTGCACGGGAGCTTTCCCGAGTACGCCTGGCTCTGCTCTAGATGGTTTGTTGAACTTACCTCCTCTTATATCATGGGCTATCCGTCGTCTTCGGCGAGGTGGTTTTTGGTATAATCCTTACTGGAGTACTCAGAACCTAACGTAAAGAGGTGATTTGGTTAACTGCCAGTTTTCCCGGTTTGAACTACAAGGACATACATATACTTAATAACTTGTTTACTTAGATAGCGCTACAGTCCGAGGCGGACCTGGTCCACAATCAACAAACTTCTCCAGCCAGTCCGGTTACGAACCAGCTGCCTCTAGTTGTGCACATCAAGTTGTCTGAAGTCTCCCTTTGCTTGTTTGCGCCATCTACCACGAGGTCGTCCTCTAGTGCGCCATCCATCAAGGCTAGAACGTTGAGCTCCATCCGCTCTACATGACCCAGCCATCTTAGTCGCTGTATGTGAACTCTTCTAGATTATGACATATGGTACATATACCGCAACTTTAAGGAGTTCAGCTATAAACTCAAGAAAATGCGAAATTGCTAGCTATAAAATTTTATTCGAGCACGCTGTTTGGTGGGCATATCTCATCACAGTCGAGCAGTCCATAGAAGATCATTCCAAGCCTGCGTTTTTACTTTGGCTATCTTGCTTGTGTGTGTGAAACCATAGATTCCTTCTATTTACTTTGTATTCTTTTCTATCTTTTAAGCGACTATCATAGCTAATTGCCATACTGCAGCTTAGGCATTTTTGGCTTTTTAGAGTAAAACATTGGCTGCGGAAGTATTGCCACAAGTTTTCGGTGTTGCTTTTGCTGGCGCTTCACTTTTAGAGAACAATAGATCGCCCGATCGGCAAGTGTGTGTAGCGTTTCAAAGAACTATGATAATTCTGAATAAGATGATACATCCTTATGTGGTAGGTAACCTTTCGAGATCCAGTCCACAGGATTATCAATTTGGTTAAAAACCCAATTTATAATTTATCACTCATGTCACTCTATAAAGGGGGCAGCAATATTTCTATTGATATCGAAATGAATAATTAATTATAGCAGAGAAGTACAGTGGCTACGCAATGAAATTTGTCTTAATGTCGCTTCTGGCTTGAAGCATAAAACACGTATACGTTTGGGGCCCTTGGACTCTTTTGCGCAAAAATATTTATTTATAATCAGAACCAGAGCCTTTTTACTTGCTTTCGTCCTGTTTTCTCTCAAGTGTTCTAATCATCAGTCACGCCTACCCACCATAGTGTTCGGTTCTCTGCTATCTATAGGTATTCCCTCCAGCTTTTTCGAAACTTCAACTTTAACAATTTTAACTTTAGGTCATTAAAGTAGTACGCGAGTAGAGTTTTCCTCCTTAACGTGGCAAGCGAAGAACAGTTGCATAGAATGTGGCTTACCTCTTCCTTCGCATCCTCGTCTCTACAGCCTTGGCAGGAATCATTTAAGGAAATCTTCTGACATGCCTGACGAATAAGGAATGCCAGTGAGGGCCACTGGCCCTTACTTCTTCTTCAATGATACTGACAACGCAGTCGCAGTCCATGGAGATCGCTACCAGGACATGTTGGCTGACTATTTATGGGATAAATTGGAAGAAGATGTCTTACAGCATATATACATAACAAAAAGGGATCCACATGGCACACAGCTGGCCAAAGTTCCCTGACCGTGTTATCTCCAGAAATGGGCTAGTCAATTGGCCGCTTCGTTTCTGTGATTAAACGACACTGAACATCTTTGGGGCTATATCAAGTCCATGGTCTATGCCAATAAGCCAGAGACCTTGGGTGACCTCACAACCAGCATCGAACAGGAGATTGTAGGCATGAATTGCATAATCGTGCAGGCGTTTTCGTAGAGGACATTTGAGTGATATTATGATCCATATTATTTAATAACATCGATGATACTTTAACGCAAAATATTTTTTTTTCTCTTTGATATACCAAACACAAGATGTTTTATTACAAAAAAAAAAAAATATGGGGTGCTCTTAATGAAAAACCCTTATTGCGGCATTTAATGTAAGTCAATATTTCTGAGGCTTAGAAACAATAAAATATTTGCAAAATACGCAGAGCCATGTCTAGTCTTGGCATCCCTGCCTAGCTCGTCCGTTTGTGCAGAATGTCGATGGAGAACTCTCGCTGCTCCATCAAAGTCGGTAAGAACATCACCGAACCATTCGATGTCAGGAAAGGTCTTAGACAAGGTGACGCGCTATCATGCGATCTCTTTAACATAGTACTTGAGAGAATTGTACGAAACTCACAAGCCAACACCGGAGGTACAATCTTTTACAAGTCTGTACAACTACTCGCTTATGCCGATGACATTGACATAATCGGAAGAACTCAGCGGGCCGTCAATGGGGCATTTACGAGTATTGAGATCGAGGCAGCAAAGATGGGTCTAGCGGTCAATGAAAGCAAAACAAAATATATGTTGTCTACAAAAAAGGACACCCAACATCGGCGTCTTGGACAGAACGCCACAATAGACAGATATAATTTTGAGGTAGTAAAGGATTTAGTCTACCTAGGCTCTATGGTAAACTCCGCAAATGACATCATTAGGAAGATCACACGAAGAATTACTCTTGCCAATCGTTGTTTCCATGTGCTAAGGAGACAATTGAGTATCAAAGCCCTATCTCGAACTACTAAGGTAACTTTTTATAAGATGCTAATCATCCCAGTCCTGCTGTATGGCGCAGAGGCATGGGCTTTGACAAAATCGGACGAGGATGCCCTTTGTTATTTTGAGAGAAAAGTTCTTCGAGTGATCTTTGGTTCTATCTGCATAGACGGTGAGTGGAGGAGAAGGTACAATGCCGAACTATATGGCCTATATGAGGACATCGACTTAGCCAGAAGAGTTCACATACAGCCACTAAGATGGCTGGGTCATTTGGAGCGGATGAAGCCCAACGTTCCCGCTAAGAAAGTCTTCGAATCCACCCCGGATGGACGACGCACTAGAGGACGACCTCGCGGTAGGTAGCGCAAACAAGTAGAGGGGGACATCAACCAACTTGACGTGCGCAACTGGAGGCAGCTGGCTCGTAACCGCGCTGGCTGGAGAGGTTTGTTGGTTGAGGCCCAGTTCCACCCCGGACTGCAGCGCCATCTAAGTAAGTAAGTAGGAGAAAGAAGACAGGGCAAGAACTTGGAATAACACCACAGATCTGAGGCAAGCTAAGAAACTACTGGGATGTTACAATCAGAAAATATTCGAAGCCTGTGTCTGTCTTAGCAAGAATAATCTACGAATCCTAACAGGCTTCCTAACGGGGCACTGCAAACTCAGGGAGCACTTGCGGAAACTAGGTATAACAAATGAAGGCGTTTGCAGATTATGCAATGAGTCAAGCGAGATTCCGGAGCACATTCTGGAATCTTGGGGGGCACTGATTTAAATACTTGGGCGAGTACCAAATATCAGATGAGAATATGCCAACCATAGACCCACTTGCCATTCTCAGATTCTTAAAAGAAACTGGTTTGTAGAGAGCGCTCTAAGGTGAACTATTTTCGCCAAGGCAAAGTAAGAGTGTATGACCTGCAAACACAATTTCGAAGGAACGTCTCATCGCTCACAGGGAAGGATCTTGAGCTTGTTGGGGAGGCTGTTAAAAGTCGACTAGATATAGTTGGCGTCTCTTCAACAAAGCAGAGAGGTTCTAAAACTGTGGACCTTTCGGGTGGGTGGAAGCTCTTCCTGTTAGGAGTCGCTCCCTCAATGTCTGCTCGGGCGGGAGTGGGGATACTCACAAGTCCCAGGTTGACAGACAGAGTATTGGAGTGGATACCATTAGGAGGGAGAGTTGCGATCTTAAAGCTCAAGCTTGAAAGATCAACTCTGGCATTGGTGCAGGTGTATGCACCGAACCTTCTGTCAGAGTACGCAGCTTTCTTAGATGAAGTTGATGTTGCCCTTGAAAAGGTTGCAGATATGGATTCTTTTGTCCTGATGGGTGACTTCAATGCTCATGTGGGTGTAGATGTTATGACATGGGGGAGTGTGATTGGGAGGAACGGTGATCCTGATCAAAACGCAAACGGAGAGAGGTTGTTGGATTTTTGTTGTGAAAATGGCTTATCCATCATGAACACCATCTTTCCACACAAAGATATTCACAAATACACGTGGTACCGTCAGAGTCTTAAGCAGAAGTCGCTGATCGATTTCTTTGTGGTACAATCGTGTCTGAAGAGAATGGTTTGTGATGTTCGCGTATTGAGAGGGGCCGAACTGTCAACTGATCATCACTTAGTGCTGTGCAAATTGTATCTTAGCGAGAGAGTGCCTCCCCTACCAAAGCGTAAACCAAGGATGGTTACACGCATACGATGGGGGAGGTTACAGGACGATGAGATACGGGAGACATTTGCGCGGCAAATATCTGAGAGGTTTGAACGAATTCCAACTGTTCCATAAAATGTAGAGGAAGAATGGCAACTGTTTTCAACAGCGGTTATTGCCTCTGCGGGAGATGTTTGTGGAGTGAAGCGGCTTGGTGTGGCGGCTGGTGGTGAGAAAAGAACTGCTTGGTTTAAAACGCCCGGAGTTCAAGAAGCCATCAGAGAAAAGAAGAGAGCCTTTAAGGTGTGGATTCACTTGGGGAACTCCGATTCTCGAAATCGGTACACTGAGGCGCGAAGAACTTGCAAATTAGCTGTGAAAACAGCGAAAGAACAGTCTTGGAAGGAGTTTGGCGAGAAATTGGAACGTGACCACAGATCTGCAAATAAGATGTTCTGGCAGACCGTCCGCCGACTCAGAGGAAAAAAGTTGAATATCGTTGAAGGAGTCAAATCCAAAGACGGTAGACTTCTTTCCAATGAGGAGGACATCTTACGCAGACGGAGCGAGCACTTTTCAGAATTGCTCAATCCCGAACAGGGCACCGAAGATGACAGACCTATGGTCGAGAGTTGGGCGGAAAATAGTCATACGGTAGAGGAAGTAACTTTGGCGATCAAAGCGCTAAAAGTCGGCAAATCTGCTGGTGTGGATGAAATTCGGCCAGAAATGCTCAAGGCTTTAGGTAAAGAGGGAGTTCAATGGCTCTCGCGTGTCATTAAAGTGGCCTGGGAATGCGGTGAAACACCTGGTGATTGGCAAATGGGGGTGATAGTTCCTCTTTTTAAAAAAGGGGACAAAAGAGATTGCGCCAACTATAGGGGTATATCTCTTTTAAGTCTCCCTGGAAAAGTCTTCGCTAAGGTGCTAGAAAAGCGTTCCAGAGCTGTGGTTGAGGACAGTTTGGGGGATGAGCAGTGCGGTTTTCGTCCCGGTAGAAGCACAACCGACCAGTTGTTCACTCTCAGAATGGTTCTTGAGAAGGCCTGGGAATATGCCAAACCTGTTTTCACTTGTTTTGTGGATTTGGAAAAAGCATATGATAGGGTTCCTCGAGGCAAACTCTGGAGTGTTCTGCAGGAGTATGGGATTGATGGTTCCCTGTTAAGGGCGATTCAGTCTTTATATACAAACTGTAGAAGCTGTGTTCGGATAAACGGTATTAAATCAATACCCTTCACTGTGGGCGTTGGACTCCGCCAGGGGTGCGTTTTGTCACCTCTCCTCTTCATTGTATATATGGATTGGATGTTGCAGCGCAGCCGTGGCGGGGAATGTTTCAAAGTGGGAGACTTAAGGATTAGTCATCTGCTCTTTGCGGATGATTTGGTCATCCTTGGGTCCTCTCAAACCGAACTTCAGTGCGCACTCGAAAGGTTTGTAGCCATTTGTGATGATGCTGGAATGAAGATCAACGTGAACAAATCGGAAGTAATGGTCGTTTCCAAAAAACCCATTCAGTGCACTCTGCATGTTAGTGGAGTCCCACTGAAGCAGGTGGAGAAGTTTAAGTACCTCGGGGTTCTATTCACGAGTGATGGGCGGAGCAATGCCGAGTTATCTTGTAGAATTGGTCAGGCTGGATCAATTTTGAGAGAGCTTGGCCAATCTGTTATAAGGAAGGTCGAACTTAGTGTTCAAGCTAAGCTATCGGTTTTTAACTCGGTGTATGTTCCAACTCTCACCTATGGTCATGAAATTTGGGTAGTGACCGAAAGAATAAGATCCCGGATACAAGCTGCCGAAATGAGGTTCCTCCGCGGTGTTGTTGGAATAACTCGTAGGGATCGAGTGCGCAACACCAGAGTACGCGAGGCGCTCAACGTTGAGCAGCTACTTCTCCGAACGGAACGATCTATGCTTCGATGGTTTGGTCACGTAGTGCGTATGCTCCCAGACCGGCTTCCAAGACGCGCCATGGTTGCCGTGCCATCAGGTAGGCGACTTCGCGGAAGGCCTAGAAATAGATGGTTGAATCAAGTCCGACATCTCTCCTGGAGCCGCTTAGGGATTCCCCCTGATGAATTGGAGTCAATGGCGGAGGGTCGAGAAGGATGGAGAGTCCACCTGAGCATCCTACCCCCGCGACCCTCATGAAGGATTAGCGGGCCATTGAAAATGAATGAATGAATGAATGTATTGCGAGGAGAACTCTAACGAAGAGATAAACCTCTCCAAGGTACTAGCAGGGGGCAAAATGGACAACTAGGTTGCAGTGCAAAGTAACACCATACAAATAATTATAATAACAAAAAATTAGTGTAAGATGTAGCTGTCGGAAAAATATTTCGAAAGGTGTGCTTTTTATAGCAAGATACATATACGTTTAGTGTGTGCATATAGCTATGCGAAAATCGTGTCTGTTTTATCACTCACACCCGGAAACTTTGATTTATTTGTCTGACATGTGAATATTTTATTTTAGGCCTTGATATCTTTTTCCAATTTAAGCCATATTTCGAATAAAGTCAAAAGAGGCTTATACTCCAAATGGATAATAAATTGCTAGAATGTTGAGCCTTTATTTTTGTATAAATGTGATAAACGTGTGGAAATGGTCATTGCTTTCCCGTCGTTCAACTATTTTCTTATTTCGTCACTTGGTGCTTTCCATAAATATATCACTTTCCAACTTCCTGATTTTTGTATGCTTTAAGTTTGGCTGAAAATTAGTAAATGAACAAAGAAATATTGTATTACACTCCTGCATTATTCTTGCACTTTCTATTCTACTATATCTCTTCAATTATCGATTTCCATTTCGTAGCACAAATATTTGTCATTGCCTGAGTACTTCTTAAGAATCAACTTAAAGATTTATCATTTTTCTCAGATGCACTAGATGCATAAACGTCTCCTTCTTAAGGATTCTCGCTAACAACAAGGCACACACTAACAACCAATTTACGAACGAAGAAGGATACTTCTTCTTGTCTCGTTTGCATGCATTTTTCACCTGACAGAAGTACACTCCTTGCACTGGAACTCTCCATTGGGGAGCAGTATAGATTTATATGTTGCTAATGGTAACGCATTAGCCCAACACATCCTTTCACCACAGAAGCGTACGTTCTTTTCATTCCTTACCAAGGGGAAACCAGATTTTCCAAAGTCATACAGAATTTTCCTTTATGTTTGTGTGGCTGTCATCAAGAGTGACTGAGTGCTGAGAACATGAACGACAGTCAATTAGATGGGACAAGTCCTTCGCATTTAAATAAAACATTACGATTGATTGTCCTTTTGGGAATGCACACACATACAATTCAACACTGTATCTAGCTGTGAAATTTCATTCAACATTTCATGTTGAAAAGGTTGGTAATTTGAAAGGACATCGTGCCGTAAGGAGTACTTCGAAGTTCAAGTGAATGACGATGACAGTAAAGTACAATACTCCTTTCTGGCAATCTTCCTAGGTATCGTAGTAGCAGGGGTATCTATTGTACTATCGATTGAATTATTGGATTTTGTTTGTGTGGGAGTGTTTACCAATCGACCCACCCCTTGACAATTGGTTTAAGGGTAAAACGAAGTTATCCTTGGCTATGAAACCACTTAACTAAATTACTGTAAACACCATATCCATGGATGAAACTAAGGCAGGAGAAGAAAGCTGAACGAGAGTGAAATTACTGTAAATATCGTACGAGCTATGGATAGAACTCATATGCTGGAAAATTACACTTTCCGTTTCCGGAGTTTACTTACCGGCGTAGACGATGGAGCTGCTCATGTTTGCTAATATTAAGTCAGGAAAAGAATACATATGTAGGTACACTGTGCATATACCATATGGTGAAATTCATAAACGACGTTTTAATGGTTAAACATTTAATCATTTAATCGCCGTCAATGGTGGTATTCCTTTCCTCCAGGAAGAAAAAAATGTAAGTAACAAGAACTTAAAGGCAACATCAGCAGGATAAAAAAAAAAATAAGATAAAAAGTATTTGGCGAAACAGCTCTTTAAGTGCCAGGGCCTAGCTTCTCGCAACCACTCATGTTGTGTGCGTTATATTTTTCACATGAATGGAAGGACCGACAGTTTAGTGCCGTATCCGGAGGGCAATTTGTTTTGAGAAGCAGGATACTTCATAGGATGTCTTACCTAATATTTTGGACCTGTTTAACTCTATTTAAAAAATAATTAAAGTGCAAGCAGATCGATTAAACAGTAAGTTCCGCAAGCAACGTTAATCTCACAAACATAACTTATACAAGACAAGGTTCGGAGCTAGGACATATCTTGTGGAACATAATACACGATCTAATGCTAGGACGGGTACGCCGCAGTAAGTTGAGGAGAATGTTCTATCGAACTATCCACATATAGGTATATCAACATCTCGAAAGTCGGTATTGATGCTATGGGAGAAAGTTACTGGAGTTTCTTGAGGACTAGGGTGGAGTAATATTAAATGGAATGGTGGTAGAGGATCAAAACGGAGAATTTCATTTTTTGGGTGCTATGGGTAAATTAGTAAACGATTATTGTTGCTATTTAATGGATGTCTTGAAATATACAGGATCATCCAACAAGAGGTGTCATTTTAAATTTCGTGCCATTTTAGAACTGTCAAAATTCAACTATCACTGTGACGACTTTTGATAAGTAAAAACTAGGAGGTTAATAAGTATGAATCGATACACACTCGCACAATTTGTTGAAACAGTAAAAATTCACTACAAAAACGGTGAAAATATCGCGGAAATGTTTCGTAAAGTTCGTACTGCTTATGATCATCTTCAAGTGCCTTCTCGCACAGCTATAGTGAATTTGATTGATAAATTTAAACGTCTCGGAAAGGTAAGTGATGTGAAGACTCCAACTCGTATTCGTCCAGCAAGGTCAGCTGAAAATATCTCCGCCGTAGCTGAGAGTGTGGCTGAAAACACAGGTGTGTTCATTGCTAGACGATCACAGGAATTGGGCCTATCTGCAACCACTTTTCACCGCATTTTGCATACAGATCTTGGCTAACACACTTATAAGGTCCAGTTGGCATAAGAATTGAAGTCAGCAGACCACGCTCAACGCCGTACTTTCGCTGACTGGGTGCTGGAAATGAATTAACAAGATCATAATTTTTTTGCACAAAATTATTCTGAGTTATGAAGCCATTTCCATTTGTCTGCATACGTAAACAAAGAAAACTGTCGCATCTGGGGCTACGAAAAACCAAGAAAAACAGTAGAACAATCTCTCCATCAACAGCGAGTGACAGTTTGGAGCGGTTTTTGGGCTGACGGTGTCATTGGGCCATATTTTTTCGAAAATGGTGCTGGTGCGACCGTTTCAGTGAATAGATTGCGTTACCGAACGATGTTTGACTTTTTTTGCCTAAAATTGATCCTATGGACGTGGACGGCGTTTATTTTCAGCAGGACGGCGCCCCGTGTTTTTTGTTTTTTTTTTTTTTTTAAGGTAAATGGGGATAAAAGACTGAAAATGAGCACTGCAACCTAAAAGATCTTTTGTGCTATCCCCTGGGTGATTGTATGGGTTTGTCAACTAGCTGAAATCAAGTTCGTTAGTGAAGCTAAGAATAGTTCGACCTGAGGAAGAGGTGACATCAGAAGGTGATGTGACGCCTTTATTAAAGTGCTTTAGCTTCAGTCTGGCTATGGCCGGGCAATCATAGAGTATGTGATGGGCTGTTTCGGTGTCTTCAAGACAGAGACGCTGTGTTTCCGATTGAATACGGCCCATTTTCTTGAGATAGTAGTTGAGAGAGCAGTGTCCAGTTAGGAAGTCAGTAAGGATCTTAGCATTCTGTTTGCTCATTGATTGAATGTCTCTAGTTCTAACATATTGTTTTAAAAAAAATAATATTAAATCTATTGTTTGAGAAATTAATAAATTTCTTGGAATGCCTTAGGCCAGATTGTGCATTCCAATGTGACAGTATTTGTTCGCGTTCCCAGCAAGATAGCTCTATTTTTATTTGGTTAGTGGGCAAACCGCAGAAGGGTTCAGGTCCAATGTAAGGAGATTGGGCTCCTGGTCTGGCAAGCTCATCAGCCGCTTCATTACCAGGGATGCCTTTGTGGGGATACCGAGGAGCTGCAAAAGAGTTTGGAGACAATCCCAAACCAGCTTAGACTTATAGTCAAAGGACGTGAGAGCCTTGAGTGCTGCTTGGCTATCTGACATTATATTAATATGTGATCTTCGGAGGTTTCTTCTAATGCATTCTCTGGCGCAGAGCTCGATAGCATAGACCTCTGCTTGGAAGATGGTAGTGGATTGACCTAATGGTGTAAAGAGTTTGTAGTTAGGACCAAAGATACCAGCTCCAGCGCCATCTGGCATTATTATCGGAACGATGATTGTGATATAGGTCCAGTGGATTTATTCCCCATTTTTTTTTTTGCTGAAAAACCTAAAACAGACCCAGAAAGCTTAAGTCGCCTTCTCCGTGGTTCTGTCTATATGAGTTTTTTTTTTTTCGGTTGCACCAAGGATGTATAATCTTCATAGATACTAATAGCCCGAGTACAACTAGCATGCACGATTCGCAAACCTGAGTAATCGATTCTAGGAATACGCCTACGTACTAAACGCACACCCTACACACTTCAACCACTCTCCCCGCGGTACTGCCGTTACGTATTTCTTCGCGGGGCTGGTTAGCAATTATGCTCTAGTCTCCGAGGCCGCCTCTTGGGCTCTTCTTAGGGCTTCTGCTCTTCGCAGCGCATTCTGCACACATACTATGAATGAGCAGATCTCCATTCACTCGTCCTCTGATCGTGTCATGTGACTAACAAGATTTTCTGGACTTGGCAGGTTTGTTCTGTCTTCTGCAAACTGCATGCTCCGCGTCCTCCTCTTCGTTTGGACATATTGGACACAGGGGCGAACTATCGTGTCCAAATCTGTGGAGGTATTTCCGGTAGCCACCGTGTCCGGACAGGAACTGTGTGAGGTGGTAGTTACAGTTCCCCCTCGCTCTCTCTGTCCATGATTTTATAGTGGGAATGAGCTTGTGGGTCCACCTGCCTTTGGTAGAGCTGTCCTACCTGTTTTGCCACAACGTTGCTGATGCTGCCCTTTCCTCCTCCTTAATCCTTTTTTCCTCTTGCCGGTTCGAGGGACGTCTAAGGTATACCCTCTGCATCTCTTCAGCGAGGATGTCGATTGGGACCATCCCAGCTAAAACGCAGGCTGCATCGTCGGAGATAGTTCGGAAGCCGTTGATCACTCTGATTGTACAGAGCCTGTGAGCTGATGATAGCTTCTTCCTGCACTCATTTGTCGCCAGTGCACCTGCCCATATCGGGGCAGCGTATAGAAGTACCGAGCTGACCACTCTGGACAGCAGGATCCTGCAGGCGTATCCAGGCCCGCCGATGTTCGGGAGCATTCGGGAGAGTGCTGCCTGCATCAGCGATGCTTTCTTACTAGAATACTCGACGTGGGCTTTGAAGCGCAGCCTGTTGTCGAGCATGACTCCAAGGTACCTCAAGGATTCTTTGGACCTGATTGTCTGGTTTCCGACCCGGAAGCTGGCGTATTCCACCTTTTTGCGGCTGGTTATTAGGACAGCTTCGGTCTTGTGGGCAGCTAGTTCCAGACCGGTGGACTCCAGCCATTCCTTCATTCTTATAACTACCTCATCCGTGGCAGACTCCACCTCGTGAACGTGCTTGGCTATTGTAACCACTGCGATATCGTCAGCGAAGCCAATTACTTTGACTCCCTCGGGTAATGTTAGTCGCAGAACTCCGTCGTACATAATGTTCCATAGGATAGGTCCCAGAACCGACCCTTGCGGGACTCCCGCGGAAACACTGTAGTGCTTAACGCCATCGTCAGTATGGTATCTTAGCTTCCTATTGCTGAGTAGTCCGTGACTATCCTCAGCAGGTAGTATGGTGTATCCATCCTGGTCAGGGATCTCCTAATGAACGACCAGCTTGCCGAGTTGAACGCATTTTTGACGTCGAGCGTTACTACTGCGCAGTATTTCTTCGTCCCCCATTTCCACCTTTTCCCTTGTATTGCTTCAGTTGCTATATCCACTACCGCCATTATGGCATCGACGGTAGAGCGTGATTTTCTGAAGCCGTACTGACAGTCTTACAAGGCTCCGTTTTCCTCCGCCACCGCAAGTAGTCTGTTATAGATGATACGCTCTAGGATCTTTCCCAGCGTATCGAGCAGACATATTGGGCGATACGATGATGGTTGTCCGGGCGGCTTATTGCCCTTTGGAAGCAGCACTAAATGTTGCAATTTCCATGGTGTAGGGAATACCACCTCCTCTATGCACCTTTGCATCGTTGTTAGAAAGATGTCCGGTCTCGTCTTAACAGCCGCCTTGATTGCCCTATTCGGGATGCCATCCGGTCCAGGTGCTTTACTGTCTCCGATTTTTCTGCATGCCCCAAAGAGTTCCTCTGACGTGATTGCCGGGATATGCTCCATGCTGATCTCCCTCGTGATGGACACCATAGTAGTTGGTCTATGGCGGACCTCTATGTGAGGTTTCCAGTTTCATTTGTGGTCTAGAGTAATCCCAAGATATTTTGTTTCTTTTGAGAAGTCAATTTGTATATTGTTTAGTGAAAGTGCTTGAAGGCGTAAGTTTCTCCTCCTCCTGAAAGGTATGATTACGATTTTTGCTGGGTGAACCGTTAGACCTTCTGACTGGCACCAATTATTTACTTTATTTAGGGTATGTTGCATTTGTTTAGAGATGCTGGGTTCATCCTTGCCCTTAGCTATTATGACTACGTCGTCAGCGTAGCCCTGGGTGAGAAATCCAGAACTATTGAGGTCGTTTATGATACTATCCACTACAATGTCCCGCTTGGGGACAACCCTTAGCAGTTCTAACGGAGATTGAGATTTGTCCAAGCTTGGCAGTAATTAATCTGCTACTGAGCATGGAGCATATCCATTTGGTAGTTTGCGGGTCAATACCTTTGACATCAGCAGCAAACTTAATTGATTGAAAAGATGTGTTATCGAAGGCGCCAAAGATGTCCAGGAAGGAGCATAAGGCTATTTCTTTCTTTGACAAGGTTTCTTTAATAGTGCTGACTAGATGGTGTAGGGCTGTGCCCGTAAATTTACCAGATTGATATGCAAATTGAAGATTATTTAGGGGGTGTTCTATGAGGGCGGAATTTCTTATGTGAAGATCAACGATTTTTTCCATTATCTTAAGAAACACAGAGGTGAGACTGATTGGTCTAAGGGCCTTTGGGTCTGGTTGTGATCTGGCTTTAGGAATGAACACTGCATTGAGTTCATAGTTGGATCTGAAGATGGGCACTAAGAATTCGATTAAAGTGTCGATTCCATGATGTAGGTAGGGAAAATTGCATCTCCACCGGGAGCTTTGTAAGGTTTTTGCGTGGAGATGGCCCATCTTATGGAATCAATGGAAAAGATTTTCTTGGCGCCCCATGTTACAGAGCTGGTGAAACAATGGATCTATTGCGTGACAAATTTCGTGGACGTGTGATTTCTCGAAATGGACGATTTAACACCATGCGACTTTCTCCTTTGGGGCTATGTTAAAGATAGAATCTACACCAATGCTCCACCAACGATTCATGCACGAAAAGAATATATCAGAGCTGTTATTCGAGAAATACAGCCGCAATTATGCGAAAACGTGGTGTAAAATTTCATCAAAAGAATGACTAAAAATGTTGTGTTTTTCTATTGATTTAAAATGACACCTCTTGTCATATACACATATATTCGTTTTCTCTTATGTACATATGTACCTAAACCTTGCTCCGTCATATACCGCTGGGTACTTTTAGGTACGACACAAGCAACGAGTACAAAACAGAACGTCGCACTTCTACAAACATTATTTTAGCGTTCAAACAATCTGCATGGATATGAAGTTATGACACCTTTCCTAATGATAGCTTTCCTAATACGTATAAAAAACCAATTATCTGAAAAATAAAATGACTGTCTCTGCTAGCTCCATTTAAAAACCGAATCATTTTTATCTCAGAAATAAATGGATCGATGCTCAATGTTCAAATGCTAGGAGAAAAGTGTCTGTGTCTCCACGAATGTTTAAGAAATATCAAATTGATTGCAATTAAAAAAGAAAGTGCTAAATTTTAAAAAAATGTAGAGGTATGCAACTTAAATATGTAAATTATAGTAAAGACTGGTGGTCCCTAGCCAGCATAATCAAAAAGAAAAAAAATGTTTCTTAGTAGAAATTTACCATTAGAAGATTTCGGAAGCCACTTTTGTAGTCCACAGCCGCCAGGATCTTCATACAATACCAATGGCAATATAGTACATCCGCAACCTTACGTTACTACCTCAATCTTGAATCAGCCTATCACACTATCTGTACTATGTTGCGTTCTGCACAACACTAAAAACAACAAAGCTCTTGAACTGGATCGAATTCCATTCGATTTTTATAAAAATGCGCCAATTTGCAATAAAAAAAATGAATGATGTATATATATAACTGTTGGTTTGTTACTCTGAGATGCAATTTACTTACTTAGATGGCGCTACAGTTTGGGGTGAACCTGGGCCCAACCATCTTCATTTAGCTCGGTTTTTTGCTAATGGCCTCTAATTGCGCACTCGAAGTTGGTCGAAGTTTCCTTGATCATGTGCGTACCACCTACGGCCTCTACTGCGTCATCCTTCCGGGTAAGATAAGAAGACTCCGCGCGCCGAAGCGCTGGTGTCCATTCGCTCTATCCGTCCAAACCATCTCAAACGTCCAATACGCAGGTTTTTAAATAGGTCGATGTCGCTGAATAGCTCGTATAGTTCGTCATTGAATCTTCTCCTCCAAAGTCCGTCAGCACAAACGGGACTGAATATCTTACGAAGAACTTTTCTCTCAAAGCGACCAAGGATATCTTCATCGGCTGTGTCCATGTTTCCGCGCCGTAAAGTAGTACTGGGATGATCAGAGTTTGTTGGAGATAAGGCTTTACTGTTAAATTGCCTTATTAGCCCAAAAACAGCGATTGACAAGAACCAGGAACCAATAGGCACAACCATCCAATGACGGAAGTGGCAGTGAATTGGTCACATGTTCCGAAAAGGTGACAGTTCCATAGCTAACCATTCTATGGAATGGAACCCTTTAACCCAGAGTGGCAGAATACCTGGCGGTCCAAGGCGAACGTGGCGCACAACAGTCGAGAAGGAAACACGGGAGTTGAGGAAAAATTGGGGTGAGCCGAGGGCATTCCCGGAAACCATACGCGATGGCGCGTAGACGTAATAGAGGCCCTAGAACCCACAATGGGATACAGTAAATAAGTAAGATTATAAGATGCACTCTCTGGGCAACATATTGTTCATACATAGCGACTGCGGTGGCAGCAAAACGCTTGGGGAAATACAGAGCATCTATGTACTTAAATCGTCTGTGCTTTTACAAGATATTAGTGTAGTTTTGGAAGCTAGCGATTGTCAAATGATGGTCGAACGCCTCACAAGAGACCGAATACTAGTCGACTTGCTAAGCAGCCATGTATAGAGTTTGTGTATTTCGCGTGCAGATGCAAAAGTCGTTGTCCTTATTTTGTTCCTCACAACATCCAACGTGAACATTCAGATTCATTTCAGTCTACAGCTGAGAAGGAGGGCCAGATAAGCGGATATAAGAGTTGTCCGTAGCCATAAGGCGTACCCTGACTGCCTTAAAAGCCCTTATTGATCGAAGCCCTAAATATATCCAACTAGTTCATTTAAGGTATCTGCTAACCCGACTATAAACTCTGCCTTTGATTCCATCAAACGTATTTTCTGCTTTAGATTTCTTCTTCTCCTGTCACATCTGAGAAGAGTCTTTCAGTCAGTTAGGTCAACAAGGATGTTTTATGCAGTTTACTACATGAGTGTTGAGGTTCACTTAGCAGGTCCACCATCAGACAGCTATCTAGTGAATTCCAATTTGAACAGCTCGACCCAACTGTTAAAAGAATTGTTCAGTATCTTTCTCTAACCATAACGTTATAGACGCAATGGTGAAAAAACAAAAAAAAAACGTTTCTCTTCCACTTATCAAGTTTCGACGCTGGCTACTCTGACCATTTTCGCATGCATTCAATGCCAATCTCAACTTGTCATTGTGAAGATTTCTGTCAGAAGCGTCTAAGAAGTACCCACCGGCAGAGCTGTTGTAGGCACTGAGCATCACGTTGTTGGCCACGTTGTACTTAGTTCTTTTAGGTGACAGCTAGACCTAATTCCACTTGTCTGTCCGACAAACGACTCAATGTCACAACCTACACCCCAAGGGGGATTGGTTTCATTGAGGCTGCATGAAATCACAATCACCCGTCAGCCAACCGTATCAGCACGACGTCAGTAAATAAAACTAATAACACAAAATATGTCCAGCAATTTCTGGTCACTAATGGATATGATTAATTTTTCATTCAATTTAGCACAGCATCTGTTTGGTATCACTTTTCACCAAAACGAAACTTAATCTCAACCATCCATAATTTATATCACTAATTGAATAAAAGAACTCTCCGTACATACATGCACCTACGCATCCAATGAATAAATGAAAAACGTGAATGGATACCCTTATTAGCTCTCACTAGTGAGCAATTAATCAAATCGCTGGCACTGGAAACTCTTTTGTTCCACAGACTTGCCGCACTCCCCCCGAAATATCCATTATTCCACGAAGCAACAATTTTGGTATGCGCTTCAGGATTTTACTTTTCATACTGTAGTGTATTAACTTTCCATTTTAATAAGCCATTGCAGTGGTGCAGAAGGAGGATGCATCCCTCAAAGGATATGAGCTTCGATTTCAGAACGGTCGAACGATTGATTAAAGCATATTCAAACACATTTTACGATAATGAAACTAATTTTCTGTTTACTTTTCTTTTCATTACAGATGAATTCTGCGAAGAGTACCCTCACAATCTTATGCCAACTCCTGGCTATTGGATTGAGTGTTCAAGGCAAAAGATCTCTCTACCCAATCCGCATACACTGTGGGACGAAAGCGACTCCGAGCATGAAGACATCCGGGCGGGTAGCTCATCCGATGCATATCTGGAGCGGGAATGTAGCGATCTGTATGAGGACGACGAGGACTCGGAGGCGACGCCGAGGTATGTATAGAGGATATGAACAGGAAAATATATACATTCGATTTGTGCACTGTCTACTAATAAGCAAGGGCCTACTTGTTACAAATTCTCTGTTTTGAGCAATTTTATACGAATGTTTAAGTCCTAGGAAAAAGACGACCATCGAGGAGCAGTGGGATCAACAGGGCGCCTTCGAGCTAATATCCGTGGAACAGGAAACGTATGAGAAATATTTCTACGGTACAGAACATTGGAATTATTTTACGAGCGATGAGGATCTTGGTCCGGTGATATTGTCCATCAAACAAGAGACACTAAATGGACGCGATCAATTTCGAATATTAGTTAGAGCCGGTTCCTATACTGTCCATGGACTGATACCAGCTTCGTGTGTTTTTGCCGATAGGTAAGCGTATATATATTTTTCTTTCCGTATATGTGTAGTTACTTTTTTATTCACTTTCCAATTTTACACCACATTACGAGTATATTAAAACTGTCTTGTCCAGTTGATATACTTGGACTTTATACGAGTTCGTAGTTAGAGGCCAGCTTTGATTTGCAGTGCTAAAGCATCAGAGCTCGATTGAAAGCACCATTCACCGAAAAGAATATATGTACATTTGAAATGACTGAATTCATTTAAGGATATATCATCCAAGTGGGTATAGAAGAGCCTTATTGTGATTGTTTTGCGTAATTGCCATGCAGCTAAGCCTAATGAACGCTTTTCAACCAAACCAGTCTATGGTCGAATACCTCAGGAAATTACTGAATCTCATCTCTTATGACTTATGACGATCAAAACAATTCTGTCAATAGTTTGCGATGCTCCACGTACGAGTATCTGTGTAACTGTGTGCAGCAAAGACCATTTGAGATTGCTAGGGATAGAGATAGGGATATGACCAAAAGCATACATACATACAAATCTATTAACTTCTCCGTGTCTACGAGCTTAATGGTGGGAATAAGACCCATCGGTCTTTGGTTGACAAATACCAATGCTGCTACCATTCTCTCAACTTTCTCGATACCTCTCTTTTATATTCATTGCACCAGCCCAACTTGGCAATCCCTAGTGCATTGCTGTAGCCTTTGACTGAACTTGGACCACCAATAATTGCATTACCAGTGAAAGTTTATTCGTTAAAATAGAACTTGGAGTCTATCCAATTCCGAACACCTACGTATTTGACGCCCGGCCGCCTTAGTTGCAATCTCGCGTCGACCTGCTATGATTGCGATCATTTCATTTTCTTTTCTGCTGCTGACTAGTATGGCTCTTGTTGTATGCTCAGCTAGTCTTAAGCCATCAGATTCCAACAAGCGACGGACTACCCGCATAATGTCATTACTGAATTCTACAACTTCTTCCAGTAGTTTCGTAATAACGTCTACGGCCTATTATTACCATAACTTCCTCTGGTATCAGCGTTGTTGCTGGAAAATTTAAAAAAGTGGTAAAAAAAAATAGCTCCAGGCAAGAGAGTGTCCATTCAATTTTGAATGAGTATTTTATATTTGACCAACACTTTTATATTTGCAACACTTTTGCAAATTAAAGAAAAATTGAAGACTGGTGGCTCAGGGTTCAAAAAGTGGCATATTACTCGTTCCCTAATGGTAATGGTCTCTACTACTTCTTCTCTTGTTACTAGAGGAATCATGTGCATCAGTGGTGCACTAGGAACTACTCCCTCTGCGGCATTGAACATTTTGTTCAACCTGCCACCCCTAGATATCTTTGGCAGACAGATTGCTGCCAGTGCAGCCATCCATCTAAAAGCCTCCTCTCAATGGTCTACGTATCACATTGGCCACTCCTCGATCCTTGATCTTCTCAACTTCACACATGAAAATACGGACTACACCCCACGGAAACTGAGATTTCACCGAAACTTCCGTACGAGTATCCCTGCACGGGATAAATGGGGTAACTCTCCCCCTGATGATGCTAATTCGGTGCACTTCTACACAGATGGATCTAAGACCGAAGGTGGGGTAGACTCAACCCGAGCATCTCGTTCCGCCTCCCTGATCAATGTAGCGTTTTTCAGGAGGAAATCATGGCTATTAAGGAAGCCCTGTCCTGGCTAAAATGTAATGTATTATCTGTCAGGTATTAGCATTTTCACTGACAGTCAAGCGACAATCAAGTCCCTGGAATCATGCTCTTTCACTTCAAATGCCGTCTTAGACTGCCGTTTGTCTCTTGCGGAGATGACAGAGCAGTTTAACATTCACCTATGCTGGATGCCAGGCCACAGAGACATTCCAGGAAACTGTAGGGCAGACGAGCTTGCCAGACAGGGTACTACTCTAAGGATTCTGCCAGATAGGCAAGCCCTTGGTATGCCCCTCGCTACATGTAAGCATATACTAAAGCTGAACGCTATTAGCAAGAAAAACCATAGGTGGGAAATTGGCTCAGCGTGTCACATTTCGAGGCAGAGGAGGTGGAGGAAACCATCCTTCGCGACGTCGAGCAGAGCAGTCAGATGCAGAAAGTCTGGGAGCCAATTCTGTTAAGAAAAAAAAAACTCCCAGTGTTGTATAACGACATAATAAACGTCAGGGGATATCAAAAGTTTTCATATCACTCGAATTAGTTTGGCAGAATATAGATTTAAAAAAAAACAAAAAAACTGCTAAATGTACCTCAGTTTCCCCTACGGTAATACAGTGTTTCCTTCTTCCTACTGCGTTCCGAAACCGAAGCCCTAGCTTCTCGGGATTTCTGCATTTAATAAACTGCAGTGGAGAATCGCAGGTGGAATAAAAATGGTAGGTTTTAGTTAAAGCAAAACCTCATAAAGTAGGTTAGGGTTGCTATGGTGGCACCTAGCTAGAGATACACTTACATCAAGATGTGTCATTTGTGATACCACTAATACAAGCTACCCAAAGAACTTATCGAACCGGCCTTAGCTTTTAACTAAGCAGATTATGCCCCTGACGTCAGTATTTGTCAGGTCGCCGAAATCTTCCAATAGGAAGTGCCCCAAAATGGCCCATTCTTCTTTTGAATAAAGGAAATTAAAAACCGTTTCTTGGTTATGAATACCCTTAAAATGTTTTACAAAGTACGGACATTGGAAAGAGGATAGGGAGAAAGAGAAAGATTATTTACTCCTGATTCACAGTATTTTTTTCCCGACCAACTGATGTCATATACATATGTATCAATAATCCCGTAGAGCAAACGATTTTTCCAGCCATATGATCCACCTACTGCTAGTGTTATGCTTTCGCAACAGTGTTGACATAAGCTTTCGCTATTGATCGAACTGACTCTTTATTTCATGAGAAATAAATAAACGCTTGCTGACATTAGGATTTGAACCATGAATCATTAGAGTGGCAACTGATGACGTTACCACTACACCATCGGCCACCCCAATGCAATTAAGGACACCTATAACGGTGCTGATCTGTGATTAATTTTAAAAAGACCAACCTCTTAGAGCGTTTCTGATTCAGATTAGACTAGATCTGGCAGGGCATTCGGCATATCCTCCTACGAGTATCCTCTAATCTGTGGTTATTTCGGTGAGGTTATGATCCTAACGGGCAAAATCGCATCATCACCTCCCCGTGGTGCCCGCTGGATATCTATCTGATAGTGAACTAACGATGAGCGTATGCTAAGTCTGACGATATATCTGTAGCTGAACACTCAGACCTGCGTAAGCACATCTGGATGAACTTCAGCGCGCATATGTTTAACCGGACGAGGCATCTCTTGTTGACCTGATTGGCTGAAATATGCGTCACAGAAGTCTAGCAAGAAATCCTCAGAAGGAGGACGTGCGGCGGATGAATTCTCCCAATGGAATCAACGGTGACGTCTACAGACCAGCGGATACCTTACCGGAGCTACTTCGACATATTTGGAGCTAAGGTCTGTAAGGATTTTCAATACTACGTCAGGGTATTGAAAAAGAGATGGTGGCAGATGAACCCTTAATGGGCCAACGGCAGCGCTCATATCCCCGAACTGGGTTACTGACATCGGTGTATCCGGCCCCCGTCCTAGGGGTTGCTAAAAAAAGATCTGGTCCTCCAGGTTGGGGGTTGTGCCGTCGGGTTAACTTCCCTACCACGCAAAAAAACCTTCGGTTACGAAGCAACCAACAGCCTCGGATACGGATGAATTTACTGTTAAACGACCCAAGCAAACGCAAAAAGGACAACGATCTTCGTGTCTGCACGTGGAATGTTAGGTCCCTCTACAAACCACGTGCAGCCGAACAACTTGCGGAGGCCCTAGAGTGTCTCAAATCAGACATTACCGCGATCTAAGAAGTGCGATGGGATGGACCGGGCAAAAGGAGAATGAAAAAGTGCGACATCTACTACTAAACTTTGTCGTAGCTAGTACGCGGTTCCCATGTCTCGACATTCACAAAGGAATATGGCTCTCCTTTGATCGAAAAACTGTCAACCAAATCGGTCACATTGCGATCGACGCAAGGCACTCTTCCAGTATTATGGGTGTCCGGACCTTCCGAGGAGCCAACGTGAACTCGGATCACTACCTAATTGTAGCCAAGGTACGGATGCGGATATCCACAACGGAGCGAAATCAACGAAATACTGTCAGTAAATTTGACGTCCGGCGGCTACAATCGCAAGAGACCGCCAGAGCCTTTGCCGATCGAGTTTCTTCTAATCTTAATCTGACATGACAACAGACCTAATTTTGCTTGGAATGCGCTCCTACATTCCAAGTAAATCAGTTAGCTTAAAAACAAAACAAGAACTTTGGCTCAAGCCGACTTGCGCAATTGCGGTCTGGAAGAAAGAGGAGGAAAACCGAAGTCTCTACAGACGGGCCAAAAATGACTGTAACGTCATCAATCAATTCTCATCAGCAATCCTATTTCTTTTCTACAGTGATATAAATATCCCAGACTCCAACGAGAAAGCTGATCTGCTTGCGGCAATATTCGCAGCAAATTCTACCTTACCAGACAGATCTCTTTCTCCACCTATGCTGAACTGTGTTCAATATTCTCTAGGACAAGTATTTTTCCAAACCCGTTCAGTAGCTAGAGTCCTTAAAGATCTCAACTGCAATAAATCTTCAGGTCTAGATGGAATTCCGCCCCTTGTTTTGAAGAGGTGTTCTTCTACCCTGGCTAAACCTCTACGCAAGATCTTCTACTTATCCTATTCCACAGGCACTTTTCCAGATAGGTGGAAACTAGTGCATGTTCAACCAATTCCCAAAAAGGGCAGTAAAACCTCCCCTTATAACTGCCGACCCATACGTTAAGGTCAGTACTTTCTAAGGTCATAAAGAGGATTGTCAATTACCATCTCATGAGATACCTAGAACGAAAAATAAATAAATATTTGGCGCAACAGCTCTTTAAGTACCAGGGACTAGCTTCTCGCAACCACTCATGTTGTGTGCGTTATATTTTTCACACGAATCGAAGGGACCTACGAAGGGTGCCATATCCGAACGGCGATTTGAGAAGCTATTTCGTCACAACAATGCTCTCGGATGTTTATCAGACGTTCGTGAGATGTGGGACCGTGACAAAAACTTTTTGGTGTTTTCTGGGATTCGAACTCGGAACCTCACGCGTAGTGATCTGACACACTAACCATTTACTCCACGGCTCCCACACCCTATAAAGAAACCATCTCCTTAATGACCGCCAGGATGGTTTCAGGCAACAGCGTTCCACTGCTGACTTAATGTCTTACCTGTCGGATAAATGAAACCAATGCATCCATCAATATGGTGAATACAGATAGTTGCTCTTGAACTCCGCGAACCCCACAGGCGGATCAGTAGAAATGCAATGAAGTGGGAGGGTTGTGATCCCTTGTTTTCGGATCATAGCCTCGCTGATAAAAGGAAGAAGAAGAAGACAGATAGTTGCTCTTGATATTTCCAAGGGTTTCGATAGGGTATGGCATATTGCCCTGGTTAACTAGCTACAAGCTTATGGTGTTGGTGACAATTTCTCGAAATGGATTGCGATCTTTTTAAGTAATCGATCAATACAAGTTGTGTTAGATGGATATACATCTACCCCCTTTTCAAGTACCGCTGGTGTTCCACAGGACTCGCCGACCCTTTTTCTAATATTTATCAATGACCTACTCTCTCGTACTCGCAACCCAATCGACTCCTTCGCGGATGACAGCACTTTTGACTTCGCTTATTCTTTAACGACTCCGACAAGGGCCCCAAGTTGTAGAGTCCCAGCGACAGCGAATGTCAACTGAATTTAACTCTGATATTTGGTGTGTTTTCGTGAGAACTATGCAAAGCAAAGTGAAAGCTTTTCCACAAAACGATTCTAAGTCAATCTGGTTAAAAACCTTTTTTAATTGTTTGAAGATTGGTGATTGAATTGAAATTGAAGTAAAAAGTATGAAAAAGTTGTGCTTAAATTTATGAATACTACTGAATCATTCCAGTTGAATGAAAAAGCTTTTCTCAAGGAAAAAGCTCTTCCCATCCATCGCAGCTCATGTTCGACTGAGAAAAAAGTTAAAGTAGTTCCAAGTCACTTTGTGTTGTTGTACTCCGTATTAAATCTTACTTCACTGAGAAGCGACGTTTCACCAAAACGTACCAATTGATGCAATCGTCAATTGGGGTGTTAAAAACCGAGTTGAGTTTAACGCGTCAAAAACTCAGTCTTGTCTTCTGTCTCGCAAGCGTGACACCAACGTGGCCAAACTAAAAATGAATGTAGTTGATCTAGAGGAATCAAATGGATTCTCAATGCTCGTAATGCATATGGTATTAGCCCAGACTTACGTTGGAACCAGCAGATTACTGATGCTGCAAAGGGTGGTGCTAGATGCCTTTTCTTATTTTTTTGTTTAATAAAAGGAAATCCAAATCCCAGAGCACTCAGACTCTCTGGTCCATTGTACTAAGCTAGATGCCTTGGTTTCCTCAAAAGATGTAAATGTTTTTTTCACTCCAACTGATTTGGCCACTGTCTATAAAGCATACATTCGCCCGAAACTAGAATATAACTCACATGTTTGGGTGGGAGCTCCCGCCATGGGCTTGAGTTTGCTTGATCGTGTTAAGCGCCAAGCTTGTAGATTGATGGGTGACCAGTCTATCTGCAACCTAATTCCTTCGCTAGAACACCGCCGGAATGTAGGATGCTTAGTGCTCCTATATCGGTACTTCCACCACAAGTGTTCGGATGAAGTATATAGTTGTCTCCCTCCTGTCCGTCTGTTCAATCGTAGTACACGTGCGGCCTCTTCCGCTCATCCGTATATATGCTAAAACATGTTTTCGGGCGAACAGTGAAATATAGAAGATCGTTTTTTAACCACACCACACGAATGTGGAATAACTTGCCTTCCTCAGTGTTTCCTGATACCTATAATCTACAGAGATTCAAAGTTAGCGCGCATCGTCACCTCACTCTTTTTCCTTCCCTATCCAATCTATAATTCTCCCCTATCCCCTTTCCTTTCACTCCATCACTGAGTTTATAACTTTAAAAGACATAGTTGTAAGTGATGCAAAACATTTAAAAAAAAAAAAAAAAGTTTAAATATTGGCATTTATATATGAACATATATGGTATCTCTCTGTTGAAAAAGTAAAACTTCTTAAGCCGACTTATGCAGTATCTAATCGCACAGTTTCTGTCGGGCCAAAAGTAAATAAAGTAAAAGTCCCAAAATGCATATAAAATCGAGCCAACCCGCTTTAGTTTTTTCGCTCTGCTGAAAAACTATAAAAACAGACTTAAGATAGTTTACCTTTTTAGTAGAGAATATCTATAGTAACATTATCCTATATTCTATAATAAATCTATTTATTTTTTCCTTTACGAGTATGAGTACTAAATTTCATATAAAATATTTATTTGCAGATATAATCGTGAAGAAGTAGTTAGATCATTAGGTAAAGAAGTAAATTTAAATCCGCCATTAACTTTAGGACAATTACCAGATACTCCAGAGGAACTATTAAAATTAGATCAAGTAAGTATTTTCTTAGACTGTGTACAATCGAAGTGTCTTTGTGTTGTCTACAATAACTTATTGTTCATGAAGAAGAAATCATATGACGTTCTTTCCGACAGCTTGAATGAAACGTTAACACCAAACTTAAAATCTTTTATGTATAGCTTGGTTGCTACTTCTTACAATGGTCGTCAAACAATCGTAGAAGTAGGACCATCTTCCGATCCATAAATACTTTCAGAACAGATGAAAACATTCATAAATGAATATAAGAAGTTTTATTTAAATGCGTTCTTAATCCTTTATCGAAAGGAATTAAAAGATGGTCATTAAAACTCCATTCGTAAAATGTTTATTACTATTCAATTATGATGCTAATTTTAAAACTTAAGACAAATTTATTTGAAATACTTTATCGTAAAAATAAAATAAAGATAAAAATGCATTTAAAAAAAGAAATAATAAAAACCGATACATACATATGTATGTTCTGCGAAATGTTGAGGATAATATAACCAAGTAACCACAAGGACATAAATTCAAGTGTAGGCTTTTATTGCCAAGATAATGTGATAAAATTGATGTTTTCGTATTTCGTATTCCTTAAGACCGTAGTGAAACTTTCGCGTAATGCTTTTAAATAGCCCGGGGGTTTTATTACCTACATTTGTTTTTTTCTAGAATAAAATTCTATTTTTATGCGGTTTCAGTATGTTGCAATGTAACGCACATGGCGATGAGCAGACAGCAAGTAAGCAATCAAAGAGCGAAGGAGTATTCTACCCACCCTCTTTTATTTAGTCTCGTGTTTTTTATGGATACCGAATTGTGTTACGGAAACCATATATTTTTCTCCTCTCCCATTATACATGTAATTAATATAAAATATATGTAAACTGTAAAATGCTTTTCGGTTAGTGGGTTAATAACTCGAGAACCGCTTATCCGATTTACGTGTTTTTGTTTTTTTAATTCATAGATCCTCTTATATTCTCTGGTCAGGTTTTAGTATATATTTTGTTACGTTAGGTAACATGTGATGATGCTGGAATGAAGATCAACGTGAACAAGTCAGAAGTAATGGTCGTTTCCAAAAAACCCATTCAGTGCACTCTGCATATTAGTGGAGTTCCACTGAAGCAGGTGAATAAGTTTAAGTACCTCGGGGTCTTATTCACAAGTGACGGGAAGAGGAATGTTGAGTTATCCTGTAGAATTGGTTAGGCTGGATCAATTTTGAGAGAGCTTGGCCAATCTGTTGTAAGGAAGGCCGAACTTAGTTTTCAAGCTAAGCTATCGGTTTTTAACTCGGTGTATGTTCCAACTCTCACCTATGGTCATGAAATTTGGGTAGTGACCGAAAGAATAAGATCGCGGATACAAGCTGCCGAAATGAAGTTCATTCGCGGTGTTGCTGGAATAACTTGTAGGGATCGAGTGCGCAACACCAGAGTACGCGAGGCGCTCAATGTTGAGCAGCTATTTCTCCGAACGGAACGATCTATGCTTCGATGGTTTGGTCACGTAGTGCGTATGCCCCCAGACCGGCTTCCAAGACGTGCCATGGTGGCCTGCCATCGGGTAGGCGACCCCGCGGTAAGCCTAGAAATAGATGGTTGGACCAAGTCCGACATCTCTCCTGGAGCCGTCTAGGGATTCTTCCTGATGAGTTGTAGTCAATGGCGGAGGATCGAGAAGGACGAAGAGTCCACCTGAGCATCCTACCCCCGAGACCCTCATGAAGGATTAGCGGCCCATTGGAAATGTATGTATGTATGTAGGTAACATAAGGAATAAGGAGTAACGATAATAGTGAATGCACCCAGAAAAAAACAACTTCTAAATACATTCATGTATCCTTTAAAACACATTTTCTTAACTTTCAACGCTTCTGACTTAAAAATAGCTAAACTAATTTGAATATAATTAAATTGTCTCATTAATGCATTAACCGATAAAGAGAGAGCCAGCAGTGGCTGAATATATACATATATGTGTACGTGTTTATGTACATTTAAGGGATGTTTTTCTTTCATAGTTTTTTTCTTTTTTCTCGGTTAGGAGCCAGCTGCCTCCAATTCTGCACGCCAAGTTGGTTGAGGACCCCCTTCAATTGTTTACTCCACCTACCGCGAGGTCGTCCTCTGCTGCGCCGTCCGTCCGTAGTGGATTCGAAGATATTCTTGGCTGGAACGTTAGGCTCCAACCGCTCTACATGACTCAGCCTTCTTAGTCGATGTCATTGTATAGGCCGTATAGTTCGGCATTGTACCTTTTCCTCCACTCACCGTCTATGCATATGGGACCAAAGATCAATCGGAGTACTTTTCTCTCCAAGTAGGTAAGGGCAACCTCATCCGATTTTGACAAAGTCCATGCCTCTGCGCCATACAGCAGGACTGGGATGATATGTGTCTTATACAGATTTACCTTAGTAGATCGAGATAGGGGTTTGTTACTCAATTGCCTTCTAGCCCATAGAATCAGCGATTGGCAAGAGTAATTCTTCATTTAATCTCCCCACTGGTGTCATTTGCGAAGCTCACCATAGAGCCTAGTCCCTTACTACCTCAAAATTATATCTGTCTATTGTGGCGTTCTGTCCAAGACGCCGATGTTGGGTGTCCTTTTGCATGTATTTTGTTTTGCTTTCTTTGACTGCTAAACCAATCTGCTGTCCTTGGTAAGTCCAGTGAATCATTTTAGGCATTAGACCCCATCGCTTACCAAAACGTCTGGAAAAGGCCCACAAGGCTTTGGTTGCCTTACCGATGGTTCTGTCTAGATGGGGTTTCGAGTTCAGTTTTTTGGTCTAGAGTTACACCCACATATTTCGATTCCTTTGGAATTATGGAATGGAATTATGACTGTTTTAGTGGGGTTGACTTTTAACCCTTCGGGCGGGCACCATTAATTTATTTTGTTGAATGCATTGTGCATTCGTGCAGTAATGCCTTTAATCATTATGCCTAGGTCATCAGCGTAGTCATGGGTTAGAAATTTATGGTTGTTTAGGTCGTTAAGGAGCTGATCTATAGTAGAAAGGATCGGCTGCACGGGAGCTTTTCCGAGTACGGCTGGCTCTGCTCTAGATGCTTTGCTGAACATACCTCCTTTTGATATTTATATCATGGGCTACACTATCAAAAACATTCATCGTCTTAGGCGGGGTGGTTTTTGGTATACTCCACACTGGAATTTTGATAAACTTGCGGGACACTTATGTTACGACTCCTGTCTTATGGATATGCCGTCTGACGCAATGACACCAGAACTTCAGCTGATGTGCAAATTCAGACTCGGCCTACCCTGTGCTCAGCACTGGCTTCGGCCAGAGTCGGAGGCAGGAATGGAATGCAGTCGTATTTTCTCGGGCGGTTCCAAAACCGGTTATGGGTCTGCTGCTGGTGTATTTGTAGAAGTCGACAACATTAGACTTCTCGTCTCGTTAGGCAAATATGCGTCTGTTTTCCAAGCGGAAAATTATGCAATCTTAATGGCCATGAACTATGTTGTGAAGCACATGTGGAAGGGCGATAGTATTTGTGTCTCTAGTGACAGTTAGGCTGCGCTTATGGCCTTGCTTAACCCTTTAACCACTTCCAAAATAGTTCGTGAAACCAAAAACTCTTCGAACTCGGTCGCAAGGCTGAATTCCCTGTTTTTTATCTGGGTCCCAGGTCACACTGGGATCTTGGGGAACAGGATCTCCGAAGAGATTGTTAGACAAGGCTCAGAAAAGGCTTTCTCACGTCCCGAACCGGCGTTGGGTCTCCCTGCGTCCTCGGTTAGGGCTTCCATTGACGATTGTGTCTCTCGTGAATACAATTGTGTGTGCCATGACTCTCCAGGATGTAGGTTGACTAAGCGTTTGCTCCCGGACGTCTGTAAGAAATCATCCACATTCTTGCTGTCTCTCAGCAGAAAAGACTGTAGACAGCTAGCTTTCGCCAAACACCTTAATGTAGTGGGCTTGAGTGACACTACAATCTGCGACGCTTGTGGAGAGAGCGACGATACCCCGGAACATTACCTCTGTGAGTGTTCGGCCTATGCACGTATCAGATGGCAGATCCTCGGTCCTGATGTCATAAGTGCTGGTACTGTAAGCTCCTCATCACTAAAGTGCTTGCTTACCTTTCTTAGAAAGACAAGGATATTCCAATAAATTAGGTAAATTAGGGATTGCTGTCTGGTAATACAATGAACCAGATGCGTTTGAGTGCTCCAGTCGAGCGTTTCCTATCTCCACAAAAAAAATAGAAATAGTAGGAGGGATAGAACACCGCCTTAAATACTACTTTTGGTGGTGCTAATGGGGATCGAGAGTTGTCCATGCTTGGCAGAGATGATTCTCCTACTTAGCATGGAGCATATCCATTTATGTGAATTAATACCTTTTAGCTTCAGCAGCATTTTTGTTCGATTAAGACGAGGTGTTGTGAAAGGCTCCGGAGATAGAAAGAAAGCGCAATGGGTGCCAGTCGCCCACTGACCTGAACCCTATTTTGGAGTTACATCTACCTCATGTGAGTGGAACCATTAAGATGCGACAAAAATATTCTGGGTCTGTTCCAGCTTTTTGGAACAAAAATGAAAATGGTGATTAAATCCGAAAAAATGATCCACTGGACCTACACCACAATCGTCACGCCGATAATAACCTATGTTTTGCTAGTATAGTTGTAAAACTTAAATCAAATTGTTACCCGCTCTGCACTGCAGAAGGTGCAAAGACTAGCCTGTGTAGGTATTATGAGCTATATGCGCACCTGCCCAAAAGCTGCGCTGAAAGTTCTCTTAAACCTTCCACCCCTACACATAAATATTATGAAGACTGTGGCTGTCAGTGCTCTAAAGCTTCACCTTTTATGATAACCCCAATTTAATTGGTCACATAAGGATCCTCGAAAAAATTCCGCTACTATCTTCTCCAGCAATATGCATATTAGACTTCATGCTAAAAAGAATCCATCTCAACCACCCCATCACAGTTAACATCCCGGACTGAAGCTATTGGAATTATCTTCAAATCCATCAAACAACACCTCAACTCAACTGGTACACTGACGGCTCAAAAATTTTAAATCCAGGAGTTGGTATCTTTGTCTCCAACTACAAACTCTTTACACCACTAGGTCAATCCACTCCTATCTTCCAAGTAGAGGTTTATGGCATTGAACTCTGCGTCAGAGAATGCATCAGAAGAAACCTCCGAAGATTACATAATAATATAATGTCAGATAGCCAAGCAGCACTCAAAGCTCTCACGTCCTTCGACTTTGAATCAAAGCTGTTTGGAATTGTCTCCAGACTCTCTTGCAGCTTGCTGCATACTATTATTATTATTCTTTATAACAATTCATTAAAATATATAATAACATTTTGATTTGCACACAATAAAACTACGCTAATGTGGGTCGCTGAACACAAGGCATTCCTGGTAACGAAGCTGCTGATGAGTTTGCTAGACTAGGTACCCAATCTCCTCTCATTGGACCTTAACATCGCTTACCTACGAGCCAGATAAAGATTGAGCTACATATATCATCATAGCTGAAGTAAAAAATAGCTCTTTGTGAAAGGTACAATTCTGGAAAGAATTTTTTGAAATATACAGAAGTGACCTCTTCGTCAGCTAACTGAGAACTACTTCTCGAACAACTAACCATGGGACACCACGAAAGATCTCTTTAGGTCGCAGTGCTTTGTGGGTTATTGTTTGCCCTGTCACCCCATCTCTTCAAAAAAAACAAAAAAAGAAGGGCATCAGTGCACACAGTCAGCTCAACATTTCCGAAACACCCTTTATATAGTGGCTACCTAGATGTAGAAGTAGATGTAAGTGATATTATTGTGAGGTGCAAGTGCACTGCGACCTATAAAAGATCTATTGTGCCCCCCATACTACGGCTCTAGCCCATGATATACTCGATCTAGAGCACTTCCTCCAGTCCAGCTGCTACAGCAAACCGGAGTATCTTCAGTGGATCCAGCGAAAGTAGATCCGTTTCTGATAGGAGGTAGGCACTTAGGTGATTCCTTCTTTTGTCGGTCAATGCTTCGCATTCCATAAGAAGGTGCGCTGGTGTTTCTGCAAAGTCCCTGCAGAATCTGCAGTGTCCGTCTCCCTCTATTCCCAGTTTCCTAAGGTGCTCCTTAAGTTTGCAGTGACCCGTTAACATGCCCGCCAAGATGCGAAGTCGCTAGTCGAACTCTTAGGCAGGCTATGCTTCTTTTTTGGTTGCATTTCCCCAGAAGTTCTTTTGCCTGTCTTATGGGTAACATCGACCCAATGTTTGGCCCATTTGTTTTCTTCCTCTTTCTTTAAGTCTTCCCTTATTTTGTGGGTTCCTATCCCACAGAAGGGTTCTGGTCCAAGCAACGGCGTGTCTGATCCGTTTCTAGCTAGTTTCTCAGCTGCTTCATTCCCCTCCACTCCTACATGTCCTGGTACCCAGAAGAGAGTTAGTTTGTTTGTTTCTCCCAGTTTGTTGATCCTGGTGAGACATTCCCATAACAGTTTGGATCTGATCTCGTGCGAGGTCAGTGCTTTAATAGCGGCTTGGCTGTCTGACAGTATTGCGATGTCCTGCCCGCGGTATTTTCTGTCTAGGTCGAATTTCGCGCATCTTTCGATCGCGTAAGCTTCTGCTTCAAATATACTGGAGAATATTCCCAGTGATTCTAAGTATCTAGTCCTGGGCCCGTACACTCCTGCCCCAGTGCCAGTAGATGTTTTCGATCCGTCTGTGTACCATTTAAGTGTGTGTTGTTTGAGTTGATATTTATCGAATTCGCTACTCCAGTCTCTTTTGTTGCTCAGCTTTGAGTCAAATTTTCTTTCAAAGCAGTATTTCTTGACCATAACATCTCTGGGCCAATCCAGAGGATAGGATACTGATTTAGATAGGGTTACTCGCTCTTTATTTGCGATGGATGTTCCTTTCCCGATGCCCTCTTTGCTGATTCGCAATATGGTCTCCTTGGCGATTCGCTCTAGCACTATGTATAGTGGAGGTATACCCACGATCACTTCTAGTGCTGCTGTGGGACAGGTTCGCATGGCTCCTGTTATACATATGCAGGCAAATTTTTGCACTTTGTTGAGGGATGCCCTCGTCGTGGTTAGCCTAGTTCTGTTAACCCATGCCACTGTCCCGTAAGTGATGATGGGTCTTACAATCATCAGGTACATCCATCTAAGTGCGGCTGGGCTGCAACCCCAGGTTTTTCTTGAAATGTTCCTGCACACCATAAGTGCTCTGGTGGCTTTGGTTACCACAGCTTCTACATGTTCTTTCCAGAGGAGTTTGCTGTCTAGTGTCAGACTTAGATACTTGACCTGTTTCTGTGGATCGACCCTTATCCCTCCAACAGGATAGGTTGCATACGTTTTAGCTGTCTTTTCTTGGTGATCGGTATCACAGTGGTTTTGGTAGGGTTCACTCTAAGTCCTACCATTTTACACCACTTCTGTGTGATTCGCAGACCCCTTTGAATGATTTCGCATAGCGTTTCTTAAAATTTCCCTCTTGCGACAATGACTATATCGTCGGCGTACCCCTGGCACGTAATGCCGGCACCTGTCAATTTGTGCAGTAGTTCATCTGCTACTAAGCTCCACATCAATGGTGATAATACACCTCCTTGTGGACAGCCTCTAGTGGTGCTTATTGTGATGGTTTTTTGTCCCAGTCCTAGTTCTTACCATTTCACACATCCAGTTACTTGTGGTGTGATTTACTCCTTTTATTTCGAGACCCCTCGTAATTGCTTCATGGGAGGTGTTATCGAAGGCTCCTTCGATGTCTAGAAATGCGCATACTGCCGTTTCCTTGCTCTCCAGTGTATCCTGAGCCCAACTTGTCAGCTGGTAGAGCGCAGTTTCGGTGGATCTTCCTGCTCTATAGGCATGCTGATTGTGGTGGAGAGGTATTCTTTCCAGCACAGTCGTTCTTAGGTGATTATCTGTGACCTTTTCTAGCGTATTTAATATGAATGAAGTCAAGCTGATCGGTCTAAAGGATTTTAGTGAATTTGTGTCTCTTTTTCCCACTTTCGGAATGAATACAACCCTTGCACTTCTCCATATTCTTGGTATATGCCCAAGTGCACCTAGGAGGTGTGGCATATTGATTTCTTGGCCTTGTTGTAGTAGGGCAGGGAATATTCCTCCGCCCGTGCCCTGAGAACCAGTATAAGGGTATTAATAATCCCTTTGGCACGCGCAAATTATAAAAAAAAGGTATTCTCTCCAGGACAGTCATTCTCTGTTGATTATCTATTACATTTTCTAGCGTCTTTTACATGAATGAGGTCAGGCTGATGGGTCTAAAGGATTTTGGTAAAGTGGTGTCTCTTTTTCCCACTTTCGGAATGAACATGACCCTTGCCCTTCTCCATATTCTTGGTATATGCCCAAGTGCAACGCTGCTTCTCAATAGTTTTAGGAGGTGTGGCATAATGATTTCCTGGCCTTGTTGTAGTAGAGCAGAGAATATTCCATCCGCTCCCGGTGCTTTAAACGGTTGGAAGGTGTTCAGAGCCCAACTTAGCCTTTGATTCGTGCAGATGTCTCTTGCCATCGCCCAGTCCTCTCTCCTGGGCCTTTTATGCCTTCCTAATACATCTGTGCTGCTGTAGATTAAGCTACCCGGGAAGTGTGTTTCTAATAGTAGAAGGGACCTCTGCTATTCCTCTTCAGTATAGCTGCCATCTTGCTTTTTCAGTGAGCCTGGTGCGCCTGCTTTCTCCTTAGCCAGCGCTTTAGGTAACCTGGCCGCTGCAGGGGTTGACGCTATGTTCTCACAGAATGCTCTGAAGCTATTTCTTTTAGCTTTTCTGATTTCCAAGTTGTATCTTGTTAATTGCTCGGTGTATGTTTGCCAGTCTCCGTCACGCCTTGCTTTATTAAAGAGCTTGCGCACCTTTGATCTTAGTTCCACTAACGTTTTGTTCCACCAGGGGATGTCATTTGGATCTTTCTTACGGCTAAGAGGGCAGCTGCTTTCAAATGCATCTTTGATCGCCCTGTTAACCACTTCTACGTTGTTTTCAAGTTCTAGGAAGTGGCTCGCCGTTTTCTTTTCTTTCACATTTATTAGGTTCCACTCGAGTGTAGACCTATATCTGACCCAGTCAGTTTTGCGGGGGTTTCTATTCGGGGTAACCTCCTTACTGATACCTTCTATGTTGAAAGTGGTGATCCTGTGGTCCGACATGGACGGCTCGTCAGAAACATTCCAACCTGTAATACAGTTACTAATACTCGGGCTGCCGAGTGTAGTATCTAGAACCTCTTCCCTTCCTCCGCTTCCTAGTTACGAAGGTTGGTGTAGTTCCCACATTCAATATCTAGGTTTTCATTAATAATGAATTCGAGAAGGCGCTCACCTCTAGCGTTGTTGTCGCTACCTCCCCATTCCAGACAATGGGCGTTGGCATCGCATCCTAGCAGAAGTGGCAGTTTGTTCCTTCTGCAGTGTCTCATATAGTGGATACCTATATCAGGGCTCTTCAGGGCTCTTAAGTTGAACCTAGGATATATGAGAATTATGCTTCCAATACCAATTGCGAAGACGGCGTGCAATATATTCCCTCTGATGATTCTTGTACCGTAAACTTTCATATAGATGCTCATAATCATCACCATCAAATCTGTCGTGGGACTAAAATTCTTATATTGTGCAGAGCTTTTAACTGTTTAACTTAATTACAAATACATTTTATCTATGAGCTTCAAATGTGGAAATTAATACTGCTTACTATTTATTTTTAAGGTTTTTATAAAATCTGAACTCAAAGTAGGCGTAATCTTTGTTAAAGAAGATCAATACACTGAGGAGCAGATATTAGACAATAATGAAAATTCATCGTTATTTGAAGAATTCCTACAGCTCTTAGGCGATAGGGTTAGACTTCGTGGTTTCGATAAGTACAAAGGTGGCCTTGATACTGTCCATGATTTGACAGGTAATTTGCATTTTCCTTACTTACAAAACATTTAACCAGAATCTTCTAATGCTGTTTCGATTTTTATAGGACTTTATTCAGTTTACACACATTGGCGTAATATTGAAATAATGTTTCATGTCTCAACATTACTGCCCTACGAGAAGCATGATCCGCAGAAACTTCAACGTAAACGACACATTGGCAATGACATTGTTTGTGTTGTTTTCCTGGAAGCTGACAATACACGTTTTAGTCCAGCCTGCATAAAGAGTCATTTTCTACATACGTTTATATTGGTGAGTTGTCCTGCCGCCCTATGACTACTGCTGTTGGTGAGACTGGCTTTTTACTTTTAGGTTCGAGTGTCGGCTAGGATAAAACACAAACCGACAAGATATGAAGTTTCCGTTGTGACTAGAGATGAAGTTGGTGCCTACAAGCCTTATTTATGGGAACAATCCGTATTCGAGAAAGGACCCATGTTTCGGTAAGTTCTGAATAAGCTTTTAAGTCTTTTCTTTATGAAATATATAATACTCACATATTGTACTTTAGTGAATGGCTATTGACGAAAATTGTTAATGGCGAACGTGCCTCGTATTCGGCTCCAAAATTCGCCCGCATGCAAGAGAGGACACGCTCACAGATGCTTGAGGATTTGGTTATGAATCTATCGAATCATGCGGAAACCGGACAAATCCCTAAACCATACCGAAGGGGTTCATGGAGACCCATCGGTGAGGATACTCGCATGTTCCTAGTGACAGTTAGTTGCTGTATGCGCCTTAATGTGTCGCATAGTATGTACTGAAACTTGAACATGAATTCCATCCTTGAATGACAAAAACACAAAACAGAAAAATTGAATGAAAATTTCTTTACAAAGTTCTTTGATTGGATTTATTTCTAGAGAGTTGTTGTTTTAGAAAAGAATTATTTTTTTTGTTTCTTTTTAGGGTACGAATGAACACTTGCAAATTTTCTATTTCTTTTCGTATTTTTCTGTTTCTGTGTGTGTTTCTTTTTCCTCTGTGTATTGCTAAACCTACATACATACATATACATATGTAACTCTGTATTCTTTTCTTTATTTCTGTTCTATCCTTTTGGGTGATGGCTAGCGGAAATGAGTTTATTTGCACAGGCGTCCACGTTTCATAGGGAATGTTGGAAAGCAATTAAAAAAAACAAAAATGTTTACTTATACCTCTTCAATCAATACCTACCTAGTAATCCATGAGCTCTTAAGTGCAAAATCATAAAATTTACACTGAATTTTCCTGGGATATTCTTTAGGGCACAAACCAGTGAACGTTACCACCTTATAGGTTTTGAAAACCATGCCCTTATTTTATTGACAATAAAGGACGGAGCTGTCATTGTCTACCAGCGACTTAATTATTAAAACTAATCTGGATAAAAGTAATTCACCAGCATGCTTAATTCAAATCCACTTTTGTACAAACGTATTATCAAAGAAAAAAGACTAACCCCAAAGACTAAAGACGTGAGCCTTGTATAACTATTTTTTGTACTCTTAACTTACATCTAACAGGCGAGTTAGCAAATTACTGTGAAAATGAAATGCCTTTGTGGTGATTTTAATTGAAAACGGTTCCTATTTTCCTTTTTACTAAAATTTTAAGAAAAGGGTGCCTATTTTAAGTAAGTCTTAGAGGTGTCATGTAAACTAGGTATTGTATACCAAATAACTTTTTACGAGTATGTATAGTGATACAAATTTCGTTCTTGCGCATATTATACATACACATTGCGTATATATATGTACGTATATAATTTGTAGAATCTGATATTTATCACTTTTGTAACAAGTCACATCATCCTTGCGAATTTACCTTGCCAGGACAAAAACCAATCAACCTCGTTAAAGCTATTTTATAAACGGTTTTCCAAAAGGGGCGGGTAGATATTAAAACAAGTTGTGTATTTATTTGAAAGGTGTATCAATGTGTGAAATATGACATCGTTCAAATGGCCGCCGCGGCTTCGCTGTGTGGCGCGCATCCGAGAGGTCCAATTTTCGATGACTCTGGCGCATATATCAGGCTGAATTTGAGCGATGGCACGGGCTATGTTGACTTTTAGGGCTGAGGTGGTAGTAACAGTTCCCCTTCGCTCTCTCTGTCCATGATTTTATAGTGGGAATGAGCTTGTGGGTTCACCTGCCTTTTGTAGAGCTGTCCCACCTGGTTTGCCACAGCGTTGCTGATGCTGCCCTTTCCTCCTCCTTAATCCTTTTTGCCTTCTGCCGGTTCGAGAGACGTCTAAGGTTCTTCCTGCACTCATTTGTCGCCAGTGCACCTGCCCATATCGGGGCAGCGTATGGATGTACCGAGCTGACCACTCTGGACAGCAGAATCCTGCGGGCGTATCCAGGCCCGCCGATGTTCGGAAGCATTTGGGAGGGTACTGCCTGCATCAGCGATGCTTTCTTACTAGAATACTCGACGTGGGCTTTGAAGCACAGCCTGTTGTCGAGCATGACTCCAAAGTACTTCAAGGATTCTTTGGACCTGGTTATCTGGTTTCCGACCCGGAAGCTGGCATATTCCACCTTTTTGCGGCTGGTTATTAGGACAGCTTAAGTCTTGTGGGCAGCTAGTTCCAGACCGGTAGACTCCAGCCATTCCTTTATTCTTATAACTGCCTCATCCGTGGGAGACTCCACCTCGTGTACGTGCTTAGCTATTGTAACCACTGCGATATCGTCAGCGAAGCCAATTACTTTGACTGCCTCGGGCAATGTTAGTCGCAGAACTCCGTCGTACATAATGTTCCATAGGAGAGGTCCCATAACCGACCCTTGCGGGACTCCCGCGGAAACACTGTAGTACTTAACGCCATCGTCAGTATGGTATCTTAGCTTCCTATTGCTGAAATAGTCCGTGACTATCCTCAGCAGGTAGTATGGTGTATCCATCCTGGCCAGGGATCTCCTAATGAATGACCAGCTTGCCGATTTGAATGCATTTTTGACGTCGAGCGTTACTACTGCGCAGTATTTCTTCGTCCCCCATCTCCACCTTTTCCCTTATATTGCTTCAGTTGCTATATCTACTACCGCCTTTATGGCATCGACGGTAGACGGAGCGCCGTCCTGTTGGAACCACATGGCGTTCACATACATATCATCCAATTTGGGACAAAAGAAATTGGTTATCATCGATTGGTAGCGCTCTCCATTGATGGTGATGGCAATGCCATCGTCGTTTTCGTAGAAGTACAGACCGCCGGCCCACAATCCACACCAAACAGAGACTTTCTGCGGATGCATTGCCACTTGGTGAATCTCGTGTGGATTAGCATCGTCCCAAATCCGGCAATTTTGCTATGCCTATGTTCGTTTTTTTTCAGGTCCTAGGTCAGTTGGATTTTGTACGGATGTACACTCAAGTCTCGACGCAAAATTCGCCAATTTGATGTCTGCGAGAGGCTGAGTTCTTGTGCGGAATTGACTGCATCCGCTCTCCTGCACACTCTCACGGACAGTGACGACGTTTTTGGCAGATCTTGGTCCAAGGCATAGCGGCATATCAAGGAACGGTATGGCCAATGAACTCGCCAGGCAAGACAAACCTTTATCGATTCTACCAGAAAAGGGAAATCTTGACATGCCTCCCGCTACATACAAACTGTTACTCAAATTGAATACAACTGACACCACCAGTCACTTTACAAAAAACTCCTGTTGGTTCTGCAGGTACTGCTAAAGAATACCCAGATCCTTTTGGTTGGACCGATACTGGTCCAAGTGTACACATACATACATATTTTGGCTCAGCAGCCCATGGAGGGTATATGTCTAGCTTCTCGCAACCAATCGTATTATGTGCGTAGTATTTTTCGCATGAATAGAAGGGAACTACATTTTTGTGCCGTATCCGAAAGCAATTTTTATTTTTTAGAAGATTACTCGTGACAACAATACTCTCAAATGTTTGTCAAACGTTCGCGACAGGTGAGATCGTGAAAAAAGCCGTTGGGGCAGCGACCATCCGGCCACATCTCATATTCACCAAACACGTTGAGATCTCCTTCGGACTAGACTAAGATAGTATACTTCTAAACTTACCTAGGTGGCGCTACAGTTCGGGGTGAACCTGGGTCTCTCCATTTAGCTCGGTCTTTAGCTAATTGTCTCCAGTTGCGCACTCCAAGTTGGTCGAGATCCCCTTGAACTTGTGCGCGCAACCTACGGTGAAGAGGTCATCTACTGCGCCGTCCCTCCGGGTTAGACTCTGCGGGCGGGAGCGTTAGTATCCATTTGCTCTACATGTCCTAGCCATCTCAGACGTCCAATAGGCAGTTTCTTTTGTCTCTGTACAGCTCGTATAGTTCGCTATTGAATCTTCTGCTCCAAAACCCGTCAACGCAAACGGGACCGAAAATCTTACAAACAATTTTTCTCTCAAAGCGAGCAAGGATATCTTCTTCTACTTTGAATAAAGTCCATGTTTCAGCACCGCAAAGCAGGACTGGGAAGATCAGAGTGTTATACAGAGTCTCCTTAGTTGTCCGAGATAGGGCTTTACTGTTGAATTGCCTTCAAAAACAAATAAATAAATAGTTGGCGCAACAGCTCTTTAAGTGCCAGGCCCAAGCTTCTCGCAACCACTCATGTTGTGTACGTTTTATTTTTCACACAAATGGTAGGGACCTACAGTTTAGCTCCGTATCCGAAGGGCAATTTGGTTTGAGAAGCTTTTTCGGGACAACAATACTCTCGGATGTTTGTCAGACGTTCGCGAGAGGCGGGACCGCGAAAAAACTTGTTTGTGTTTTCTGGGCTTTGAACTTGATTTCAGCGCTGATGTTGTTTTTAGAGTTTATAGCAGAGCTAAGGTAGACAAAGACCCTTACTACGAAATTGTAGCTGCCCACTGTGACGTTCTGTCCAATTCGTCGGTATTGATTGTCCCTTCTTGTTGACAGCATATATTTGGTTTTGCCCTCGTTTATCGCTTAACCCATTTTGGCCGCGTCTGCTTCAGTGCTTTGCAAACGCATCGGTGACAGCGCGCTGAGTTCTTCCAACTATGCCAATATCGTCGGCGTATGCAAGCAGCTGTACAGACTTGTAACAGATTGTGCCTCCGGTGTTGGCTTGTGAGTTCCGCACAATCCGTTCAAGTACAATACAATATTAAAGAAGTCACATGACAGCGCGTCACCTTGTCTAAAACATTTTTTGACATCAAAGGTCTCGGCGAGGTCATTACCGACCTTGATGGAGCAGCGAGCGTTCTCCATCGTCAGCCTGCACAGACGGACTAGTTTGGCAGGGATGTCAAAACTAGCCCTGGCTCTATAAAGCTCTTCTCTATAGATGCTGTCAAAGGCGGTCTTGAAATCGATAAGGAGATGGTAACTATCGATTTGGACTTCTGCTACTACATAACTGCTAAACCACTAGGAGCTACCTTCTTTAATAACCTTGGTGACCTGGCAAATATGGCGATGAAGTTCCTCCGTCACTTCGTAGTTAGCTCCGGCAGATACTGCGGATAGTTCTGGAGAATACCTAGATCCTTGTGTTATCACAATAGATTGATCGTGATTTAAGTGTCTCTGCAGGCAGCCACTACAGTAAAACAGTGATAACACACTTGTTATGGCCAAACAAATTTTTTGGTTGGAAGAGGTTTGAGATAAAATATCTGCCCCTCGTTAAGGAATAACTTGATAAAATCCTCTCACTGAATACATTCACCCTCTTTCTCTTAGCTATTGCATTTTAGCGCAGAAAACGAAACGATTGTCTCACCAATCGTCCCTAATTAACTAACGTCTTTAATTCCAAAACAGCCACTAGTGATTTTCAAACTAAGCGGATTAAGCATTATGATATTGTACAATAAAACGTTAACAAAAGTTTATATTCCTGTTTAATGAATTGAAGATGTTAACCATGCAGGTTTTTTAAAAAGCTATATCGAGTATGTTATGATTAATGATATATTGTCAGTTTTGTAACGAGTTATAAGGCATTCATTACAAATACAAATATTTGACGCAACAGCTCTTTAAAGTGCCAGGGCCTAGCTTCTCGCAACCACTCATGTTGTGTGCGTTATATTTTTGACACGAATGGAAGGGACCTACAAGTTTTAATGCCGAATCCGAACGGCGATTTGAGAAGGCATTCATTGCAAAACTAAATATAATACAAATATACTGCTTTGTCTCAGAAATTCTGTGCAATCTTTCTTGTAATGCATAAATTCATTCAACGCCCTAAATTTCTGCATTACTCAATGTGCTTAAACGATTTTCTACCCAAACCTTTCCCACAAACAGTTTTGCAAAGTTGCCTCGCATCCTCTTATACCGAAATTATTAGTGAATAGCATTTAACTGTGCAAATGCAAATTATAAGCATCGGGCTTGCCTTTCCAATGCATGCACCTACCCGTCAGTAAAAAAACACCTGTATCCTGATTCGAGTCTCCCCTTTCCTGAAAATAATTTCCAAAGGAACTGAATTCCCGACTGCCAAACCACTTACATGTGAATTCTGCCAAAATGATAATTGCATTTGCAAAGTGGTTTCATTATTCCCTAAAATGAATACCTGAATGCTAGAAATATTTCGGGTATTTAGCAGAAAGGCAAGGTAAAACAATCATAATCCTCTTTCGTGTGTGTGCTACAGGGACTGTGAAAACTAGAGATAGGTACATATAAAGTGCACAGGATCGCATGAGATATAATCGTTCGACAGATTTCTGAGAAAAACAAACTTGGCTCGATGGTGGGGGTGGTTTTTCTTTATCTTGTTTATCTTAATCCCATACGTTGTATGCAGATAGAATAGAAAATTAAATATGTACGAGTAGTAGGAAATAGGTGTAGGCGAGAGAAAACGCAATTTTCGAAATTTAATATCCTTAAGAAGCATAAATATAATATTGCATGGAAAGGAAGTGATAGCATGCGTCTAGGAACACAAGTAAACAAATGTGAGCGAGCTTCTTCAAATTTTTAGCAAGCTTCTGAATACTGCGCCTAATGAAGTGATTTATGAAAGAAAGATGAAAAAGTATTTCATACTATCCTTCCAGTTATCCTGCCAAATTAAATCAGCAAAATCGAGTTCCACCTTACGGTAATGAATTATCTCTTCAATTGACACTTCCATTACAATAGTGCAAATTTAGCATAAAAATAGGTCGCACTTCAAATTTCCTCCCAAAAGAAAATCTGTTCTCAAGGATTTTCAATAACAAAAAGTCTCAATTGCTACTTTGAGGAGAAACACAAAGCAAAAAAAGAAGTCACTCTCATAAATCTTTGATACGAATCTTTTCAGTTTCATTGTCGTTTGCCTCCACCAAAAAGTATCAACTTGTTAAATATTCTTTTTTTCATATTCATTCTCCTCACTGCACCCATTATCATCATTTCATCCCTGAATTTTCTCCCAAACGAATTGTTGAGAAACTTTTCACAAAAAAAAAAAAAAAGGAATACTTGTCGTCGTCTTTCAAAGAAAGCTTACATACTTATTTCAATAACTCATTCTTTAGACCACTACCCCCTGTCGAAGGTACTCTTTAACGATATCCATTGCTTAAGGGTAGAATTTCAATTTATTCTGAAAAAATATATATCACGCACTTTACTCTTAACCTGATGTATACTAAATTAAATTGTATCTTATGCAAAATATTTATTGAAATTCATTCTGAAAGGACTTTTTCTTACTCTGTGTCTTCCTTTACTGTCTTTACCTTTTCAACTATTGAACTTTTATCTATTCTTACTACTTTCTTTAACTTAGTGTAACTATTAAACCTGACATAAAATTACTTTCGCATTTTGAAAGTTTTTAGAGCTCGAATAATCAAGATGATAATTTTTTTTTTATGCAGACGAAAGGATAACTCATGTTCAAGGAGTATTTGCGTACGAAGGATTTGGCTTTGACTTTGTTTGAATTTAATTTTTTTTTTTATTTATATTTTTAAAACATTACTTTGTAGAATAGATACATACATACATTAAATATGATTTAGTCAACAAAATAGCACAATGAAGGAATACATATTCATACTTTTTATATTTATTTATTTGCACAGTTTTTGTTAAAATCACCTGCTTTTTGTTATATAAAAAGTTTGTCCAAATTTAAATAACAAGGGTTATGAATACTAATTTGCGGGGAAGAATTATAAAGTGAATATCGTATCCCGAAGAAAAACGTACTCGACTAAATTGAACTGATACGAAATTATTTGGAGTGCGATAAGAAAAATACTATACATGTCCTATTGGCTATGTACGAGGGTAGTCCCAGAAGTGCCCAACCTAACAAAGAAAACACGAACAATTTGGGAAAAAATACCTTTATTTCTCTACATAGCTCGTACCTCGATACAGTAGACGCTCGATATAGTGAACTAATAAAAACCGGGCCTGTTCACTGGAACGAGATGGTTCACTGTAACGAGCGTGGACTCCTTGAAGCAAGTTTCATCAAAATGTGTATGTTTTTACATGCAATACATCGAACATAGAATATGCAGTGAACTCTTGATAATTTGACACTCTATAATTCGAAAACCTCTATAAATAGAAGTACTGCCTAAGTACAATGAGAAAACCTCTATTAATCGAAGAAAACTTATGCAATTTGTCCTCTTCGTTAATTCGAACTTATTCTTGTGCAACATAACCTAAAAACATCTCTACTTCAAACTTGTTGGCTTTTTTTACCTCTATAATTCGAAGTTAGGTCTATTTTTACTCAACTGTTCGTTAAAGTGCGTATACAATGAAAACTTGTGCCCTGTGTATTCATTGAACGAAAATGTGTTTAGATGGTTTACGGCAGAGTTTACAATTTTTGCATTCTAAACAAATTTATAGAGAAGACAGATGTCAACGATGACGTTTTCTCAGCTTTAATCACGATCGAAAAGACCCTAGACCGAGGTCGTTTGCAGTCGCATACTCAGAAGAAAATTACAGATTTTGTAATTTGTATGCAAAAAATTATAATTTCTTTACAAAATAAAGTTAAGTTTTCTAAAAATCTTTTTTTTTTGTAATTCGAAGTTTTTCCCTGGTCCAATGAAATTCGAATTCAAATTTTTTGCAATTACTTAAAAGCCAGCCAATATTAATTGAACGGAATATTTTATTTTAAACAAAAACAAGCAACAGGCAGTTTACATTTGTACTGCAAACAACCCCAAACTGCGTAGCATATAATGGGGCAAGATACTCGCACAACACGATAAGTAGAACAAACGGTAAATTTTGACGATTGTACGAGGGCAAGGTGAAATCTACATAATCTCCCTTGACTTCAAAACACTTACTTACTTACTTAGGTGGCGCTACAGTTCGGGGTGAACCTGGGCCTCAACCAACAAGCCTCTCTATTTAGCTCGGTCTTTAGCTAATTGCCTCCAGTTGCGCACTCCAAGTTGGTCGAGGTCCCCTTGAACTTGTGCGCACCACCTATGGCGATGATTCCCTCTACTGCGTCGTCCCTCGGGATTAGATTCGAAGACTCTGCGGGCCGAAGCGTTGGTGTCCATTCGCTCTACATGTCCTAGCCATCTCAGACGTCCAATACGCAGTTTTTTGACTAGGTCGATGTCGCTGTACAGCTCGTATAGTTCGTGATTGAATCTTCTCCTCCAAAACCCGTCAACGGAAACGGGACCGAAAATCTTACGAAGAATTTTTCTCTCGAAGCGACCAAGGATATCTTCATCCTCTTTTAATAAAGTCCATGTTTCAGCGCCGTAAAGCAGGACTGGGATGATCAAGGTCTTATATAGAGTCTCCTTAGTTGTTCGAGATAGGGCTTTACTGTTGAATTGCCTTATAAGCCAAAAAAAACAGCGATTGGCAAGAGTTATTCTTCGATTGATTTCTGCACTGATTTTGTTTGTTGAATTTATAGCAGAGCCAAGGTAGACAAAGTCCCTTACGGTGTTGGCTTTGCTTTCTATTTGACAGCATATACTTGGTTTTGCCCTCGTTTATCGCTAAACCCATTTTGGCCGCTTCCGCCTCAATGCTTGCAAACGCACCGGTGACAGCCCGCTGAGTTCTTTCGATAATGTCTATTTCGTCGGCGTATGCAAGCAGTTGTACAGACTTGTGATAGATTGTGCCTCCGGTGTTGGCTTGTGAGTTCCGCACAATCCGTTCAAGTATAATATTGAAGAAGTCACATGACAGCGCGTCACCTTGTCTAAAGCCTTTTTTGACATCAGAGGTCTCGGTGAGGTCATTACCGACCTTGATGGAGCAGCGAGCGTTCTCCATCGTCAGCCTGCACAGACGAACAAGTTTGGCAGGGATGTCAAAACTAGACATGGCTCTATAAAGCTCTTCTCTATAGATGCTGTCATAGGCGGCCTTGAAATCGATAAAGAGATGGTGAGTATCGATTTGGAATTCTTGGGTTTTCTCCAGGATCTGCCGAAGTGTGAAGATTTGATCGATGGTGGACTTTCCTGGCCTGAAACCGCACTGATAGGGTCCAATCAGGCTGTTGATAAAAGGTTTCAGGCGTTCACACAGTATCGCAGAAAAGATCTTGTATGCGATGTTGAGGAGACTGATGCCTCTATAATTGGCGCAGTTGAGGGGGTCTCCTTTCTTGTGGATCGGGCAAACGATGCTGAGATTCCATTCACCAGGCAAACACTCGTCTGACCAAATATTAGAAATGAGTTGGTGTATGCACTCTACCAATTCATCCCCTGCCTTGAAGAGTTCGGCCGGTAAGCCGTCAGGTCCAGCAGCCTTGTTCGATTTTAGCTTGGATATTGCTATCCTCACTTCGTTTTGGTCAGGTGGACGGAAATTTTGACTATCATCGTCTATGTTGAACGGTTCATTCTGTCTGACAGCGGAATGTTGGTCTTCGTCGCCGTTATACAGTCTGCAGAACTGGTTTTTCCATATTCTCAGCACCGACTGTGATTCTACTACGAGGTTTCCATTTTCATCTCTACAGGTTTCTGTACGGGTATTACTTCTCTGACATGTTCTTTTTACCTTTTGGTTAAACTTCCGTACATTGTTCCTGGAGTATAAACTCTCAATATTCTCAAACGCGCGCTTCTCATGCTCTTTCTTCTTCTTTTGGAGAAGCCGATGTTCTTCCCGTCTCTTTTGCTCGTAGAGCTCACGAGCAGCTCTCGTCCTCCTTTGCAGCGCCGCTTTGTATGCCTCTTGTTTTGCTGCATGCACTCGCCGGCATTCTTCGTCAAATCAGGGGTTTCGCGGTGGCGGGCGAGCGAGACCCAGCACATCAGTCGCGGCGTTTCTGATGGCATGTTGGCAGCGTTACTATTGGTCTTCGGTACTTGATGCTGGCGGCAAAGGGGTGATTGAGAGATTTCGGGATACGCGTTCAGCGAAGAGTCTGGCAGTCTCTTGCGATTGTAGCTTTTCGGCGTTAAGTTTTCTCACAGTAATTCTTCTTTGTTGCTCAGATTGGGATATCCGCATTCGTACCTTGGCTACAACAAGGTAATGATCCGAGTCTATGTTGGCTGCTCGAAAGGTCCGGACATCCAAAATACTGGAGGCATGCCTTGCGTAGATCGCAATATGATCAATTTGGTTGATCGTGACATGATCATTGGACCGCCATGTCTGCTTATGAATATCGAGATGAGGAAACCATGTGCTTGCTATGGTGACATTTCGCTCCACAGCGAAATCAATTAGCCTTAGTCCGTTATCAGACGTGGTGTCGTGTAGGCTATGCTTACCGACTGCCCTACCAAAGACGTCCTCCTTTCCTATTTTGGCGTTAAAATCGCCCAATACGATTTTAACGTCGTATTTAGGACATTGCTCGTATGTTTTGTCGAGGAGCTCGTAGAAACACTCTTTGGTGGCAGGGTCCTTTTCTTCTGTGTGGGCATGAACACATATTAGGCTTATGTTAGCGAATTTAGCCTTGATCCGGATAGTCATAATACGCTCGCTTACGTGTCGGAAGCTTAAGACTTCTTGCGTAAGTCTGCCGCGTATGACAAATCCGCATCCGAATAAGCGTTGCATGTTGCCTCTGTAGCAATCACCGTAGTAGATGTCACAGTTTTTCATCCTCTTTTTGCCCGGCCCATCCCATCGCACTTTCTGGATGGCGGTAATATCTGCTTTATAGCAGTCTAGGGCCTCTGCTAGTTGTTCGGCTGCACGTGGTCTGTAAAGGGACAGAACATTCCACGTACAGATCCGAAGGTCGTTGTTCTTATTTCGTTTGCTGGGGTCGTCATGAGTTGAGTCATCCTTATCCGAGGCTTTTGGTTGTTTCGGAACCATCGATTTTTTACGTGGTAGGAAAGTTACCCCGACGGCACAACCCCCAACCTGGAGGGCCAGTTCCTTAATTATTCCCCTAGGACGAGGGGCCGGGTACACCGGCAAAACACTTAGTCCAGCGTTTCTCCAACATCAGTATTCCTTCTAGGAAGTGAGAGTCTGGAAGGCTGTGAAAATATTCATCTACGGCCCTCTCAACTTCTGCATTGGATGCGAAGCGCTTCCCAGAAACAAATTTCTTCAAATTTGGAAACAGTTGGAAGTCTGAGGGTGCCAAATCAGGTGAATAGGGGGGATGGCCGAGCAAATTGTACCCCAAATCCCGCAGTTTTCCCATCGCCAGTGCACAATTGTGTACAGGTGCATTGTCCTGGTGAAAGATGTTTTTTTTCTTCTTCAAGCCAGACCTCTTCTCGCGAATTTTGGCATCCAGCTGGTCAAGAAGATTGGAGTAATATTCGCCTGTAATTGTTCTGCCGTTCTCAAGGTAATCAATTAGCAGGATCCCTTTCGCAACCCAAAACACACTGGCCATGACCTTTCCGGCGGATGCGATCGACTTCGTTTTCTTTGGCGCTAAACGACCGGCTTCCACCCACTGCTTCGACTGCTGTTTCGTTTCTAGCGTGTAGTGGTGGACCCATGTCTCATCCATGGTGACAAATCGCCGCACAAAATCGGTCAGATCCCTATTGAATCGGTCCAAAGATTGCCGCGAAAACCGTTTGCGCATTTCCTTTGATCCCTAAGGACTTTACAAAAAACTCCGGTTGGTTCTACGGGTACTACTAAAGAATACCGAGATCCTTTGGGTTGGACCTATACTAGTCTAAGTATACACATACGTTATTTGGCGCAACACCCCATGGAGGGCATATGCCCCTTGTGTGCAAGATGTTTTGCACCCTCTCTTCCGATATACACACAGCCTCAGCTATCTCACTCACCTTCACTCGCCTATCGTCCAACACGATATTATGCACTTTTTCGATGGTTTCGGGTGTGGTTGCGGTTTTTGGCCGTCCTTCACGTGGGTCATCTTCGATGGACGTGCGACCACGTTTAAATTCAGCTGCCCATTTTTTAACGGTTGACAAGAAAGGAGCAGAGTCCCCGTAAACTTTTGTCAACTTTGGATGAAATTCCTTAGGAGTTAACCCATCCAAAACCAAGAATTTTATGACCGCACGATATTCAAGTTTATCCATTTTAACGAAAAACACGCAAGACGTCTACTGCAAAAATTCGTGTAAACAAACTACTTGATAGAACATGTTGAAACTTGTCATACGAACTAATGAGAAGTGCACCCAGACAGGAAACGTAAATTTTTGCTGATTGGAACGCTATCTCTGCGTCAGGCCCAAAACTTTTCACCTTGCCCTCGTATATGGGTATGCATATCTATGAACGTACATATGTAATTCCCAGCGGGCCTAACTGGCGACTGCATGGCACTAATGAATTTTAACTGTTTTTTGCTTGCTGTAAGGTCCTAAGAACATAAAAAAAACTTAGGTTCACTGTAGCGAGATTTTTTTTTGTTCACTATTTAGAATAGCCTGCATAAAATATTGTGTGCTCACTATATTGGATTGGGGGCTGTATCGATGTTCACTATATCGAGCGTCCACTATATATCATACTTTTCCCAGCCATGTTCGATAGCTGTTTATAGTCTGCTGTTTATAGTCAGAATCGTCGAGCTCCTCAAAATAGCCATCAGCCGCAGAATTCACCTCTTCATTGTTGGCAAATCTATTACCACCTAGCCATTCTTCCAAGTTTGGAGACAGAAAATAATCCGAGGCGATTAAATTTGGCATATAGGGTGCATGAGGAAGCGATTCGAACGTTAACTCATTCATTTTGGCCATCGCTATTATGGATGTGTGAACTGCTGCACTGACGACATGAGCTTGCCTGCAGATGGAACTGTCTTCGTCTTCTTTGGAGTCGAATCTCCTCTTTCAATGCACTGATCCTTCATCTCTGGTGTGTAGTAATGGACCCATGTTTCATCCATGGTTATGAACCGATGCAAAAACTCGGCTTTATTGCTGTGAAACTTCGCCAAACATTAGATTGAAAAATCTTCATGACGCTGTTTTTGTTCCCTTGTGACTAATGTTGCACACAGCTTTCTCATGTCCAAATTCTCAGTCAATATGCGCTGTACAACACTTTTTGAAATACCTACCAGGTCTGCTAGCTCGCGCACTTTCAGTCGACGATCATGCAATACAATTTTGTGGATTTTTTTTTACCATTTCTGGCGTAGTCACCTCATTTCGTCGACCACTGCGATGTTCGTCTTGGCAGCTAAAACGGACGGCCTCGTTTAAACTCTGCCACTCAATATTTTACTACTGTAAACGAAGGAGCAGACTCCCCCAGAATAGAATCTAGCTCCGCTTTGATATTGGTTGGGCTGAGGCCTTTCAATTTAAAGTATTGTATCACATAACGCTGACCAATTTCATGTCTACAAATTTACAGAGAGCCTTCACTATAGATGGCTGTCGAATAAATACTAAAGAACGTAGCGTCATCAAACTTTAAATTAAAGCTTAATAAGGTTGGTACTTTCTATGATGGTCATTCTTTTCAAACAACAACCGCCATCTATACCTCTGCTCAAGTACTTTTAAGACTACCCTCGTATGACGACAAAAGGCGTTTTTCCTTTTTGAATAGAGCTCGAGCACATCGAGTGCGCTCTGAACGTGCTCTGAACCGAGCGTGCTCAGAGCGTTCAGATTTGTTTATGAAACACAATTAAGCACTCTGAGTCATTTGATTAGTGATTATAGCTTAAGCTGTCAAAATATGAATAGAATATCTATTGATAGTTATTTTTTATGTTATATTTACTTTCTGCACCAGAACAACAAATTTCGTCCGCCATTTCAATTGTTTTGCATTTTTTTTTCTTCGTCCTCTCCTGTCAAACACGAAAATCGACTGTGCTCAGGATTTTGCTCTGAACGCTCGGTCAATTAATCCAGAGCTCATAGAGTGCGCTCAGACGAATTTTTTTTTAACAGTTCAGGCTCTGCTCTGAACTAAAAAAGAAAAACGCCTAAAGTCAACTTCAACGGACATTACCATAAGCACCTACAATGCGGACGAATTGCTGTCAAATACACAGCACTCAACCTCACACCGATATAAAATTAACAGCAGCCGACTTCACATCGGTACACATAACCTTACATCGTTAGCAACTCATAATCTGCTTAAGGGTTTTAGCAGGCAGAAGATTGCATGTTTATTATCCTTAGCAGATTCTTTGTACGAAAAGGCAAAGGCCAGTATCAGAAGCTAATGAAAATGTTTTTTTCATGAAGTGACATTGCTGCTATTCTTGACTTTAGTCACCCCACCACTTAACGGTATATGCTGGAATAGAAAGAGCATTTCGAAAGGCCAGATTTAGAATTGCGTTGTAAATAACAATCTTTTGTTCGATTCAAAGTTCCTACAGTATTTTTGCTATTTTTCCAAAAGGTTTCGTAGTGAACAGAGCGATTGTATTGAGTCAAAAATCGCTGACACTAGTAGTGACTCTCTATTTTGAAGTCACAAACGTATTTTCAATCAACATTGAGCAATCTTCAGAATTGAATGTTTTTTTATGCATGCTTGTATGTATGTTAGAAACAAACATCAATTGGCAAAGTTTTACAACCGATGCTATTCACATTAATAAAATGCAAACCTTGTTATTTTTATTTTGGATAAGTATTATATAGTTAGTTAATTGTATGTTATCACACTCTTGTAACTCACACCCCACCGTTACGTCTATGTTGACACTTTCAGTGTACAAATCGTACAAGTAAAGAAGCATTCACATACTTAAAGCCTGGAGGTTCAGAAATATAGTCCACAAAGTATTTGAATGCTCTTTTAAATTGCACTATGTCTAGAACTTCTATTAATGATCTATCTTTTTGAAAACCCTAATCTTCCACAAACACACAAAAAAAAACACTAAACAGGTCACATGCGGCCTTCATCACCATTGCTAGACTCAGTGCGTGATCAATTCGAAGACTACGATCAGCTAGCGAAAGATTTTACGCGCGTCTTCCTCAACGAGGAGCCCTCATGCCTGCAACATGCTCACCTTTTCGATGTGGTCTTTTTGGTCGGTCAATCGAAGCAGAAAGCCCGCTTTATTGGAGTTCGAGCGATACTCGGAGTACGAAGTCGTGTTTTTCAGGTAAGTCACTGGACGTTGTCCGTTTAGACAAAAATGTATTCATTTCTTTTCTCTCTTCCGATAGGAAATGTTATATGGCATCCAAACTGGCTTTGGTTCACCGCAAATCCCAGTCGCTGAAATTTTCGCCCGACCAGCACCATCTCTAGTCTCACCACAAAATCAGAAGCCCAAAAGTAACAACTACCTTACCGTGCCCGACATTGAATCAGCTCGCCCCAAGAGTGTTCCTTCATCACCAATGGTGAAGCGAGCCTTCTCTCGCCTTGGAACCATCACTGCTGGCTGGGGCCGTTCCATACGCAACAAGAACACCTCACTGAATCCCGATGACAAAAAGAAATGGATATCTTCGCAGGACTGTTCCAGTAAGGATTTAACTTTCCATTAATACAAAATATCGATGTGGGTTTTTCTCCCGTTTTTTTCTTTCTTTTTTTGTATCGTATTCAATTTTTGCTCTATTTGTGTGTGATTCGTAAAAAAAAAAAATAAAATTGATTTTGTGTGTGCGTGCATAAAATTCCCCCCTATACCCGAACCCATGTCCTGGAAAATATGTCCCGCGACACTTGATATGGAAAATGAAATTTACATAATATATGCTCTGATGTGCTCTCTCATATGTAACGCACGCCGCCACTGCCTCACCCATAACACAACTCACACACCCATCACCACCCACTTTTAACGCACCACACCTCACCTCATGCATGTGGCTCACAAAACATCCTCATTTCCGGATCCCATCCATGTAACTTTGGTAACTCGTGCTCGTCGTCGTCGTGATTTTGTTTCGTTTTCTCCTTTTTTTTTATTATTCTCTTTTATTATCTTTTTTATCCTCCTTCACTCATAACATCACAACAAAAAACAATATTCTACATCCATTCGCATTTGCTTCTCATTATTTTTCACAAAAAAAAATCGAATCAATCAAAACAAAAAAATGAAAAAAAAAATGCAGATAGGGATAGTAAGGATAAGGATGGTAAGGATAAGCCAGGTAACAATCAGCTAGCCGTACCAAGACTGTCAGTTTGTGCGGACGCACAAAAGGTGGACCGAGCGAAGCTGGCTCAGACGGAATTCAACATCATTGAGTTCGATCCAGAAACGTTTCGAGTGCTACTGGACTACTTGCATACTGGAACGTGTCCGCTGACGTGTGTGTCGATACCAGGTAAGTTGCAGTTTCAATCCACTATATGTATATATAATTAACAATTCCTATGTTACTGAGCTTGAGATTCTTGCGATCATGACTCAGTTAAATAATTCTTACCGTTTCCACCTTGAATCATAATAGGCAGTAGCCTTCCTAAGCATCACTAGTCTCCATCATTTTAAGAAAGGCACCGATTGAGAACTAATTTTTATAAATTCGACACTTGAAGCTGGTCAAAACCTCCCGAAAATATCTAAAGCCTACCTCCTGTCATATCTGAGCCTTTTTTAACATCATAGGAATACTTGGTATAATTATAAATTCAGAAAAATTCCGCAACGACTAACGCCCATTCGCTCAAAAACCCCGTGCACGCGACATTCAGGCTAAGTGTTATGAGCGAGGAAGTCAAAAATTCAATGAATCTAAAACGGAGTGCAGATAGTTGTAAAAACAGCAATTTCCATGGATTTTGATAGGTTTTGGAAAAATTTGCCACCGCTCCTCAATATCCCTCTTCTTCTGCCAGGTAGTGCCGGACATTGACATAATATACATATGTACCCCTGTCTCCACCACTTTTAGGCACAAAAAAAAATATTTGGCGCAACAGCTCTTTAAAGTGCCAGGGCCTAGCTTCTCGCAACCACTCATGTTGTGTGCGTTATATTTATCACACGAATGGAAGGGACCTACAGTTTAATGCCGAATCTGAACGGCGATTTGAGAAGCTTTTTTGGGACAACAATACTCTCGGATGTTTGTCAGACGCTCGCGAGAGGTGGAAAAACCGTGAAAAAACTTTTTGGTATTTTCTGGGATTCGAACTTGGAACCTCATGCGTAGTGATCCGATACACTAACCACATACGCCACGGATCCCATTAGGCACAATCTGCAGGTATCATCTTCCTGCAGAACGATCTTCTTTAAATGGTATCTAAAATGACCATGTCGTGCGACTAACTCCGTCCTTAAAACATTTCCTTTGGTTTGGTTAGGTTAGGTTGAAGTGGCTGCCAGCTGAGAATCGCCAACACACTTAGACCAATAATAGGTCCATTGTGATTCCACGTAGATCATGGGAAAAAATTTATCTCTACCTATTCGTTAAACCATTTTGAGCTCCTTATGAAGCGTAGGAGGCTCTTAATGTCGATGTTTTTGAGGTTGTCTATGTCGTTGTAATAGGAGGCTCCTAGGTGAAGCTTCCTTCTACGGCAGAGAGATGGGCAGAAACAAAGAAGGTGCGGAATAGTTTCTTCCTCTTCTTCATCCATGTAGCTTCTACAAAAGTCGTTCGCAAAAAAGCCGAGTCTTGTAGCATGCTTGTCTATTAAGCAGTGGCCATTGATGACACCTATTGTAGCGCCGATATTCAAGCTGTTGAGAAAAATCAAATTCTTAGAGCGTTTTAGACCCAGCTTTGGCCAAATCAGTTTTTCCGCTAGACATGTAGGTCTAACCTAGTCCACCTAAGATTTGAACTCTCGATAGCATCCAATGTAAATTTGAGTTTGCATGTAGCAATTGGTATACCTAAGGAGCCTTTAACCGGCAAGATGGGCAAAGTTTTTCCTATTCTGGCGAGTTCATCGGCCTTACAATTCCCTAGGATATCCCTATACCCCGGCACTCAACACAGGTGAATATTGAACTGCTCAGCAATCTCCGCGAGAGACGATGGGCAATCTAGAGATATTAAAGAATTCATAGAGGTCGATTCCAAGGATTTGATTGCTCATCGACGTGCGGATATCTCTAGCAGATATCACGTTTTTCTTAAGCCAGATTTCCATTCGTAGATCCTTCCGAAATGTTTAGTGCTATTTATATCCGTCCACAGTTGACTACCGTTTATGGTGTTCAGAGGTTCAGCGGTGACCCATTTCTAGATCAAGACTCTTACCATTCCTCTACCTAGTACAGCCAATGGCTCAGTAGCAAGGAATTCTTAAGCTGACGTCTGTTTCGCCAGCTTACCGCTTTTTCATTTCCTTCGATCCACCAATGTCCTTTCACGCAAGCCAATGTCAATTCGCTTTGAATTGCACATTCGCTGAGTTTCTGCATAAGGAGCCTTTGTCCGGCAAGATGGGTATAGTTTTTCCTATTCTGGCGAGTTCATCGGCCTTACAATTCCCTATGATATCCCTTGACCCCGGCACTCAACACAGGTGAATATTGAACTGTTCAGCAATCTCCGCGAGAAACGATGGGCAATCTAGAGATATTAAGGAATTCATAGAGGTCGATTCCAAGGATTTGATTGCTCATCGACATGCGGATATCTCTAGCAGATATCACGTTTTTCTTAAGCCAGATTTCCATTCGTAGATCCTTCCGAAATGTTTAGTGCTATTTATATCCGTCCACAGTTGACTACCGTTTATGGTGTTCAGAGGTTCAGCGGTGACCCATTTCTAGATCAAGACTCTTACCATTCCTCTACCTAGTACAGCCAATGGCTCAGTAGCAAGGAATTCTTAAGCTGACGTCTGTTTCGCCAGCTTACCGCTTTTTCATTTCCTTCGATCCACCAATGTCCTTTCACGCAAGCCAATGTCAATTCGCTTTGAATTGCACATTCGCTGAGTTTCTGCATACATTCCAAAGTCAATGAAATGCTTATTTCCGTTTGCTCCACCGGACCTATCACTGCCTGATCACTCAGTTCTATTAGGATAGCTTGCCAAACAATTGCCACTTCCGTTGTTGAATGGTGAAGCCTATTGGTTTCCATATGCTAATAAAGGTTTTCGTTTGGAATATGAGGATGTTAGAATATCCTTAGAATATTTTGTAAACACCTATTCACAAACGATTGCTTTCATGTGTCGCTGCCATATAACCGACAGAATACTTTATCAGCCTACATCCTAGATGCTAACTACTCTGCCTACCAGCTGTAAAGACATGCTTGAATGAATGATTGAATTCGATCGGAAGGGATCCAAATTAGTTTATCCCAAGCACCTAAGCACAAAGTGATCCATTAAACTCTAGGCCCTAGTCAACTTCTTCTTCTTCCTGAAGGAGATCACGTGCTTTATAGTTCAGCTAGGTTCACCACAGTTGCCGACGCTGGATGTCATCGTGCCCCATTTGTAGGGGTGGCAATGATGCTGCTAGTAAATTGTCAAAGATTAACTCGTTCAGCCGTGTAGCTTATCTTAAAGGTGGTTTTATGGACCTTCAGCGGTACAAGTTGTTTCTCTTTTGAGCTTCGCTGCCGTATTGTGTTTAAGTCAAAATATAACTCAACGCGCCCACAGCGGAGCTCCAAACCATGCTCCACTTACTTCCAATTGACATCGTCAGTAAACAATTGGCTATCAGCTTCGCAATAATACTGAGAGGCTGTAGCAATGAAATGCGCAACAGATGGGTCATGCCAAAATACTTTCGAGGCACATTCATCTCCGAAATTTCACTAACTTGCCCAATGAATAGGACTTCAACAGGTGCTATTATACATGCACTCAATACCGGACAAAACTGAGTGGAACCAACCCGATGTCATATACAACGAATCGCTGTCAATTTTCACGGATGGGTTCAAAATGAAGGATGGTGTTGGTGCCGTCTCAGAAGACCTGGATATACGCCTATCTTTAAACCTTCCAAACCATTGCAGAGGTTTTCAAGCCGAAGTTGCTGCAGTTCGATAAGATGCTGACTGGCAAGCGGTTAATACGCTATCAACATCAGATATTGTTATTTACGACAGTCAGGCAGCCATCAAATCTATCGCAGCCAGCACTGGCTGGCTCGACAAGGCTTCTCTGGTACAAATAGCATAACCATTACCGACATCGAGGCGCCAACGTTCTATGTTAAGTACCTTATCCAAACCGACACGGAGAAGGTGGCCAAGCACCGATGGCAACATCTAGGCCAATGCTACACCGCCAGACAACTTTGGTCAACATTTAACAAATCTGGGTCCATCGGACTTCTGAAACACGAAAGAAAAACCCTCTTCAAAATAACAAACGTTCTCGTCGGGCACTGCGTCATAGAAAGACATGCCCAAAGACTGGATATCCCCTTTAATGATTTCTACAGAAGCTATAGAGAAAGAAAAGACCACTAGTCACCTCCTACGCGCTTGTCCTGAGCTCAACAATATTAGGAAGGCCACCCTGGATGAATACTTTTTCCACGATCTAAATGCTCTCGGCAACGCCTGCATGCCTAAAATGAACTTTTTCATACAACGAAGCAAATGGTTCATAGAGTAAGATTGTGTCCCGCCCACATTACACATCAGCAGTACAATGGACCTATTTCTGGCCTAAGTGCATCCTCATGGAAGGCCGATCTTAACCAACCAACCAACCAAGTCGAAATGTGCTGATTTTGTAATCCGCCACCTTTTTAATCAACTGTCTGGGTTTGCTGGCTCTGTCGTTGATAAACACTTTAAAGAGCAGTTTCTTAACATACTCGTAGTATTAGCGATATTTCCCATCTGCACAACTGTCGGACGTTTGCAGATCATGCCAGTACAACAGACTCTATCGTACGCTGCTGTAAAATCTTTTTGGATTTCCCGTTTGACCCCCTCGGGCTCTCGAGAAAATACGCTTCGTATTTTCTACCAAACATGACGACAAGTCTCATATTATCGATAGGCATTATGAAAAAATCACATTCTTCTTCTTCTCACCTGGCGCTACAGTCCGGGGTGGAACTGGGCCTCAACCAACAAACTTCTCCAGCCAGCCCGGTTACGAGCCAGTTGCGCACGCCAAATTAGTTGAGGTCACTTAGCCACTCTACATGACCCAGCCATCTTAGTCGCTGTATGTGAACTCTTCTGGCTAAGTCGGTGTCCTTGTATACGTCGTATAGTTTGGCATTGTACCTTCTCCTCCACTCGCCGTCTATGCAGACGTTACCAAAGATTACTCGAAGAATTTTTTCCTCAAAATAACCAAGGGCATCCTCATCCAGTTTTGACAAAGCCCATGCCTCTGCGCCATACAGCAGGACTGGGATGATTAGTGTCTTATAAAGAGTTACCTTAGCAGTTCGAAATAGGACTTTGTTACTCAATTCCCTTCTGAGCCCACAGAAACAGCGATTGGTAAGAGTAATTCTTCGTTTGATCGCCACACTGGCGTCATTTGCGGAGCTCACCATAGAGCCTATGTAGACAAAGTCTTTTTTAAAGTCTCAAAATTATATTTGTCTGTGACATTCTGTCCAAGACGCCAATATTGAGTGTCCTTTTTTGAGTGTCCTTTTTTTAGGTTTGCTTTCATTGAGCGCTAAACTTATCTTTGCTGCCTCGATCCCAATTCTCATAAATGCCCCACTGACGGCCCGCTGAGTTCTTCCGATTATGTCAATGTCATCGGCATAAGCGATTAGTTGTACAGACTTGTAAAAGATTATACCTCCGGTGTTAGCTTGTGAGTTTCGTACAATTCTCTCAAGTACTATTTTAAAGAGATCGCATGATTAGACCTTAGACCTTGTCTAAGACCTTTCCTGACATCGAACGATTCGGGCGTGTTCTTACCGACTTTGATGGAGCAACGAGAGTTTTCCATCACCATCCTGCACAAACGAACGAGCTTGGCAGAGATGTCAAGACTAGACATGGCTCTGTATAACTCTCTATGTACACTATCATAGGCAACTTTGAAATTGATGAAAAGGTGATGCATATCGATTTTATATTCATGGGTTTTTTCCAAGATCTGCAGTAGCGTGAATATTTGGTCAATGATGGACTTTCCCGCGCTGAAACCGCACTGATAAGGACCTATCAGGTTGTTGACGATCGGTTTTAGGCGTTCACATAATACGGCAGATAGGATCTTATATGCGATGTTGAGAAGACTGATACTTCTCTAGTTGGTGAAGTTCAGAGGGTCTTCTTTCTTCAGGGTTGGGCAAACGATGCTGAGGTTCCATTCATCGGGCATACTTTCGTCCGACCAGATTTTATAGATGCGTTGACGCATGCTCCTTGCCAACTCATCTGCTCCTGCCTTGAAAAATTCGGCGGCAAGGCCATCGTCGGTTCAAGCAGCTTTGTTGGATTTAAGTTTAGATATCGCTATCCTCACTTTATTCTGATCGGATTGGCGGGAATCTTGACTGTCATCGTCACTGTTGAATGACTCATTCTGCGTACCAGCAGAATATTGGTTATCATCGCCGTTTAGCAGTCTACAGAAGTGTTCCTTTCATATCCTCAGCACCGACTGCGATTCTTCTACTATGTTACCATTTTCGTGCCTGCAGGCTTCTGTTCTGGCTTTGAAACTCTGGCATGTTTTTTTACCTATTGGTAAAATTTTCGAACATCGTCCCTGCAATAAAGTCTCTAAATCTCCTCGTGCGAGCGCTTCTTCTTTCTGAGAAATCTATGTTCCTCTTTTCTCTTCCCCTCCTATAGCTTGCGGGCAGGTCTAGTCCTTCTATGCAGCGCGGCTTTGTACGCCTCTTGTTTTGCTTGCATTCCCCGCAGAAGAAATCACGTTACTGTGACATATTACTCTTCGTGATTTTATTGATGCCTCCTGAACAGCTAAGTGCAGTAGTACCAAGCAATGCTTACTTGAGCTGATGAGTTGTTTGCAAGGCTTCGAGTTTTCCGCGCCGTAATCTGCAATTTCACAACATTGACCTTCCTTTCCAAACTTAATGTCATTTGGTGGAGAGTTACGTTTATGGTGGGAGTACCGATACTAAGTGTCCAATATTTCGGCGATATTCAAACGAAGGAATTTGTCTTTGGATAGTCTAACCGCCAATTTAAATGTTTGTTGAACTAGATGACAATTCTTTTCTTGTACCTAACAAACCTAAGACTTTAATGATTGACCAATTATTATTATTATTTGGGAAAAATAGTGTATTACACTGCGACTTAGTGGTGTGTTGTGTCCCCTACTAATGCCTTGGAGAGGTTTGTTCCCTAATTAGAGTTCTCCTCGCATTACAATTCTTTCCAAAATGAAATTTGAGAATCGTGCACTCATACTTAGTTTCGGCGAGAATAGACCACCCTTAGAGCACTCTCTCCAGGCCAGTTTCTGTAACGAATTTGAGTATAAGAAGCGGGTTTATGGTTTGTGTATCCGCATCTGATAATTATTACCTGGGTCAGTGCTCCACAAAACTCCAGGTTGTGTTCAGGAGTCTCATTGGACTCGCTGCAGAATCCACAAACTCGTTCTTCTGCTAGACATAGTTTCCTTAGGTGTTCCTTCAGTTCCACTAAGACGCCTATTAGGATGCGTAAGTTATTCTTATTTAAATTGATACATATACTTCGAATCTTTTTAATTGACCAATACTATAATATTTCACGTAGCCTACCACCAGACTTAATTCTTTTTTTCATTTCTCTCCCATAGGTCTCCTCTGTGCCGCAGAACACTATGATCTTCCTGAATTGCTTCAAGCTTGCTTCCATCATTGTAAACAATTCCTGCGTATCGATGTCGTCTGTCCAATGCTTATTTCGCTCGAAAACTACTACTGGCGCTATACCTCCGCCTCGGAGTTGGTCAACATGATACTGACATTTGTGGAGAATAAAGCGCATGCCTTATTTAAGCTGCCTGACTTTTTGAATCTCTCCGAATCGATGGTACAAATGATCATGTGTCGAGACCTTCAGACACCGGAAATTCGTAAGTTCGAAGCCATGTTGGCATGGGCTCAGAATAAGGTCGACAAGATGAAGATGTCCCCGAACAAGGATACACAATTCGAATTCGAATGCATCATGGAGAGACTTACGCGAGACTTGAATCTGTGCCGTATATCACCGAGTGAACTATTGACAGTGGTGTTGCCATCAAAGTCTTTGAAAAATGAACGCATCATGGAAACACTGATGGTACAAGTAAATCTGGGTACATATCGAATGCAGGAACTGGACGAATACAGGAATCAACTGAGAAGTCAAGACTCAAAGTGCAGTGAGGGTAGTGTTACAGTACATCGGGGTGGATGAAACAGTAGAAATGTTAGTTTCGATGATATGGACGATGATGATGAGGAGGAGGAGGAAGATGATGAGGAATAAGGTGGGTAAAAAGTGGCTCTGATTTTAAGGGGTTCAATGGATTTGAGTCAGGAGCTTAGTTTTGTTTTGGAATTTGGTTTGTGATACCCTTATGCACATGTCATACGCACAAGACTATGAAACGCACATATGAAACAAAGGCTTGCGTGTTTTAAGACACAAAGCTGAACTTACTTAGTACAGTTAGACTTATATTAAACGCACAAGTGAGAGGGGTAGAGGTATGTTTTTGGTATTTGTGTTCATTTTTTGATTTGTTTTCAATAAATATCGAATTTGAGTATTAAGAACTCAAAAACGTTCAAATTGAGTACTTTAGTGAAGCTCTCCTTCAAACAGTAGCTGACTTTCACAAGGCAAATGTCATCGAATCACAAGATGTTTAAGATAACTCCAGTCGCGGGAAGTTTTGACGCACTCTGAGATCTGCGATTCAGCTCTAAGCTCAAGTTAAGCACTATGTTTTGTGTTTTGTGGTACAGGTGTCCAGTAATTAAGGACTGTTTTGCTTATCAGAAGGTGTTAATTGGAGACGATCCGGTATCTCCTTTGCTCTTCAAGAGGAAGATTGTATTTGTAATTATAAGAAAAAATTAAGGAATAGCTTCGACGCTTTGTGAAAGTCTGAATACTTATATTTTTAGACTTCATTTAAAATAAAAGCACTGCCAGGACGGATTAAGCATTCTATTTTGCAATGTGCCCTAGTAGATTTTACAACAACAAAAAGGAAAAGCCTGAAAGTTGAAATAAAAGCCCGAATGGTATTCAAAGTACTCAATATCGAATTAGTTAATTTTTTTGTTTTCCTGAACCAACCAGAGAAAGAAATTAAAATCCAAAAGAGCTGACGACCCATTAAAGAACCTTCCAACTACCAAACTAATCGTCACAGACTCGTCCAATATCACGAAACTAACATTGATGCACTTTTGTTTTGATAGCATTACGAGTATATAAATACATAAATTTCATATTTTTTTGTTTGCCTATACAATCAAATCTGTTTCCTTATTAGAAAGTCGACGCTAGATAGCGTGGTTTAAACTTCGCTGATGACTATCGTATATGGCAAAGTAATGTCCCAAATGGACTTGGTTACGTTAAGTTTTTATTAAGTTATGACCTTGGGTAGCAAGGTTTTATTTCACGTGAGAAACGCAGATCTTCATTAGAACTACCTTGCCCCGCCTTATAGACTGCAGCTACATACTCGCTAATGATTAACAGTGTTTCCAAGGGAAAAGTTTTATAGATTATTTCAAATTGTTGCTGAAGGAATTTTCGCAGTTTTACAAGTTCCATCCCTGTACATATGGTATGTAAATATGTAACCCCTAACAGGATCTGAATGACAAAGTAGTAAATTTCTTAAATTAATCAAATTGAATTGTAGAGGGGCACTTCCAAATTGGGTGACTTGATATAGACATCTATAGACTCTAGGATTAAATAACACTTGCTGTTGATTTAATGAACTAAAGACACCTTAGCTAAGTGTGCTTAATACCGGGATGAGTGGAATCTCAGATACAGAACTGAGAGAGATATAATACAGTTGATGACCGCAATTAATACATAAAGTCTATTAACGTATGGAGATAATACTCCAGTTAGGCCAAGCAAACAATTGGTTAGGTCAACTACAACACCTATTTGTTTTTTTTTTTTTGAAGCGCAGGTAAGGGTGAAAATCCTTAATGGATACTTTTAGCCCGTGCTATGACTTTTGCCCGACTCCTCGCAGGCGCAGATTTCACATTTCGTCGATCTTTGTTCCTTTCGTTTCCCCTTGCTCCCAACCTTCGCTCTTCGCCAGCATAAACGAGATCAGGCTTCTTGGGGTCACTTGGCCGCCATTTTCTCTTTCTAGGATGTTCCTAGCCTTTGTATAATTTCGGCATTCCATCAGTACATGCTCTGCATTCTGCATTTTTTCTTCACAGTGCTGGCAGAATGGGTCATCCACGTGTTGCTACTTGTAGAGATACTCCAAGGAGCATCCACGCCCCGATAGAAATTGTGTTAAGTACAATTTTACCTCCCCGTGATTTCTGCTAATCCATTTATCAATTTGTGTGTCCATCGCCCTTTGGTTATGATGTTGCTATTCTGCTTTTATAGCTTCTACAGTTGTTGTTGTCTTAGCGTCTAGATCGATAGGCATTCGGCCTGTTGTTACACTTATCGCATCTGCTGACACAGTTCTAAAGGCTCAGCGTACTCTTAAAGAGGCGATTTTATGCGCCGAATTCATCATTTGAATGTACGAATTACAGTGCGTCGCTGATGCCCATATTGGGGCCGCATACAAGAGTATTGATTTACTCACGGTCGTTAGAAAATTTCTAATTAGCTGCCTTGGTCCCCCAATATTATGCATTAGTCTGCATAGTGCCGCTACTACCCGAGAGGCCTTCTCGCTTGCGTACATTAAATGGTCCCTGAAGTTGAATCTTTGGTCCAGCAACACTCTTGTACTTGATACACGGCTTCGATTGCTCCAGTTTTGTGGTCTGCTAGTTCTTAATCTGTTATCTGAAGCCATAGCTTCACGTTTGTGATTGTTTGATTACAGTTTTACGTAACTTCCTGTAATGTTTTGGCTACTACTACAACTGCAGTACCGTCGGCATAACCGATTATGTCCACTCCTTTCGGCCTTCCTGTTCTTAGAATCCCATCGTACATTATCTTCCATAGAATTGGTCCCATGACCCTTGTGGAACTCCTCCTGTGATCTCGTAATTTTATACCCAAAATGTTTGTCGATTTTACCAAACCGGTGGTAATTTGCTGCAAACATCATCAATACAGTCGAATTGCTTAAGATGTGTAGGCTTCAGTAGACTTCACTTCTCCTACCTTTTTTTTTTTTTTTTTTTTTTTTTTTTTAAACAGGTGTGTGGCCACGCCCAAATGGCGTGTAGGCACTGCGACCAAGGAGATCTATTGTGCCATAGGGCACTTTTAGGGCAGCAGTACTTCTACTCTCCTTATGAAAGCTATAGTTACGGCTGCGGAGGAGTTCCTAAGATCTTTTGGAGATGTGATCTCTTTAAGGAAAAAGCTTCTCTTAGTTCTACACAGAGCTACACACTCACATAGTATGTGTTCTGCGGTTTCGTCCTCTTCTAGGCAGAGGCGGCAGGTGATATCCTCCGAATTTCTCATTTTGTTAAGGTGGTAGAGAAGTTGGCAGTGACCGGTGAGGAAGCTCACAAGCCTTCTTATGTCATTTCTGTCGTATTTTAGGATATCAACTGCCTGTCTTTGGAAGGGTTGGACAGCTCTTTTAGCCTGCCTGAGACCTTTGGAGTCATTCCAGTGGGAGATGCAAATGTTGCGTTCACAGATGTTTAGGGTAAGTTTGAAGGCGGAATCGGGTATCCCGCAGAAGGGTTCAGGTCCAGTGAACAACTCAGAGGAGCCCTTCCTAGCTAGCATGTCTGCAGTTTCATTGCCGTCAACGCCTACATGACCCGGTACCCACCACAATTTTACTTTATTGTGTCGGCACAGATTTTGTAAGCCGTCGAAGCAGCTTAGAACTGATTTTGAACTGATCAAATGGGAGCTTTGAGCGCCGCTTGGCTATCGGTGAGTGTATGGATGGAGGCACCTTTGATGCCTGAGTGCAGGTTAATGTTAGCACAATTTTCAATGGCGTAAAGCTCGGCCTGGAGAACACTAGGACTCTTTCCGAGTGATTTCGAAATTTTATGGTTGGGTCCATACACACCGGCGCCAACTCCTGAATCCATTTTTGATCCATCGGTGTAACACACTATACCTTTTGGATCATGCAACGGTCCGCCATTATTCCATATATCACGGCTTGGGATCACAATCTCAAACCATCTACCAAAGTAGAGTGACTTAGGCGTAAAGTCGGAGACCGTGCTGAGCATATCTAGCTCGGGGAAGTCGGACAATAGCTCCATGAGATCCACGTGATCCCGTGTACTATTAGCATCTGATTTTCTAAGACTAACTGCACTGCGGATTGCCACTTTTTTTATAAATATATGTAACGGAGTAAGTCCGATTATGGCTTCAATGTTTGCATAATACCTGTGATGCCGAGGCAAGCTAGTCTTTGAAGTTTTGTGAGTTTATTAATGGTTGTGACCTCTTTGGTTTTCGTCCACAAGACTACGGACGCGTATGTCAGAATGGGTCTTACAACCGTGGTGTATAACCTGAAAATGACCTTTGGAGACAGGCCCCAGGTCTTGCCGTGCGTACGGCGACAGGCCCACAAGGTAGTAGTCGCCTTGGCAATTTTATGCTTAATATGGGAGTTCCAGTTAAGCTTCTTATCCAGGACAATTCCTAGATATTTGACCTCATCGGAGAAATTGATTGTTGTGCCGTTTAAAGTCACTGAGCCAATATTCAGCGTTCTTCTTCTTGTAAACGGTACAACGACTGCCTTGCTGGGGTTAAAAGGGCAATTTCTTTGGAGCGGTAGGCAGATTTAATCTCTGTGACGAGATAGTGAAGGGCGCCTTCCGTAGATCGACCTTTCCTGTATGCAAATCGACTAGAGTGCAGAGGTATAGTCTTTTCAAGAATGCCTCTAATGTGTAAGTCTAGCAGCCTTTCCATGGTTTCTCCTACCATTAAAGCACTACAAAGCGCATTACTGGTAATAACTATAAAGGGCAGTGGCGCGGTTATTTCGCTTTTTTTATTACCGCTTCGTTGAAAGTAAGTCGAAAACCTTTATGATAAGTTTATGATGAGTCTTGTCCTCATATATGGTACTTTAAGTGACAGAGCGATTGACATTTCAAAGGTTAATGAACCTTTCGCACTTATAACTACAGTATTGTCAGGACCATGCTTACTCCTAACATGTGGTGTTTGTGATGCACCTTACATCCGTTCTAAATATAACTGGCGAGATCTCACTAAATGCTTCCACAAAATGAAGCCTATGAGTGCGATTATGATTAGAACTCACGTTCATCGTGCCGTCGTTCTTCACATCGCCCTACCCTTTTTCCTCCAGTTTCCAAGTGGAAGCAGAAGCTCAGCCGATGTTGTGGGCGCTGCTCTTAAGAGCTCTGTTGGAATACCGTCAAGTCCTACCGCCTTGTTGGTTTTGAGTGCCTTGATCGCGGTAATGATCTCATCTTTACTGGGAGTCGTGGGCGTATTCGGGAACTTCTCACCTCGGGCATCTCAGTCTGATTTGGGAGCATATCGCTAGCGAATTCACGGTTCAAAACCGTTGCAAAATGCTCTTTCCATCTCTTGAGCTGGTCCTTATCCGAAATGAGCAAGGAGCTATCTAGGCTTTTCCCTGGGTGTTGGCTGAAGCTGCGACCACCTGTCAGATCTTTCGTGATTCTGTAGACGGTCCTGCTGTAACACTTCCGTGCAGCTTCTTCTGCTTCTGTAGCCAGCGCGTTGATGTAGTTGCGCTTGTCACGTCGCACGCTACGCTGAACTTCTCTTATCTTCATGCGATATATGGACTCTAGCTCGCTTCTTCCTGCTGCTGGGGTAGCTGCAACGCGAGCTTTCAGCTGTTTTCGTTCGTCAGTCCGTCTCCAGGTACCCTCGGAAAGCCACGCCCTATGTCTTCCCTTCGATCGACTGACAATTCTTTCAGCACCTGATGTAAAAACATTTTTCACAACATACCAATGGTCTTGGATGGTTGCGGGCATTGAGCTGCTGATTGCTTCCACACCGTGCGAAAAGTGTTCCTTTAATTGTTGGCGCACTGAGGGATCATTAAGTCTATCGATGTTGAACCTGGGCATTCTTGTGTTGTCGTGGGATATTCGAACTGCAGCAGTGCGTAGTTGGAGAGTAGCTATCATAAGATGGTGATCACGTACTACCCCCACATCTGCCCCTCGCCTGTTTCGGACATCCAGGAGACTAATTCTAAAGCGGCGGCTGATGGCAAAATGGTCAATTTGGTTGGAGGTTGCTTGCCTGTCGTTGGAAACCCAGCTGACTTTATGGCAGGTCTTGTGCTCAAACATGGTGTCACCTATCACAAGGCGGTTGGCATTGCAGAAATCCACAAACCTCCGTTTGTCATTGCGGTTGCCTAGTCCATGCTTCCCGGTTACATGTCTGAGCCCTTCGTTGTCGTTGCCTACCTTGGCATTCAAATCCCCCATCACTATGACAATGTCTCCATTTGGTGTTGTGTTGAAGACGGCGCTTAATAGATTGTAGAAGCTCTCCTTTTCATCCTCAGACGAACTATTCGTTGGGGCGTAACACTGTATGATGGTGACGCGTCGTACTCTAGTCCGGAATCTGGCCGTCAAAATCTTATCACCATGAGGCTGCCAGGACATTAGGCCCTTGCGTGCTGTTGTTGTTAGCAGTAGTCCGACTCCATATTCCCGCGGACTTCCGGATGGTCTTCCAGAATAGAGTAGTACAGTGTTACGCGATGGGGACTGGTACTCGTCCGCTTCTAACTATCTTCCTTCACTTACCCCCAAAATGTCCAGTTTTTAACGCATGAATTATTTTTTTCCCAAATGGAGGAATCTGGCATTGTAAGGAACTTCGCTTCCCGAGTCAAAGAGCGTCTTTACATTCCAGAAACCTATCTTTGTCCGGGTACAATAGCCAAAAGTCGTCAACATGTGATCATTCCTTATCCGAGGCATAGTGTCGGTTTCTGTAGCGAGCTGGTTTCAGTAACGCAGGTTGCTGGCCCACGTTACCTAGCCTAGAATCAAGGCCCTAGGCAACCCGCACTTACAATTTTAGCCTACACGTATAAGGGTTTATACGTATAGTTGCCCGGGGACCACCACTAAGAGGTAAAGTAAGCACTTCATTCACGAACTTGATTGTTGCGCTACTGGCCCAAGCCAAGTTTTGGGCAGTCAGTAGTTTCCCGATCAATCGCAATATGACGCTATAGTTCGGGGTGAACTTGAGCTTCAATCAACATTTCTCTCAGTTTAGATTGGTCTTTAGCTAATTACTTCCAGTTGCGCACTCCAAGTTGGTTGAGGTCCATTTAAACTTGTGCACGCCACCTACGGCGAGGAAGTCCTCTATTGTGTTGTTCCTCCGGGTTAGATTCGAAGATTCTGCGGGCGGAGTGTTGGTGTCCATCCACTCTACATGTCTTAGCCATCTCAAACGTCCAATACGAAGTTTTTTGACTATGTCGATGTCACTGTACAGCTCGTATGTCGCCATTAAATCTTCTCCTCCAAAACCCGTCAACGCAAACGGGACGCAATATCTTACGAAGATTTTTTCTCTCGAAACGACCAAGGATATCTTCATACACTTTCAATAAAGTCCATGTTTCAGCGTCGTAAAGCAGAACTGGGATGATCAAGATCTTATATATAGTCTCCTTAGCTGGTTGAGATAGGGCTTTACTGTTGAATTGCCTTAATAGCCGAAAAAAAAAAACTGCGATTGGCAAAAGTTATTCTTCGCTTGATTTCTCTTCTGGACAGAGTCCTTACTACCTCAAAGTTGTAGCTCCCCATTGTGACGTTCTGTCCAATTCGATAGTGTTGATTGTCCCTTTTTGTTGACAGCATATACTTAGTTTTGCCCTCATTTATCGCTAAACCCATCTTGTCTGTTTCTGTTTCAACGCTTGCTTGATTTAGAGTCGCCAAAAGTTTATCGAATGTGCTTCAATATCCGACATAATGAGAGTGGTGTGAGATTGTTCTGTTGAGCACGTCTTTTGTTTCTTGATAAAGACTCGCGCTTGCTCATCCTTCTTGTCCCCTACCTTTCGACGAATATGAAGAGTGTTGCTTTCTGGAATGCTAATTATACACCGCTTGGTATTTTCATTTACAAAAAAAATTGTTCACACTATCCAAAGGTAAAAATGTGATCAAAGGCCAGATGTTGACCATTTTTGCTTCAATCCTACTGTACTCATCCAGCCCTATAACTGACTACAAAAGTGTATTCCCATTAGAGTAAATTCCAAAGGAGAAATCTTATTAGAAAATCTCAATCCAAAACGATAAGTAAGTGTATTTATAAAAAACAAACATTCCCTTCTTAGTTATAATCACTAAACTAAACAAATCTCTAGCAAAAAAATGTTCATTTAATTTTCAAAGAAAACTCAAAACGCTTACCGCAAAACAAAGACTAAAACAAATTTAAAATAATAAAACAAATTAAATAAAATACTAACTAAAAATAAAACAAATTGTAGGTTATTGTAAACAAAAAATTTAACTTAACAAGATTAAATGAAGAATGGATAAATAATATATATATATTTTTTTTTTTTTTTTTTTTTTTTTTTTTTTTTTTTTTTTTTTTTTTTTTTTTTTTTTTTTTTTTTTTTTTTTTTTTTTTTTTTTTTTTTTTTTTTTTTTTTTTTCCGAGGGTAGGTGAAAATCTTCAACAAGACACTATGAGGATCGACAGCGCGTGCTCATAGTAGTGTGGGATTCTTACCCACTAAAAAACCTCCCTTCAAAACAGACGTGTTTTTATTTTTACTACAACTAAGTATTCGACTTATCAAGTAGTTTTCGTTTCACGAAATAATGACGTTTTGCAGGTAGCTTCCCATTAGAAGTTCCTGCTAGCTCCGCAGTTTAGACGCGGCTACTTAACGCGCTAAGTCCAAAGGTTTGATTCTTTGTAGACGGCGAAGTAAATTTCTTTCATCCAAAACTTGGAGGATTGTAATATTAACGTGACTTTCTAGTCGACTTTTATGCTTTCTCGCGTAGTTTTTGATTTCGTCTTCGATTGTTTTAATGCCAAGATCTCTGTGGATATCGCTATTTCGGATATACCATGGCGCATTAACAATACCCCTTAGCACTTTGTTTTCAAAAGTTTGTAAAATTTGAATATTACTTATTTTGGTACAACCCCAGAGTTGTATACCATATGTCCATACAGGCTTTAGCACTTGCTTATATAAAAGCAGTTTGTTATATATATTAAGCTTGGAATATTTTCCAAGTAACCAATACATTTCTCGATATTTATTATCTAATTCTTTGCGTTTTTTCTTTACGTGCGTTTTCCATTTCAGCTTTGTATCAAGTGTCATTCCAAGATACTTAGCCTCGTTTGCAAACGGGATTTGAACCGAGTTTGAAAAGATCGGCAAATTATTTATTTTCTTATAAGTAAAATTTACATGAACAGATTTGGTCTCGTTGAGTGCGATTCGCCAAATCTTTGTCCATTCATTGACTCTATCCAAAGCTTCTTGCAGTTTTTCTGTAGTATCTTCGACCGTTGTACCTACTGTCAAGATAGCAGTGTCGTCGGCAAATGTAGCTAGCTCAGTGCCTTCTACTTGCGGTATATCACGAGTGTATAATAGATATAAGACTGGACCAAGAACGCTTCCTTGCGGCACCCCAGCCATTATTTCCTTAAAATCAGAATATTCGTTTCCACATTTGACGCGGAATAGCCTATTCGTAAGGTAGTTCTTCAAAATATTGTATAGGTGCTCTGGCAGAACTTGTCGTAATTTAAACTTTAAGCCTTCATGCCAGACCTTGTCAAAGGCTTGAGAGACGTCAAGGAATACGCTTGAACAAATCCTTTTTTCTTCAAGAGATTTTTCGATTACATGAGTTATTCTATGCACTTGTTCAACTGTAGAATGCTTACTTCTGAATCCGAATTGATGATCCGGAATGAGATGCCTCTCTTCTATAACCGGCTGTATTCGCCTAATCAAAATTCTCTCGAACATTTTGGATATGATTGAAAGAAGCGAAATCGGTCTATAAGACGTTTTTTCATTCGGTGGTTTTCCGGGCTTAAGGACCATTATGACTTCGGCCACTTTCCATTGACTGGGAACATATTCTAGTCTAATCGCGGCGTTTATAATGAACAGAAGCTTCATTAGACCCTTTCTCGGAAGTGCTTTAAGAACCTCTCCCGTGATTAGGTCGTATCCAGGAGCCTTCTTAGGTTTAAGTTTCTTTATTTCTTCCTTAAGTTCGGTTAGTGTTGCATTTCTTATTATACGATTGTCAATATACGACGTATTTATATTTTGAATAAGAGCCTGTCCATCAAGCGGTTTGAAAGTTTCTTCCAGGTGGGCGGCAAAAACTTGCGCTTTCTCTTTATCATGCCTGGCCCATTCGTCTTGATTTTTCCTAATTGGGGCGGCTTGAATTTGAGGTTTTTTAATACCTTTTATAGCTTTCCAAAGCGAATAATTAGAATCTTTTTCCGCCGTTAAGCTTTCTAGGTGAGTTTGCATTTCATTATTCTTAAGGTCTTTAATAGATCTTTTTAATAAGTTACACAAACGGTTAAGATGTGCTTTATGTTGCGGAGCCCGAGTTTGTTGCCATTTTTTGCGCGCTTTCCTCTTCTCCTTAATCATCTCTTTTATTTCCTGCGGATAATTTTGAATAAAGCTGGCCGGCGTTTTGTTAGGTTTCGGAGTATTTTTCCACGCGGCATTCTGTAGGATTTCGACGAAGCGATCTACTTCAACTTCAAGTTCATATGGCGTTTTAAGTGATACCCTCAGCTCAGTATTTGATTCAATATCTTTTTTAAAGCCATCCCAATTCGTTTTCGCGCTGGTTAATCTGGCCGGACCTACTTTTTTAATCAGAGCATCGCTTATCGTCATAATGATTGGAGAATGATCAGAGGAGAGATCAAAGCTTTCTTCAACTTTTATACAGTTGCCAGATATACCTTTAACAATAAAGAAATCGATCAGATCTGGTATCTTATTTCTATCAGTCGGCCAATATGTTGGTTTACCCGTCGAATGAAAATCACAACTATATTGCATACCCGCATTATAAAGCTTTCTACATATATATATATAGGTATATATTTATTGTTATACATACATATATTGTATATTTTAGGTGTTTAAGTGTAAATGTTAATGTATAAAAAAAAGGTTAAAACAAATTAAATGAGCAATTACGCTTTGTAATGTAAAAAAAAACAAGAAGTAATTTATACAAAATAAGTGTTCTAAATAAATAAATAAAGAATCTCCAAACAACAAAGAAAAATAAATTTGAAATTTATACATATACATTTATATATATAAAAAAACAAAATTTGAATAAACAAGCTGTTTTGATACTGAATTTAAAAATAAAAAAACAAAAAGCAAGGAAGAAAGGCAAATTAAAAAAGAAAAAAATTAAGTTACATTTTTCCGGCAAACCGATTTTGACAGCTTTTTCTTTGCATTTGTGTTTTTTTACAAGAAATCATCCGTCTTACAGAAAGCATACATATGTATTTTTAAAAAAAGTAGCCCACCAAAAAGATATAAACAAGAAAGTAAGAGATATATGCTAACCCTTCGTCTTTAAAAAAAAAAACCTACAACAAGCTTCTACACAACAAACTTTTAGAAAATAAAACAAAGATCAACATTTAATAACAGAGAAAACTAATTGTTAAATAAAAATGTTAAAAATCCTTACCCATGAAAGAAAAAATAAATTAAAATAAAAAAATATGTAAAATAGAAATATAAAAATATGAACAAAAAAGAAAATATATATATTTTATGTGGCAAAGAAATATTGTTTATCCATATGTCGGTTGCTATACGAACAAAGAAAATAAAATAAGTAAAGCAAGTGTAATTGTTAAAAAAAATATAAAATAAAAGTTGTTAATGTAAAATATAAAAGAAAGAAAAAAATAATGTGAAAAATTATTTAAAACCCAAAGCATAATTGTATTACTAATTCTCCCCCAGAAAAAGCTCCTTGAAGTAAAAATAAATAAAAATGAATTTAATTAGATAATAAAAGAAAATTAAGTAATTGGTCAAGAGAAATATGAAAAAGAAACGGATAAGAGAAAGAAGGAAATAAATTTTAAAAACTAAAATAAAATGTTTTTAAACAAAGGCAATTTTTTTCATTTCAATTTCAGTTTGTATTTAAGAAATTAAAATGTATAATTGTCCTGCGATATCATCAAAAGACCTCAGGAAAGCTTAAATAAAAGTAACTTACTTACTTAGATGGCGCTACGGTCCGGGGTGGACATGCGCCTCAACCAACAAACCTCTCCAGCCAGCACGGTTACAAGCCGGCTGACTCCAGTTGCGCACGTCAAGTTGGTTGAGGTCCCCCTCCACTCATTTGCGCCACCTACCGCGAGGTCGTCCTCTACTGCGTCGTCCATCCGGGGTGGATTCGAAGACTTTCTTAGCGGGAACGTTGGGCTCCATCCGCTCTAAATGACCCAGCCATCTTAGTCGCTGTATGTGAACTCTTCTAACTAAGTCGATGTCCTTGTACAGGCCGTATAGTTCGGCATTGTACCTTCTCCTCCACTCACCGTCTATGCAGACGGGACTAAAGATCGCTCGAAGAACTTTTCTCTTGAAATAACCAAGGGCATCCTCATCTGGTTTTGTCAAAGCCCATGTCTCTGCGCCATACAGCAGGACTGGGATGATTAGAGTCTTATAAAGAGTTACCTTAGTAGTTCGAGATAGGGCTTTGTTACACAATTGCCGTTTTAGCCCATAGAAACAACGATTGGCAAGAGTAATTCTTCGTGTGATCACCCTACTGATGTCATTTGCGGAGTTCACCATAGAGCCTAGGTAGACAAAATCCTTTACTACCTCAAAACTATATCTGTCTATCGTTGCGTTCTGTCCAAGACGCCGATTTTGGGTGTCCTTTTTGTAGGCAGCATATAATTTGTCTTGCTTTCATTGACCGCTGGACCCATCTTTGCTGCCTCGATCTCAATACTCGTAAATGCCCCATTGACGGCCCGCTGAGTTCTTCCGATTATGTCAATGTCATCGGCATAAGCGATTAGTTGTACAGACTTGTAAAAGATTGTACCTCCGGTGTTGGCTTGTGAGTTTCGTACAATTCTCTCAAGTACTATGTTAAAGAGATCGCATGATAGCGCGTCACCTTGTCTAAGACCTTTCCTCACTTCGAATGGTTCGGTGATGTTCTTACCGACTTTGATGGAGCAGCGGGAGTTCTCCATCGTCATTCTGTACAAACGGACGAGCTTGGCAGGGATGCCAAGACTAGACATGGCTCTGTATAACTCGTCTCTCTACACGCTATCATAGACAACTTTGAAATCGATGAAGAAGTGGTGCGTATCGATTGGGTTTTTTCCAAGATCTGCCGTAGTGTGAATATTTGGTCAATGATGGACTTTCCCGGCCTGAAACCGCACTGATAAGGACCTATCAGGTTGTTGACGATCGGTCTTAGGCGTTCACATAATACGGCAGACAGGATCTTACATGCGATGTTGAGGAGACTTATACCTCTGTAATTGGCGCAGTTTAGAGGGTCTCCTTTCTTCAGGATCGGGCTGAGGTTCCATTCATCGGGCATACTTTCGTCCGACCAGATTTTACAGATGAGCTGGTGCATGCTCCTTACCAACTCATCTCCTCCTGCCTTGAAAAGTTCAGCGGCAAGGCCGTCGGCTCCAGCAGCTTTGTTCGATTTGAGTTTAGATATCGCTATCCTCACCTCATTCTGACCGGCTCATTGGTTCATTCTGCCTGACAGCGGAATATTGGTCATCATCGCCGTTTAACAGTCTGCAGAAGTGTTTCTTCCATATCCTCAGCACCGACTGCGATTCTACTACTATGTTGCCATTTTCGTCCCTGCAGGCTTCCGTTCTGTCTTTGAAACCCTGGCGTGTTCTTTTTACCTTTTGGTAAAATTTTCGAACATCATTACTGCAATAAAGTCTCTCAATTTCCTCGGTCGAGCGCTTCTCATGCTCCTTTTTCTTCTTTCTGAGAAGTCGATGTTCCTCTTTTCTCCTGCGCAGGTAGTGCGCCGAGAGAAACCCAGTACATCAGGGGCGGCATCTCTGATGGCTTGTTGGCAACGCTGCCACTGGTTTTCCGCATTTGCTGCTGGCAGCATAGGACTTAGATTAAGGTTAAGAGAAACTCGACCGGCCAAGGGTCTGGCGGTCTTTTGCGATTGTAGCCGCCCGACGTCAAATTTCCTCACAGTATTTCGTTGATTTCGCTCTGTTGTGGATATCCGCATCCGTACCTTGGCTACAACTAGGTAGTGATCCGAGTCCACGTTGGCTCCTCGGAAAGTCTGGACACCCAGATTACTGGAAGAGTGCCTTGCGTCGATCGCAATGTGATCGATTTGGTGGACAGTTTTTCGATCAAAGTAGAGCCATGTTCCTTTCTGAATGTCGAGACGTGGGAACCGCGTACTAGCTACGACAACGTTTCGTTCCGTCGCAAAGTCGATTAGCCTGAGTCCGTTGCCGGATGTGATGTCGTGCAGGCTGTGCTTTCCGACCACGCTACTAAAGACATCTTCCCTTCCTAGCTTTGATTTAAAGTCACCTAGGATAATTTTAACGTCGTGGCTAGGGCATTGCTTATACGTCTTGTCCAAGAGCCGGTAGAAGTCTTCCTTATTAGGCTTATGTTGGTAAATTTAGCCTTGATACGGATAGTCATAAGGCGCTCATGCCGGAAACTCAAGACTTCTTGCCTAAGTCTGCCTCCAATGACAAATCCGCACCCGAATAGACGCTGTCCTTGTTATCTGTAGCAATCGCCGTAGTAGATGTCGCAGTTTTTCATACTCCTTTTGCCCGGCCCATCCCATCACACTTCTTGGTTGGCGGTAATGTCTGCTTTGAGACACTCTAGGGCCTCCGCAAGTTGTTCGGCTGCACTTGGTTTGTAGAGGGACCTAACATTCCATGTGCAGACACGAAGATCGGTTTCCTTTTTACGTTTGCTTGGGTCGTCAACAGTAAAATCATCTGTATCCGAGGCTGTTGGTTGCTTCGTAACCGAAAGTTTTTTACGTGGTAGGGAAGTTAACCCGACGGCGCAACCTGGAGGACCGGATCCTTTTCTTGCAACCCCTAGGACGAGGGGTCGGATACACCGATGTCAGTAACCCACTTCGGGGATATGAGTGCTGCCGTTGGCCCATTAAGGGTTCATCCGCCAGCATCTATTTTTCAATACCCTGACGTAGTATTGAAAATCCTTACAGACCTCAGCTCCAAATATGTCGAAGTAGCTCCGGTAACGTATACGCTGGTCTGTAGACGTCACCGTTGATTCCATCGAGAGAATTCAAGTCCTCCTTCTGAGGAGCTCTTGCTAGACTTCTGAGACGCATATTTCAGCCGATCAGGTCAACAAGAGATGCCGCGTCCGGTTAAAGAATGTCAAATAGTGTGAAATCCTTTTAACCACGAATCGGACCACACAAGTACTGTAAGGATATAGACGCCTGCACTTACCCTTAACGGAGCATCGAAGTTGCGCGAGTGGCTTAACCCTGCGGAGAAAAGGGTAAATTCCTTTTACTGCGCGAATTTTTAAAATTTGGTCTTATGTCAGCCTTATGTCATGGCACCGATGAATACGATGCACCAAACGCTTCAAAAGCACCAACATAGAATTGTGCATTAACGATTTGGCCCGGTGGAACGAACCTTTTGTGTACAATTTCCTTGGAATGGTAAAAGCAAATCAACGTTATTGGTGTTTTGGTGAGACGTCACTTCTCAATGAAGTAAGATTTACTACGGAGTACCACAACAAAAAAACGACTGGCAACCACTTTAACTTTTCTCTCCGGTCAGAACTGAGTTGGGATGTTTAGTTTGCGGTATTCAATTTCAGAGGGCGCTGGAAAGAGCTTTGTTCATTCGATTTGATTCAAGTTGGATGATTCAGTAGCATTTCACAAATTTAAGCACAACTTTTTCATGCTTTTCAATTCAATTTAAATTCAACCACCAATCTTCAAACAATAAAAAAAAGTTTTAAATGAGATTGACTCGGGATCATTTTGTGGAGAAGCTTTCACTTTTCTTTGCATAATTCTCGCCAAAACACGCCAATTATTGTCTTCACTGATGATTTCTCCAAACGAAATTTTTTGGCACATTCCAAACACCACATTTCATCACCATCCTGTATGGACATATGGTATACAACTTTGAGGTTGTACCAAAATAAGTAACATTAAAATTTTACAAACTTTTGAAAACAAAGTGCTAAGAGGTATTGTAAATGCGCCATGGTATATCAGAAACAGGGATATCCACAGCGATCTTGGCATTAAAACAGTCGAAGACGAAATCGAAAACTACGCGAGAAAGCATAAAAGTCGACTAGAAAGTCACGTTAATATTACAGTCCTCCAAGTTTTGGATGAAAGAAATTTACTACGCCGTCTACACAGAACCAAACCTTTAGACTTAGCGCGTTAAGTAACCGCGTCTAAACTGCGGAGCTAGCAGGAACTTCTAATGGGAATGTACCTGCAAAACGTCCTTATTTCGTGAAATGACAACTACTTGATAAGTCGAATCCTTAGTTATAGTAAAAATAAAAAAAAGTCTGTTTGTAGGAAGGTTTTTTAGTGAGCAAGAATCCCACACTACTATGAGCACGTGCTGTCGATCCTTGTAGTGTCTTGTTGAAGATTTTCACCTGCCCTCGGAAAAAAAAAATTCATCAACAGTTACAATGTTGTAAAGGAAGTGTAAAGATGGCCGAATTTACAGAAATTTATTTAAAAACCAGTAGAGATATACAAGAAAATATAATAGAAATATTGGCGAACTAAAATACAGCGACCGCTCTTCTTGAATACGTAGTACCAGCTCCCCGGCCATTCTCCTCAGGGTTGATAGCGAAGTTTATTACTCGTTATACGAGTATGTGAGAGTGTTACCGTTGACAGAAGTTTTTATTCTTTTTGGCCTCCTTGATGATGTCCTTCGAATGTTGAATTCTGAACAATTTTTGTTCGTCACTCAACTTTGCGGAACGAACGGTGCACGCACTTTTCGGTAGCCCAAATGTTCGGTCAAAATGCGATAAATAGATGTTTTTGAGATGTTCAATTCCAATTCCACGAATTTCAATGAAGATTTTGGCTGATTTTTTGTGGATTCAAGCAGAGTTTTGATGGAATCTGTGGTGATTATGGACTTCGGTTGGCCAACATGTTACTCATCATTTATGTCCTCAAGACAGTTTTTAAACCGGGTATACCACTAATGAACTCTGCTTCGGGATAACCAATCATCGCCATAAACTTAGTTTATCAGTTAAAACGTTGAAAACCTTATATTGGCTCTTTGTTCGATGCTCATTTTTGTACCTGTTTTGAGGAGGTGCTGGTTTGCACCACCTATTGTTCAAGAATGAAACACAAAAAAAAAGATTCAATCTCCAAAGACGATGTTTATTTGTCCGTGATCGCGACGGAAGTAATCTTAAACATTTTGTACAGCTCGTTTAAATAAAAATTATGACAATGTATAAGATTAGAGAGAATTAAGAGAGATAAGTTTAGTTAAAGAGATTAATTCAGTTAGGCTAATTGTAGTATATATAAAAAATGAGTAGATTTTACTTTGCAAATTTAAGAGATTTTAATTTAAAAGTTTAAGGTGTAGAGTTTTATGGTTCGCACTTATTGCTGCTGCGAACAGTACCCATGACACAAACATACTGCCACTTCAAACGCAATAACTCTGCTTCTATTCATCCAAATGTTTGACAGTGCATCAGTGAAGGATCTACCTACCGACGCATGTATTTGCCAATAGATGGCCTCACTATAAATACTTATTTTTAAAAAGTCCTATTTACTTTGGTTAATTACAGAGGTATAAGTCTCCTCAACATCGCATATAAGATCCTATCTGCCGTATTATGTGAACGTCTAAAACCGATCGTCAACAACCTGATAGGTCCTTATCAGTGCGGTTTCAGGCCGTAAAGTCCACCATTGACCAAATATGCACACTAAGGCAGATCTTGGAAAAAACCCATGAATATAAAATCGATACGCATCACCTTTTCATCGATTTCAAAGTTGCCTATGATAGCGTGTATAGAGACGAGGTATACAGAGCCATGTCTAGTCTTGGCATCCCTGCCAAGCTCGTCCGTTTGTACAGAATGACGATGGAAAACTCTCGCTACTCCATCAAAGTCGGTAAGAATATCACCGAACCATTCGATGTCAGGAAAGGTCTTAGACAAGGTGACGCGCTATCATGCGATCTCTTTAACATAGTACTTGAAAGAATTGTATGAAACTCACAAGCCAACACCGGAGGTACAATCTTTTACAAGTCTGTACAACTACTCGCTTATGCCGATGACATTGACATAATCGGAGGAACTCAGCGGGCATTTAAGAGTATTGAGATCGAGGCAGCAAAGATGGGTCTAGCGGTCAATGAAAGCAAAAAAAAATATATGCTGTCTACAAAAAAGGATATAATTCTGAGGTAGTAAAAGATTTTGTCTACCTAGGCTCTATGGTGAACTCCGCAAATGATATCAGTAGGGAGATCACACGAAGAATTACTCTTGCTAATCGTTGTTCCTATGGGCTAAAACGGCAATTGAGTAGCAAAACCCTATCTCGAACTACTAAGGTAACTTTCTATAAGGCACTAATCATCCCAGTCCTGCTGTATGGCGCAGAGGCATGGGCTTTGACAAAACCGGATGAGGATGCCCTTGGTTATTTTGAGAGAAAAGTTCTTCGAGCGATCTTTGGTCCCGTCTGCATATACGGTGAGTGGAAAAGAAAGTACAATGCCGAACTGTACGGCCTGTACAAGGACATCGACTTAGCCAGAAGTTCACATACAGCGACTAAGATGGCTGGGTCATTTAGAGCGGATGGAGCCTAACGTTCCCGCTAATAAAGTCTTCGAATCCACCCCGGATGGACGACGCAGTAGAGGACGACCTCGCGGTAGGTGGCGCAAACAAGTGGAGGGGGACCTCAACCAACTTGGCGTGCGCAACTGGAGGCAGCTGGCTCGTAGCCACGCTGGCTGGAGAGGTTTGTTGGTTGAGGCCCAGGTCCACCCCGGACTGTAGCGCCATCCAACTAAGTAAGTAATTTACTTTGGAACGTACCTCAGCCAGCAATTTTACACTTGCCCGGATAAGACACTCGTAGTGATATTTTGGTGGTCAATTGTGGTTCTTTAACTTATCAAAGCAATGAAACTATTATATTTGTCACTAGCAAATGATTTACAATCTGAACGTTCCCAATGTGAGTCCCCTAGGGCTTAAAGACGGCTCTCTAAATAGTCGGCACACTATATGAAAATGATAAAAAATAAATTATGAATATGGGTACTCATGGTTAACGTTAGTTTGCTTCCTTAAATCCGTTTACCCCTCGGGGGGCATAGGTCGTCAACAACGCCAACACGCCATCTTATTCGGAGTTCTGCAACACGTTTGAGATGCTTATTCTTAAAGAGCTCAACTGTGTAGTGTGTGACCTATGCATTGACACTTTCTCCTCCGTATAGTACTGCCTATAAGTTATTGGCCCATTCTCTAGAGATACATACGAGTATGTTTGCGGCAGTTACATTCCGAACGCAGTTTTTCCCTTCTCAATTTTGCTACGCACATCTAGTTCGATGCCATCATGATTAAGCGAGGCAACACTTGCTGGATATAGAAAGTTGTCTACTTTCTAAACTTCCTATCCGGCAATATTGAGTTAAGCGCAGGAGATTGAAGTGTTCATGGCTTTTATTTTGGATGTATTTATTTCTAGCCCCACTTTATTTGTTTTAGCTTTTAGATTGTGGGCGACCAGATGAAGGTTAATTATCCGATGTGAAAGTGGGCAAAGTAAGGTTAGGTTGGTACTTAGACCAGTCAAGGGCCATTGTGATGCCATGGATCTACCAATAAAGCACTCAGGGACTAATAAAACCAACCGGATATTTTGATAAAGCAATAGATGCTCATGACGCCTAAGGATGCCAAAGAAGAAGGCGACCCCTAGATGGAGCATTATTTACGCAATATGACTCGGCATGTGCATAGAATGTGAAGTAAGGTTTCCTTCTCCTCTCCGGTCCTACAGCTCCTGCAGAAGTTGGCCTATATGACAGTGTTCAGTGAGGACACCGATATCGCAGCTGATCTGTGATCACTTTCAGCTTTAGATGCTTACATATAGCGAGGGGCATACGTAGGGCTTGCCTATCAAGCAGAATCCTTAGAGTTGTACTCTGTTTGGTGAGCTCGTCCGCCCTGCAGTTTCCTCGAATGTCCCTGTGGCATGATACCCAGCATAGGTGAATCTTTAACTGCTCTGCCATCTTCTTAAGAGACAAACGGCAATTTAAGGCGGCCTTTGAAGTGAAGGAGCACGATTCCAGGGACTTGATTGTTCCTTGATTGTCCCTTGATTGTTCCTTGATTGTCAGTGAAAATGGTAATATCCCTGGCAGATAGCGCATTACAAGCCAGGACAGGGCAAAAAGTCGGCAAACATTGAGGTGTTTTAAGTGGGATATCACAGTTCATTGAATTCAATGGTTTCGCTTAGAACCACCAAAAGCAACTGCGGTGACAGTATACACCCTTGCTGTACTCCACCGTGAACTTTTGAAGTCCTTACACCTTACCATTTTGTAAAACGTAACATTTGCTTCCTTCGTGTGCAGCCTTCATAATTGCTATGAGCTTCTCTGGAATGCATCTCCTCCTATTATATTAGCATTCTATTAAATTATCCTTTTTCAGAATCCAGATGATCCTTCCTCTTTTCTCATAATACTCACTGTCACATGCCTTCGTATGAGCGGAGGTGTAGCAGTGCAGCTAATGTATTTGGTGCCGCTTGAAATAATTCGGCAGGGATACCATGATTACTGTTGCTATATGTTTTTTGCTGGGAGGTCCGGTGCGAATTCGCGAATTTGTTGCTTTAAAGGACTCAATGGAATTCGGTAGCAAAATGTTCTCTCCATACAATGAACTGATCCTCATCCACTAGTATCGCACCTGTTTGCTGCTTCTTCAGCCATTGAAGCAAGAAAGTTGACGGGGCCAATTCTTCAAATCGTATACGACAGTCGACGTATTCTTCTACGACCTCGGTCGTATTTAATTATTACAAAGTCGTATTTTACGGACACAAAGCACGACTTTTGTCATACCTAAATGCGACTAAGGTCGGATTCGACTGTCGTATGCGAGTTGAGGAGTGCCCCGGCACTCAACACATGTAAATATGGAACTGCTCAGCCATCTTCGCAAGAGAGAATTTATGAAGGTCGATTCTAAAGATTTGATTGATGCTTGGCTGTCTGAAAAGATGTGGATATCTTTAGCGGATATTACCTTTTTTTTAAGCCAAGATAAGACTCCTTTATTCGCCATTATTTCCTCCTGGAACACGCTACAATGATTTGGTAGACGGAAGGAGAGCTTAAGGTTAAGCCTGTCAAAGAAAGCACCAACTCCGTCCTTAGTTTTCGAACCGTCAGTGTAGAAGTGAATCGACTCATTTTCTAAAAATGCATCGTCATTCCAGAGTGATCTGGAAGGAATGGTAACGAGGAAGTTCTTATCAAAATTGAGACGTGGGATGGTGTAGTCCGTGTTTTCGGAAGAAATTTTAAATTTATTCAGAATGGAAGCATGGCCAAATTCTTTTCTTGACCACTGTAAGGTAACATCAAGGCAAACGACTGCATTCCTACGATTTGCTTGCTAAATATATCGGAGGGTATCAGATGAATCATGATATCCAGTGCCGCAGAGGGAGTTGTACCAAGTGCTCCGCTTATGCACACACAAGCTGTACACTGGACCTTGCTTACTTGCGATTAGTAGCTTTTTGGGAGGAGTAAAAATATCATTTTATTTTTCCAGGGTAAGGCATTCGAAAGAGAAAAAGAGAACTCATTCAACAAAACATGCATGCATTTGATTCCAAATGATAATGAGCCAACTCCTAATGAAACCCATTAACCTGCTATAACAGCTAATTAGCAGATAATTACATCCTTGAAACTTCCTTAATTACAAATGCAGTCAACCACCATATAAAGGCTTCTCTAGGTTTACTCCATTTAGTAAGGTAGCATGGCCACTCCAAGGAAGCAAATTCACGGTGATCCAAAAAAGCCAAACTCAACCAATATCAAGCATAGGCATTGGTTGCATCGGTTAGGTCTTGCACTTCGAGATACGTTTTTTGAGTACACCCGAGTAACCAGGGTGAATGGAATGTGGATGTTAAGGGAAAACCGCACTCAGGGCGTAATGAGGTAAGTAGATATGTTCACTGCGCCTATCAACCATTTTTACACAACTGAACTAGATACATATGGTCCAACCTCCTTTTGGGACTTCTTTGCTTGGGTGCTTACCTCTCCTTTCAACTTTGGCTGAAGTTCTACTCATATCCCATCTTGAACACCATCGGTACTGATTTGTCAATAGCCGATGTTGCGTTCCCAGGGATCACGGTCTGTAGTCCCAAGGTAGTGAACTTTGAAAAGGTTCAGCGGTACGTCAATAGGTTGTAAGTATAAGATATGATATGCTAACTTAGTATAGATACACAATATATGTACATATATACATACCTATAAATGGGCCATCATTTATTTGTTTTAAGAAAACTTCCCGATGGTTTTAATCCTCAAGAAGTTGGTGCTGGTTTTGACTATCTCAACGCCTACACTGATCCGAATTGGGTTCCAAGCAAATATGGTTTCGAAACGACGGACAGCGTATTGGCTTACAACAACATCTCGATCTATGAAGCTGCGTTGGAAGTCAGTGCTGGATGTGAAGACTTCTTCCAACACTGCTTTTGGGGAAACAAAGAATTCCCATGCAAACAAGAGCATGACTACCTCTCATTTGTGGCTTCAACTTCATACCTCGGTCCGTGCTGCTCATTCAATTATAATCCAAAGAATGAGTCTTATGTCCCATTTGCGACGAACATCTTCGGTATGGACGGTGGCCTAAGTTTTATCGGAAGAGAGGGCTCTGAAAGAAATCTCTCTACAGGGCTGATAGTACTCGTTCATCATCCGATGGATTACACCACAGAGGCTGCTGCTTCAGTAACTATAACATCCAAATCAGAGTCATTTGTTGAGGTCATGCCAACGTATCAGAGTTCATCGATAGAGGTGCTGGAGTTGACCGAAAGGAAACGAGATTGTCTTACGTCGAACGATGTCTCCTTGAAGACCTACCGCCAAGCTGCTTGTATTGTCGCTTGCCAAGGAGAAGCAATTTTTAAGGCATGTGGGTGTCATCCGTATCACTTGCCAACTGCAAAGGATGAATTAGAAGAGAATGAATGTAAATTGAAGGATGCTGTGTGCTTTGCAGACAACTTTGGTAAGTTTCTAATGATTTATAGGGATTGATAGGAAAGACAGGACATTGCGTACGTCTAGACGAAAAACAGGAGTTCACGTCAGGGGAATGTATTGTAGATGGCACGCAAGAGGGGATGACATGTATTATAGAAGTAGATAGTAATCACTCGATTAGGGATATTATCCGTGCTTTTTTATAAGTAGAAGTCCAGATACTTGAAACGAAGACTAATAAGAAAAGACAACTATCAAAAACGGGTACTGGACTTAAAAATGAGGTTTAGGCGATGTTCAGGAATACAGTAACGTGAAGAGTTGGTGATAGAAACTACTACGCAAATGGGCCACGCTACACTTTGTCAAGAAATTGTTTAAGAATATGACTCATCACGTTGGTACCTACACGAAAAAGAGACAATAAATGTCAATGATTACTATTTTCCAGAAATCTCTGGCATAGCTAGGTTAGGTTGAGTAGGGCTATGAGGTTATCATAAGACACGCGGCACCAAGGTGGACCCTTGGTTCCCTAGGGAACCTTCACGGCAAAAAAACCTAAAGGAATGCTCCCATACACTTAATTTCCCTACAGAATTTAAAAATATCATTATTGTGGTTCAGGGACCTTACCTCTTCTAGATTATTAAAGAAGTGTCTTCCAATGTACTTAAGCCTTGGCATTCACGGAGTATGTGCGTGATGTCCTCTGAGACATGTACGTCATTGCAGTACCTACAAACATCCGTATTTGATAAACCTACTCTCATAGCATGCTTTCTTAGATTTCCTGCGGTCTATCATAGTCCACAAGGCCTTGGACAACTTATGCCCTTCTAAGTTGAACCATCTTAAATAAGCCATGTTGATTATATCACGAATAATTCCCCTAGCTACACACCTTGATGGTTTAATGGTACAATTGTGTACCTATGCGGGAGCTCTGCTCTTTTTTTAGCCAGCTCGTCGGCCTTCTCGTTGCCTTGTATGTCGCAGTGTCCAGGTATCCAACATAATTTGACACAGTAATGTGTACATAATACCTTAAGCATTGTGCGGCAATTCCTGAAGATCTCAGATTTAGTGACGCGAGACTCTAGCGCTTTTAGCGGAGTCTGACTGTCAATGTAGATTGCAATATTCTTGTCGGATATTGATCCCATCTCAAGAATTTCAGTAGCTTTAAGTACAGCTAGAACCTCAGCTTGGAACACACTGAAGTTTCACCAGAAGTCTCAGGGCCACCTGTAGGTTAATGTCCCTCGAGTATATACCTGACCCCGTGTCCCTCTGGTCTTAGAACCGTCTGTGTACATTGCAATCTCGTTGTGCATAGAGACTGTCTTCCTTTGCCAATCCTCTCCAACAGGAAACATAACTTCTATGGTGTGACAGAGTCTAATGTGCCAATGATCGTCCGATTCGTCAAGAATATCGGGAAATAATTCTTTAAGAATGGATCTATGTCCCACACTACTAGTCTTGAAGAGGCCAACATTAGTAAGCTGAAGCGCGCTGTTACCCGCTTGAAATTTTGATTTGTAGGTCTAGTGGTAAAAGATACAGAAAGCCATTGACGTTATGCATAATGCACCTATGATGGCAATGCAGGGTGTTTTGTGTACCATGGCCAACATACCCTATATATTTTTGGTATTCCTTACCTTCCACCACACAAAAGCCCCATACGTAAGAATGGGTCTGACTATAATGATGTATAGCCAGTGCATCATTGCACGCCTCAAGCCCCATTTTTTTCCCCGTAGTCCTTTTACAGATGAAAAGTGCACTATAAGCCTTGTGGACTCTTTCCTATATGTTAAGTTTCCAGTTTAGTTTCTTATCTAGCATTATACCAAGATATTGGCGCGATCTGAAAAGGAAAGCTTCACCTCTGCTAGCTTAGACAGTTTGAAGTGTGGTATCTTGTATTTTTATCATTCAAGTTGGGGAAAGCTCGGACACATTGCCAGAAATCGTACACGATGGCGCGTAGGAGTAGTAGAGGCCCTAGGACCCACAAGGAGATGCAGGATATAAATAAATTAAGTATCTTGTATTTTCTGCTTAAGAACACCAATTCTGTTTTATGCGGGTTGATGTGCAGTTCACACCCTATAGCCCATTCTCCGAGACTACTTAGAGCTGATTCCACCATTTCACTTAATGTGTCTAGGAATTTTCCCTGGACTAAAATCACCACGTCATCCGCGTAAACGGTGGCGCGTATGCCTTTTTTTTTTAGGTTGCGCCAAGGATGTGTAATCTTATTCGCAAACCTGAGTAATCGATTCCAGGAATACGCCTACGTCCTAAACACACACCCTACACACTTCAACCACTCTCCCCGCGGTACTGCCGTTAGGTATTTCTTCGCGGGGCTGGTTAGCAATTATGCTTTAGTCTCCGAGGCCGCCTCTTGGGCGCTTCTTAGGGCTTCTGCACACATACTATGAATGAGCAAATCTCCATCCACTCGCCCTCTGATTGTGTCATGTGACTTACAAGAGTTTCTGGACTTGGCAGGTTTGCTCTATCTTCCGCAAAGCGTTCGTTTGGACATTCTGGACACAGGGGCGAACTATCGTGTCCAAATCTATGGAGGTATTTCCGGTAGCCACCGTGTCCGGACTAGAATAATCGACGTGGGATTCTTTGGTCCTGATTGTCTGGTTTCCGACCCGGAAGCTGGCATATTCCACCTTTTTGCGGCTGGTTATTAGGACAGCTTCGGTCTTGTGGGCAGCTAGACTCCAACCATTCCTTTATTCTTATTACTGCCTCATCCGTGGCAGACTCCACCTCGTGTACGTGCCTGGCTACTGTAACCACTGCGATATCGTCAGCGAAGCCAATTACTTTGACTCTCTCGGGCAGTGTTAGTCGCAGAACTCCGTCGTATATAATGTTCCATAGGAGAGGTCTCAGAACCGACCCTTGCGGGACTCCCGCGAAAACACTGTAGTGCTTAACGCCATCGTCAGTATGGTATCTTAGCTTCCTATTGGTGAATTAGTCCGTGACTATCCTCAGCAGGTAGTATGGTGTATCCATCCTGGCCAGGGATCTCCTAATGAATGACCAGCTTGCGGAGTTGAACGCATTTTTGACGTCGAGCGTTACTACTGCGCAGTATTTTTTCATCCCCCATTTCCACCTTTTCCCTTGTATTGCTTCAGTTTCTATATCTACTACCGCCTTTATAGCATCGACGGTAGAGCGTGATTTTCTGAAGCCGTACTGACAGTCTGACAGGGCTCCGTTTTCCTCCGCCACCGTAAGCAGTCTTTCATAGATGATATGCTCTAGGATCTTTCCCAGCATTTCGAGCAGGCATATTGGGCGACACGATGATGGCTGTCCGGGCTGCTTATTGCCCTTTGGAAGCAGCACTAAAGCACTTCCATGGTGTTGGGAATACCCCCCCCCCCCCCCCCCCCCCCCCCATCTATGCACCTTTGCATCATTGTTAGAAAGATGTTCGGTCTCGTCTTAATAACCGCCTTGATTGTCCTATTCGGGATGCCATCCGGTCCAAGTATTTTGCTGTGTCCGATTTTTCCGCATGCCCCAAATAGACGTGATTGCCGGGATATGCTCCATGCTGATCTCCCTCGTGATGGAGACCATAGTAGTTGGTCTATGGGGGAATAAATGCTCTACTATAGTCCTTAGCATTGCCGGGCATGTTAGTTGTGGAGACCTGCTGCTTTTAAGCATCTTCATTACCACTCTATACGCTATGCCCCAGGGGTCCAATTCGGCCTCGTCACAGAGCTGTTTATCTGGCGCGTATGCCTGTGTTGCTTAGTTTGTAAGTATCCCATCGATAACTATAATAGAACCCAGAGGATGGGTAACGGATTTTCTTATTGAACTATTTCCGACAGTGGAGTTGATGTTTAATCTCTGGTATGGTTTGGTAGAAATATTAGAAGACTAGTAAGACTAGTGGTATTAAATGAGGAAGCAATAACTGGTGGGAGCAGATAAGGGACAGGTGAAGATAATATTTGGAAGTCGAATTAATTCCAAGTGAAAAATCAGCTCTGTTTTCTTTCGCATAATATTAGCTTATATCTAAGAGCTACATTTACTGTTTATCGACTTCGAAAAGGCTTTCGACAGCTTGAATCGAGATGCTATCTGGTTGGCCTTGCGCAAGAGAGGCATTCCAGAAAAACTTATAGCTATTATCGAGGCTACATACGAGGGCGGTGAGTGTCACGTCGTACACAATGGTAAGGTGTCGGAGGATTTTGAAGTCCAAAGTGGAGTACGTCAAGGGTGCATACTGTCCCCACTATTGTGCTTAGTGGCTATCAGCGATGTACTCCGTGCAGCATTGACGGAAGCTAATTATGGAATTTCTTACCTTAAACACCTAGATTACGCTGACGATGTTTGTCTACTTTCACATCGGATGATGGATCTTCATTAGATGGCCCAAAGTCTAGAAGCTGAGGCAAACAAAGTGGGGCTAAAAATAAACACAGCCAAAACAAAAGCCCTAAGCACTTCTAATACCCGCGTTCAACTTAACATTGCCGGACAGGAAGTTGAGAAAGTTAATAACTTTCTATATTTAGGAATTGTAGTCTCGGCTAATCGTGGTGGCACCGAACTGGATGTGTGCAGCAGAATCGGGAAGGCTAAAGCTGCGTTCGGAATGCTATCCAAAATCTGGAGAAGTAATGCTATCAGCTTTAGAACCAAGCTACGACTGTTCCGCTCCAACGTAGAATCAGTGCTGTTTTATGGGTGCAGTACTTGGAAGGTGGACACCATTAACACACGCAAGCTGCAAGTCTTCGTAAACAAATGCTTAAGAATCATCTTGAGGATTTTTTGGTCGAACAGCATCTCCAACGAACAACTTTATCTGAGAACGGGTCAAGAACCTATAAGCATTACTACACGTAGAATAAAGTGGCAATGGATTGGACACACCCTACGGCGCGAGACAACTCCATTGCGAAATACGCCGTGCAGTGAAATCCGCTCACTCAGGCAGGCAGAATATCGGGGCGCCTTAGGCTAATGTGGCGCAGAACAGTTGAGGAGGAATCGAGCTCTTTAGGCAGATCAAACGCGTTGCAGAACTCTGAACAAGATGGCGCGCAGGCGTGGAGAGAAGAGCTTAAGCTCTTTTAACGCAAGTACGTGACGCAAGTTGGAAGTAAAGTTAAGAAATAATTATTTTGGTGTAGTGGTTTGAAACTTTGTGGTTTCAATACATGCTTACTCCATGGGTGGTGTCGGAACTAGTCAGGGAGAATTTGCTGTGATTTTTGCATTCGATTGTAAGTTACTCTGGGTAACACTTCATTCAATTTTATTATTTATTAGAAAAACTGAATGGATATGGTTGGTGCTTGAGCGTACAACCTACCACTGCACCATGCCACTCACTTAGCTGTTTACAATAGGAACTGTTGTATTTTGTCCTAAATTGTGTGTTTCTTCATTTAATAGCATTGTTTTTAGCAATATAGGGTCACTGGTCATGCAGAATTCATGAATGGAGATGAAGATATCCCTAGTGGGAATAGCCTCACTCCCATCTATCATTTTATGTATCAATGACTGTTTGAATTTCCTTTTAGATAACTTTAAGAGCCTTAAATGTGGGCACTGTCTACCAAATTGCTTTGATGTCACATACAAAACATTGTCTTACAACACGGACTTGCGTCAGCATAACTTCTCCGTTACCAGTCTTTAGTAAGTACATACATACATATATACATTCTAATTAAAGAAGGCTTAACAGTGCATTACATTGTGCCTTATTTTAGCCTACACAATGAGCTACGTGAAGGCAGTTTCATTGGACGAGTTTATATGGCTAAGCAAGCAGTTCCATCGGTTAGAAAGGTCACTGTCATGTCTTGGATTAGTTTATTATGTAAGTATCCGAACAGATAAGGCAGACATTGTATGGTATATGAATACGTACACTTAACATTCAGTTCCTAGAATTCTTTTTCAATATACATATCAAATTGTTAACTCTGTCAATGTTACCAAATAGCTTGAACACAGTTAATCCCCTTACCACTAGCACAAGCTGATGCAAGTGTTGTACCTGCTAATAGGGCTAGAATAACTAAGCAAGTGTTCAAATCCCGGACTTCCAGCTTTAACTTATAGAATTTAGGATCTCAAACCAAAATGCAACTCAATTGTTTAACGCTTGGTTTTAAATGCTTTTGCACTGCCTCGACCCAATTGTGCATAACCAAGTTAAATAACGCCGGTAAGAGCACTTAAAGGAAACAAGGCGATAGAATTTGATGGCATTGGTACCGAAGCAGCCACGTTACTTAATAGGAATGTCCTGAATGACGGAAAATTTCACCGGCATCTGGAGAAAGGTTTATTGAAAGAGTGCGGAACTGGACGAATATTTTCATGCTTTCTGCAGTTGCCAAATTAAGCACACTAAGGAAATATTTGAAAAATATAGTGACCAAGCTAATCTCAGATCAGCCCCAGAAACATGATGCAGAGGTTTTGGTCAAACAGTATCTCTAAGGCTATATGAGAGAGCAAGTAATAAGCGTATAAATATGACTGTACAGAAACGTAGGAGGCAATCGATTGGTCATACTCCTAACACAAAATGGTAGAAGAGGATGGTCGAAGTGGAGGGACGGCAGTTGAGGATGTTCTAGAGCCGATAAACAAGACTTTTGGTTTTGCTGGCGATGTCGTACTAATATTGATGCGTCTTGCTCTCTCTTGGATGGCAAACGACTAACAAAGGCCTCGTAGGGGCAGCATCTCCCGATAGGTGCTGGTCCGCTAAGTAACGAGTAGGAGCCACTGCAGCCGAAAACCTAGCAGCCCTACTCCCACCTCCTCGTGGTGCCATCTGGGAATTTCTTCGGAAATTGCTAACGGGAGAGGTCGAATGGCGAGCTTCCTGCGCCAAAAAACAGGATAAGTGTCGGTTGGTCTGTGGCCCAGCGAGCCGCAACCATAAAAAAAATCATTGCTCCGAAATGGAAACATACGCCTCGGATACGGACTGATCATTTCTTGACGACCTTTGGCTATCGGACACGGACAACGATCGGATTCTGGAACGTTAAGACCCTCCTGGACTCACTCAAGGAAGGGCCTTATAACGCCAGATTCCTCCAATTGGAGCGCGAATTCGCACGGTATAAAATCGACATCTTACGGCTGAGCGAGATAAGATGGTACGATGCTGGGGAATACATCTCCCCAACAAAAAGCGCTGTCATGCTCTACTCTGGTAAACCAGCTGGAAGTGCACGGAGTTCTGGCGTAGGACTCATGCTAACTCCAGCAGCACGTAGTAGCCTCATATCCTGGAAACCCCATAGTGACCGGATATTGACGGCTAGGTTCCAGAGTAGAGTTAGAAAAATTACCATCATACAGTGTTATGCTCCGACTCTAGACGCGACTGAGGATGAAAAGGATAATTTTTATAGCCACTTAGGTGCCGCCTACAACCAAACGCCGAATGGGGACATCGTAATGGTAATGGGAGATCTCAATGCCAAGGTGGGTAGCGACAACACCATGCTTAAGCACGTGATGGGAGTTCACGGCGTGGGAGACCGTAATGATAACGGTGAGCGGTTTGTGGACTTCTGCAATACCAACCGCCTAGTCATCGGAGGTACGCTGTTTAAGCATAACACCTGCCATAAGATCAGTTGGGTCTCTACTGATAGGCAACGAACATCCAACCAGATCGACCACATTGCGATCAGTCGCCGCTTTAGAAATTGTCTCCTGGACGTCCGAAACAGACGTGGAGCTGACGTCGGACTAGAACGAGATCACCATCTTATGGTAGCTCATTTACGCCTTCGTACTGCATCCGTCAACAGCAACCGCTCAAACCTACTTAACATCACCAGGTTTAATATCGACAGGCTCAAGGTTCCCCAAGTGCGCCAACAGTTCAGAGACCATCATGCCTTAGAAGCATAAGCAATCAGCAGCATAGAGAACATGGATGACCATTGGAGTGCTGTGAAAAATGCTTTTGCGACTGGGGCACGCCCGTATGTCGGTAAAAAGCAGAAACACCACCGCACATGGTTTTCTACAGACACCTGGAGACGGATCGATGAGCGTACAGCAATCAAGGCTCGGATTGCAGCGGCCTCAGCAGTAGAGAGAACCGAGCTTGAAGCCCAATACCGTGCGAAAAAGAAAGAAGTGCAGCGTAGTGTGAGACGTGACAAACGTCAATATATCAACTCACTGGCCTCAAGGGCTGAAGAAGCAGCGAGTAGGTGCGACAGTAGGACTGTTTACAACATCACTAAGGAGCTCATTGGTGGTCGAAACTCCAAACAACATCCAGTGAAGAGTCTAGACGGTAACCTTCTGATTTCGGATGAGGATCAGCTCACTAGATGGAGAGAACATTTTGCTGCAGTGCTAAATCACTTAGACGACGGCGGTATAATCTTGAATTCGAATGAGCAGTTCGAAGCAACAAATTCCCGAATTCGCACCGTACCTCCCAGTAAAGCTGAAATAATAACAGCAATCAAGTCCCTCAAGAAAAATAAAGCGGTGGGTATTGATGGCATCCCTGCCGAGCTATTTCAAGCGGCGCCAAATACATCGGCAGATCTGCTGCATCCGCTAATACGGAAAGCTTGGGATAGTGAACAATTTCCACAGGAGTGGAAAAGGGGGATGATCATTAAGCTTCCAAAGAAGGGTAACTTGATGGAGTGCGGTAACTGGAGAGGTATATGTGTTCTTCCAGCTGTAGCCAAAATAATAGCTAAAATAATTCTAGAACGAATTAAAGATCATTTAGATTCAACTCTCGAAGTCGAACAGGCATGCTTTCGCGCTGGATCCTCCTGCATCGACCACATAAACACCTTACGGATCATAATCGAACAATGCGTTGAGTATAGGTCTCCGCTACATTTACTGTTTATCGACTTCAAGAAGGCTTTCGACAGCTTGAATCGAGATGCTATCTGGTTGGCCTTGCGCAGGAGAGGCATTCCAGAAAAGCTTATAGCTATTATCAAGGCTACATATGAGGGCGGCAAGTGTCACGTCGTGCACAATGGTAAGATGTCGGAGGATTTTGAAGTCAAAAGTGGAGTACGTCAAGGGTGCATACTGTCCCCACTATTCAGGTGGGGTGGTTATCAGCGATGTACTCCGTGCAGCATTGACGGAAGCTAATTCTGGAATTCGTTGGACTATGACATCTTACCTTAAACACCTAGATTACGCTGACGATGTTTGTCTACTTTCACATCGGATAATGGATCTTCATTTGATGGCCCAAAATCTAGAAGCTGAGGCAAACAAAGTGGGGCTAAAAATAAACACAGCCAAAACAAAAGCCCTGAGCACTTCTTCTAACAACCGCGCTCAACTTAACATTGCCGGACTGGAAGTCGAGAAAGTTGATAACTTTCCTTATTTAGGAAGTGTGGTCTCGGCTAATCGCGGTGGCACCGAACTGGATGTGTGCAGCAGAATCGGGAAGGCTAAATCTGCGTTCGGAATGCTATCTAAAATCTGGAGAAGCAATGTTTTCAGCTTAAGAACCAAGCTGCGACTGTTCCGCTCCAACGTAGAATCAGTGCTGCTTTATGGGTGCAGTACTTGGAAGGTGGACACCATTAACACACGCAAGCTGCAAGTCTTTGTAAACAAATGCTTAAGAATCATCTTGAGGATTTTTTGGCCGAACCGCATCTCCAACGAACAACTTTATCTGAGAACGGGCCAAGAACCTATAAGCATTACTATACGAAGAAGAAAGTGGCAATGGATTGGACACACCCTACGGCGCGAAGACAACTCCATTGCGAAATACGCTATGCAGTGGAATCCGCTTACCCAGGCAGGCAGAATAGCGGGACGCCCTAGGCAAACGTGGCGCAGAACAGTTGAGGAGGATTAAGATGCACCACCAGGAACGAAGGTGGTTCCATATTGAACCAGCTTCTCGCTTTTTCGCTTACCAGCTTTCCGGTGTTCAGAGGCAGTGTGATTATATCAGGTCATGGTCATAGTGAACACCGCGCGGGTGCCGCAGGTTTTTTCTTCACGTGAGGAACTACTTAGCGTTTTTTTTTCTTTTTCTTTTTTTGTGGCTAATACTACAACCTCCAAAATTAAACCACTATGGTCAAAAGTTCATGAAATTGACAAGTCTCATGGAAAAGAAGGTGAATACTACACCTTAATTCATTCATTTTCAATGGCCCGCTAATCCTTCATGAGGGTCGCGGGGGTAGGATGCTCAGGTGGACTCTCCATCCTTCTCGATCCTCCGCCATTGACTCCAATTCATCAGGGAGAATCCCTAAGCGGCTCCAAGAGAGATGTCGGACTTGATCCAACCATCTATTTCTGGGCCTTCCGCGAAGTCGTCTACCTGATGGTACGGCAACCATGGCGCGTCTTGGAAGCCGGTCTGGGGACATACGCACTACGTGACCAAACCATCGAAGCATAGATCGTTCCGTTCGGAGAAGTAGCTGCTCAACGTTGAGCGCCTCGCGTACTCTGGTGTTGCGCACTCGATCCCTACGAGTTATTCCAACAACACCGCGAAGGAACCTCATTTCGGCAGCTTGTATCCGCGATCTTATTCTTTCGGTCACTACCCAAATTTCATGACCATAGGTGAGAGTTGGAACATACACCAAGTTAAAAACCGATAGCTTAGCTCGAATACTAAGTTCGGCCTTCCTTATAACAGATTGGCCAAGCTCTCTCAAAATTGATCCAGCCTGACCAATTCTACAGGATAACTCGGCATTGCTCCTCCCATCACTCGTGAATAAAACCCCGAGGTACTTAAACTTCTCCACCTGCTTCAGTGGGACTCCACTAACATGCAGAGTGCACTGAATGGGTTTTTTGGAAACGACCATTACTTCCGATTTGTTCACGTTGATCTTCATTCCAGCATCATCACAAACGGCTACAAACCTTTCGAGTGCGCGCTGAAGTTCGGTTTGAGAGGACCCAAGGATGACCAAATCATCCGCAAAGAGCAGATGACTAATCCTTAGGTCTCCCACTTTGAAACATTCTCCGCCACGGCTGCGCTGCAACATCCAATCCATATATACAATGAAGAGGAGAGGTGACAAAACGCACCCCTGGCGGAGTCCAACGCCCACAGTGAAAGGTATTGATTTAATACCGTTTATCCGAACACAGCTTTTGCAGTTTGTATATAAAGACTGAATCGCCCTTAACAGGGAACCATCAATCCCATACTCCTGCAGAACACTCCAGAGTTTGCCTCGAGGAACCCTATCATATGCTTTTTCCAAATCCACAAAACAAGTGTAGACAGGTTTGGCATATTCCCAGGCTTTCTCAAGAACCATTCTGAGAGTGAACAACTGGTCGGTTGTGCTTCTACCGGGACGAAAACCGCACTGCTCATCCCCCAAACTGTCCTCAACCACAGCTCTGGAACGCTTTTCTAGCACCTTAGCGAAGACTTTTCCAGGGAGACTTAAAAGAGATATACCCCTGTAGTTGGCGCAATCTCTTTTGTCCCCTTTTTTAAAAAGAGGAACTATCACCCCCATTCGCCAATCAGCAGGTGTTTCACCGCATTCCCAGGCCACTTTAATGACACGCGAGAGCCATTGCACTCCCTCTTTACCTAAAGCCTTGAGCATTTCTGGCCGAATTTCGTCCACACCAGCAGATTTGCCAACTTTTAGCGATTTGATCGCCAAAGTTACTTCCTCTACCGTAGGACTACTTTCCGCCCAACTCTCGACCATAGGTCTGTCATCTTCGGTGCCCTGTTCGGGATTGAGCAATTCTGAAAAGTGCTCGCTCCATCTGCGTAAGATGTCCTCCTCATTGGAAAGAAGTCTACCGTCTTTGGATTTGACTCCTTCAACGATATTCAACTTTTTTCCTCTGAGTCGGCGGACGGTCTGCCAGAACATCTTATTTGCAGATCTGTGGTCACGTTCCAATTTCTCGCCAAACTCCTTCCAAGACTGTTCTTTCGCTGTTTTCACAGCTAATTTGCAAGTTCTTCGCGCCTCAGTGTACCGATTTCGAGAATCGGAGTTCCCCAAGTGAATCCACACCTTAAAGGCTCTCTTCTTCTCTCTGATGGCTTCTTGAACTCCGGGCGTTTTAAACCAAGCAGTTCTTTTCTCACCACCAGCCGCCACACCAAGCCGCTTCACTCCACAAACATCTCCCGCAGAGGCAATAACCGCTGTTGAAAACAGTTGCCATTCTTCCTCTACATTTGATGGAACAGTTGGAATTCGTTCAAACCTCTCAGATATTTGCCGCGCAAATGTCTCCCGTATCTCATCGTCCTGTAACCTCTCCCATCGTATGCGTGTAACCATCCTTGGTTTACGCTTTGGTAGGGGAGGCACTCTCTCGGTAAGATACAATTTGCACAGCACTAAGTGATGATCAGTTGACAGTTCGGCCCCTCTCAATACGCGAACATCACAAACCATTCTCTTCAGACACGATGGTACCACAAAGAAATCGATCAGCGACTTCTGCTGAAGACTCTGACGGTACCACGTGTATTTGTGAATGTCTTTGTGTGGAAAGATGGTGTTCATGATGGATAAGCCATTTTCACAACAAAAATCCAACAACCTCTCTCCGTTCGCGTTTTGATCAGGATCACCGTTCCTCCCAATCACACTCCCCCATGTCATAACATCTACACCCACATGAGCATTGAAGTCACCCATCAGGACAAAAGAATCCATATCTGCAACCTTTTCAAGGGCAACATCAACTTCATCTAAGAAAGCTGCGTACTCTGACAGAAGGTTCGGTGCATACACCTGCACCAATGCCAGAGTTGATCTTTCAAGCTTGAGCTTTAAGATCGCAACTCTCCCTCCTAATGGTATCCACTCCAATACTCTGTCTGTCAACTTGGGACTTGTGAGTATCCCCACTCCCGCCCGAGCAGACATTGAGGGTGCGACTCCTGACAGGAAGAGCTTCCACCCACCCGAAAGGACCACAGTTTTAGAACCTCTCTGCTTTGTTGAAGAAACGCCAACTATATCTAGTCGACTTTTAACAGCCTCCCCAACAAGCTCAAGATCCTTCCCTGTGAGCGATGAGACGTTCCATGTGCCTATCCTAAGTCGATGCCGTTGTCGAATCTCAGAGAGTCCATCTGTGCCCCTAATACCAAGCATAATTCATAACTCATCCAGAGAAATCATACTTCCGTACGACAAAACAAACTTTGGACTATATTCTGAAGAAAACAGAATATCGTATATCAAAGAATTGGTGTAACCTCAATCAGAATTGAATTCTTCCCGAAGAAAACACACAGAACACGCTTGATAGCTGGTTACCAACGTCACAAAAATTACAAATTTATTCCGCTAAAAGCTGGTTAAAGCAGGAAGCGAGTTCCCTATGGACGCCGGCTTTATTTTTAACTAGCGTGAATGAGCGGCTGAAAAGCGTGAAATCGAGAAGCTGATTTGTGACCACTATGGACATACCCTTAGACTTATAAAAGGATTCACAATCTAAATCGATTAAGCTGTTGCCTTTGAAAAGTAAAACTGAAACTTGCACTTGAAGTTTCCCCTTCTGCTAGTACATGACTTTGAGTTGCTCTGCCAATCTCAGAGATATTCATTCATGAGTTAAGTTCATATTCTTGCAATAAATCTTTTCTCTTTCAGCTGATCTGGGTGGTGTCTTCAACCTCTGCTTGGGCCTGAGCATAATATCCCTCGTGGAATTCCTTTACTACTTCACCTATGAATTCTACAAGAACTACAAGCTACGCGGTGTCCTTATGGACAACTGAGAAGCAAGAGAAATTAACGAACTTTCTTAGAAAGAATTAATTTTATAATTAAATCTAAATACAGCGCACTACAACAGGTTTTCTTTAAATCTTTTTCTTCTTATTCTTATGACTTATACCATCGGATTTCCTCTTCACTGCTGTCTTGTCCGTGGACTCCTCATCATCAGAACTAGCCTCACTGAAAAAGTAACAAAGAATCAGCCGCGAACTGGGAACAGAAGAAGCAACACTTACCAAACTGTCGGCAAGTTCTCAAAGATCTCATCGTACTCCTCGTCATTTTCCCGTGGCTGTTTGACTTCTTCTCTATCGTCCTCCTCTTCATCATCGTCATTTTCTGCTCCAACAAGAATACAATCATCATCCGCAGGCTTTTCTTTTCCAACTCCATTCCGAATCAACACTCGTGTCGCCTTCGACTTCACGTAGGTCTGGTACATCAAGACGCATGAGTCTGTATGGTGCACCCGCACATACCGATCCAAGCAGGCAGACACCAAGTACTTCCCGCTCTCATCCACCTGCACATCGCTTATGCTCCCAGTGAACCCCTTGTAGGTGTGGACGAAGTTCTTCATACGACGCGTGTCGAATGCCTTTAGCGCTCCCATCGTGGTGCCCGTGTAGATGTAGTTTCCCTTCGCCACTAGAGTTGCGAAATTCATCTGTTCCTCGGTTGCGTACTTCTGAACCGGCCTCCTCTGCGTACGTGTGTCGTACAGCCTGACATAGCCATACCTGGAGCAAGTGGCCACCGTATTCGCGTCAATAAAGCCCACGTCTGAGTCCCAAACGGGCACCTCCAACTGAAGAAAGTCGTTAGGCAGATTCTTTGATGAGAAGACTTGCTTCCCAGACTCCATGTCAAAGATCTTCATATTGTTCTGGCGCCCTTTGCCACCAGTGGCGACGAGCTTCCTCTCCACCTCACACTGTCGCAGGTTGGATATGTGATCGCCGGCAGACAACACCATGTCATCGAGCATCTGCAGCTTCTGAATTTTCCCTGTGCCGAACCCGGCAATGATTTGTGTGTTATAGCGGCACAAACCGACAACAGGGGTGTCCATCATCTCCATATTCGTCGTTGGCGCCAGCGTTTGGAGCGAGTAGACTTGGACAAACTTGTTCGACCGCCCGATGAGTAGTTCGGATTTGTCTGCATTTCCGAAGCCCAGCGCTGTCACACGAGAGTCTTTGTTAAGCTTGGATATGTCCTGTAGGTTCTGTTGCAAGAAAGGCTTCTCTTCGTTGGAGACGGTGATTTCTGAAAGGCAATCACGAGATTAATCGACGAAACCGGAGGTTTACAGAGGTGAACTCACTTTTCAATGAGCCTGTATGGGTGCCCACATATAGCTCATGGTTTTCTGTGTAATTTGGATTTTTTATATTTGCCGTTGTCCACTTCATCTTGAATTTCTTTGAGGAAAAACAAACCGAAGCAAGGAAAACTTTTGAAAAACACACGTGCGACTGTCTGTGGAAGTGCCAAACGTCAAAAGCGAAGAAAGTAGTAGAGGACCTGGGGTACGTTCATAGAGTGTATGTAGGCAATCATTTTTTTGGAGTTCTGAGTTTGGAAAAATTTTGAATAGTACTAAATTTTCTAATGTAGCTATAATTTTTAGGATCTCACTCACGGTTGCCGCTGAAAGATTTGAAAAAGTCGCAAAAAAGGGGTCACATAACAAAAAACAGTCGCAACAAAAACAAATAATGTAAAAATTGTAACGACGTTAGTACCCGAGAACTGCATGAATCCACTCATTTGCGGTTCTGAATCATTCGCTAAAGCACGAGCTGTCCACAGTCGTACGCATAAAGAAAATAAGCAAGTATGAATCAACACTCATGAATATTTGAAAGCGTAGTAAGCTCGCACTCAAAGCATTCACTTAATCAGCGAATTAAAAAATGTATAAGTAATTCACGAGCCTTGGAATGGTTTCAATTAGCTCGTATTGAACAAGTGTAAAATTTTCAGGATACATATTATGGAGGCAATAAAGTGTGACGATAGCTAATCATTTCTTGGAATGAAGATGAATGTGTATAAAGGAAGTGAATATTTCGAGTTGCTCATAAAACGAGCTGCTTGTTGCAGTTCTCTGGTTAGAACTCAATATTCATTGAAATGAAAAACTTAGAAACTAACATAAAAGCTTTTATTTCACAAAACAAAACAAAAACGTAAATAAATAGTTTAAGATTATACAAAAAAAAAAAATAAAATATATCAGTACAATTTCTTTTTGAACGATTGTGATGATGATAACCAAATAAATGGAATTTTTGTTGGAACAATATTTTTTTTACGAAAAAGTCTCAAAAAATGTCAAAAAATAAATTAAAACGGTCAAAAAGAGGTGCTTTTTAAGAAGTCGGATCAGTCTCTTTGCGTCAAAAGGGGGTCAAATTGCGACTAGAGTCGCATAGCGGCAACGCTGATCTCACTTTCTCACGATCAGTTTTGCGTGGTTGTATTTTATATTATTAGGTCTTTTCCCATACTGTCTCAAAACAGCGAATTTTTACGAAATTTTACAAATTTTTACGAAATCCTGTTCGAGTACACAGAAATTTGGCAGTTTTTCGCAAAAGAGAATGTTCACGAGAAAGTAAGAAATTTCTCTATGCTACGAAATTTCGTCGAAGAAATTTCTCTGAGGAGATTTAGGAACTCTGCCAAATCGCTGTAAATGTCTGTGGCCAAAGGCCAGTATTCCCATATTGCGAGGAAAAGCGAACTTTTAGCGCCTTCTGAGGAAAACGGGAAAGTGTCTCAAAAAGAGGAAAAACGTGTATTTAAAATATTATTTTCGAAATCACAAAATCTTATAAGAACAGGTCACCAAAATGCATAAGTATTTGCTGTGCTCACTTTTTCAACGAATGATTTGTTTTACCCAAAAATATAATCACGCATTGAACTATAGACGTCCACTTTTTCCTTCAATTTAAAATTATTATTACATTTTTTTTTTTTTAATGACAAATTTGTATTTCTTTTTAATAATACGTTTTTTTTTTCTTGTTAAAATAAAGGAAAATATTGTGCGGAAAATTGACTGAAAAAAGGGGAAAAAGGCAAAATGCGTAAAAAAAAAAAGTTTGAAATTTACAATCAAATTATACAATCATTCGGCGACGCCGCGACAGCCCAATTTTCACATGGGAAAATGCTTACGTCGCGATGCCGCGGAAGGCTACGCAAAATATAGAGAACATCGAATTACGTTCAATTATTTGGCGACGTCGCGACAGCTCAATTTTCTCGTGGGAAAATGCTTACGTCGCGATGCCGCGGAAGAGCAAAAAATGTGTGACACAAAGGTATTCGAACATTAAATTACAGATAAAAAAAATGTATGCTATTGGATTTTTTAAAATAATTGAAGAAACATGTGTGGTATTGAAATACATGTAGAACTCTTTACAGCAGTCTTCTAGCATCCTTAATTAAATGATATCCTAACTAGACTTAGGCAGTTTTGCCTTGTGGCCACAGATGTAGTTTCTTATTGGGTGGTGTGGTTAAGTTATTTCTCTTTATTTTTCCGCATAAAATTGAGGTTTGATGTTTTAAAAGTGGACAGTACAACGTATGAATTCTCTCAATGAAATCAACTGTGAAGTCTACAGGTCAGCAGATATCTTACTTGAGCTACTTCAACATTACTGGATCAGAGTATTGAAAAATAGAATGATGAACCCTTAACGGCCCAACGCAGCGGTTATATTCCCGAAGTGGGTTACTGGCATTGGTGTATCCAGCCTCTCGTCCTAGGGGTTGCAAAAATTGATCTGGCCCTCCCAATTAGGGGTTGTGGCGTTAAAGTGACTTCCGTACCACGTAAAAGAAGCATATACGTACACCCCTATGATGAATTTCGTTCAAATATGAATTTGTATCGTTTTTGAATTTCCAGTGTTTTCCTTATTTCGAAGGAATTCGAGGGTGTTTTGACAAGCGACCGGAATTGTAAAATGAATAGCAAATTGAATTAGTTGCATTTTGGTTGTATTTTTGTTTCCGAAAGTGAAATTGTAGCTGCAGAAATATTTTACTATGAAGCATAACTGAAAAGTGTTATCTTTTTCTGTTATAATGTACGGGAAATCATACACATTACCGTTTTTTGTTCTGGAAAATCCCATAACCTTGTTGAACATTGTTATGTACATTGCTGTATACCTTCTGCGAAACAACGGAGGCAAGCGACTAATTTCAATTGAGTTAGTACTTGCTGCTATATAGGTAAGTAATTATATTTTCTGTGGTAGGTATAAGATGTTTGCAGAACATACACATTTAAATACATTTTTGTTAAGCATATACTAATTAATAAATCTGAAAGTAAATATTTGATTCATCCATCCAAATCTTTTGTAAATCCAAAGGATTTGGACCGATTGTAGTAGATCTATTTCAAAATTTGAATTTTTTTTCAATATTGTAAAAACCATAATACTACAAAAAAATTCTCCGTTTGACAGCTGACAATAAAAAATAACACACAAATGGAAGGGACGTACCCATTTTTTTTTTGTAGAAGCTTTCTCATCGCAATACTCTCTGATGTTTGTCAGATGGTCGCGAGAGGTGGAAAGAAAATAAAACTTAAGTGTTTTCTGGGTTGCGGTTTTTAAAATCGCATCTGTAAAAATTCACCGCCATCCAAGAATTACAATGGGCTGAGCCTGGCAAAGGAGGATGACTACGATATCTACTACGGCGATTGCTACAAAAAAAACCCAAACACCATTTATTTGGATGCGGGTTCGTCATTAGAGGCAGACTTAGCAACAAGTCTTAAGTTTCCGGCATGTAAACGGATGCCGCATGATGATCCGCATTAGGGCTAAATTCGCCAACATTAGCCTTTTAAGCGCCCATGCCCCCACAGAGAAGAGTGCGATGACGATGCCAAAGATGATCTTTACGAGCTCCTAAACCAAACTTTTGAGCAATACCCTAGCCATGACGTTAAGACTATTCTGAGCGACTTTAACGGAAAGCTTAGAAAAGAAAGCGCTTTTGGTGGGACAGTCGGAAAATATGGCCCACGAGTTATCCGACAATGGAGTTATGCTAAATGACTTGCGGTGGATCCTAACATTGTAGTAGCAAGCACGTGGTTCTCTCGCCTCGGAATCTACAAGGGGACATGGCAGTTTAATGATCAGACAACCGTCAACCAAATTGATTATATTGCCATCGGTGGGTGGCACTCATCCAGTATATTGAATGTCCGCGCATTTCAATAAACTCGCTTCGATTGGGCCAACTACTTGGTTGCAGCCAAGGTACGAATCGCAAGAAACCACCAGAACTTTTACCGTACGAGTATCTCACAATCTCCAAAGATGTACTTACTTACTTATGTCCTGTATCCCCTTGTGGGTCCTAGGGCCTCTACTACGCCTACGCGCCATCGTGTACGGTTTCTGGCAATGTGTCTGAGTTCTCCCCAACTTTTCCCTAACTGCCATGCCTCCTTCTCGACTGTTCTGCACCATGTTCTCCTCGGACCGCCAGGTCTTCTGTCATCCTGAGTTAGAGGGTTCCATTGCATAGCATGGTTCGCTATGGAGCTGTCACCCTTACGGAACGTGTGACCAATCCACTGCCACTTCCGCCGTTGGATGGTTGTGCCTATTGGTTTCTGACCAGTTCTCTCGTAAAGGTGTTCGTTAGAGATACGATTAGGCTAGAAAATCCTTAAGATATTGAGCAGGCACCTATTAACAAACGTTTGCAGCTTTCTGGTGATAGTAGTGGTCACTCTCCGTGCTGCAACCATGTAAAGGCACGGATTCAACGTTGGAGCGGAACAGTCTTATCTTGGTGCTCAAACTGATCGCATTGCTTCGCCATATTTTGGCTAACATCCCGAACGCGGACTTTGCTTTGGCGATCCAGTTGGCTATATCCAGTTCGGTTCCACCATCGGTCGAGACAATACTCCCAAGATATTGAAAATCCTCTACTCTCTCTACCGGTTGTCAAGCAATGCATATTTGAGCCGATGAGTTAGTTCCAAGGCTGATCATTTTAGTTTTTGCCGTATTAATGTTCAGCCCGACGACGCCTGCCTCCCTCTCCACATCTGCTGTCATTTGGTGGAGGTCCATAATTCTGTGAGAGAGTAAGCATACATCGTCAGCGTAGTCAAGATGTTTCAGTTGAGATGTAAGAGTCCATCGAATTCCTCCGTTTCCCGTCGACAAAACTGCATGAAGCACATCGCTAATCACCAATAGGAATAATATTGGTGAAAGGATACAGCCTTGTCTTACCCCACTTTGGATCTCAAATTCCTCAGACAACCTCCCCCTGTGCAGAACGTGACATTTGGAGCCTTCATATGTAGCTTTGATAATAGCAATTAGTTTATCGGGAATACCTCTCCTGCGTAAGGCACGCAAAATAAACTCCCTGTTGACACTATCGAACGCCTTCTCAAAATCGATGAACAGTAGGTGCAGTGGCGATCGATATTCAACACACTGTTCGATGATAATCCGCAGGGTGTTGATGTGGTCGACAGGAGGATCCAGAGCGGAAACCTGTTTGTTCGGCATCGAGTGTGTCTTCGAAATGTTGTTTGATTCGCTCCAGGATGATTTTAGCTATTATCTTAGCTACAGCAGGCAGCACGCAGATACCCCTCCAGTTTCCGCACTCCATTAAATTTCCTTTCTTTGGAAGCTTGACGATCATTCCCTTTTACCACTCGCTAGGAAAGCTCTCAGCTTTCCAAGCTCTCTCTATAAGTGGAAGCAGAAACTCAGCCGATGTTGTGGGTTCTGCTCGTAAGAGCTCTGCTGGAATACCGTCAAGTCCTACCGCCTTGTTGGTTTTGAGTGACTTGATCGCGGCAATGACCTCATCTTTACTGGGAGTCGTGGTGCGTATTCGGGAACTTCTCACCTCGGGCATCTCAGTTTGATTTGGGAGCATATCGCTAGCGAATACACGGTTTAAAACCGTAGCAAAATGCTCTTTCCATCTTTTGAGCTGGTCCTCATCCGAAATGAGCAAGGAACCATCTAGGCTTTTCACTGGGTGTTGGCTGGAGCTGCGACCACCTGTCAGCTCTTTCGTGATTCTGTAGACAGTTCTGCTGTCGCACCTCCGTGCTGCTTCTTCTGCTTCTGTAGCCAGCGCGTTGATGTAGTTGCGCCTATCACGTCGCACGCTACGCTGAACTTCTCTCATCTTCATGCGATATATGGACTCTAGCTCGCTTCTCCCTGCTGCTGGGGTAGCTGCAACGCGAGCTTTCAGCTGTTTTCATTCGTCAATCAGCATATAAAGTGGCGTTGTACAGGAGGACCAGAGCAGTTGCGAGCTCTACGAGCAAAGGGGAAGGGAATAGCATCGAATTCTCAGAAGAAACAGGAAGGAGCATAAGAAGCGCTCGATCGAGGATATACTTACTTACGCTACAGTCCGAGGTGGACCTAGGCCTTAACCAACAAACCTCTCCAGCCAACACGGTTACGAGCCAGCTGCCTCCAGTTGTGCACGCCAAGTTGGTTGAGGTCCCCCTCCACTTGTTTGCGCCACCTACCGCGAGGTCGTCCTCTACTGCGCCGTCCATCCGGGATGGATTCGAAGACTTTCTTGGCGAGAACGTTGGGTTCCATCCACTCTACATGACCCAGCCATCTTAGTCGCTGTATGTGAACTCTTCTGGCTAAGTCGATGTTCTTATATAGGCCGTATAGTTCGGCATTGTACCTTCTCCTCCACTAACCGTCTATGCAGACGGGACCAAAGATCGCTCGAAGAACTTTTCTCTCGAAATAACCAAGGGCATCCTCATCCGGTTTTGTCAAAACCCATGCCTCTGCACCATACAGCAGGACTGGGATGATTAGTGTCTTGTAAAGAGTTACCTTGGTAGTTCGAGATAGGGCTTTGCTACTCAATTAGCCCATAGAAACAGCGATTGGCAATAGTAATTCTTCGTGTGATCTCCCTAATGATGTCATTTGTGGAGTTCACCATAGAGCCTAGGTAGACAAAATCCTTTACTACCTCAAAACTATATCTGTCTATCGTTGCGTTCTGTCCAAGACGCCGATTTTGGGTGTCCTTTTTGTAGGCAGCATATATTTTGTCTTGCTTTCATTGACCGCTGGACCCATCTTTGCTGCCTCGATCTCAATAATCTCAAATGCACCATTGACTGTCCGCTGAGTTCTTCCGATTATGTCAATGTCATCGGCATAAGCGAGTAGTTGTAACAGATTGTACCTCCGGTATTGGTTTGTGAGTTTCGTTCAATTCTCTCAAATACTATGTTAAAGAGATCGCATGATAGCGCGTCACCTTGTATAAGACCTTTTTTGGCATCGAACGGTTCGGTGATGTTCTAACCAACTTTGATGGAGCAGCGAGAGTTCTCCATCGTCATTCTGCACAAATGGACGAGCTTGGCAGAAATGCCAAAACTAGACATGGCTCTGTATTACTCGTCTCTATACACGCTATCATAGGCAACTTTGAAATCGATGAAGAGATGGTGGTGATCGATGATATACAGAGGCTAAAATGCACGAATAATATTCGAAAATTCTATCAAAAGGTAAAAAAACATTCCAAGGCTTTAAAGTTAAAAAGAAGCCTACAAGAACGGAGATGGGTACCTTTGCATCGAGGTCATTCTGATTCAGTAGTTTCGTTAAAGAAGTCTCACTTCAAAAATTCAAATATTTTTAAGCCCTCCAAACTTTATTTATATATATCTCTATTTAAATTTGCTTTAATTTGTTTAGTTAAAAACTTTTAATAGTGATAGAAATTGCAAATAACTTTATCAAAGTTTTAACACGATTGCTTTCAACTTCAATACTTCTGTCCCGTCGGAGTGATGATCAACTCATTAATCGTTACATGCTCAGGAGAAGCAATGATAAACAAAATTGCTCTAGAAATATCCTCCACTTGCAATATAGCTCTGGAACCCATAATCCTATCAGCACATGGATGCTTCGCTGAATGTGCTATATCTGTCTTCACCAAACCTGGGCTGATACTCTGTTTAAAATACACAATTATGCATCTACGGATACGTCAACAGTGCGAATTTAACTCACAGAAATCCTGATATTCTTCTCACTAACCAATTCTTGCCTCAAAACTTCAGTTGTTGCTCGTAGAGCATGTTTCGATGTCGGATACAGATTATACGTCAAGGAAGCAAGACTCGCCGGAATAGAATGCCCTAGGATGCTGTTCACATTAATAATATGGCACTCTTCTCCGTCTTTTGCCTTCATCAGTCGATACGCCTCCTTGGTGCAGAAGACATTTCCCATGAGATTTACCTCAATCAACTCCTTCAGTCCGTCTTCGTTGCCTTCAGTTAGTATTCCGGAAAATTTCAAAATTCCAGCGTTATTAATGAGGATGTTCACTTTAGAGAATTTCTCTTCGATCGACTTGAAAGCGGTTTTGATTGATTGCAAGTCGGAAACATCGCACTCGTAAGGATGGAATGATCCCTGTTCGTATTTAAGCTCATCTTTAAGTTTTTTCATTTTATTTAGACGTCGGGCTAGACCAATGACCGTCAAGCCGGCAGCAACAAGATCTTTAACTATGGCTGAACCGATACCGGAACTTGCACCGGTTATAACAGCGATTTTACCTGACCAGCGTTCCATTTGAAATTGAACTAAATGGGAGGAGAAGTAACAGCTTCAGCAGTTGAATAAACACTGGCATTTTTAATGCATCAAAGAGATATGTCTTCCATTGCATCCAAGCGGACGTCGATCTTAATTACGTAAGACAAGTTTAAAATTCATTTTGTCGAAATGCATTATGTGATAGTTGTTCTTTAGATTTATGTAATAAAATAACTTTTGGGATATATTGTGGGCAAATAAATTATTTTATTGAGAATTAGATGTAAAAAAGAATATACACTCGTAAATGTGTCCAGAGAAAAAAAAAATGGTGCACAGAACTCTCATGCGTTGGAAGTGATACTATTTATCATCTTTTATTGTAAGCATAATTAATTGCAATATACCACAAAAACATAAAATGTTATCAGAACAGTGTTTGAGGTCGATTCGTAAACACCGTAACATATAAATGCTCGGTTATTAGGCATTAGTCAAAAGCGGGAACGTCATTTGTCGTACACATTCAAATTAATCATTAACCTAGTCACCATGTTATAGAGCATATCGTCACTGGGTGTGTAAATCTGCTATGTGCAGTATTTTACGGGAGACCATAAGGAGTTCAGTTTACTCAACGATCGCTATGATATCAATATCATTAATTTATATCTTTTATATCTAAATATATTTCCACGGGTCTGGGCCTAGCTTCTCGCAATCACCCGTGCTGTATGCGTTATATTTCTTCGCACGAAAGGAACGGACCTACAGTTAAATGCCGTATCCAGAGGACAATTTGTTTTTGAGAAGTTTTCTGGTTTCTCGACAAAAATGTACTCTCGGATATTCGTCAGACGTTCGCAAGAGGTGGGACCGTGAAAAATGTTCTTCATGTTTTCTGGAATTCGAACATGGAACCTCACCCGCAGTGGTCCGACCCACTATCCACTGCATGAAGTTCACGGTGCCAGACAGCGCTTTGTCTCCACCTGTACTTAAGAGCCTCGAATTTTCCGTGGGACAAGTCCCCTTTCGCACCCGTACAGTTGTAGGAGTACTTAAAGGTATCAATATACACAAATCCGCTTGTCTAGATGGTATATCCCCCATAGTTCTGATGGCTTACCTCACTGAGAAGTGGAACCAATCTCTCCATCACTTCGGCGAAACAAAGATGGTTTTATGTTGAAAATGCGTGCATATGGCATCGATGAGTCTCTTCTTCAATGGATTAGAAATAACATTTCGGGCCGTTCAATACAAGTTGTCTTGGATGGCTTTAAGTTTGCAATTCACCATATAAATGCTGGTATTCCCCAGGGATTTTGTCTATGACTATTTTTCTCGTTTTTATAAATGAGCTCTTGTCCGCAACTTCTAATCTAATCTATTCTTTCGCTGATGACAGTACTCTCAGTTTTTCATATTCGTTCCCTATCTCACGTTCCTGGTCTTCGGCTGTAGAACGTCAACGTACGGATATATTAAACATATTAAATTCCGACCCAGACAGCATAACCAAATGCGCGTCTACCAATAGAATTGAATTTAATGCATTTAAAACACAATGCTGTCTCCAGTCTCTCAAGCAAAACCAAAACCTTCAAAAATTGTCCATAAAAGGTGCTTGTATCGCTGAATCCGAAAGGCTTCCCATTATGGATATACTTACTTAGATCCTTTAACCCCTCGGGGGGCATAGGGCGTCAACCACGCCTGTGCGCCATCGTGTTCGAAGTTCTGCAACGCGTTCGAGCTGCCTCCAACTCATTCCTAAAGAGCTCGATTCCTCCTCAACTGTTCTGCGCCACGTTTGCCTAGGGCGTCCCGCTATTCAGCCTGCCTGGGTGAGCGGATTCCACTGCATGCCGTATTTCGCAATGGAGTTGTCTTCGCGCCGTAGGGTGTGTCCAATCCATTGCCATGTTCTTCTTCGTATAGTAATGCTTATAGGTTCTTGGCCCGTTCTCAGATAAAGTTGTTCGTTAGAGATGCGGTTCGGCCAAAAAATCCTCAAGATGATTCTTAAGCATTTGTTTACAAAGACTTGCAGCTTCCGTGTGTTAATGGTGTCCACCTTCCAAGTACTGCACCCATAAAGCAGCACTGATTCTACGTTGGAGCGGAACAGTCGCAGCTTGGTTCTTAAGCTGATAACATTGCTTCTCCAGATTTTAGATTGCATTCCGAACGCAGCTTTAGCCTTCCCGATTCTGCTGCACACATCCAGTTCGGTGCCACCGCGATTAGCCGAGACCACACTTCCTAAATAAGGAAAGTTATCAACTTTCTCGACTTCCAGTCCGGCAATGTTAAGTTGAGCGCGGTTGTTAGAAGAAGTGCTCAGGGCTTTTGTTTTGGCTGTGTTTATTTTTAGCCCCACTTTGTTTGCCTCAGCTTCTAGATTTTGGGCCATCAGATGAAGATCCATTATCCGATGTGAAAGTAGACAAACATCGTCAGCGTAATCTAGGTGTTTAAGGTAAGATGTCATAGTCCAACGAATTCCATAGTTGCCTTCCGTCAATGCTGCACGGAGTACATCACCAAAAACAATAGTGGTGACAGTATGCACCCTTGACGTACTCCGCTTTGGACTTCAAAATCCTCCGACACCTTACCATTGTGCACGACGTGACACTTACCGCCCTCGTATCTAGCCTTGATAATAGCTATAAGTTTTTCTGGGATGCCTCTCCTGCGCAAGGCCAACCAGATAGCATCTCGATTCAATCTGTCGAAAGCTTTCTCGAAGTCGATAAACATTAAATGTAGCGGAGACCTATACTCAACGCATTGCTCGATAATGATCCGTAAGGTGTTTATGTGGTCAATGCAGGAGGATCCAGCGCGAAAGCCTGCCTGTTCGACATCGAGAGTTGAATCTAAATGTTCTTTAATTCGTTCTAGAATTATTTTAGCTATTATTTTAGCTACGGCTGGAAGAACGCATATACCTCTCCAGTTACCGCAATCCATCAAGTTTCCCTTCTTTGGAAGTTTAATGATCATCCCCCTTTTCCACTCCTGTGGAAATTGTTCGCTATCCCAAGCTCTCCGTATTAGGGGATGCAGCAGATCTGCCGATGTATTTGGCGCCGCTTGAAATAGCTCGGCAGGGATGCCATCAATACCCACCGCCTTGTTCTTCTTGAGGGACTTGATTGCTGTTATTATCTCGGTTTTACTGGGAGGTGCGGTGCGAATTCGGGAATTTGTTGCTTCGAACTGCTCATTCGAATTCAAGATCATACCGCCATCGTCTATGTGATTTAGCACTGTAGCAAAATGTTCTCTCCATCTAGTGAGCTGATCCTCATCCGAAATCAGAAGGTTACCGTCACGACTCTTCACTGGATGTTGTTTGGAGTTTCGGACACCGATGATCTCCTTAGTGATGCTATAAACAGTCCTACTGTCGCACCTACTCGCTGCTTCTTCAGCCCTTGAGGCCAGTGAGTTGATATATTGACGTTTGTCACGTCTCACACTACGCTGCACTTCTTTTTTCTTCGCACGGTACTGGGCTTCAAGCTCGGTTCTCTCTACTGCTGAGGCCGCTGCAATCCGAGCTTTGATTGCTGTACGCTCATCGATCCGTCTCCAGGTGTCTGTAGAAAGCCATGTGCGGTGGTGTTTCTGCTTTTTACCGACATACGTGCGTGCCCCAGTCGCAAAAGCATTTTTCTCAGCACTCCAATGGTCATCCATGTTCTCTATGCTGCTGATTGCTTCTGCTTCTAAGGCAAGATGGTCCCTGAACTGTTGGCGCACTTGGGGAACCTTGAGCCTGTCGATATTAAACCTGGTGATGTTAAGTAGGTTTGAGCGGTTGCTGTTGACGGATGCAGTACGAAGGCGTAAATGAGCTGCCATAAGATGGTGATCTCGTTTTAGTCCGACGTCAGCTCCACGTCTGTTTCGGACGTCCAGGAGACAATTTCTAAAGCGGCGACTGATCGCAATGTGGTCGATCTGGTTGGATGTTCGTTGCCTATCAGTAGAAACCCAACTGATTTTGTGGCAGGTGTTATGCTTAAACAGCGTACCTCCGATGACTAGGCGGTTGGTATTGCTGAAGTCCACAAACCGCTCACCGTTATCATTACGGTCTCCCACGCCGTGAACTCCCATCACGTGCTTAAGCATGGTGTTGTCGCTACCCACCTTGGCATTGAAATCTTCCATCACCATTACGATGTCCCCATTAGGCGTTTGGTTGTAGGCGGCGCCTAAGTGGCTATAAAAATCATCCTTTTCATCTTGAGTCGCATCTAGAGTCGGAGCATAATACTGAATGATGGTAATTTTTCTAACTCTACTCTGGAGCCTAGCCGTCAATATCCGGTCACTATGGGGCTTCCAGGATATGAGGCTACTACGTGCTGCTGGAGTTAGCATGAGTCCTACTCCGGAACTCCGTGCAATTCCAGCTGGTTTACCAGAGTAGACCATGACAGTGTTTTTGGTTGGGGAGATGAATTCCCCAGCATCGAACCATCTTATCTCGCTCAGCCCTAAGATGTCTATTTTATACCTTGCGAATTCGCGTTCTAATTGGAGGAATCTGGCGTTATAAGGCCCTTCCTTGAGTGAGTCCAGGAGGGTCTTAACGTTCCAGAATCCGATCGTTGTCCGTGTCCGATAGCCAAAGGTCGTCATCAAATTATCCGTCCGTATCCGAGGCGTTGGTTTGCGTTTCGGAGCAAGATTTGTTTTTACGGTTGCGGCTCGCTGGGCCACAGACCAACCGACACTTATCCTGTTTTTTGGCGCAGGAAGCTCGCCATTCGTCCTCTCCCGTTAGCAATTTCCGAAGAAATCCCCAGATGGCACCACGAGGAGGTGGGAGTAGGGCTTACTAACAGAGCTGCTAGGTTTTCGGCTGCAGTGGCTCTTTCTCGTTACTTAGCGGACCAACACCTATCGGGAGATGCTGCCCCTACGAGGCCTTTGTTAGTCGTTTGCCACCCCATTATGGATATGTGCACCAATAACCATCTTCGATGGAACGATCACATATTCGAGGTCGCCGAAAATGCTGATGCCTGCGATTCCTTAAACGGTGCAAGAAATATTTTACTCCTGGTCTGGCCTTAAACTTAAAAGATCTGTGTTTTCTTCCACTCTCTCGAGAATCTCTAACAAAATTTACAGCAGTATTATCAAATGCGACATACAGCTACACCGCGACATAGAGTATAAATGAGACGTACAAATATTTTCCCCATATTCATTAATTCTTCCATCGACTAATGAAAAAAAAAAGAAAAAACAAACTCTGCGTTTGTGTTTCTTGTGGTTGAGTGATTAGAATTAAATTTCAAACCTGTGGTCAATTGAGATCACATTAGATCCAAGTTGTTTGCATATTTCTAATTTGCAAACATGTGTGTTCGCAAATGATTACAAAAGTATTACAAAAATGTGGCATGTAGAAGATTATTCGTTTAATACGGATAGTGCACGCATGCGTAAAGGAAAGTTGAATTTCATTTTAAAAATATAATAGAATATTAGATGCATGCTTTTGCTGTCACAAATATGTATGTGCTTAGAAAACTAAAAACAAATTGCATTATTAGAAGCAACTTATGAGATAATGCTATTTCACTGCAACTTCATTAACAGGAGACTAATAGAAAGCTCTCTTTCAATCCCAACAAAATGGTAATATAGTAGTAGAATCACAGTCGGTGATGAGAATATTGCTGAGAACGAGCAAATCAATAGTGACGATGACAGTCAAGATTTCCGTCAACCCGATTAAAATGAAGTGAGGATATAGATCAAGAGCTCGCAGATAATTTTGGACGCGAGAGGTAACGGAATGAATCCTATGTTAATATGTTGCATTGATGCCCAATATTTGAGATATGCTCGTCTGTCAGCTAAAGGAAATAAATGTATATTGAAAATGCCGCTAATTTCAAAACAGTAGTAATAGGCCTAACGCTTGAATGTACTAGTACATTATAGAGTACGACCCCTTCAGTAAGAATACATGTGTCCAAGACGTCTTTAGTGTAGCTAAAGCCCTGCCAGACACGATAGAACCGCGTACAAAATTCTCATTCGTTCAAATATTGGGCATCAAGGCAACGTATTAACATAGTATTCATTCGGTTACCTCTCACGTCCAAAATGAGCTGCGGGCTCTTAGACTAATAGCGATATCTAAACTCTAACAAAGCTGAGGGAGCCGACGGCCTTGCCACCGAACTTTTCAAGGCAGGAGGAGATGAGTTGGCAAGGAGCATGCACCAGCTCATCTGTAAAATCTGGTCGGCCGAATGTATGCCCGATAAATGGAACCTCAGCATCGTTTGTCCGATCCTGAAAAAAAGAGACACTCTGAACTGCGCCAACTACAGAAGTATAAGTTCTTTCAATATCGCATATAAGATCCTGTCTGCGTGTGAACTCCTAAAACTGATCGTCAACAATCTGATAGGTCATTATCAGTGCAGTTTCATGCCGGCAAAGTCTTTTATTTTTAAATTGGCTGTTGTTCTAATAATGTGTTTAGGCTATCTATTATCACCATTACATGAGATAATTGTAAAAAAATTATTTATATTTACCGGCTCAATTATTTTCCCAACGTCGTCGCAGTTTATGAATTCTCCTGCTTGTGCGCGCTGTTAAATTTGAAGGGTCACAAACATAAAGTAAACCAATTATTACTGCTTAGTGCACTCCACTATTGATTTGGTATTGTAGTGTAGCGTTCGAGGCGCTACGATTTTAAACGATGGGACACGGTGTCGTAAAGTAAAGACGCACACACGCTTGATCTTTATAAAACCCTTTATTATTTCCCAATATACAAAATTAAATTCTGTGATGGCGGCGTGGGCGCCGTGGCGTAAGTGGTTAGTGTGTCGGATAATTACGCATGAGGTTCCAAGTTCGAATCCCAGAAAATACAAAAAAGTTTTTTCACGGTCCCACCTCTCGCGAGCATCTGACAAACATCCGAGAGTATTGTTGTCACGAAAAAGCTTTTCAAATCGCCGTTCGGATTCGGCATTAAACTGTAGGTCCGTTCCATTCGTGTGAAAAATATAACGCACATAACATGAGTGGTTGCGAGAAGCTAGGCCCTGTCACTTTAAAGAGCTGTTGCGCCAAATATGTGTATTTGTATGGCGGCGAGGATGTTTGGTCGGCGGTGGTTGTTGTTCTCCTCGAAGTCGACTGCCAACTGCGATGTCCTTTGTTAGGTCACGTAGGCTCAACTGCTCGGTACACACTTTCGTGTTTTGAGCGCACGTCGGTGGTAAAATCGTGGGGTTCACACTTTTTGGTGTTCGGTGCAGCTTCGTATCACCACACCTCGATGTCGCTGTGAAGTTCGTCCCCCACAGTAGCATCGACAAAACGAATTGAAACAACGCCACCTATGCGCCAAACCTATTAGCGTGTCAATCGTTTCACTCCGTATTTCACCTTCACCACAATCATCAATCCATCGCCCAGTGACATCCAGCATGTTTTAGAACCTCTTGTATTTGGTACAAATATACTGACCACAACCACCGTCGACACAGTTGATAATAAGGTGAATACAGCGACTAAAAGAGAGATTCGAATACAGATGAAAATAAACGATATTGTGATTGAAAGTAAATTTGTAGAGACCGTTTAATTTGAAATAAACAGAGATTAAAGTGATTCGAATATTATGTTAAAGTGAAGTTGATCAATGTTAATAAATAAACATTTGAAATACACAAATGACGGTTTTATTTGTACGAACCCCAGCAAGAATATTACAGTATGTATGTAGGTCGGTGGCGCTTCGTGCGCCTTCTTACTACCAATAGCGAATTAAATGCCAATTTGAAAGTCTTCAGTAATTTATTTCGAACGAAAAAAACTGTTACAAAAACAAACAAAAAAAATACGAATGAAACTTCTTGAAAAAACAAGCAAAACTTCTTCTTGAAGAATCTTGCTTGAAGCAATCCTCTTGAATAGGATCTTGAATTGGGAATGAAACACTCGAAAAGATGAACAAAACTTCTTGCTTGACGAAATTTTCTTCAATAGGAATCTTGAATTCCGGTTTCTTGGAAAACGAACCGTTGCACAAGGATCTTGAATTGGCAAATTTACAGCCAAGAAGTCGGTGAATTGTTAAAGAAGGAATCACGGGGAACAGGATCGCTTGGTATCGATTCTCAGTGTACCTTAAATTCGGACGCATGCTTGAAAACATCAAAATCCTAACTGGAAGCAAATTTTCGAGTTCTGCTGTAAGAATATCTTGAAGAAAATGCTGTGATGTGTGAATATTCTCCCAAAATATAGCTTTTTAACTTAATATGAATCTGTTAGTTTTCACACGAGTTTATTTTATTCATTACAATTTTTTTAATGACAGTTGGCTCGCTTTTCATTCGCGTACTTTTGCTTAGATTTTCCGCTCTCTGAGAGCTTTTACTATGTCATATTTGACAATTGATTAGTTTTTGACTCGGAAAGTACGCGAACGGACCGACCTACTATTAAATTTAATAAGCTATAATTAAAAAAATAATCTCTACATCTATAAAAGAGAACGCATTTTTTCTGTTTATCCGCGAATAGGGAGTAGGTCTGTACCGGTACCTCAACAATATACTCGTATATATCAATCGATTTGTCGTAAGAAGAGGAATAATTTAGGAGTAATTTTAGTATCCTAAATCCGTTATTGGGCTCCTAAACCCATTTTATATGTTTTTTAACTGAGAAAACAATTTGCCTATGCTTTACACACATATGACTTCGAAATGGCCGAACTGGTTTGAATATGACTTAATTCTTCGATTAGAACATTTCCTACTGAAGAGATTGAGGTATAAATCATTATTCTATGATTCTTATAACAGAAGTAATAAGCAAAAATATAATTATTTGAAATATAAAGATATCACAGATATGCGTGGATCATTGCAATCAATGGCCAGCCAGTGGAGTGCACACATATTCATGTTCTTCAAACAAACTACAGTACATCGTATAAAAGGAAGTCCCCAAAACTAGAATGACTGCTCAAATCTCGAGAACCACTGAAGGGATTTGGATGCGGTTTTCCGCATCAACGCACAACTGCGGTTTGAACTTTCCTTTCAACTTAGGTGGCATTTTGCTATCACAGAAGATAGCGGAATTTTCTCGCCACTTCATCCACCCTACGCTTACGCGATGACTGATGTCGTCATCACAAGTTATTGATCATAGATCCCAAATATTTGAACTTTTCGCACTTGGGAAGCACTGTTCCATTTAAATAAATGTCTGGAATAGGCCTGAGTGGATCAGATAACGGGCAGCACAAGTACTCTGTCTTTTTTGAACTAATGCGATACCCATTTCCCTCCAGAGCGTCCCACACATCAAATGCTCGTTGCAGGGATGTAGGATCCTCACTTATGATGGCTCCATCGTCAGCAAAGAATAACTGATGTACCTTGGGGTCTATCACTTTACCTTCAAGCAGATAATCAAGGACTGTAATAAAGAGCAAAGGACTTAAAACGCTTCCCTGGTGCACCCCGACTTTGATTGGGAACTCTTGTCTTTGCTCCTTCGTACATGTCCATTATCATCTGTACATAGATTTGTGGAACCCCTCGATGTCTTAGCGCCACCCATATCAGATCTCGTAGTTGTCTGTCGAATGCCTTTTCAAAGTCAACCAATACAATATGCAAATCCCTTAAGGAATCACGATGTTTTTCCATTATGATCCTTATACTTTGGATTGCATCTGTGGTTGATTTACCCGAGACAAACCTGCACTGATCATCAGATAGTCGTATTATTTTTCGCAGTCGACCACCTAATACCCGCTCAACGATCTTCATGGTGTGTGACATCAGCTTGATCGAACGGTAGTTATCACAGTTTCGCGTATCACCCTTCCCTTTGTATACAGGGAGAAAGTAACTTTCCCTCCATTGATTCGGCATTGGTTCACCTCTCACGAATTTGGAGATGAGAATTCTGAGCCATCTGAACCCGATGTCTACCATCTTTTTCCAGAACTCAGAGGGCATCTCGTCTGGCCCAACCGCTTTTCGTTTTTTGGAGTATTTGACGGCTTCACTAACTTCTCCGACTGTAATGTAGGGTATTTCTTCACAGTTAGGGGTGGCTCTTGGAAAGTATAGCCGGGGAAACTGTTCATTTAAAAGTTCTTCACAATACTGCCGCCACATCTGCAGAATTTTCTCGTCATCCACAAGAAGCTGGCCATGAGCATTGTTAATGAACTTTGGCGAACGAATATCCTGAGCATTCCTCCTTCTTTGGGCGGCTATTTTGAAGATGGTTGCGCTCTTGTTCATATTGTGTCTTCGCAGCTCTTGGATAGCCTGGTTTCCATCAACAACCGGGGAAGATATTTTCTCCAGCTCCCGATACAGGCCCTCCGTACTCTCTGCTTGAAGCTGGGCGCACTTCTCTTCGCTTTTTTCTTGCAACATCTGTATTCCATTTCGAGGGGAACTTTTTCGTCTCTATTATTAGAGGGGCACTTTGACCAAGCTTTGAAAGCCGCTTTCTTCTCATTTATCACTTTCTTAGCTTCATCACTCCACCACCATGTTTCTTTGGCGTGTTGATGGTGGTATTTTGAAGCTCCTAGCAGTGATTTGGCCTTCTTTAAGCAAGTTCGCTGTAGGGAATCCCACATATTTTGTGCTCTGCACTCTTCATCCTCATTTCCGTTGATGGTGTGAGAGAAGTAATTTTTCATTACGAAAGTAAAAGGCTCGCCTTTTTCTTTGTCCAGATTGTACCACTTGATTTTCTCAGAGACCCTTGTTTGTTTGCTTTTCTTCGGTGTTTCCATAAAAATTTCTGTTAGCAGGAGACGGTGTTGCCGAGCGATTGCCTCTCCCAGGATCACTTTGCAATCTTTTACCAAATGGTAGTCAATCTGAGATTCATCTCCACCACTGCTGTAAGTGATCAGGTGTCGACTTTGTTTGATGAACATGGTATTTACCACGATAAGACTGTGTGATTTGCACATGCTTAGGATGTCTTCACCAGGAAGGTTCCTGGTGCCATATCCTAGTCCTCCATGGCAGTCTTCAAAGTCTTCGTTTGACTTCCCGACATGTCCATTCAAATCTCCTCAAACAAGCAGAAACTCTTCCTTTGGGATGTTCTTAAGGAGATTGTGGAAGTCTAGTCAAAATGCATCTTATCCCTCTGATTGCAAGCAATTTGGGGAGCATATGCACTGACAATATTCTACACCTCTTCTTGTATTACTAGTTCGAGACACATTAAACCGTCGCTGGACTTCGAAATGCTCAGGACGTTACCAAGTAGCTCTGAAGCAAGGATGATACCGATTGCGTTCCTAGCCTTTTCCGTTCCGTAGTAGAACACCTGTAATTTTTTGTCCTAACGTCCAAGAAGCGAGCCCGATTTCCGGAGTTTTTCCAGTTCGTCTCTTGGACACACAAGGTATCCATCCGCCTTCTATTCATCATCTCTTCCAGATCATAACTTCGACCGGGTATGCTTCCAACGTTCCAACTCGCGACCCTCAAAATTCGTCCAAACTGTTTCATTACTTTTCTAGACCCCGGAATCCGTATAGCTCTGATCCGAACATTTCTGTTCGGTCCACGATCAGTACCATGCACAGCGGTGGTGGTGCCTGGCGGGGTAGTGCCTTTCCTTTTTGCAAGTATTACCATAATGATACAGTTTTGCAATATTACCATATTGCGATGGTGTTTGTTGTTTGACACGTGCATGCTCCTGTTTTAGTATTGTTTGATCTTTCTTCTATGACACCGGTGATCTCCAGTCGTGTCAACCCACTGACTCGCATGCACACTTGTGGGAGGCTTTTTAAGGTAGTATATGTGTCGCTAGGCTCACTTGGGTGTTATATTGGCTAGATTTGATTTGTCCCCTTAGTCGCCTTTTACGACAAGCGCTAGTTGTTGGGGGCGCTGCGGTGATATTCTTAACCCGTCCCTGCAGCAGAGGATATCGCTGCAATAGTGCGTGTATGTAAGTATATGGGCGCGCTGTTTTGAACTTTAGTGTGTGATCTCTTTTGGAGTAAAAATTGAAAAAATGATTATCAGTGCCATTGCCAAATCTAGGACATTTTAAATTTTATTTATTAGGGTATGTACATATATGCTATCACACATTCATGCAATTGACAGATTTGGCAATATACGCGACCATATGTGCATATAATACATACATGCATACAGACATAGAAACATTGCAATATTTTTCCATTTTATTAGATGAGATGTTGTTGATCGTTGGATTTGTCCACATTTTAGAATGTTTTAATAGATTTAAAATAAACTATTAACGGAGTGGCTTAGGCAGTATATTGCAAGTTGAATACTCATACTTTAAGTTTATTTTCCTAACTTTTAGAAGGTGTTTTTCGAGAATACTTCAGGCAATTATACGTGTTTTTCAAATGTACTAGACTATTTCATTAAAACGTGACTGCATATCTGTAAATAAAAGAGGAAGAAAGTCGAATATCGTGAAAGGAGTCAAAACCAAAGACGGTACACTACTTTCCAATGACGAGGCCATCTTACGCAGATGGAGCGAGCACTTTTCAGAATTGCTCAATCCCGAACAAGTCGTGTCACCAGGAAGATGACAGACCTCTGCTCGAGACTTTGGCAATCAAATCGCTAAAAGTTGGCGAATCTATCCGGCCAGAAATGCTGAAGGCTTTTGGTAAAGAGTGAGTGCAATGGCGCTCACGTGTCATTAACGTGGCATGGGAATGCGGTGAAACACCTACTTACTTACATAGGTGGCGCTACAGTTCGGGGTGAACCTGGGCCTCAACCAACAAACCTCTCCATTTAGCTCGGTCTTTAGCTAGTTGCCTCCAGTTGCGCACTCCAAGTTGGTCGAGGTCCCCTTGAACTTGTGCGCGCCACCTACGGCGATGATTCCCTCTACTGCGTCGTCCCTCGGGGTTAGATTCGAAGACTCTGCGGGCCGGAGCGTTGGTGTCTCTTCGTTCTACATGTCCTAGCCATCTCCGACGCCCATTACGCAGTTTTTTGACTAGGTCGATGTCGGTGTACAACTCGTATAGTTCGTTATTGAATCTTTTCCTCAAAAAACCCGTCAACGCAAACGTAACCGAATATCTTACGAAGAATTTTTCTCTCGAAGCGACCAAGGATATCTTCATCCTCTTTTAATAAAGTCCATGTTTCAGCGCCGTAAAGCAGAACTGGGATGATCAAGGTCTTATATAGAGCCTCCTTAGTAGTTCGAGATAGGGCTTTACTGTTGAATTGCCTTATAAGCAAAAAAAAACAGCGATTGGCAAGAGTTATTCTTCGATTGATTTCTGCACTGATTTTGTTTGTTGAATTTATAGCAGAGCCAAGGTAGACAAAGTCTCTTACTACCTCGAAGTTATTGTTGCCCACTGTGACGTTTTGTCCAATTCGTCGGTGTTGGCTTCCCTTCTTGTTGACAGCATATACTTGGTTTTGCCCTCGTTTATCGCTAAACCCATTTTGGCCGCTTCCGCCTCAATGCTTGCAAACGCACCGGCGACAGCCCGCTGAGTTCTTCCGATAATGTCTATATCGTCGGCGTATGCAAGCAGTTGTACAGACTTGTAATAGATTGTGCCTCCGGTATTGGCTTGTGAGTTCCGCACAATCCGTTCAAGTATAATATTGAAGAAGTCACATGACAGCGCGTCACCTTGTCTAAAGCCTTTTTTGACATCAAAAGTCTCGGTGAGGTCATTACCGACCTTGATGGAGCAGCGAGCGTTCTCCATCGTCAGCCTGCACAGACGGACAAGTTTGGCAGAGATGTCAAAACTAGACATGGCTCTATAAAGCTCTTCTCTATAGATGCTGTCATAGGCGGCCTTGAAATCGATAAAGAGATGGTGAGTATCGATTTGGAATTCTTGGGTTTTCTCCAGGATCTGCCGAAGTGTGAAGATTTGATCGATGGTGGACTTTCCTGGCCTGAAACCGCACTGATAGGGTCCAATCAGGCTGTTGATAAAAGGTTTCAGGCGTTCACACAATATAGCAGAAAAGATCTTGTATGCGATGTTGAGGAGACTGATGCCTCTATAATTGGCGCAGTTGAGGGGGTCTCCTTTCTCGTGGATCGGTGAAACACCTGGTGATTGGCAAATGGGAGTGATTGTCCCTCTTTGTAAACAAGTGGTCATAAGATTGCGCCAACTGCAGGGGTATATTTATTCTAAGTATTTCTGGCAAAGTCTTTGCTAAGGCGTTAGAGACACGTGCCAGAGCTTTGGTTGAGGATAGTTTAGGGGATTAGCAATGCGTTTTTCGCCCCGGTAGAGGCAGGACCGACCAGTTATACACTCTCAAAATGATTCTTGAGAAGGCCTGGGAGCATGCTGTTTTGTTATTTGGCGAAATCATGTGTTAGGCTTCATCGAGGGAAACTCTGGAGTGTTCTGCAAGAGTATGGATTGATCGTTCCCTATTAAGGGTGATTCAAAGTTTATATACAAACTATAGAAGCTGTGTTCGGGTAAATGGCGGTAAATCAATACCATTCACTGTGGGGATTGGACTCTGCCAAGGGTTCCTTTCTTCACCTCGCCTCTTCATTGTATATATGGATTGGATGCTGCAGCGCAGCCGTAGCAAAGAATGTTGCAAAGTGGGGGACTTAAGCATTGGTCATCTTCTCTTTGCGGTTGATTTAGTCATCCTTGGGTCCTCTTAAACCGAACTTCAGCGCGCACTCGAAAGGTTTGTAGCCGTTTGTGATGATGCTGAAATGAAAGTAAACGTGAACAAATCGGAAGTACTGTTTGTTTCCAGAACGCCTATTCAGTACACTCTGCATGTTTGTAGAGTCTCACTGAAGCAGGTGTATAAGTTTAAGTATCTCGGGGTCTTATTCACGAGTGATGGAAAGAGCAATGTCGAGTTATTCTGTAAAAATCGTCAGGCAGGATAAATTTTGAGAGAGCTTGGTCAGTCTGTTATAAGGAATGTCGAACTTAGTGTTCAAGCTAAATTATCGGTTTTTAACTCGGTATATGTTCCGACTATAGTCGCGGATATAAGCTGCTGAAAGAGGTTCCTTCGCGGTGTTGCTGGAATAACTCATAGGGATTGAGTGCGTAACACCAGAGTACGCAAGGCGCTCAATGTTAAGCAGCTACTTTTCGAACGGAAGGATCTTTGCTTTGACGGTTTGGTCGCGTAGTGCGTGTCCCCAAACTGGTTTCCAAAACGTGTCATGATTGCCGTACCATCAAGTTAGCGACTCCTCGGTAGGCCTAGAAATATATGGTTGGATCAAGTCAGACATCCTCCTGATGAGTTGAAGTCGACGGCGGAGGATCAAGAATGATGGAGATGCTCTAAAGAAGTGTACTCGAAATCGCATATTTAAAGACCCAGCGAAGCGGGTACAACAAACTAGTTCTCAATAAAAACATAGAAATACTTTCAATCAATAAGCTTTATATGTAAGCGCGCTACACTATTCTTCTTCTTATTTCGGCGAGATTATGATCCGAAGACAAAGGATCATAACCCTCCCACTTCACCGCATTTCTACTGATCCGCCTGTGGGGTTAGCCTATTTGACCTCGGCTATAGGTACCTTCAATTCAAACTCATGCTTGAAAACATCCAAATCATAGCTGGGAGCAACGCCACGTTTTAAGCTCTGCAGTAAAAATAGCAAGTTTTATTGGTTTTAGATGAATTTTATATATTTAGAATATGTTTGACTCTTACGAAATTCCCTTTTCCCACGGTTTCTTTAAAAATTAACAAATCACTTCAAAATGAAACGTTCAACTGTCTGTTGCATCTATCAACCACCAGCTGCCTCTTCAATTGTTACAGGGAATGCCTCACTTTGTAAACGTCAACCACTTGACGCAGAAGTTTCACTTTCACCTTGAAGGGGGTGATGTTGATTCGATTTCCCTTGTACACAACTGAATAAACAAAACAATTCCACAATCCCCCGCGCAAAATGATGACGGAAATTCGTGTACGGCCGCGTCAAGTGCTCCTTCTAATCATAATCTTCTTTGGCGCCTTGATAATCGTCCATCGGAATGCGAGGCGCTGTTCGCTGCCAGAAAGTCTCCAAAAGTTCTACTCAAATGAGAGACTGCCAACAATCTACGCCATAACACCCACATACGCTCGGCCCGCGCAGAAGGCAGAACTGACCAGGTACGTACCCCGATTCGGTGCCAAAAATAGATGAACAAGTTCTCTCGTCGGTAGGTTGTCGCATGTCTTTATGCTGGTGCCGAATCTCCACTGGATCTTGGTCGAGGATGCAAACAACACGAGCAGCCTTGTGCGGAACCTCCTGGTTCGGGCTGGCCTGGAGAAGAGATCCACACAGTTGAGTATTAAAACTCCGCCGCCGTTCAAGCTGCAAGGCAAGGACCCCAACTGGGTGAAGCCTCGTGGAGTCGAACAGCGGAACCTTGCTCTACAATGGATTCGAACGAACGTGAAGCCCGAAGATGGACACGGCGTTGTGTTCTTTATGGACGACGACAACACGTACACCGTGGAGCTGTTCGAAGAGATGTGCAAGATTGAATTGGGCAGGGTTGGAGTGTGGCCAGTTGGTCTCGTCGGTGGACTTATGGTGGAGAAACCTTTACTTAACGGATACAACCAGGTGGTTGGATTCAATTCTGCGTGGCGGCCAGAGAGGCCGTTTCCTATTGACATGGCGGGATTCGCTGTTAGCTTAGATTTGCTGTTCAAATTCCCTGAAGCGATGTTTTCGTACGAAGTCCAGAGGGGATACCAGGAAAGTGAGATCCTGAGACACCTCACGGTGGTTAATGACCTGCAACCGTTGGCTAACCTCTGCCAAGACGTCCTGATTTGGCACACGAGAACCGAGAAGACTAAGTTGCCCTTGGAGGAGGCACTACTGAAGAAGGGCGAACATTCTGATTATGGAATGGAGGTTTAAGTTGATAGGGCCCTCCTTAATGGGAGCGGCTCTGACCATCTATCACTCAGACGGCTGTGACTTGTTTTTGCTGTACATTTGGTATTCATTGCTCTCTGTGTCTTAGTTGAGTGGACAGTTGCTCATATTTGTGGAATACGTGCCAAGTCAATTTTATTATTCATTTACAAGTAATTGCAAATTACTGGCTAATACTAAGATGTTCAATACAACTAGCTGCAAGGGCTTTCAGCTCTTTGGTAGTAACTTTAAGTTTATATAATGATTTTAGCTTTATTTATAAATTCACTGATTAGATTAATGTTATCTTTGGTTGGATTTTGCTGTATATCGTAAAGAGATGCATACTTCTTCGAATAAACTATTTTTTAGTGAATTTAATGCTGTGCAATGTTGGAGAATATTATACTGTATGTCATTGGGTATGCTGGAAGCGGGGCGCGTCTGGGGATTGCTTCTTTTTAGCAGATGTTGGTGTGTAGAATCAGTATGTCTCAATCTCAGTCGCACAAAGTTGATTGTTTTACATTTTAACATGTCCGGTGGGTTGAAATGGATACGATCTACAGAGTTTATCTTTTGTAATGATGGTTGTAGGAGTTCCATCTGCTTTGTAGGTGTTGATTGAGCGACCGGTAATTAAGCAGGTCGGACTTACTGAATACTTCGAATCTACCATATATATGGGTACTTTGTTGGAGTAGATAGCAGCTTCATCGGTGAACTCATTTTACTTGATGCCACAATGTCCTGAAATTCACATGATTTTGGCTTTGTTGCGATTCTTATTCCATTTTTTATTTCTTGCGTACTCCAACGATATTGACATAATTGGAAGAAGTTAGCGGGCTGTCACCGTTGCGTTTGCAAGCATTAAAGCAGAAGCGGCCAAAACAGGTTTACCGATAAACGAGGGCAGAACCAAGTATATGCTGTCAACAGGAAGGGTCAATCAACACCGACGAATTGAATAGAACTTCACACTGGGCAGCTACATACAACATCGAGGTTTATGGCTCTGCTATAACTTCTGAAAACGACACCAACACAGAAATCAAGCTCTTGCCAATCGCTGTATTTCTGGGCTAATAAGGTTATTCAGTAGTAAAGCCTTATCTCGACCAACTGTTTATGGCGCTGAAAAATTGACTTTATTGAAAGCTTCTGAAAATATCCTTGGTCGTTTCGAAAGAAAATTTCTTCATAAGATATTCGGTCCCGTTTGCGTTGACTGGTTTTGAAGATGATTCAATGATACTATACGAGCCGTACAGCGACATCGACCTAGTCAAAACTACGTTTTTATTAGACGTTTGAGATGGCTAGAGCATGAGTGGACCTTACACGTTCAATAATAAAGCCATTGTTGTATATGCTTAGTTGAATTACAATGAAATTAAAGACCAGCGTATTAATACTATGTACTTCATTATATAATATAATTCTTATTTAAATAAATACAATTTCATTAAAGAGTTCATTGTATAAGACAATTGACGATGCCGATTGCTAGCTGCGAACTGACTGACTGACAGGAGATGAGTAGTTAGTTTTATTGACAATTTTATTCATTCAAATTATAATTTTTTTTTTTTTGGCCGGAGACCGTCTACCAGAATGACATTTGTTTTATAATACTATTTGTATCTATAATGTTTAAGAATGTCTACGATAAATAACTAGAATTTAGTGAGATGTTTAGTGCCTAGCAATATTTAAAAAGATTCATTTATGATGCGAGATCTATATCTTTGTGCATTTATTGTAAGCTTGTACAATAGATCCAAACCTCTGTTTCCATTTAGGATGTCCATGGCTTCTTCTAAGTCTAGTACGTGTGCTCTAAAGAAATGGTGACGAAAACCCTTCAGGATGGGACATATTGCTATAAAGTGGAAAACATCTTCACGTTCTTTCAGGTTGCAGAGATCGCGTAGAATGGGGAGATCCGGACGGTGTGGGATATACATACATAGTTAAGGTTGATCAATTCTCCTCTTATCTTGAAGATGGTGCTTATTTTTTCCGTCGTGTTATTAACATGGAAGTATGCCTTTTCGTTTAAAAAGTGATTCATTTTGTTGTAATAAGTTCTGTATTGGGACGAACGGGGTTCATTTACAAAATCATCATACAGTTTGTGACCCATTTTCTGTAGTAGGGTTTTGAGTTTTGGCTTCAGCGACACGTACTGCTCATTAGCCACAACCGATAGATTGAGGTCGCAATTAGATGCTAACTTTATCCACTCCTTGAAAAACCCTGCTTTAGTCCGTAGCATATGCGAAAGCAAAAGTTTTGGTATCCTATCTTCTCCTATTGCCATAACTTTGAGCACATAGCCGAAGTGGAGTTTAAGGGTATCTATGGAAAATGGACCTACTCCAGTCTCCAAATGTAGCATGTAATTAGGTGAGTTGCTAGGTAGTCTAAAGGATCTCGTAATGTAAAAACGAAGAAACTTCTCTACGTCTTCAAATGGTCAACAACCCCACACTTGTGCGCCATAGATAAGGATGGACTTTGCAGTTGCACGGAATAATTTATCTTTCGAAGCGTGTGTTATATATTTGTTCGTCATGCAGCTTCCCCAAACTGAGCAAATAGCTCTCTTAGCCTCAGATAGTTTTACTCGGATGTGCTTTTTAAAACTAATATGAGAGGTGAACAGAGCTCCAAGATACTTGTATTCGCGGACAATTTCTATATCCTGTTCTTGGTAATGCCAACTTTCTCTTCTTGCAAATCTTCCCCCTCCATTCCTGAAAATCATCATCTTGGATTTTGATAGATTAACAGACAAGTTCCAGGAGTTGCAGTACCTTTCCAGTCTATTGATTGTAAGCTGCATGCTTTCCGACGTATTTGCTAAGCTGCATATAGTAAAGCTGGAATTTTTCTCCGATTAAACTCCATTCCTCCTTTAACATATTCAGTTATATCATTTATGTATAAAATAAATGCTAATTAACCCAAAACACAACCTTGTTTCACACCCATTGTTGTTTCAAATTCTTCCGACGAATTTTTTCCATTCCAGACATATGCCACGTTTCTCTCGTACATAGATCTCAGAACTCCAATTACTTTAGTCGAGATTCCTAGGTTGTAGAGCTTATAGAAGAGAGTCTTCCTAGGCATGGAGTCAAAAGCTGTTCGAAAATCGACAAAGAAAACATATAGCTTTTTCCGGTTCCTTCTGTAAGTCTCGGCAATATTCGTGAGCGAGAATATTTGATCCACTGTAGAGTAATTTTTTCGAAATCCAGCTTGGAATTCGGATATTACATTTTTATTTTATGTAAACTTGAAGAAAGTCATTTCACAAACATCTTCAACTTCCTTAAACCAAATTTTATTATTGGTGGCGACTTCAACGCAAAACACCCCTTCTGGGGTTCAAGGTACGCCTCTCAGAAAGGTAGAAAGCTTTATAATGCGGGTATGCAATACAGTTGTGATTTTCACTCAACGGGTAAACCAACATATTGGCCGACTGATAGAAATAAGATACCAGATCTCTTCGATTTCTTTATTGTTAAAGGAATATCTGGCAACTGTATAAAAGTTGAAGAAAGCTTTGATCTCTCCTCTGATCATTCTCCAATCATTATGACGATAGGCGATGCTCTGATTAAAAAAGTAGGACTGGCCAGATTAACCAGCGCGAAAACTAATTGGGATGGCTTCAAAAAATATATTGAAGCAAATATTGAGTTTAGCATATCACTTAAAACACCATATGAACTTGAAGTTGAAGTTGATCACTTCGTCGAAATCCTACAAAATGCCGCGTGGAAGAATACTCCCAAACCTAAGAAAACGCCGGTCAGTTACATTCAAACTTATCCGCAGGAAATAAAAGAGATGTTTAAGGAGAAGAGAAAAGCACACAAAAAATGGCAACAAACTCGGGCTCCGCAACATAAAACACATCTTAACCGTTTGTGCAACTCACTAAAACGATCTACTAAAGACCTTAAGAATAATGAAATACAAACTTACCTAGAAAGCTTAACGGCAGAAAAAGATTCTAACTATTCGCTTTGGAAGGCTATAAAAGGTATTAAAAAACCTCAAATTCAAGCCGCGCCAATTAGGAAAAATCAAGACGAATGGGCCAGGCATGATAAAGAGAAAGCGCAAGTTTTCGCCGCCCACCTGGAAGAAACTTTCAAACCGTTTGATGGACAAGCACTTATTGAAAATATAAATACGTCGTATATAGACAATAGCGTGATAAGAAATGCAACGCTTACCGAACTTAAGGAAGAAATAAAGAAACTTAAACCTAAGAAAGCTCCTGGATACGACCTAATTACGGGAGAGGTTCTTAAAGCACTACCAAGAAAAGCTCTAATTAAGCTTCTGTTCATTATAAACGCCGCGATTAGACTAGAATATGTTCCCAGTCAATGGAAAGTCGCCGAAGTTATAATGGTCCTTAAGCCTGGAAAACCGCCGAATGAAAAAACCTCTTATAGACCGATTTCGCTTCTTCCAATTATATCCAAAGTGTTCGAGAGAATATTGGTTAGGCGAATACAGCCGGTTATAGAAGAAGGGCATCTCATCCCTGATCATCAATTCGGATTTAGAAGTAAGCATTCCACAGTTGAACAAGTACATCGAATAACACATGTAATCGAAAAATCACTTGAAGAAAAAAAGATTTGTTCAAGCGTATTCCTTGACGTTTCTCAAGCCTTTGACAAGGTCTGGCACGAAGGCTTAAAGTTTAAATTACGACAAGTTCTGCCAGAGCACCTATATAATATTTTGAAGAACTACCTTACGAATAGGCAATTCCGCGTCAAATGTGGAAACGAATATTCAGATTTTAAGGAAATAATGGCTGGGCTGCCGCAAGGAAGCGTTCTTGGTCCAGTCTTATATCTATTATACACTCGTGATATACCGCAAGTAGAAGGCACTGAGCTAGCTACATTTGCCGACGACACTGCTATCTTGACAGTAGGTAAAACGGTCGAAGATACTACAGAAAAACTGCAAGAAGCTTTGAATAGAGTAAATGAATGGACAAAGATTTGGCGAATCGCACTCAACGAGACCAAATCTGTTCATGTAAATTTTACTTATAAAAAAATAAATAATTTGCCGATCTTTTCAAACTCGGTTCAAATCCCGTTTGCAAACGAGGCTAAGTATCTTGGAATGACACTTGATACAAAGCTGAAATGGAAAACGCACGTTAAGAAAAAACGCAAAGAACTAGATAACAAATATCGAGAAATGTATTGGTTACTTGGAAAATATTCCAAGCTTAATATATATAACAAACTGCTTTTATATAAGCAAGTGCTAAAGCCTGTATGGACATATGGTATACAACTCTGGGGTTGTACCAAAATAAGTAATATTAAAATTTTACAAACTTTTGAAAACAAAGTGCTAAGAGGTATTGTAAATGCGCCATGGTATATTAGAAATAGCGATATCCACAGAGACCTTGGCATTAAAACAATCGAAGACGAAATTCAAACCTACGCGAGAAAGCATAGAAGTCGACTAGAAAGTCACGTAAATATTACAGTCCTCCAACTTTTGGAAGAAAGAAATTTACTGCGCCGTCTACAAAGAACCAAACCTTTAGACCTAGCGCGATAAGTAACCGCGTCTAAACTGCGGAGCTGGCAGGAACTTCTAATGGGAAGGTACCTGCAAAACGTCATTATTTCGCGAAACGAAAACTACTTGATAAGTCGAATACTTAGTTGTAGTAAAAATAAAAACAAGTCTGTTTTGAAGGGAGGTTTTTTAGTGGGTAAGAATCCCACACTACTATGAGCACGCGCTGTCGATCCTCATAGTGTCTTGTTGAGGATTTTCACCTACACTCGGAAAAAAAAAAAAAAAAAAAAAAAAAAAAAAAAAATTTATTTTCGATCCACCTGGTAAGGCGATTGAAGAGTACTGTTGCAAACAGCTTCGCTGATGTATTTAAGAAGGAAGGACCTCTGTAATTTTCCGCTTTATCAAAATCTTCTCTTTTATGCAACGGGAATATTATCGCTTTACGGAAACTCATAGGTACATCCGCGGTTTGGAATATTCTGTTGAACTCTATTCTAAGTGCTGCTAAAAATTCCGGCGTAGAGTTCTTGTAAAATTCAAAAGGGATACGATCGTCTCCCGAGGCTTTCCCTTTTTTTGCGTTCTCAATTACAGTTTCCACCTCTTCGTAGCTTATCTCTTGGTCCAAAAATTCGTCTAGAATCAAAGGGGCGGCATATTGGAATGGTGCTGATACTTGTGGGGAATTAAGCAGGCTTGAGAAATGCTCTCTAAGTTGATTTGGCTGAAGTCCTGATACGATACTATTGCCTTTTCCATTTAACAACTTAACAGCTTTCCTAAATTATGCAGGAGAGGTTGTGTTATTTATAAGTTGAACGCGTTGCTGAAAGTATAATTGCTTCTTCTCCAAACAGAGACCTTTAAAGTGCTTATTCGCTTCTGAGTAGAGAATCCTTGCGGCGTTGGAGTTGTTTTCCCTGAAAAGCTTTAGGAAGGCGAACGATGCAGTCCTAGCTCTCCCACACTCGTTATCGAACCACAGCTGCTTGCTGGCCCTTCGACATGATCTTGGTGGGTTGCTTGACGGGGCTGCTCTTTTAACAATTTTTGTTAAGTCGTCAATACACGGTGTGCCAATAACGGCTGACAACAGCAAAAGTTCCCTGTTAAGATTTGCTTTGTATATACCTTTAAACCTGTCTTTCCATACTATCTTCGAAAGAAGTTCTAATGGTGATGCGCTTGAATTATTTGGTGAGTTCATACCGTTGAACGTAACCTCTAATGGCATGTGGTCTGAAAAAGTTTTCATTGCAACCTTAAATTCGCTGAGCTCGGAAACCCAAATCCCCGACAGAAAGCAATAGTCGATTACAGAGCTCGAAGTTCCACGTATGAATGTGCATTCTCCATTTACATAAATCTCCTTCGCAGCTTCCATTTATAATATGGCAGCTGAAAGCATCCACCAGCTCAATCAATTTGGAACCCTTTATATCAGACTTATCATCCTTAGATCTGCAATTTAATGATAAAGAATTCGGGTATAATTCACCTGCAAAATTATTTTGGGTTAAACCTATTCTTGCGTTAAAGTCCCCGACGAGGCTTAGGTTTTCTGACTGGAGATGAGTATAACACATTGCGCTGTACATTCTGTACGGTACATACTTATCACTCCTTCCCACCAATTGCAGACGACCATTTGAGTAGATGTTAGACTTGAAAACGTACGACAGGCTGTCGAATGCGAGATGAACGCCTTGGGAAGATCACAGAAGTTACGGTGGTCTTCGATGGCACTGTACGAGTTTGACTGGTATTGGAATTTCTTGGTTCTACAGCTTCATCTCTGGAAATGGAAAATTCATTATTAGATACTTTAGGATTACCTATTTGTTGCTGCTGATTCGAGGTTGGAATGGCACTTGTTATTATTTGAGCTGTGTTAAAACAATCAGCGCTGCAGTGGATGTTATCATGTTTGGCCCTTAACTGATTCTTATGACGTTTCCACATATGCAAATGCCCTTAGGAGTGCGGACCAGATACGTTATAGAACCAAATGGCGAGACCACAGTTCCTTCGTATCACTTGGGACGTTTAGCGAAATTCCGAACGTAAACCGCTTGATTGGCAGCAAATTTTGGTTGTGAAAGGCTACGGCTCAGGTCCTTGCTATTCGGTATGGTTTGTGATAGAATGGTGCCTTGAACTCGACCGTGGAGTATTTCAGCAGGATTTTCCCAGATTAGGTGTTGTCCTATATGTCATCAAATATTTGGAAACTGCTGTGGCGATGCAATTTTCCTCACGGTAGATCTTCCGTAAGATAGTTTTAGGAGTACGAACGAAACGTTCGGCTTCTCCATTTGATGCTGGATGAAATAGTGCAGTGCGTAAATGTTGAGTTCCATTGAACCGGCATTCCACTGAATCTTTAAACTCCTGGGATTAAAATTGTGACCCGTTGTCAGTCACGATTACTTCCGCTATTCTCTCCAACGCAAAGATTTTAGAGAGTGCTTTTATGGTAGTAGTCGAAGTTGCATGCATTAGGGATACGGCAAATGGAAACTTAGAAAGAGCGTCATAACTTCGCAGTTGGCAGCTATAACTTCGAGGTAGTAAGGGTTTGTCTACCTTGGCTCCGCTATAAACTCTAAAACCGACATCAGTAGAGACATCAAGCGAAGAATAACGCTTACCAATCGCTGTTTTTTTAGGCTTATAAGACAATTCAACAGTAAAGCCCTATCTTGAATAACTAAGGAGACTCTGTATAAGACTCTGATCATCCCAGTCCTACTTTACGGCGCTGAAACATGGACTTTATTAAAAGAGAATGAAGATATCCTTGGTCGCTTCGAGAGAAAAATTCTTCGTAAGATATTCGGTTACGTTTGCGTTGACGGGTTTTTTGAGGAAAAGTTTCAATAACGAACTATACGGTGCGTCAACATAAGCACCCTTTTGAAGTATTTAAAAATAATTGTTCTTGTAGAAATTAATATTCAAAAAGAAGAAAATGATAAATATTTCTTGAATGGATTCAACGCGGAATTTCTTAACAGGAATGAGCGTAGAGGTGGTGGCATTGTCATGTTCATTAAGAATGGTTTAAAATATGAACGCATAAATGTTGAAAGTTTGTCTTACGAATGTCTTCGAGTTAAAATTGTGGAAGGAGAAAAAATTAAATATATAGATGGAATATATAGACCGCCTAAACTAAACAGAAAAGGATTTATCAGAGAAATGGGACTTATACTTGAACAGCTAGGCAAAAAAAGAGATATCGTGATATTGGGAGATATGAATATTGACATTCGGAGATCTGACCGAAATGATGTAAAAGACTATTTAGAGATGTTAGCTGCGCACGGGTTGATGAATGTGATCCAGGATTATACGAGAGTTGATCCGAGAAGAGGAACATCGACATTGATACAGCACATTGTGGTAAGCATGATAGATATACCAATGCTATCTTCCGTAATCGAAAGCGATATCTCCGATCACTATGCTGTTTTGTATGGAACTATAACTCAGAGTGTCTCTAGCATTCAAGAAAGACGAGAGTCATATATTCGAAATAGGATGGTTGATGAACGAATACATGCAACTGATTGGGAAACCTTGTTAGCTGAAAATGATATTGACGATATGTATGGAAAATTTTTATCAAAAATGCAAGACATCTATGCGAACTCCAGGGTGATTAAAATAGCGCGCAAGAAATGTAGGCAAAATCCTTGGATAACTGCTGAAATTCGGGAAAAATGCCAACAAAGGGATCAACTGTATCGAAGATGGAAGAACAATAGGCTGAACTTGGCTTACGAAGCTGAGTATAAGCAATTTCGGAACAGGGTTAATAGGGACATCTTTATACAGAAGTCCAACTATTATAAGGGAAAGTTCAACAGCCTAAGATCGGATTCTCGTAAAACGTGGAACTTGATCAATGAAGTAATGGGGCGAAAGAAGCTAGATCTTGACGAAGTGATCATCAAAAACTTTCCCCTAGAAAAGTGCCTAGGGACATTATCCAAGAGATGCGCTGAGAACTTTTCAGATCAAGTCCTACAGATAGTTCACAATTGCCATATAAATACATCCCACCATATGAACTCATTATTACCCAACACTATATTTATCGCAGAAACAAACACTGAAGAAGTTCACCATATATTAAAACAAATGGATGAAAATAAATCAGCGGGAATCGATGGCATAAGAGCGCGCGATATTAAAAACAATGCAACTGTTTTTGCTCCGATAATCTCAAGGCTCATAAATCTTAGCTTAAATCAATCTAAAGTTCCTCGAATACTTAAAACTGCAATAGTACGCCCTATCTATAAAGGAGGAACTAAGAGCTTGCTAACCAATTACAGACAGATATCAATATTGTCGGCTATTGAGAAGTGTATGGAAGAAGTAGTTACAAGGCGGCTCCAAAAATTTGTGGAAAATCATTCCCTTATCCACGAAAAACAGTTTGGATTTCAAAAAAACAAAAGCACGGGAAAACTTATTGGAGAATTTGCGAATGTCATCAATGGTAGCTTGAATAAAAACCACCATGTACTAGTTTTGTTTATGGATTTCAGTAAGGCATTTGATACGCTGAACCATAAAAAGCTAATAACAGCGTTAAATCGATTAGGCATCCGAGGCATACTAGCAGACTGGCTGGAAGACTACCTAAATGAAAGATCGTTTCGAGTGAAATTGGGACCATTATTGTTCATCCTTTTTACCAACGAGCTACTTCGCGTTTTCAAAAACAGCACCCCTTTTGCATTCGCAGATGACACGGCTCTAGTCGTCCAACATAAGTGTCTTGATACTGCTACGAGAATAATGCAAGATGAGTTTGATAAAGCCGTTGAATGGTGTCACGACAATGGACTAATATTGAACCCCGCCAAAACCAAGATGATGCATATTCGGGGACCGCATCATAGATCAACTCAACAGAGGATTAGTTTTCGTAGCAGTATCTGTCAAAATGCACTTTCGAATCAGACCATCGAAGTTGTCGAAAGTTATAAATATCTAGGGATCACCATCGACAGCCATTTCATTTGGGACAAGCACATCGACAAACTACGCTCAGAACTCAAAAAGGCACTGTTCGCATTATACCATCTGGGAAATTATTCGACGCTTCAGGTCCAGAAGCAAGTTTACTATGCACTAGTCGAATCAAAATTGAGGTACGGGATACTCGCTTGGGGCAGCGCATCAAATTCACATATCAACAAGCTGCAAAAACTTCAAAACACCATTGTGAAGAAGATCAACAGAAGACATCCATCAAGCACATCTGGGGAATACTCGTTCAAGGTATTGACAGTGAAACAAATATTCAAGTTGACACTGTGCTTAGAACACTATGATGACATCAGATTTAAAAGACCCGTCGACCATCAATACAATACGAGACGACGATTCCGAGGTATGCTTCAAACGCCATTATGCAACAACAACTACGGCAGGCGACAACTAGAGCATAGCGTTCCAAATGTTTTTAATGAGCTTCCCTCAAACATGAAAAACATTATAAATTTCAAAACCCGCAAAAAGCGTTTGAAAGATTTTTTTCTTGCTGAAATATAACTTTGTGTTCTTTTTCTTATATTCTTATATTTTAATTATTTAAATGTTGAATTTGGAACTTTCTATTTATTTATTATTTTTATTTTTTTTAATTTTACCTTGATTATGTAATAACTTAAGCTCATTTAACAGACTTTTTTTTAAAAAAACTTTGATACGCAATCTTCTGCAGATAAGCCCCTCAGGCTTCGCAGATAAATGTATAGCAATGTAAATCTAAACTTTAGTAAATAAAATGAATTTGAATCTTGAATCTTGAAAAAAAAACGAGTTGTACACCGACATCGACCTAGGCGAACCCCACAGGCGGATCAGTAGAAATGCGGTGAAGTGGGAGGGCTGTGATCCCTTGTTTTCGGATCATAGCCTCGCTGATAAAAGGAAGAAGAAGAAGAAGATCGACCTAGTCAAAAAACTGCGTAATGGGCGTCGGAGATGGCTAGGACATGTAGAATGAAGAGACACCAACGCTCTGGCTCGCAGAATCTTCGAAATTAACCCGAAGGGACGACGCAGTAGAGGAACTCCTCGCCGTAGGTGGCGCCCATAAATTCAAAGGGATCTCAACCAACTTGGAGTGCACAACTGGAGGCAAATAACTAAAGACCGAGCTAAATGGAGAGGCTTGTTGGTTAAGGCCCAGGTTCACCCCGAACTGAAGCGCCACCTATGTAAGTAAGTAAGATCACATGAACTCGATGCTAGCATTTAAAAGGAGATTTGCTACAAGAATTCCCGAAAGAATGTACTGAAAAAACCGAAGAACCATAAAGAAAAAGGCACTGACGTTCTATACAAAGATGGACGTTGGCACGAGAGCCGGAGTAAATTGTTAGCTCCTAGGAATAAACCACTCCGTTAAAATAAGCGACGACGTCACAGCCATTTTACAGGCTGCTGAAATTAAACATGAGAATAGTATCGTTGGTAAAACAATGGGCCCAATTCTTCAACTCGTATACGACAGGCGAATCCGACCATGGTCGCATTTAGTTATTACTTAAGTCGTATTTTACGAACAAAAAATATGTCTTTGTCATACTTGAAAGCGACCATGGTCGAATACGACTGTCGTATACGAGTTGAAGAATTGCGGTGAATGTCTATATAGATAGCCAGGCAGCCGTTAAGGTTTTGGACTCTGCTCTACTTAGATCGAGGCTTGTGTGGATCTACAAATCACTTTTAATCCAGATATCTAGAGCTAATGCGGTGACCATCTGTTGGGTACCAGAGCATATGGATATCGAAGGAAACGAAAGGGCTGAGGAGCTTGCTAGGAAGGGGTCGGCGCTGCATGTATCTCGGGCTCTTCCTTTTGTAGTGATCCTCATTAGTTCATTACGGAAGAAAGTAGAAGATGAAGCCACTGGTCGACCAAACAGATGCTGGGTTCATCTGAACACATGGGCAACGGCTAGGGCGGTATGCCCGAACTTTAGTAAGAAGAAATCAACCTCTCTGGTGAAACTTAGTCGCCATAATGCACGGGTCATTTCCTGCATAAATACTGCTAACTGTGCGATTGGCATTCATGCGGAACGACTCGGTATATTGCACAACGACTATTACTGGTATAAAAGTTGCAGGGATGAAGAAGAAATTGAATCTATTTGTCACCTGCTGTGTGATTGTCCCGCCCTATCCGTCAGAAGAATGAGGACGCTTGGTAGTCACTTCTTCTCGGAGCTGGAGGACTTAGACAATGTTGAGCTGATGGACTTTCTGAGATTCATATCACTATTTGGGTGGTTCTTACAGCGGACCATCTCTACAGTGTTTCCAGGGTTAAATAATTGGACAGAATAGACCCGAACTGTTGATCTAGGTGAGCAGTGACTCTTTTGTCACTACGCATCCATCTACCTAACTTAGGGCCGGTCTGTAACGTGCCTGGGCGCCGTGGCGTAAGTGGTTAGTGTGTCGGATCACTACGCATGAGGTTCCAAGTTCGAATCCCAGAAAATACCAAAAAGTTTTTTCACGGTCCCACCTCTCGCGAGCGTCTGACATACATGCGAGAGTATTGTTGTCACGAAAAAGCTTCCGTTCGGATTCGGCATTAAACTGTAGGTCCCTTCCATTCGTGTGAAAAATATAACGCACACAACATGAGTGGTTGCGAGAAGCTAGGCCCTGGCACAAAGAGCTGTTGCGCAAAATATTTGTGTTTTTTGTAACGTGCCTGGGATGTGCGGATGGGGTAACTTAAATAGTTATTCACATCCATACAATCCAGTCACGGCTAACAAAGCGCACACCCCATGATGACAAGACGACAGAAACGGGCCTCGGATATTGCCAAACCTGGTAAACCAGGGCATCCTTTGGAGCCAGGCCTGAAGGGTGTCAGTATGCGAGCATCAGGTGGTCGGCCTGTCCCGCTCGGCAGCCAACCGGGTCAAACCCGAAATGGCTACGAGCTTCCTGTCAATAGTCTCGCGAACCATTACGGGGGTCAAGGGGTGAGCGCGCTGTGCACCGATAGGGGCACAGATGAACTCTCTGAGTTTCGACAACGGCATCGGCTTAGGATAGGCACATGGAACGTCTCATCGCTCACAAGGAAGGATCTTGAGCTTGTTGCGGAGGCTGTTAAAAGTCGAATAGATATAGTTGGCGTCTCTTCAACAAAGCAGAGAGGTTCTAAAACTGTGGACATTTCGGATGGGTGGAAGCTCTCTTGTCAGGAGTCGCACCCCCAATGTCTGCTCGGGCGGAAGTGGGGATACTCTCAAGTCCCAGGTTGACAGACAGAGTATTGGAGTGGATACCATTAGGAGGGAGAGTTACGATCTTAAAGCTCCAGCTTGAAAGATCAACTCTGGCATTGGTGCAGGTGTATGCACCGAACCTTCAGTCAGAGTACGCAGCTTTCTTAGATGAAGTTGATGCTGCCCTTGAAAAGGTTGCAGATATGGATTCTTTTGTCCTGGTGGGTGATTTTAATGCTCATGTGGATGTAGATGTTATGACTTGGGGGAGTGTGATTGGGAGGAATGGTGATCCTGATCAAAACGCGAACGAGAGGTTGTTGGATTTTTGTTGTGAAAATGGCTTATGCATCATGAACACTATCGTTCCACACAAAAACATTCACAAATACACGTGGTACCGTCAGAGTCTTCAGTAGAAGTCGCTGATCGATTTCTTTGTGGTACCATCGTGTCTGAAGAGAATGGTTTGTGATGTTCACGTATTGAGAGGGGGCGAACTGTCAACTGATCATCACTTAGTGCTGTGCAAATTGTATCTTAGCGAGAGAGTGCCACCTCTACCAAAGCGTAAACCAAGGATGGTTACAGGCACACGATGGGAGAGGTTACAGGACGATGAGATACGGGAGACATTGCGCGGCAAATATCTGAGAGGTTTGAACGAATTCTAACTGTTCCATTAAATGTAGAGGATGAATGGCAACTGTTTCCAACAGCGGTTATTGCCTCTGCGGGAGATGTTTGTAGAGTGAAGCGGCTTGGTGTGGTGGCTGGTGGTAAGAAAAGAACTGCTTGGTTTAAAACGCCTGGAGTTCAAGAAGCCATCAGAGAAAAGAAGAGAGCCTTTAAGGTGTGGATTCACTTTGTGAACTCTGGTTCTCGAAATCGGTACACTGAGGCACGAAAAACTTGCAAATTAGCTGTGAAAACAGCGAAAGAACAGTCTTGGAAAGAGTTTGGTGAGAAATTGGAACGTGACCACAGATCTGCAAATAAGATGTTCTGGCAGACCGTCCGCCGACTCAGAGGAAAAAAGTCAAATCCAAAGACGGTGCACTTATTTCCTATGAGGAGGACATCTTACGCAGATGGAGCGAGCACTTTTCCGAATTGCTCAATCCCGAACAGGGCACCGAAGATGACAGACCTATTGTCGAGATTAGGGCGGAAAGTAGTCCTACGGTAGAGGAAGTAACTTTGGCGATCAAAGTGTAAAAGTTGGCAAATCTGCTGGTGTGGATGATACTCGGCCAGAAATGCTCAAGGCTTTAGGTAAAGAGGGAGTGCAATGGCTCTCGCGTGTCATTAAAGTGGTCTGGGAATGCGGTTAAACACCTGGTGATTGGCAAATGGGGGTGAGTTCCTCTTTTTAAAAAAGGGGACAATAGAGATTGCGCCTACTATAGGGGTATATCTCTTTTAAGTCTCCCTGGAAAAGTCTTCGCTAAGGTGCTAGAAACGCGTCCCGGTAGAAGCACAACCGACCAGTTGTTCACTCTCAGAATGGTTCTTGAGAAGGCCTGGGAGTATGCTAAACCTATCTACACTTGTTTGCGGATTTGGAAAAAGCATATGATAGGGTTCCTCGAGGCAAACTCTGGAGTGTTCTGCTGGAGTATGGGATTGATGGTTCCCTGTTAAGGGCGATTCAGTATTTATATACAAACTGTAGAAGCTGTGTTCGGATAAACGGTGTTAAATCAATACCTTTCACTGTGTGCGTTGGACTCAGCCAATGGTGCGTTTTGTCACCTCTCCTCTTCATTATATATATGGATTGGATGTTACAGCGCAGCCGTGGCGGGGAATGTTTCAAAGTGGGAGACCTAAGGATTGGTCATCTGCTCTTTGCGGATGATTTGGTCATCCTTGGGTCCTCTCAAACCGAACTTCAGCGCGCACTCGAAAGGTTTGTAGATGCTTGTGATGATGCTGGAATGAAGATCAACGTGAACAAATCGGAAGTAATGATCGTATCCAAAAAACCCATTCAGCGCACTCTGCGTGTTAGTGGAGTCCCACTGAAGCAGGTGGATAAGTTTAAGTACCTCGGGGTCTTATTCACGAGTGATGGGAGGAGCAATGCCGAGTTATCCTGTAAAATTGGTCAGGCTGGATAATTTTGAGAGAGCTTGGCCAATCTGTTGTAAGGAAGGCCGAACTTAGTGTTCAAGCTAAGCTATCGGTTTTTAACTCGATGTATGTTCCAACTCTCACCTATGGTCATGAAATTTGGGTAGTGATCGAAAGAATAAGATCGCGGATACAAGCTGCCGAAATGAAGTTCCTTCGCGGTGTTGCTGGAATAACTCGTAGGGATCGAGTGCGCAACACCAGAGTACGCGAGGCGCTCAATGTTGAGCAGCTACTTCTCCGAACGGAACGATCTATGCTTCGATGGTTTGGTCACGTAGTGCGTATGCCTCCAGACCGGCTTCCAAGACGCGCCATGGTGGCCGTGATATCAGGTAGGCGACTCCGCGGAAGGCCTAGAAATAGATGGTTGGAGCAAGTCCGACATCTCTCCTGGAGCCGCCTAAGGATTCCTCCTGATGAATTGGAGTCAATGGCCACCTGAGCATCCTACCCCCGCGACCCTTAGCGGGCCATTGAAAATGTATGTATGTATCCATTCGAATTCTTTTTATAATTTCAAATTTCAACGTGTTCTGCAATCAAACAAAGCCGACAAACAAAAACAAAGTTAACCACAGATTAATTTGACAAACGAGATGACAGATAAACTGAAAAATAGAACGAATTTCCACAAAGCTATGGTTTGGTGACCAAAGTGAAAAAAATGGTGAACAAACATTCTTTGGTTACCATAGATTTATAGCCATGGGTTAAGCAAAATTTGTGGTAACCTAACCAAAGATTTAACCAACTGTGAACAGATCGGCACTTAAGCTATCAGTTCAGTCCTGACCACGTAGAATACGTGGTACAAAGTATGATTCATGATCAACTCAATACCAAAATAAAAATTTAACTTACTTACTTTTCACGATTATAGCTGGAACTTTTAAATAAGACACATATTTTTTTTTTTTTTTTTATTTTCTTTATTTTCTTATAAAAAAGCTACATTCATCAATTTGTGTTTAACTTTTTATAGTGTTTTTTTTGTTCTTAAAACTTTTTACAATAATACAATTATAATTATTTTTCTTTAAATTCCTAGATACAGTATCTTTTAGCTTTTTTTTTTGTTTTTAATTTTTTAACTTTTTACAGAATAGTTTGTGATTTTTTTATAAAATTTTTTTATTGTTTGATTTGTTATAAAGATTTTTATTTATATATATTTTTATTTATAATTTTTTTTTATTGAATTTAAAAAAAAGCACAAGGCGATAATGTGAATTTTTTGCAATAGCGGACGATTGGAATAACTATAGACAGTAAATTTAGTATTATATCCATTTAAGTTTACAATAAGAACTTTAAATATAAATAAAAACAAAATGCCGGTGCGAAGAACGTCTTGCAAAAGCAGAATACTTTATTTTTGTATAACTTAAATATTATTCATACTATAAGTTAGTGTGATGGGAATAATTTGATTTAATTTGGCATCTAAGTTTTGTTTTTGTTGAGCATTTTAAAAAGGGTCGGGTAACGTTAAAATGAACGACTTTGATTTGGAAGGACTTGTAATATAGAAACTTAGTTTGGATAGAAGAATAGAGTCCTTCTTAGATTTTCTAATGTCTCTTATCTGCAAAGGTTTGAAGACTACTCTGAACATACTACCACATAATTTATTAAACAATCAAGACTACGTGAAATGCTATTTTTTTCTACAAAATTTCAGGCTAACAAGAGGTGTAAGTTATTCTTCTTTTCAAGCTTTTATAAGCACATTAATTACGACTAAAGTTACTTTTTATGGCCGCATAATTCTAATTGAAGATGACCAGAATATTGGCAACGAACTTGTGATGGCTCATGTGTGCACGTCGAGACTAAAGTAAGATTTGAGTAACAACTAGTTGATTCTTGGTATTAGCTGCCAATGGAAAAGAAGACCATACTCCTATATGTAAGTACCTTGATGAATGAAAACTATCAGATCAATAGATGAATATGAGAATATCACAGAAGCCACATTTGAAACCATGGTACCTTAGTGGGAGAGTACTTTCTTAAAATATCGTTACCCATGACATAGGAAATTTAAATTTATCATGAAATGAAAAAAAGTATGAAGCAACTATTATAGAAATTATGAAAATTGTCGGCAATTTGATTAAACGTACTTTTTTTAAAGCGATTCGGATTTAAAAACATACTTGAGGAATGATGGTTCGAAGTGTTCTCTAGCCTTATCTAGTATGATTCAGTGCTTACCCGACAAGCACTAGAGATCTATTAAAAATACTAAAAAATCATATAGGACAAAATAAAAGATAGTGTACCACACTATGTTTAAGATTAAGCCACGTCTAGTAAGTACACTCAATTTGACTCATACTAGTTAATGTTCAAAAGTTGTATTATAGTGTCCAAGTTTTTCTACCCAACCCTTTTAATAATTTAAACATACATGTCACAAAACAAATGTGTTAAAAAGAAGAGAGCTTTATAAATTAGTTTTTCTAAAAGAATTTTTTTTTTAATTTGCTGAATGAAAAGTATGCGAAAATAATGATAAAGTTACAAAATAATCATGAAAAGTATGCAAATTTTGATTAAGTTTAAAAATAATTAAGTAACACTAACAAATTTTTCTCAAGTAATTGATTTTCACAACACTTAAATTGAATAATTTTTTGTTTTATTTTTTATGCACATTTAAGTACAATCAATTAATTTCTAGACAGTCCATTATTTATTTCGAAAAAAAGTATAAAAACAATATAAAAATAAAAATAATTTTCATGTATAAAACTCAGAAGAAGGTCGTCATGTTTCATTTTCAATTAAAACAAATTATAATATAATAATACGGAAAAAATGCACTAGGTACGGCACATACTACAATAGAATACTAAAAAGTGGAGTCAGTAAGTCAAATTAATTAACTTTCCAACCCTTAGACTCTTCAGTGTAACACATATTTAGTTGTTAAAATAAAATCATCAATAATAAGGCATACTTAAGACAGAGTAACTAAAGTTAATTATCTTTTATATCTAAAATAATACATATACAGTACATATAGGCTAAATGACTTATTCATTACAACATGAAAAGTATAAATTTTATACCTAGTGTAAGCAATACAAATAATACGACTAAGACATAAAATTTGAGTGTAATTAAATTTTAACTTTAAAATTAAATTTAATTCGAATATTACTCTTTGTTTTTTGTATGTGTTTTTACAGGAATATTTTTTTTATTTATTTTATTGATTTACTTACGTTTATGCGCTTCGTTTGGATAAATATTATTTTTAAATTAACAAAAATGTAATAAATGATGAGGGATTTATTGTTTTTTTTTTGTTTCTGTTTGCAGTTGATGGCAGTTTAATTACCAGGAGCGAAACCGTACAATTTAATATGCAACATATTTTTATTTTTATTTTGTTGTTTAACTGCGAATACTATTGTGGAGTATTTTTATTTTTTATTTTTGTCTGTATTTTTATTTACGGTGCCTTTCAGTTTGTTGCACTTGTTCACACTGCGGAATTTTTACCAATTATTTCACCACTTCGTGAATGAACGAATTTTCCATCGAACTCCACGGATGAGTCTTTCTTTATGCTTCCAGGTGGCGAGTGAAGGGGTTGCTTTTCATCTCTTTAGGGATTGAATAAAAGTTTAAATATTTAATTTTCAGTATTAATTCATGCATTTAAGATAACTTATACAGATTACTAATAGAGAAAGAAATGTATGTAAACTGTTATCGAAGAAGTCGACTTGACCGAGGGTGAAACATTTAGAAAGGATAATACCTACTAGAAGGGCAGTGAGAGGAAATGAATCTTTTTCTTCACTTCAAAAAATCAATGCAAGTGAATCTAGACCTGAATGAGATAACCAGGACTATCAGACGGTTTCTTTTGCCTTAGGCATATTCATTTGTTAGTTCTCATCCTTTCAAATGCTCACTGTGCCCAAGCATATTTACAAACATAGAACTAAAAGACAAAATATGTGACTTATTCCTCGCCATCATGAAAGCTTAGTTAAACTAGTTTGAAGTTTTTGCAGCCTGTATACGTACAGAGTACGAGAAGGAATTACATGGTCACAAGGCATAGTAAAGGATGCCAGCAGATCTCTCAATTTATGTCCGCATTTTTTTTATTTACTATCTGCAGTGATTGCCGAGTTATATGCAAATAACAGGACCCGATTTTTTGTTTTGGTTCTATGATTTGCGCGCACTCAAGGAGTTATGATTATGAGTATCCTTTAAATGTTTTTACAGTGTCGCCGTTAGAAAGGATAGAGAAAGACAAAAAGTTTGGTGTTGTAGTTTAAAACTCAGATGTTAATGTTTCAGTAAAACTTCCAAGGTGGTGTCGAGATAGATTAGGTTAGGTATAAATGGCTGCCAGCTATAATGGTTTAAATGGCCGCCAACACACTTAGACCAGTAATAGATCCATTGTGATGCCATGTGGATCATGGCAGAAAGTTTCTCTCTACCCACTCGTTAAACCATTTTAAACTTCTTATGAAGCGTAGGAAGCTCTTAATGTCAATATCTATCTGGTCGCCTATATTGTTTACAATAGGGGGTTCCTAGGTGAAGCTTCTTTATACGGAAAAGCGTGGCAGAAACAAAGAAGGTGTGGAATAGTTTCTTTTTCTTCTTCATGCATGCAGCTTCTACAAAAGTCGTTCGAAAAAGGCCCAACCTTGTAGCATGCTTGCCTAGACAGTGTCCAGTGATGACACCTATTGTAGTGTCGATATGCAATCTATTCAGAAAAATCAAATTCGTAGAACGTTTTAGATCCAGCTTTGTCCAAATATGTTTTGTCTCTAGATATGTTGATCCACTTGTCTCCCCACCTAAGATTTGTTACCTCGACAGCATCCAGGTTAAATTTAAGTTTGCGAGTAGCGATTGGTATACCTAAGGTACCTTTATCCGGTAGGATGGGTGTAGTTGTTTCTATTCTGACGAGTTCATCGGCCTTACAATTCCGTGGAATGCCCCAATGCTCGGCACCAAACATACATGAATATTGAACTGCTCAGCCATGTCAGCAAGAGACGATCGGCAGTCTAGAGCTACTAACGAAGGTCGATTCCAGGGATTTGATTGCAGCTTGGCTTTCTGAAAAGATGCGGATATCTCTAGCAGATATCACGTTTTTCATAAGCCAAGATAAGACTTCTTTCATCGGTATTCTTTCCGCCTGGAACACGCTACAATGATATTGTAGACGGGAGGAGAGCTTAAGGTTAAGCCTGTCAGAGAAAACACTTCCACCAACTCCGTCTTTGGTTTTTGACCCATCAGTGTAGAAGTGAATCGACTCAACACACCATAAACCATTAACGTGGCAATCGATGACGCTACCACTATACCATCGCTATCCCAAATTGCTAAGTTCCATATAATTTCGAGATAACAAAGATTTCAAGCTAATTTTCTGAGAAACAGTGCAAATCAACTTAGGCGGCTATGCCTTGTGACCACCTAATAGAAGTACGATAAAGGCGGATATCAGAGCTTCTTTCTTTAATGGAAGAAAGATGAACAAAAAACCTAACAAAAATTAAATCATCTGGGGCCTTATTTTGTACTGCTTTCGGATTCGGATTGCCATTCGGAAATGTAATCCGATTCTAAAATGAATTGGTATTTTGTATGGTTATCGGATTGGGTGTAAGTGCTTCCAACTCGAAATCAAAAATTTCCGAAAGTTAGATTGTCAACACATCTATCAACCGTCACTTAAATTACTTGGAAATTGAGTTTGTACACATTTGCTATAGAAACGCAATACAAAATAAGGCCCTGTAAAGGAAAGAAACTAAGAAGGCAACAGATTCTTTTTACTCCTTTACCTTTTCGAATGTACAGTTTCTCTACGTATCTCAGTGTTTATCTATTTTAATATCTTATTCCCCTTGAGGAATATCGTGATAATTCTAATTGCAGATAAGGACCAAGCTTTTAAGGTATAGAAGTTGATCCACTTCTATACTGACGGCTCAAGAACTTTAGACGGAGTTGGTGGAGGTGTTTTCTCTGACAGGCTTAATCTTAAGTTCTTCTTTCGTCTCCGAAATCATTGTCGATTAAGGGGGTCTTATCTTGGCTGAGGAAAAACGTGATATCCGCCAAGGATTTCCGTAACTTTTCAGATAACCAAGCTGCAATCAAATCCTTGGAATCGATCTCTATAAATTAAGATGGCGGAGCAGTTTAATATTCAGCTGTGTTGGGTTCCGGGGCATAGGGATATTCCGGGGAATTATAGGGCTGATGAACTCGGCAGAATAGGAATAACTGTACACACCCTTCCAGACAAGGATACTCTAGGTGTACTAATCGCTACTTGCGAATTTAAATTTAAGCTGGATGCAATCGAAAGAACAAATCTTAGGTGGACAAGTGGTACAACATGTCTAGCGACTAGGCAGATTTGGCCCAAGTTGGATCTGAAACGGTCTAAGAAATTGATATCTCTCAAACGATTGCATTTAATATAGGTGTAATTACAGCACACTGTCTAAAAAGCAAGAATGCAACAAGGCTTGGTATATCAAAAAATATTTGCAGAAGCTATATGGACGAAGAAGAAGGAATCATTCCTCACCTCTTTTGTCCGGCTCTATCCCATAGAAGAAACCTTCACCTAGGAGCTTTCTATTGTATTTTAACGATTTAGGTGAACTGATAGATTTAGACATCAGGAGCCTCCCTCGCTTCATTAGCAGCTCTAATTGGTTCTAACGAGTGGGATTACATGATCTTTCGAGGTACCACAACGGACCTTCCTTGGTCTATGTGTGTTGGCGTTAGCTGGCAGCCACTTCAACCTAACCTAACCTAAGGTATAGAACGTCAAAGTTTTGTTAAAATCTGTAAAGTAGTTTCTGCGTGATACCTGCCCAAAAACGACTCTAGTTTTCATTTTCTTATATGTATATAGATTTCTATCAACACCGATCGCATTCTTAGCTATTTCTTCCTTCGACAAAATCATTTCTCTTTTTTTTTTCTGTTTTCCGATTAGTTCGACAAAATATTATTGTATCACAATCTCTTGTTCTTTCCACGTCAGGCCAAAATAATGACGACTTTCGTGTCAAACCTGAACATACAAGCGGTTCAATCGTTTAAAAAACATTAAACGGTATCTGCAAAAAAACATAGGCATGTTCGTTAGCTCGGCGATTGAAATCGAAGCTTTTCAAGCACTTTTTTTCCTCGCCTTGCAATACTTGAAGAGAAATATGGTATAATCAGTCCTTTTTGCAAAATGTAGTATGAGCAAGCAGTGTTTTCATTAAGTCGTAGCTTGGTAGATATTTTTTTTTGTAGATAAAGAATATTTATTTATTTATGGCATGACTATTTTTAATTCGTTTTAACGATAACAGCGGACATATCATTTTAAAATCCTCTAAAAGAAAAATCACATTAACCAATTACTCAGAATAAAAAAAGAATTATATGATTTCACTGCATGCATAAAGGTAATCAAAGCGTTAAAGCTACCACAACCAGGACAGTTTAATTTATTTACAAAACACTCAATACAAACTCAGTGTTAATGATTTAAGTGAAAACGAATGAAAATGAAATGAATGGAACTAAGTGCTAAAATGAAAGGATTAAAATGCATCTAGGGTTGTGCTAACGAATAACATTTAAAGCAAACTATAAGCGGGAAAGATTTTTTTTCTTTCTGAAGAAAAATACAAAAATTCATAAAAAAAAGTATCTGTAAAGTAGTTTGAAAGTTTTTGAAGTATAAAATATTTTTATTTTCTTCTCTATAGATAGAAGCTTTTTGTTTTAAAGCAGATTTGCCTTTACTCATAGACAGATCGCATAGGGCGGCATTGTACGTTTTTATATTTGTGGTTTTCAGATCCAGAATCGCATATCATTGAATGCTTCACACACGCTGAAGTTCAAGTAACTTAAACTATGCACATCGTATTGTTTATATTATTTGCATGCATCTTTGTGGGTAATAACTTCCCCAAATAATCGATTAAATCAAATAATTCGATTGTTTTACTCTCAACTTTTTCATTTTAACGTCTATGGAAATTCCTACCATAGAAATACATTACTTTTTGCTGTCACTTTAGATTCGACTTATGTACATGACCCGAATTTAACTGTTTCATAGATTAGAGTTAATATTTATGATATTTTAGAGACTATTTAAAAAAAGTTTTAGTCAACTTTAATTATCATTCATATCTAAATTGTTTATTTCTGTCTTTATTACACCTAGCCCCTCGAAAGGGAGGTCGTGGATAAAAACTATTAGGTGCGCAACTAAGTTCTCGCTGTTTGTCAATAGATGGCTCCAGCAGTAAGTGGTGGTCGATTTTGACATATCCAAAACGTCATGAAACGAGCTTAGACATATACTTACTTATGTCCTGTATCCCCTTGTGGGTCCTAGGGCCTCTACTACGCCTACGCGCCATCGTGTACGGTTTCTGGCAATGTGTCTGAGTTCTCCCCAACTTTTCCCTAACTGCCGTGCCTCCTTCTCGACTGTTCTGCGCCATGTTTTCCGCGGACCGCCAGGTCTTCTGCCATCCTGAGTTAGCTGTCACCCTTTCGGAACGTGTGACCAATCCACTGCCACTTCCGCCGTTGGATAGTTGTGCCTATTGGTTCCTGACCCGTTCGCTCGTAAAGGTGTTCGTTAGAGATACGATTGGGCCAGAAAATCCGTAAGATATTGCGCAGACACCTATTAACGAACGTTTGCAGCTTTCTGGTGGTAGTAGTGGTCACTCTCCACGTGCTGCAACCATATAGCAGCACGGATTCAACGTTGGAGCGGAACAGTCTTATTTTGGTGCTCAAACTGATTGCATTGCTTCGCCATATTTTGGACAACATCCCGAACGCGAACTTTGCTTAGACATATGGTAAACAAACAGTTTTGACACATTAGTGATTTGGTTTTGGCGTCATATACTTTTGGTTGCGTGAAAATTTCTGATTTTGTCCCAAATGTCGTTATTTACGGGAAGTGTTGATTTTCTTCTTTCACTCAAAGAAAAACCCGACTGAAGCGCACCGAGAGCTCCAAAAAGTTTACGGAGATGGTGCTCTAAGTGAAATAACGTTCCGTCGCTTCAAAGACGGTGATTTCGATGTTGACGACCTTCCGCGTGAAGGAAGGCCAAAATCCTTCGAAGACGCTGAATTGGAGGCATTGCTCTATGACGATGACGAAACCATCACTGGGGAACGGTATCGACTTCAATTGATGCGATAGAGCCGAGCACTGCGCGAAAAACGGCCAGAATACGAGCAGAGGCACGAAAAAGTGATTCAACAACATGACAACGCTCGGTCTCACGTTGCCAAACCCGTTAAAACCTACCTGGAAACGCTCAAATGGGAAATCCTAACCCACGCGCAGTCCGATTATTACTTGTTCCGTTCGATGGCACATGGTCTGGCTAATCAGCATTTCCGCTCATATGAAGACATAAAAAAATGGCTTGATTCCTATATAGCCTCAAAAGATGAACACTTTTAAAAAATAAATAAATACATTTTTGGCGCAACAGCTCTTTAAGTGCCAGGGCCTAGGTTCTCACAACCACTTATGTTGTGTGCGTTGTATTTTTCACACGAATGGAAGGGACCTACAGTTTAGTGCCGAATCCGAACGGCTATTTGAGATGCTTTTTCGTGACAACAATACTCTCGGATGTTTGTCAGATGTTCGCGAGAGGTGGGACCGTGAAAAAACTTTTTGGTGTTTTTTGGGATTTGAACTTGGAACCTCATGCGTAGTGATCCGACACACTAACCACTTACGCCACGGCGCACACACTTTTACCATAACGGTATTCGAGCTCTGCCAGAAAGATGGGAAAAAGTTGTAGCTAGCGATGGGCAATACTTTGAATGATTCATTTGTAACCATTTTTTCACAATAAAGTTGCATTTCCATCAATATAAAATCACCTAATATAAAATCTACAAAATTATACTCACAAAACGTTAGAGCTTGTTTGACATATTTAATGTTATGTAGGCAAATTAAGTACGATTAATGACATAAAAAACTATAATATTATGTATATATAGGCACAAGAAACAGACATGGCTGATTCAGCTTGGCGGTTGATTCTGGTCAATTGTATACGAACATATAAAGGGTGATTTTTGTTTGGAGTGATAGAACTTTCAGTAGGGATAGCAGGTTAAACCAGCTGTCAAATTTAGCAGGTATTTATGACATTTTTCTTCAGTATATTTTGGCAAATCATCATGGAAAGACTGATGCCTTAACAACGCTTACATGTCGTGGTAAATTATTTCCAAAATTTGTCTTCTGTTCGCCAAACATTTGGAGCGCTTCGTTACATTTTTTAGTGCGCATAATCGTCCGTCTGAGCAAGTTATTCGTCGAACCATTGGCTGCATTCACGTGTACACAACAGTTGTAATTTTTCAACTGAATGGCACCGCTCACTCAACATATTGAATGAGCGGTCCCTTTTTCCGCGGCATTTGTGCTTGGCTTTTCACAGCTGTTAAAATTTAAGCAATTGAAAGCGGAAACAATTGAGTGCCACTATCAAATAGAGATGCACCACAAATCGAAAGAAGGTAAGATGAATGATTAAATCCTCATCTAGTCATATGGTATTTCATTTCATTTAAGGCCCCGATATCTTAATGAAGTATGTTGCCGAAAATGCCGGTACCATTGAGTTTGAAGTCAGCCGCGAAGTTGTATAACATTTGTATTTCACATATGCTAAAATGACAGAGGATAGCCGACAAAAGTAGCAATGCGTTCATGGAAATGTAGCGATGATTTTACAACTGTTGTGTACTCAGGAATGCAACCATTGATAAGTTAACATCTGGGGTCGAATCGCTGTATTCATGAACGGATGACTGGTCATGTGATTTGTATTGTATTGTTGGTGAAACTAGCAACAACATACATACAAATTACCTGACAAGGAATCTGTGACAAGTCATCGTTTACGGATATGGCGATTCGACTCCTGGAGTGAGCGGAATCCTGAAGAGGTTTTTGAAACTTCATTACGTTCAGAAAAATTAACTGTTTGGTGCGGTTTACACCTATTTTTTCAAAAACGACGTCACAGCTCGCGTTAGGGTCAGCTGAATGCTGAATGAAAATTCCTTTCAAAATATAGATGACATTGATCCGGATGAGATGTGGTTTCAATAGGAATGGCTACGTGCCATACGGCGACTGACACCATCAATTTATTGAAATCACAATTTGGCGAAAAGGTGATTTGGCGAAATGGACCTGTCTATTGGCCTCTGAGAGCATGCGCTTTGACACCTCTCGAGTATTTTATTTCCATCAAGTTTAAGGCATTGGTTTATGTGGATAAAACAGCAGCTATTGACTATTTGTAAGCCAATATTGTGATTGCTATTCATAATGTGCAGGCCGATTTACTTGAAAAACTGGTGAAAAATTGTACTGACAGGATGACCATTGTAAAACGTAGTCGAGGTGGTCATATACCGGAAATTGTATTCAACCAATTAATGGGTGGTATTAATAAAAAGTGACAGTGTGATAAAATATGAAGCAATTGCTAGAAAAAGTAACCATTTTTAGCATTTAATTCCATTCGTATGATAAAAAACGGACTTAAGCAGTTGCTATGTTCGAAAATGGCGTTTGCTCAAATTGATATAGATAAAAGACATAAAACTAAGCATTTACTAGGAAAATCCGAGTCTCCTGTTTGGCTGACTAGAAACGTTTGCTACGAACTTTTGACATAAAAATGACAAGTCAATTGAATTGAATTCTTATTAGGTCCATTCGCGTACACAATAGGTCCATTCGCGTACATAATCTAAAGCGCTTTACTGGCTGAACACAATGGTGAAGCTGAAGCTGAAGTACGTCGCGCTGTCAAAGTTAAATACTCGTACACACACATCCAATACTGCGAACACAATGTGAAGCCGAAGCTTGCCGCTGAAGTAGAAGTAGAGTTAACTTCAGCTTCACTGCAGCGCGCTTTTTTGACATTTCCACATGTCCGTACAAAAGAAAAAAAAAGATGTGGCACATCAGTAAATAGAGAAACTAATCGATCAAGTTAAAAGAATGTGATTTGAGTAATCCTCACTAAACAAAATACAAAATAAGGCCAAGATGTTAAAAAAAAAAATTTCGAAGCATTTGGATTACCAACAACAAATTACCGTGCAGCGCTTCACTATTGTGTTCGTACTCAGCTTCATCAGTGCGCGATTTTTTGACAGCGGTACAGGCGTATAGCTTCAGCTTCATAAAGAGAAAAATTAATAAGTAAAGAGTAACGAGTATTTCCCCTCTGAGCTTGAATGTGCCCGAAGAATTTCTGCCGGCACGAAAGTAGAAACTGCCAAATGATTGTCAAATGAGTCAAAGTTCTTGATTCCATTTCAAAAAGTCAATATAGATAAAAAAAATAGATGCAAAGTATCTTGAATAAAATGCTGTGATGTGTAAACGTTCTCCCAAAACATTTCCTTTTAACATAATTTAAATCTGTTAGTTTTCTCACGAGTTTAATTTGTTCATTATATTTTTTTTTAATGACAGTTGGGTTGACATGGCTCGAAATGGCTCGCTTTTCATTGGCGTATTTTTGCTTAGATTTTCCACTCTGAGAGTTTTTACTCTCATCAAGTCATAATTGACAATTGATTAGTTTTTGGCTCGAAAAGTGCGCGAACGGAACTATTGTTTATCTTGATTCCCGTGAATATTTGTTCAAAAAATAAGCCAATAAATTAAATTTGAAATTAATTTGCATATCACGTGGTGGCGTGCAAATTTCGATCGACTTAGCAATGTTGATGCTGTTGCCGTATCGTCACCGTCTGATTGAGATAAAACATAACAAAACATTCCCCTAAAATCGCAAAAAGTGAGAATACGATTATTACGATTTATTCGTTTGTTTTGTAAGCATTTTTTGGTTGCTACTTAACTTTTGTTGTTACCTCGCTTTAGGGGGTGTACACTTGTATCGATCCCACAATTAAGGAACGCGGCCAACCTATGAGGTGTGAGATATCAGACCTATGAGGTGTGAGATATCAGTGAGAATAATTACTCCAGATGTTCCACATCAGCGGTGATTCCATTTCATTTACAAACGCGCACGAAATAAACGTTTTTACATTTAGTTTAGCTTAGTCAAATGCCAAGCAATTGCTTAGTTCGAATATTCGAACTTGCTACAGTAAAGTAAAGTCTTATTCATACGGATTCGAACAATTGCTTTATGCGTTTTCTTTGCTACGAGACTTATCTTCGACCAATTGCTAATTTTTATTAATACGATACATTGCTAATTTTTTTTATTTTTGTATGTTTCATTTCACTTCTCACGCTCCAAGAAAACACCCTTTACATGTACGCATTTACTTTTAAAAATTTACCTCTTGTAAAAATTAATATGCAATTCATTAGTGGATTACGATGTACAAATCTAGGACTGATGTAAAAATATGTTCATTCTCACAAAATTTTATTTCTGCTGAAAAATACTGGCTATACCTGGCTATCTGGTTGTCCTGCTTTTTTATTTTCAGACTGTCGTACTCCGTAGACTCTAAATACAAATCATATTTTTAAAACAAAAAGTGTTCGATATGCACAGGTTTAAAAACGTTTAAGAAGCAGAATTAAATGTATTAGCTGATTGCATTTTAATATTGTTAACTTCTTGAACCTCTCACTACATTTCTAAAACTTTCAAACCACTCTACATGCGTATTGAAAAATGTTTCGCAGAAAAATAGAGTTTTACAAAAATAGTGTCTACATATTATTGTATTGTCTTACAATGGTGATGCCATTGGTGATCCACCAAGTTTAACTGGTGGCGGTAATGGTAACGGTGATGGTGGAGGCTCCTTAACCAACTGCCCACTGCAATAAGGTAGCGGGAAACGCCAACCGTAAAGACTGCATTTGTTAATTTGTATGGGGATGTGTTATGATTTAAAAAAAAAATTAAATGCAAATAATGGAATGTGATGATGGAAATGTTTTTTTTTTTTTTTTTTAATGAGTTACATTACAAACATAAAAAGTCAAAAACCAACAAAAAACAATAAAAACTTCACTATAATATTGCACTAAAAATAAAAAAATTATAAATCCAAAAGACAAATTAAATGAAAATTGAATTTCGATTCGAGTAAAATGACTGTGGTCTCGCAAACACCCATTTGTAATCGTTTCGTCTAGATCTAAGCGGTGTGGATATAATAAAATTTTGTGTGGGCAGAGGAAGAGGAAAAGAATTTTATTTTAGTGCAATATTACGAGGAAATAATTTTGATTAAATAACAAAAGAAAATTACCAAAATGTGTACTGAAAAGAGCTTCAGAAATACATGTATTTATAATTATAAAGCTTACCTTCCAAGTTTTGTCTCCTCGTCGATTTCGGATGGTGATCGTTTTGTTTTTCTGCACATTGCTGCCATTACTCCCATTCGTGCTGTCAGACAGCAAAGCAGGTCGATAATAATTAGAAGGATGACTACTCCACCAATTGCTATGCCGACGATTGAGGCAGAAGAAAGCACTCGGCGATCAGCTACTTGAACGACATCAACGCCTAAAATCCAAAGCGAGGATAGAAAGGATAAAGATAAAGTTTCAGAGTTAGTAAGACCGTTCCAATAAATCAAGTAAGGAAAAGACTATTTAAAAGTGTCTAACAGCAGCCGTAAATACGGAAGTGATTTAGGATAGTCTAATTTTTAATAAATATTCAATGGAATTTTCCAAATCCGAGAAGTACATAAAGAGATAATATTTTTCGAACTTTTGTTTTAGATGATTGCTAAGGACATATGGTAGGTAGTACGAACAATAAACAATGAATGCCAAGAGAAGAAAACAGATTCTCTAGACTAGATTCAAAAGTTTTCTAGAAACAGATTCACTTCCATATTTATGGCTATTTTGCAGATCATTTTAGGAAAGTATTGTATAATTACTATTGTTAAAAGCTAGAAAATTTGGATGTTATACATTCCTGGTAAGATTTTAAAATGAAAATAATTTGAGATAAGTCAATCGTAAGAAAAAAAACAAAAATTAAATTACAAATGCTAGATTTTGTATATACATTTTAAGTTAGAGATTAGGGGCCTTATTATATATTGCGTTTCTATAGCAAATGTATACAAACTCAATTTCTAAGTAATTTAAGTGATGCTAGATAGATGTTTTGACAATCTAACTTTCCGAATGTTAGAATGTTGGAAGCACTTACACCCAATCCGAGAACCATACAAAATACCCATTCATTTTAGAATCGGATTACATTTTCGAATGGCAATCCGAATCCGAAAGCAGTATAAAATAAGGCCCCAGGACTTTCAAATGTTGTCGATTGGTGAATCTGGCTTACAACTCCCTTGGTGATTTATACAAATAATAAGAAGAAGGGTGCTATTGGTAAATTCACCAAGCTTTTCCGTATGATTTTATGCGCAAATAGGATAGATGAGCGATTGTGGATTTCAAACCTGTTCTCGCATATGTCATTGAAAAATTCGTGGGAGGCAATGCTCAATAGCTTGTAAAATTATCAAAATACGAGTGTTTAGAAAACACCAGTGATCGTGTAAGCGTCGGGTAGGTACTCCAGATAGAGTGGAATAAATTGAAAAGCTGACTTTTAAAAAATCTCAGCTTCAATACTCTTAATAATTCTTTGGATTAAGAAAAGATATTTTCAGTCAAAAAAAGCTGAATATTTTGTTTAATATCAGTTTTCGACTCTCTCGCGAACATTTGACAAACATCCGGGAGTACTGTTTTCATGACAAAGCTTCTTAAAAACAAAACAAAAATTGCCCTTCGGATACGGCACAACTTTTCAAAAATTTCAGCTTCAAAGGTCTTTAAACTCTCATGCCTAAAACACAATATCACCTCGACCTCGGTTTTGATCCCGTTACGTCTCATCCACCTCGAGAGCGCGTTGAATGTTAGTTTACATTTTTTCCTTTGTTCCACAGCTGTTAGTTGTCAAAGCGAAGGAAAAGTTCAGCTCATCTCAACTTCTGCCTTGAGTTAGAGTGTCGTTACATAGGATTACGTTTTTCTTTACGAATGAAAAACCTGAGGTCGAGGTGGGAGCGACATTGTGATAGGATACGTACATTCTTCTTCTTCTTCCTTTTATCAGCGAGGTTATGATCCGGAAACAAGGGATCACAACCCTCCCACTTCACCGCATTTCTACTGATCCGCCTGTGGGGTTCGCCTAAACGTTCATTGATTTCCTATAGTGTAACTCACAGACGTCAGGCGAAGCCGACGTCAATGCGCTTTTGTATTTCAGGCATTAATAATTCACTGGATTAAGAAAAGACATTTTTAGTGAAAAAAAGTTGAATATGTTGTTTAATATCAGCTACCGACTCTCTTGCGAACGTTCGACAAAAACAAAACAAAAATTGCCTTTAGATACGGCACACATGTTTTAGGTTACGACTAAGAGTATAATCATTTTCATTCAACTGCACGACGTAAGTTGAAGAAAAAAGATAGGAAAGTGCGATAATACTCAGGTGGAAGCAGATTTCAGTGCATACTCCATGGGTGGTGTCCAAGCTAATCCAGAAGATTTTTTTGTGATTTTTGCATTCGGTTTTCATTCCCAGTATTTTTTTTTTTTTCGAATAATGTGCTTAGAATGTATGCAATCACATATTTTTTGAGGTCAAATAGGCGAACCCCACAGGCGGATCTGTAGAAATGTGGTAAAGTGGGAGGGTTATGATATGATCCCTTGTTTTCGGATCATAACCTCGCGAAAATAGGAAGAAAAAAAAGAATAAGAAGAAAGTGTGCAATCACACCATCTAAAAAAATTTAATTATTATGGATGGGACTTGAACCTACAACAAGTACTAAGAAAAAGCACAACGGTCGATGAACTGGTGTCTGACGCAAAACAGGCGATTACTGGTAAATAAGCTTCTTGGAGTGAAATATTTTGAAAGGAAAATAGCCTTACACTGAGAAATACATATGTGGAAAGATACTTCCTTTTACATCTGATCTGATCTCGACATACACCAATAATATAATTACGGACTTTTTGTTGGTGATAGTTAAAAACAATTAGGCAGACAACTATGTAAGCGGAAGTACAAAGGACATCATAAGAGACCTCCCATAGGATTCTAGCATTTAAACAGCTTCAGCGGATTTTCCAAACGGCTCAAGCAAGGTTGAGGAAAATTTCAGTTTTGTGAGAATCACAAGATCTCAGCGAATCACTCTCCACTGTAATCTACTAACGAAGACAATGGAGATATACTCGTACGAATTTTTCGAAGGAACAAGGTGTACATGCAAAGCTCAAACTAGGTGTTATAACAAGCTTTCCGATGAAAAAATACTGAGATATACGTTCTTATTGCAGACACCAAGGAATAAAGAATATCTATGATTTATACTCATGTGAGAGGAAATAGTCTTACTATCTCCCTTCCTTCCCGCAAGCATTTATTTTAACTCCCAAAGAAGACAATTGATGTGTCCAGGGGGGTAAGTATAATACTATGTCAGGCGGCTTTTTCGCCTCATTTCAGATATTCCTTGCGAATTATAATGCACTATATGTAACGGGTGGGCCATCTAGTGATTTCTTTTTAAATCATAGGTTATTTTGACACTGACAGCTGTTTCCCACTCGATCTTAACAGAAAGTCAGTATCATACCCCCGCGGAACGATATGAGTCGCTTTAGGCTTGAACAACATTGGGAAATATTGAAAACTTATTTCCAAAGTGAGTACTGTGTAGCCCAAACAGTGCGTTTTTTGAAAATAAGTTTTGGCCGAAATGAAGCACCCACCGCGCCTACTGTACGCAAGTTTTTGGAAAAAGTTCATGACATGGTACTCATGGTCCCCGTCGTCGTACGGTGCGCACAGACGAGAATGTGGCTGCTGTAGCCGAGAGTGTGAGACTCAATTCAATGAGAATTAAGAATATCTATGATTTATACTCATGTGAGCGGGGTAAGTATAATACTTTGTCAGATATTCTTTGCGAATTATAATGCACTATATGTACATACTCATATATACGTAAGCATTACTTTTGACATCAGCAAGTATCACCACCATGGTGATGGGGATTTCTTTGCGATTTCTTTGGGAAGTTTATTCGTGCAAACTGTCGTTGTGAGTATAAAGTGCGCCAACTTCTAGTTTGTTTGTCTTTCAGTTAAAAAATTGACGACAGGACTGTACACCATTTGTGTAACATTTACAAAAACGGAGGAGCTTTCGCCTCTGCCATCATCTGGTTTAAAAGGGGATGACCATAAAAAAATTTAAATTTCTATACAAAAGCATATTTTCAAAGTTATTCGGAATCCCAACATTAAAACTTAGAAAAAAAAACATTAATCGTTTCATCTTAAATAATATTAAAAAAAAAAAAAACATTTAAACGTATCTCTTAAATTTAATTTATCAAATTCTGACATTATCTCAAATTATTTAAATTTTAACCATCAGATTAAAAAGTATTTTATACAAGTATATGTTTAAAAAAAAAAATTGCGCAGGAATACGTACAAAAGCATTATATATATCTTTTTACATTTTTGTGTGTGTACATGTATAAACAAAATAAATATGAATTAAATTAAGTAAAAAATAAACAAAAGCAACTAAAAATAAAAACCAAATCCAGCACCATGCATAATTTTTTCAAAGTCAAACTATAAATTATGTTACATCAAATTAAAAAAAAAAAAAAAAACAAATCGAAGCAAATTTGTAGCCAATGCAATATGATTCTTTAAAAAAAAAATATCCAAAACTAAATTTAGTAAAAGCCCACTTTTTGTATGAAATTTTGTTAAATTATTTACAAGATTATTAAAAAAAAAAGTATGTAGAAAATAATATAAACAATTTAACCAGGTTTTTTTGTTTTGTTTAGTAATAAGTTATCAATTGAATGTAACTGTTTAATAACAATCATGGTAATATTTTAAGTTTTTTTCCTATTAAAAAACGTAACAAAAACAATTATTAGTAAATAACAAACGAAAGAGTTAAACATAATATGTTTTGAAATAAATATACATCTATTATGGGAAAAAAGTTAATTTTATTATTTTGTATTTACCTTGTTGTAAAAACACTGCTGATTGCATATTACAATTTTTTTATAAATATATATTGTTTTATTTCACTCTTTGTTACTTAAAAAATCGTTACCAACGTTGTGACAGCACTCCAACGGCGTTCATTTTTATAATTTTTTTTAGTTGATTGGATTATTTACTTTTAAACGGAAATTTGGAAATTAAATATCATGCATGGTTAAAGGGGTCTATTTTTTTTAACTATTCTAAACACTAATTAAAGAATTTTAATAAAAAAACATCGCCCATCTTAGTTCAACTTTTTTTCTCTTAATATTTTATTTATTTAATAATAATTTTTGTTAAATCTATAGACACCTCAATTAAAACTTTATCTTGTATTTTCTTTCTATTATTTTTAGTAATTCGAAGCTTAAATTTCTGTTTTTAAGTATACATTATGTACAAAACTGATTTCTTACTTAAGTACATATATTTACCTATTATTTTGTATTTAATTTTAATTTTATGTTTATTAAGATATTTTATTTCGTAATAAATCTAGCTACAAAAATGATATGATTGGGTTTGTTTAATTGGATAAAGTTATTAACAGAATTTGTTTCGACGTTAAAGGAACCATAGTTATAAAATTAATTATTTAAATATATTACATTACATAAAATAATATTTAACCTCTATGAACAGGAGTGGACTATGTATCATATTTGGAAAACAGAAATCGAACCTTTAGCATTTCGAAAGTTCTAGGCAACTGACCGAAATGGGAGACGTGGAAGTTACGCATGTTTCGACACTCTTATTTGATCAAGAAACCAGAAGATAGCTGAATACCTTGCAGACTTGAACACTTTGAATCAGATCGTGTAGCAATGCCAGAAAATGTATCTTTATTTATAACCGTATTGAATTTAAATTTAATTCAAATAGAAGTCGTAAAACAGAGCGGCACCGGGCTGCAAAAGCTGCGGAGCAGGTATATGACAAGCTGTATATTGCTAAGGACATGAAATGGTGCGCAAAACATATTAAACGATAAACGATGGGGTAGCACATAATCAGACGGATCGCAATTTTTCTGATTCTTCAGTAATGAAGCGGATTCAAAGCGAAAGCGAAGAGGATTTAGTAATGACAAAAACTTTATCTGTTGTCAAATAAGATTCACCGCACTTTTCGTGGATGGGGCCTGTGGCCAATCAGCCAAAAAGTATGTTAGTTATAATTTTGCCCATTTTAGAATAAAGCGTGCAAATTCTCTGTGGAGTACCATAACGAGAAGGTTGCATACATATATGTATGTATAGTATATATAATTGGCGAAACATCTTATCAAGTGCCTAGGCCTAGCTTCTCGCAACCATTCGTGTTGCGTGCGTTATATGATATTTTTCGCACGAATGGAAGGGACCTTTTTGTGCCGTACCGAAGGGCAATTTTCCTTTTGAGAAGCTTTTTCGAGACAACAAATACTCTCGGATGTTTTTCAGACTTTCGCGAGAGGTGGGACCATGAAAAAACTTTTTAGCTTAGTTTTAGACTTCACGCGCAGTGGTCCGGCACTAACTAACTTCTGCGCCACGGTGCTCCCCCATGAGTGGTTGCGAGAAGCTAGGCCCTGGCACTTAAAGAGCTGTTGCGCCAAATATTTACTATATTTTTTTACGGCGCTCCCACGGCGAGAAGGTTGCATATAAGGTGGTATATTAAACCGCTAAATGAAATTGTTTATCTGCAGAAATTCTGGTCACTATGACTGACGGATGAATCAGATCTAGAGTTGAACAGAAAGTCCTGATTCACGATCACTAGTCAAAGACCACTACACCAGATAGGAAGACATGATTGATATTGAATATAATATTTCCTTTAAGATTCTTAAAAAGTGACTTCCTGAGCGATGAATACTACTAAAAATTTTGAAAGTTTAATTTAAAGAATATGTAAATAGAAGAAGATACATCAGGCAGCGTAATTGCCTATCGTTCGGTTGAAGTCATATAGCTAATAACGACAATACTCAGACCCTGCAGCAAATTAAGTAAAAAAGTACACCCCTATCGTGGAATCCGTCGGAATTGAGTTTCACTTCACCTATTCGATTCCCTTTCACTTTCTACTGCTATCGTGGAATCCGCCTTATCGACAGGCATTGGGGAAAGGTAGTTTCACTGTCAAACAGCTGTCTTTTACAAGGTAAAGTTCTCGGCCTGACGCAGAGATAGCGTTCCAATCAGCAAAAATTTATGTTTCCTGCCTGGGTGCACTTCTCATTAGTTCGTATGACAAGTTTCAACTTGTTCTCTCAAGGAGTTTGTTTACACGAATTTTCGCAGTAGACGTCTTGCGTGTTTTTCATTAAAATGAATAAACTTGAATATTGTGCGGTCATAATGCTCTTCGTTTTGGATGGGTTAACTCCTAAGGAAATTCATCCAAAGTTGACAAAAGTTTACGGGAACTCTGCTCCTTCCATGTCAACTGTTAAAAAGTGGGCAGCTGAATTTAAACGTGCTCGCACGTCCCTCGAAGATGACCCACGTGAAAGACCATCCAACCATCGAAAAAGTGCATAATATCGTTTTGGACGATAGGCGAGTGAAGGTGAGTGACATAGCTGAGGCTGTGTGTACATTGGAAGAGAGTGTTCGAAACATCTTGCACAAAAACTTAGGGATGCGAAAGCTCTGCGCAAGATGGGTGCCGCATTTCCTGAATGCCGATCAAAAGCAAATGCGCAAACGATTTTCGCGGCAATCTTTGGACCGATTCAACTGACGGATTTTGTGCGGCGATTTGTCACCATGGATGAGACATGGGTCCACCACTACACACCCGAAACGAAACAGCAGTCGAAGCAGTGGGTGGAAGCCGGTGGTTCAGCGCTAAAGAAAGCGAAGTCGATCGCATCTGCCGGAAACGTCATAGCCAGTGTGTTTTGGGATGCGAAAGGGATCGTGTTAATTGATTACCTTGAGAAAGGCAGAACAATTACAGACGAATATTACTCCAACCTTCTTGACCAGCTGGATGCCAAAATTCGCGAGAAGAGGCCTGGCTTGAAGAAGAAAAAAATCATCTTTCACCAGGACAATGCATCTGTACACAAGTGTGCGTTGGCGATGGGAAAACAGCGGGATTTGTGGAACGATTTGCTCGGCCATCTCCCCTATTCACCTGATTTGACACTCTCAGACTTCCATCTGTTCCCAAACTTGAAGAAATTTGTTTCTGGGAAGAGCTTCGCATCCAATGCAGAAGTTGTGAGGGCCGTAGATGAATATTTTCACAGCCTTCCAGACTCTCACTTCCGAGAAGGAATACTGATATTGGAAAAACGCTGGACTAAGTGTGTTGAAGTCAAGGGAGATTATGTAGAAAAATAAAATAATTTTTTAACTGAAAATCGCAGTCTTTCATTGTCAGGCCGAGAACTTTTCACCTTGACCTCATATTTATCCTACATTCATTTCGTAAAAGGAACATTTCTTTAAAAAGTAATTAAAATAAAAATAAAGCACACAAATGGACAGGATAGCTCTATTTTTGGAAACAGAAGAGGAAGAAGATGAGCGGTCTTCCCAGAGAAAGTACGACAGAGGTTAAGAGCAACAGTGGATGATTTCATGGAACTTCCACATGAAGTTTGTGTTTTTAAAAACAATATTTTTTATTTATTTCTGATTTTAATAAAGTTCAATATTGCATAGGTTTATCAAAAATGTTCGGCTTAATAAAGCTGTTGTAGCTTTTTTCCTGTAATTTATACGTAAACAAAAATTGCTTATTTTTTTTTTAATTTCACTTACATTTTTGCAAACAAAGAAGACGACGTGCAGCAGTTAGGCAAAAATCCGCAATGATTTTGATGCGGATGAGAAATGTGGGAAATATCCGATTCGAACGTAATCCACGATACAGTGGAACTGATTCACATTAGCCACACGAGGAACTGTTGACTTTGCGGATTTGACGATGCCGAAGTATTTTGCTCGATGAATAATTCCCTCCGGCGGATTCCACTATACGGGTGGTAGTGAATAAATGGATGGATGCAAAAAGATGTAATGAAAAATTTGCCCCATTTCAAGGTACCATCTATTGATCGCTTAGCAGGGTTACGGAGCGTAATCAGCCCTATCTTCACCATTTCTCAAAAATGGAGGTCAATTTACACCTAGCTGAAGCCAGATCTAAACATATCCTTCAGACTTATTTTTATAAGAGATTACATTGTTCGTTACTGTTTTCGGATTCCACTGCCTGATCATATTCTAAAATAATCCCTATACCCAATGAAAATATATAACCAAAATATTTTGAACTTATTCGCACATGAATATTTCTTTTGCTGTGAAAATTTTTCATTTTGTGATGTGAATTCTTATTGTCTTAAACGTATACTTTCTTTTATATTTAAACTCTATAAAATGTTCATTTCAAAACTAATATTTTTCCATTAATTTTCACACTTACGCTTGATTTTTATTTTTAATTTTACTATGTATTAAATTGCTTATGAAGTTTTTCATTTTTTTTTTGTAGATTTTAACTAAAATTTCACTAATAATTAGTTCGAATTTTATTTAATATTTTTAACTATACACGGCATTTGGAATTTTATACTTTTAAGGAAATAACACGCACGCACATATATGTATATGTACATATGTTCAGCTAAAAAATAAATAATAAAAAAACTTAACATTGGTCAATATACATATTTTAACAGACTACTCCTTTGATAACAGTTGCTGGTTTTTAAAAATTCATTTAGAAATACTTTTTTCTTTAAGATTTATGACTGAAAACATTTACAAATGCATGGGGTATTAAATTCGAATACTATATATTTTACTACTTTTCTTTTTTGGTTTATTTATTTTTTATTTTTTTTTATATAAAAACATTTCACATAAAATTGTAATTTCATATAAAATTTTGGCAGTTTTAGTTTTTTTTTCATATATACGACTTATTTTACATTTAAAGACTTTAAATATTTTTTGATTAATTGTTATGCAGATTGGAAGTATGAATCCTTGTTAAATGTCACGGGCCTTTTAGTGCATAATTGGAAATGGTGGCAAGGGAAATAAAAAGAAAAAAAAAAACTTCCTGCTTCTCTTCGTATATCGTTGTCGAGTTTCATTTTCCCCTGTTTGGAAAACATCACTTGCGTTGATTCTTTTCCAATCAAAAATCCCATGAATAACCACGCACTCAAACCCATGTAAATATGCAAGTTTGCTAAAAGGCGATGAGAGTAAATATTTTCGGTAGCCATACTATGATGGATTGGTGGAATTTGAAAACAGAGATTTTTTATATTACCCCTGGTAGTACTGCCAGCAGGGTATCTATCTTTGTTTTGAAGAGAATTGGAATTGTTTGAGCGGTGCTGGAATGTTGTGGTTTAGAAGTTTGCTTTTGGCAAAATTGTGTTCTAATAGAGTGTTGTAGCTGGTTGAAGTTCATATTAACAAAGTAAATGGATTATTTTTTACGCGCTTAAGTGAAATGAATTTTGAACGTGACCTAGAGAAAATTGTTGAAATTTCTGACAAAAAGGCGTTATTGCATTTCTCTTGCGTTTTTTACTAACATACTACTACAAACAATTGAAGAGGCAAGTGAAAGATGGGCCTGTATAACATTTTCAACTTTGTTTATTTGAATACATAGACGATGCTAAGGATCAGTACTATACATGGACTGACTCCTAGAACTATCTAGCAGATAGTTTGGAAGTTACAGAGGTGCAGAAGACGATATGTGCAACAAATTAATTATATGGAAAAAGTAGAACAACCTAGACCGCGATTATCTCAAAACATGGGTAATGTCACATAAGACCTTCTTCCACTTGCCCCTTAAATTATTTCTGGGCATCTTTTAAGTTCTTACGGATTGCTAGGGTTTTGATACGTGCTTGAAAAGACCGCGAAACAAATCGACTGTAACTGACCCGCCGCTGCGCGTATATCACTTCGCACAAAAAGTTTCTTTACATAGTTGAAAACCTAAGGTATAGAGTGCTGAATTTGCATATTAATGAAAGAATTTGTAGCCTTTACTCCAAAAAATTGCGATTCACCTTGATGTCGTGGTGAGGCTCATCAGTAGATGGCCACCACATCGGGTCTAGACGCACTATTAGCCCGATGTTTACAGAGGCTTTGTGATTTTACTTGTTAAATTATATACTTCCACTCGTCTATGGTCAAAGAATGTAAGTAGAAATACGTATTGCCAGTGGACAGGTTCTGATAACAAAAAAGTGTCTTTACATATTAACTATTGCTAGTTTTTAACCAACACAGGTTGCTCCTTGACAATAAAATATGCGTATGAAAAGTGGTATTCTCTCCGAATGACATTATAGCAAAAATTGAAAAAGAATATACGTGTACCTATAAAATAAGTTATTGACTCAATGCGTAGAGTTTGACATATGTTGCACAGAATCATTTAGTGGAATCTGTTTACAAATTGCACGAAAAAGTAGGAGATACCCATGATCTTTAGTTTTGGTGGCTTGATTTCAACATAATTTGAATTATTTTTGAATTGCTAGTATAAATAGTTCCTGAGTTGGCGATTGTTGTAATCGGCAGAGATGTGCACTCTGTCTGTTTTAAATTAACAAATAAACTATTGGTCAGGTGGTTCCACAATGTCCTATGATTTAAAACACAAGATCCATTTTAGAGCACTAACAAATAATTAGTTAAATGTGATGCGCATTTTTTGAAAATACGAAAAACCGATATACATAACTCTTTAATAATAAAAAGTAAAAAAACGACTACGTAGGTAGGTAGGTAGGAGTGGTTGTGTCAGCAAACCATGCCGACACTTAATTAGCGCAGAAGCGCCGTTTTATTACTACAACTCAAGTGACCTGACGGATGTTAACTACTAGGGGAAAGAAGAAGAAAAAGGGGGTAAGGATTATTCAAATCCACCCCGTTGCATCGAGGAAGCTGATAATATCCCCAATGCTAATCTCCACTAGATCTATAAGGTTGTTGAAAAATAATTTACTTAAGGTGCGCTGTCTGGCCTTGCCTAAAGCCGGATACTTGCAGAGGAAGTGTAAGATTGTTTCTATTTCATCAGCAGTATTGCAGCTGCGACAGTGTGCATTAAATGCAATGCCTATTCTGGCCGCATGAACCCCGATGGGCCAGTGGCCAGTACTAACTGCAAGAGTTCTTGCGATATCTGTACGGTTTCTGTTTAGTAGATCTTGCGTTCTTTTCAGGGAGTATTTGGGCCACATCTGCCTGGAGATGACACAGTTCCGCACCCCCTGCCATCTAATATCTGCCTTTAGCAGATAGTGCGCGAAGATGCCTCCCTTAAGGACCCCTAACGGGACGTTTACCTCCTTTGCTAGGGAAGCATCAAGGGCAAAACGACTACACAACACTTTGTGTTTAAAATGAACTCTACTAAAAGCGATTTAATTGTTGACCAATTCCCGAAGCACTGTGTGTTTCTAGTTTGTTTTGCACTACTTTCACGTCTCCAAAATGGAAGTATAAATTAGCGATATTGTGATAAACGTTGAATCTTTAAAAGTCTCAAGAAGAAAAACATAAAAGCTGGAAACAGCAGATGTTCTGGCAGCTTTTGATAGATTTCCTTAATTTCCACAAGAATAATTCGATGAAGTATGGTATATCAGGTCATCCCATAAATAATATGAGTTTTCGATCCCATCAAGTTTTCTCACTAAGCTTTGCAATCCAAGTAAGCTTTTTCCGTGGTCTTTTGTTATTTTTAGTATTTGCTACATAGCTTTTCTTCATTTGATGTTTAAAATTTGAACCGAATAAACCGAATATTGTGTTAAACATTAACCATTGAAATGGGTACCAAGAACCATATTTTGCTTTGGGGATATTATAAAAATAAAAAGCTTATTGCAGCAGAATTTGCACGTGAATTCTTTGAAGTCTATATGCGTGTTTTGGTGCGAATTATGCAAAGAAAAGTAAAAACTTCTTAACAAAACGATTCACAGTCAATGTGGTTTATAGCTTTTTTTATTATTTGAAGATTGGTGAATGAATTGAAGTTGAAGTGAAAAGTATGAAAAAGTTGTGCTTAAATTGTGAAATACAACTGAATCATTGAACTTGAATCAAATTGAATAAAAAAGCTCTTTTCAGCGCCCTCTGAAGTTGATTGTTCCAAACTATACATGGCAAGTGGCATGGCACTTGGCACTTTTGACTGGAGAAAAAAGCTAAAATGGTTGCCAGTCATTTTGTGTTGTTGTACTCCATGCTAAATCTCACTTCACTAAGAAGCGACGTCTCACCAAAACACGCCTTATGACAGAAAGGTCATAAGTTTAAGTCAGGCCCAAAGATGGTTTAAAAAATCCCGAGAAGGAATTTATGCACTCAAAGAAAATGACTGCTCTCGAAGACCATTTGACCTGGATAATGATGAACTCCAAAACACCCTGGATGAAAACCCATTCAATTCCGCTGAGGAATTAGCTAAGTATTTATTATTTAAATTTAAAATTCGGAAAATGGGTGCGGCATGATTTGAGCGAAAGAAATCCAGACGAATCCAGCAACGAATAATAATGTGCTCTTCGTTTCTCTCTCGTTTAAATTTCGATCCGTTCATCAACAAGATTGTTACTGTGGATGAGAAATGGGTTTCATATGAGAACGTGGTGTCTTAGGCAGTACCTGAGTTCTTCAGATTAAAAGCAGCAAGTAGCTAAGGCAGGTCTTCACCCGAAAAGGAGAATGCTCTCTATCTGGTGGGATGCACATGGTATTGTCCATTTCGAAATGCATTATCCTGGCCAAACCATCACAAGAGTATTACAGTCTTCAAGGAAAACGGCCAGCATTGGTCAGTCGCCAAGAGATACTCTTCCATCAAGACAATGTCAGACAACATGTCGTAAGAGAAATAATCCAGAAAATCACAGCTTTGGTTGGAAAATAATGCATCATCCAGCATACTCTCCTGACACTGCTCTTAAGAATTACCATCAAAGCAAAGGTGTTTGCAAAATTATTTAAGCAATCGGAAAATGAAAAATTAGATCATTTTTGAAAGTGTACTGAACGAGTTTTTTCACTTCTAAACCAGAAGAATTTTATAAATCTGGCACAGAACAGTTACCAGTGCGTTAGGATGATATCATTAGGAGAAACGGAAAATACTATGATGACTAAAAACGATCGTTTCTTTTTTTATATTGAATGAATTACACGAAAAATCGCATTATTTCTGGGATGCCTGATATATAGGTAATATTTCGTTGTCATATAATGAAAAGCCCCGAAGCCTTAGATTCTTTATTTTGAGATGGGTATCTGCGTTTCAAGTATTCATCTTTTAGTGAACCTTGAATCTATATATTTTGGGTTGGGAAATCTTCTCTCTTTTCTCTAGCGTAGCGGTTAGAAAAACTTGGAGTTTGTTTGTTTCTCTCAACACCAAGGGGTTAAAATCTGGTTATAATCGTGAACAATTGAATCGGCAGTTTGAAGAACGGAACAAACGCCAAAAAATCGGTTTTTGTTTTTTCCCCCACACACGTTTGTGTTATAGAATAGACGCTCATTCTGATGTATAAAAAGGCAACAAAAACCACTCACATCCACTCACATGCTGGTGTAATCGGAAGTGGAAGTATTCTTCAGTTTGAAGAAGAAGAAGAAGAACATATTCTGCTATTTTTTTTCTGTTTTTGGATTCGTTCCCTTCTTCAAACTGCTGATTCGACTATTTTACCCAGCTGTACTTATAATCATAACTTTACGTTCAAGAACCCAACACTCTATCCACTACACCATTGTCATTTTTGTCTATTTCTGATAACTATGGACTCAACACACCTGCTTCTCTCGTTTCGCAAGTTCAAAGTGTATTTACTATATAAGACTTGAATGAGCCTCATACTTAGCGGTTAGTTTTATTTTTATTCATACGAGTACCATTATTCTTTTGTCTTTTCTTTTACAGAGTTAATCAATTTTTAATTTTCACTGCTGTGTAGGTATCTACTTATGACAACCTTCAACACAATAGCCCGAAATCTATCTAAATTATCATCGCGTTTATGTAGCTCAAAATAATTCGGTGACATATTGCATAAGCATACCATACTCGCATGGTCCGGCAATAGGTCGGAAAAAATTAACTGGCTAAAAGCTCAGGAATGGCGGATAAGTATAAACATAAGGAAACTAATTGATTTAAGTGAAAAGATACTCATATAAGAGTATCATTAATGCAGATATTACAAAACACCCTGCAGCCAATGAGAATGCTTTTGCGAGGACCTACTTATACAGATAAAACGACTGAAAGACTATGAATTCATGTTTGAATGTTTTTCAACTTCCACTATTCCTTCAAATATACACATTATGCTCGAACATTTGCGAACAGTAATCCTTCATTTTGATATTATGCGCCGGTCATAACGACCATTTGTTTAAATCCTTTTCTTATAATCACGTTCACGTCTTTTATATGTATTTATGTGAATGTTAACAAATTTTATTTTACATAATGACACCATGCATCTATGTATATATTATGTACATGAACGTATGTATGTATCATAGAAATATTTATATTTTACATTTAACAGTTGATTTCTTTTTCTTTTTTTAATATTTTGTACACAATGGAAATTTTTCTTATATTTTTTTGGTGGAGATGATTCATTTTGGTTAGCTTAAAAAAATATATATTAACCATCATTTACGGTGAGCAAAGTTGCTATCGCTTTTGTTCGATGTTCGGTGGTAGTTTCATAAAACCTTTGTTCTGCACCAGAGCATGTATCAAGGTACAAAGTTCTTGTTGTCGATGGTGACATATCCGTCGTCCTGACACTTCCATTTGTGCTGACCAATGTTGTCGATGACGGTGTCGATAACATCACTGTCATTGCGGCCAATAGCAATAGTAAGCAGCATCTTGACCATGAGGTCAGGCTATGTGTGGATGTAGCTGCATTGTATGGATTATCTACGAATAAGGGGGTAAGAGGAGGAAGATTTTTGTTTTTTTTTTTCTTTTTCGTTCGAGATCTTTCGTTCCAGTTCAAAACAAAACAGACTGTTTTTAATTCGTTGTTTTTCAAACACAACAAACATTAATAATATAGCAAACACAATGTGTTGTTATGTGTTATTTGGAGAAGAGTGGTGAATGTACATATGTCTGTTTGTTGTTGATAGTTTGACAGAATGGAAGGATACAGGAGAAAGAGCTTTATGTGATTGTTAAAACGAAAAAAAAAAAATTGATAATGAAATTTTGATGAAACGAAAGAACGAAATGATGAGCGGACGGGCAGAAGATTGATCAATCCAATATTTTTAATTTTCTTTCATGAAAAGTTATTCCAATTATTCTTTGAAGATGTTGTCACTTTAAACTAAATATTTGTTTATCTAATTTGTTTAAAACTACAAGTGTTTTATTGGTGAAACTGTGGTTTTTCTTTAGCAAACACAAACTATTATTAGCATACATATAGGGTTAACAAAAAGGATAACACATTTAGATTAAAAAATTAAGTTAGTTGCACATTTATAACATGATGAATATATTTAAATTGTTGTTATTGCGTTTTAAGACTACAAATAAATGTTTTAGTGTTGTCTAATTAACATTCTAAATTGATAGTGCCATATTTGGTGCTTCCTAATGGCCTACCAAATTTCATTCAATTGTTTTGAATTAATGGTTATCTTACAAACATAAAATATATCAAAAAGAAAATTCAAAATCTAAAAATATAAATATGTGTATAAAGAAATAAATTTGACTGTAATAATAACAAATTCAATTTGATGTCTTTTAGAAGATGCAGACGAGTAAGGAAAGAAGGGATGTAATTTTTGGGCTTTCAGATTTTAAAAGATAATTGTTACATACTCGTATATATGTACAACGTACATACACGTATATGCCTGCTCCTGCCATAAATTCTGTTACAAAACTTCTAGCGCAAACTGCATGAAGATTACATTAGGAATAGTACTACAAAACGCCTTAAATGTCACCCAGTTTGGTTTCAGATACTGATCGGTTGTCATAGAGCGGGGTATGAAAGAAAATCGTATTGCCGTCATAGCGTGGCATAAGTACGGAAAAATGCTAACCAAATTTTTAAATTACTAAAACCGCTTGAGATATCAAAAATGTCTGCGTATCGTGCTATAAATCGATTCATTGAATCGTCTCAATCAGAAGACAGACGAAGAAGTTCTCGTCCGCGCGTTGCCCGTACAGACGTTCTAAAGAGAAAATTCTGTGGCCTCAAACGGTAACCGCTTAAGTCGAGTTATTGGGAAAAAAATGGGCCCTGAAGCCCGCAATGATGCACTGGCTATACATCATGGTAGTCAGACCCATCCTTACGTATGGGGCTCTTGTGTGGTGGAAGGCAACGAATACGAAAAATACACGGGATATGTTGGCCATGGTACAAAGAACAGCTTGCATTGCCATCACAGGTGCTCTACGCACAACACCTACGGCTGCACTCGAGATCTTCCTGTATCCTTTACCTTTAGACCTACAAATAAAATTTCAAGCGGGCAACAGTGCGCTTCGGCTCACTAATGTTGGTCTCTTCAGGACTAATAACATAGGACACAGCTCCATTCTCAAGGAATCTTTTCCTGGAATCCCTGACGAATCGGACGATATACTTGGCACCTTAGACTTCGACACACCATACAAAGTACTGTATCCTATTAGAGAGGACTGGCAAAGGAAGACAGTCTCTGTCCATAACGAGATTGCAATATACACAGATGGTTCTAAGACCAGTGAGGGCACGGGGTCAGGTATTTACTCGAGAGATACGAACCTACAGCTGGTCCTGAGACTTCCGGACACATGCAGTGTATTCCATGCAGAGGTTCTAGCTGTACTTAAAGCTGCGGAATTACTTGAGATGGGATCAATATCCGATAAGAATATCGCCATCTACATTGACAGTCAGGCTGCGCTAAAGGCGCTAGAGTCTTACGTCACCAAATCTGAGATAATCAGGAATTGCCGCACAATGCTTAGGGCATTATGTACGCAGAACCGAGTCAGATTATGTTGGGTACCTGGAAACTGCGATATCAAAGGCAACGAGCAAGCCGACGCGCTGGCTAAAAGAGGAGCAGGGCTCACACGTAGCGATATAATTGGTAGTATTAAACCAATTATTCGGGATAAAATCATTGACACGGCTAATCTAAGATGGTCAAACTTAGATGGTCACAGGGTGCCTAAGGCCTTGTGGCCTGTGTTAGATCGCAGAAAATTTGGGGAGATTATTAAGTTAGATAGATCGAGGCTAAGAACAGCGATAAGAATACTCTCTCGCCACTGTCTCCTAAGGAGGCATGCCATGAGACTAGGGTTATCCGATACGGATGTTTGTAGGTACTGCGACGACCTGCATGTCTCAGAGGATAAAACTCATATACTCTGTGAATGTCAAGGAATTGCCAGGATAAGGCTAAAGTACCTGGGTAGATACTTCTTCGATAACTTGGAGGAGGTGAGGTCCTTGAACCATACCAAGGATCTCTTCAAATTTTGTAGGGAGATTAATTGCTTGGGAGAATGGGTTTAGGTCTTTTGCCGTGAAGGTTTCCTAGGGATCGCGATGGGCCCACTTTGGTGCATAGTGTTTTATGATAACCTCATAACCCTACCTAACCTAACCTAGCCTAAGCGAGTTATGACGGAATTGACTTAAGGATGCCAGAACACGCTCCAATATTCGAAGTCTATGCCATATATTTTTTACTTTTCTTTCTGCTGTAGTTACCGAGTTGCAAAATCCTATACGTTTTTGGGAAAAAGGAAAATTTCAAACTCGTTTTCTGAGAAACTGTGAAAATCGACGTACGCCTTTATTGCTTGAGGCCACAGAATTATGTCGCGTGAGCTGGATAAATCCACCAGATTCATGTCAAGGTCCATTCGGGATGATCTCAACATGAAAGCCTTTTGTCGGTCAACTGGGCATCTATTGACGCCTAATTTAAAGCAAATAACGCTTGAAAGATGCAAGCGACAACGCTCACGATAATACCATTTACAAGACGAAAAGATTTTCATCATCGTAGAAGTTTTTAATAAGGAAAACGATAAAATTTATGAAAGGACATCTAAAGAAGCAATAAATACAGTTCCTACAGTATTGGTTCTGTAGTGGGTATCCTATCAATTTACTGCTTTCCATATTTGTGAAAAAGCAGTCAAAATTAGGGCAAAGGTGTATCAAGAAGATGTCCTAAAATTCGTTGTTGACGAATACCATTCTTAATGGAGCAAAAGGGGTTTTCCAACAAGATTCTGTTACAGCAGGATTGGACTGCAGGAAGCTAAGATTTATATCCTTTGGATTATTCTGTGTGGTCAGTGTTAGAGAGTATGACCTGTAAGAGACTCCACCGACATTTAGAGAGCCTCAAAAGTGCTTTCACTTTAGCAGCGTTGAATATACCCCTGGAAACCGTGCGTGCCACTGCAGGCCAGTGGCCACACCATTTATGGGACTGCGTTAAACCAAAAGATAGTCACTTTGAATAAATCATCTTTTGTTTTTATGTAAGCAAATAAATTTTAAAAATATGAATCCAAAATATTTTGTTGTTTAATTTTTATAATAGTCTGCACTTGTAACAGAATTTATGACAGAACTTTGTGTTCATAGGTATGTATCGTACATATGTAATTTTGAAGTGGAGTAAGAAGAGAAGTTCGGATATTCAGCTGGTATTCAGAGTAATCGCATAGCGATTTTGCAAAGAAATGCAAAATAATAAAAGGGATTGCTATTAAATATAATAGAATTGCTGCGGCAGCATCGCTGTTTTGTATAAAGTGTGGTTGACTGCGTATAGAATGTGTTTTAATGGCATTTCACCACAAAGTTCAGGTGAACACCCGAACATGTTTCTGAAAAAATATGTTTTTATAACGAGTTTCTTTTTAATAAATATTTCGTAATACTCAGGACCGCCCATTCGGAAAACCGTTTTCGACAATTTTGCAGGACTTTCAAAGGACCTAGTGGCAATTTTGAACCTTAGTTTGCCAGTTTCGACGACTTTGAAGAAGAAAATAAGAAGGTCGCCTCAGAATTACAAGAAGTAGACGAATGTTATACGATCGTGTTCCAAACTCTGGAATTCCATAAGGTAGGATAATCAGTGCACTACTTTTTCCACAAAAATAATAACCTAAATGACTCGCTGTATAAATATTCGGATGATTGATAGAATTTCATTAAAAATACATACAAAAAAAGAGTGCCTAACAAAATGAACTATACAAGTAACTAGGCGGAGTAGAAAAAAGTAGGCGTTTATTTTTTTAAAAAGACACTCGTTCGTCATAGATGGAAATGAAAAGTGAGAGAAACATGCATAAAGAGGCATTCGTTATGCCGATATTTCCTTGATTGCATATGATAGACTACAGGAATGTGCAGTATGAAATGACATCTGTCTGTCAGATATTTATTTTTTTTATTATGACAGATTATACTTGTGGGGGAGTACAAAAAACTCTACAAGTGGACATAATTTTGAATTTCGCTAAACTCACAATAGTTAACTGTCTTCTAATAAAAGTGCTTTGAACTTAAAAAAAACTCATTGAAATTTATGATACAGTACTATCTTGCTAAATCGAATACTCGGTAATTCGAACACACATTTTATTTACTTTAGGTATCTTGCAATAACAAAATTGGTACGCTGTAATTCGAACTTTTTCCGTCGTTTCTTTGCTGAGTGCTTCTACAGTTACAGTACTAGTGTTTTTTTTAAACCTATGTTGCCAGTCGTTCATTTAAACAATTTGCCAGCCAGCCAAAGCCAGCCGATTTTATACGAACATATCTCTAGAAACCAAACAACTTCGCAGTGGCAGCAACAACAAATAACTAAAAAAAACATCCGTTTTTGCGCCGCCCGAAATTACGCATCACAAAATACCCAGCCAGTCACTTTCGGCTGGGGATTAAATCAAGAGTAGTAGCCAGCCGGTGTTTGTATTTGTTTTATGTGTAAAATGTGACATTATTAGCAACTACTGGCTAGCTAGGTTTCAAAAAAACACGGCTAGTGTTTAAAGTATTTTCCTAGAAACATTAGGGGAAAACATTTTTACGATAAAGATGTGTCGATTCCAGTTGAGTAGGCAGTGAGTTGAATTTTTGTTGAGATAATAACATTGAAGGTTTGCGTGCAGATAGCATTTTTGTATCAACTGGCTTTGGGAAATCGACCGTTATGTACATTAAATAAAATTGGACAAAGATTTAAGCGTATTCGACTCAAACTGAATCGAGACTGTAATGTCAAAAAATGAAAAAGCTTTGTTCAATTAGTTTTGTAAGCAACGTGAGAGACACGCACCAATATCGTCTGTGATAGTGTCACTTAAGGCTATGCAGGTTAACGGAATTTCAAAATTTCACGATACGGAGTGAGGATTTTGTAAATAACTGGCGAAAAAATATGTAGTGCTACCAATCATGGGTCCGCGAAAGACTAGATCTACAATACGGACAAAACTGACTTTTACTGGCGCTTACTTTCTGATAAGACACTAGTGCGTTTATCCGAAAAAAATACTCTTGGAAGAAAGGCAAGCAAGAGGGTAACCTTTTTAGCTTCTGCAATGGATCAGTAGAGCACTAAATTCGTCCATTAGTCATTGGAAAGTCAGCAAACTCAAAAGTCTTCAAACATTTTTATAATCTTCCTATATACAAGGCTATTAAGAACGCATGGATGACAATAGAGATTTTTAAAAATTGCTTTCATCAAGTTTTCGTTTCTGAGGTAAGTAAGACTTTTCGTAATTTCATGATTGTACGAACCAACGGCATGTCAAATTTTCCCCCAAATGTACAGCACTCATTCAGCCGATGGACCAAAACGTGATTAATTTGCTCAAAATATCATACAAAAAGTGTCTACTTGAAGCCAAAATTGCTTCAGAAAAAAAGCGGCATTACAAAATGTATCAAGTCATTCAACCTAAGAGATGCTATGCTATTTTGTTCTGCGTCGAATCAAGTCGTATCGAGGAGTATCGAAAAATGATATGTAGACTATTATGCAAACAAAAATTCACTTGAAGTATAAATTCACAATCTATGACATTGGCTTCTGCTGTCAGCCAGAAATGTTGGACAAAAATAATGCCGCGAGGTTCCAATTGAGATGAAGAAAATGATTCACCTCTTTCAACTCTTGGTCAACAGCTTCGTCAACAGGACGCTGCTGAATTTGCATTGGCATGTCTTTTAGTCCCAATCACGGCAGAAAATGAATTTATTGGTAATGAAGAAATTTGAGACTAGGGAGAGGATGCAGCGAATGAAAACCTTGACAACGAAAATGTATCAACTGACTCTGATAGCGGTATGGAAGAAATTCCTGAACCTCAAAAAACTATCAGTGGCGGCGAAGCTCTTCACAACGTGAATCAACTACTGGATTATCTTGTGGAACATGAATTTCCAACAATTCATATCGAACAACTTAATAGGTCCATTCACGTACACAATCTAAAGCGCTTTAAGGTACATTAAGGTACTCGAAGCGAACATGACAGATAAAGAGAAAAATTCATAAGTAACGAGTAACGAGTATTTCCTCTCTGTGCTTGAATGTGCTCGAAGAATTTCTGCCGGCACGAACGTAAGCGGTGCCAAGTGGAATCAGCTGATTGTCAAATGAGTTAAAGAGTTTTTGATTCCATTTCAAAAAGTCAATAGACATAAAAAACAGATGCAAATTATCTTGAAGAAAATGCTGTAATGTGTGAATGTTCTCCCAAAATATTTCTTTTTAACTTAATATGAATCTGTTGGTTTTCACACGAGTTTAATTTGTTCATTATAATTTTATTTAATAACAGTTGGCTCGACATGGCTCGAAATGGTTCGCTTTCCATTCACGTACTTTTGCTTATGTCGTTTTCCATTGGTTTCACTCCCGATTTCACTCCTTTTTGATTTCAATGGAACATGTGAAATCGTCTTCTGCTTACTTTTGTGTGTGTTGGTGAATGCTGATTTTTTGTTTACATTTTTCATAGAAAAATAAAGCAAAAAATGGTTTCTTTTTGGCTAATGGATAAAGACATTAGCAATTCCATCATATTTTTATTAATATTATTATTAATTTTTTTTAATTATATCTATGTAAAATTTGTTTCTACTAGCTTGCCCTAACTGAGAAAATAAAATAAACAAAAGAATGCGTATTGTACCATATGACTTTGACAAGCAGTCGGATGTAAGGGTTTATATGTGTGAGTGCATTTTGAGAGCACTCCCAAATGAAATCCGGAAGAGAAAAACACTCCCGGAACAGCGCTCCAAACAGCCAATGGAACATGATTGGGAGTGCTTTTTCTGTGCGGAACACAAAAAGAGTACTCTTTTTTGCCCAATGGAAAACGACATTAGATTTTCCGCTCTCTGCGAAATTTTACTCTCATCTGTCATATTTGACAATTGATAAGTTCTGGACTCGGAAAGTACGCGAACGGACCTATACGTAATATTTTAAAACATTAAATCACAAAAAAACGAAGAATACCAAAGTGTCAAATTTCTTTAAACAACTTTGAACTTTAATTCATCTTTTGTCAGACTTTTTTAAGCAATGTAATCTTTCTTTCTTGTTTCGACAAATAAATGTTTTACACTACTCAAAACCACTTTACACAGCTTTTTCATCCAGAATCCAGTAATTCGAAAATCTCCGTGGTTCGAATTAGGGTATATCTTTAATAGTTCGAATTACCGAGGTAGTACTGTACTCGGGAAAACAAGCCTGGGCAATTACGAGTATCTTTAGGACCAATTGAGCCAAATGACTCTGAGATTTCCATATTGCTAACCAAAATTAAATATGAGTAACTTGCTCTAATAAGTGACATCTACGAGTATCTACAATAAATTAAAAACTTATCTGAGGCACTGTTTACTTTCTAACATCAAAGAAGGAAGTTATTAAGCACAGAGATATAAGCAGGATCTAAGTGTTAACAGTTCCTTAAATTCTTGGTTACAAAATATAAATAAAAAAAGACAGATAATTAAAATTTCTGAAATAAAAAGTTTCATCCTCCCAATATGAATACTAGAAAATATATTAAGAATTAAAAAAAAAATTAAAAATAATAATAATCCAACAAAATTCGAAATTTAATCTTTTTTTTAAAACTTTAGGCTTTAAGCCAATGTAGATCCCTCCCAAAAATATTAATATCAATAAATAACTAAACTTAGTTTCCAAACACAAAATGGTGTTTGGTTAAAAATAAAAAATGTTAAACTTAAGCGTCGCTTTGTCATTTCTTGGGTTTTTTTAGCCATAAAACACACAAACAAACACTTGCTATTAAGTACCAAAACAACACACAACACAAAGGTGATACACTGATGTTCAGGATGCAACTACACAAAATGAAAAAAATAGATTCGGTCTCAGCTACAAATTCTATAAAAAAAAACAAATATATATAAAAAAAAATATTTTTAAAAATTTTCATTTCCTTTTATTCCAAATAAAATTTTGTCTCCCAACGGATTAAAAAAAAAGTCTACAAATTAAATAATACTAAACTAAGAAAAATATGTAATATACTTCAATACACACACAAAAATATAAAAATTTATATATATATATATATCTTTTCCGTTAGGCATACATATGTATAAGTTGCTTTTTAAACTTTTTTAATTATTTATTTTGAATGTATTTGAAATAGGAATTGAATTGAAGTGTTTTTGTTTGGGTGTGGTTGATTTGTGTTAAAAATAAATAAAATTAAAACAACTCAGTTTCAAATTAAAAAAATTAACACTAAATAAATTCCTACTAATAAAAAATATTTATAATTAACTTTAAATGAGAAAAATGTATTTCGTGTATATATTTTTTTTCGTAAATTATCTTTTATTCTTGTTTTTTTTGTAAATCATACATATCTCTCTTTAAATATATTAAAGTACTTGTTTTTATTTAAATGTTTTCTTCTTTATAACTAATATTTACGTTAAAACTAGTTTTATACTTAAATCGTTGTTTTTTTTTTTAATTCCTTCTTTTCTACATTTTAAAAAATATATATATATATGTATGTAGATGTGTTTGTGACTGATGTTGCGTCTATCTGTTTTGTTGGTTTATTTTTCTTGTTTTATAAAATATAACTAAGTTTATTTTTTAAATGGTAATATATATTTTGGCAATGGTGTTTTTTTTTTATTAATCTCATTTGATTATGCTCTATGATCATTTCGTTTTGCATGTTGTAGTAATGTTGTCTTTTTGTAGCTAGAGATTCGTTTTTTTTTTGGAATTATGAGGGCTTTATGATAGGGATGACACAGAAGTTATTTTTTTTTAATTTTTTTTGGTTTTCACACCATTTAAACAAAAGAGCTTACTTTAAAATCGCTTTGTTTCTAAGAACCCCAGTGTGTTGGCTCTCGACATCGTTGTTGAGTATATTATTGACAACTTTTTCTTCATGACTAAGATACAGTGCTTCTTCCAACATTTTATTAGAAGTTGTCAACATGCCCAGTAACTTGAGCTGAACCTTTTATGTACGAGTATCCTCAATTCAGAATTTCTGGTGCAACGTGTTTACGTCCCAGCTCACATTAGTTTTAAATAGACTTCTTTTGAGAAATTACAATGATATATGTACATACTTGTATGTATATGTAGATATATTATTTTGTACGAATAATGAACCTTATAATATATATATTTGACTTAGTCAAATAATTTTTTCTTTGAATCTAACCGAGAGGGAGGAAGGAGAGGATCTCCTTGCTGTAAGTGGCGCTTACGAGTTCAAGGGGACCTCAATTAGAGCAATTAGCTAAAGACCGAGCTAATTGGAGAAGCTTGTTGGTTGAGGCCCAGGTTCACACCGAAATTTAGCGCCACAAAGTAAGTAAGTACTTTTTGAAGTTTAATGAAATCAAACAAATACTTTTCAACGACTCTCAATCACGTGAACATAATTTTGACTTTCACTTTTCCCTATCCCAAGCAATCTAAATCCTTCTAAAATTACAATTTCCGTGGATAGTCAAGCGGCAATCAAAGCACTAGACAGCGAGGAAGTCAGATCAAAAACAGTTTCCAGATGCCGTAATACGTTGAACAGAATATGCAACACACATAACATGACGTAACTCTCTGCTGTCTCCTGGACATAGTAATATAGAAGGAATCGAGACAGCAGATGAACTTGCTAAAAAGGGATCAGCATTAAATTTACAACATACTCGGATATCAGTACAAGCTTCAATTGGTGAACTTAAAAGGAAAACAGACCTAAACGCAAGAGAACTGATTAAGCCCGCGTGGTTCGCCAGAAGCGACTGTCTCATACCTCACAGCTTATGGCCGATAGTGGATGAAAACAGAACAAAAAGCCCATTGGCGATGAATAAAAAAGAAATTCGCGTCTTGATAGGCTCGCTTATTTACTCACATACGGGGTCATTGTCTGGTGGACGGCCTTAGGAAAAGCTGTAAATCGCGATTATCTAAGTAAGGTCCAGCGCACAGCTTGTCTGTACATAGGCGGAACACTACGTACAACACCCTCTGCGGCACTGGACATTTTGTTTCATCTGATACCCGTCGATCTAGCAGTTGTAATTCTATTTTATTATTATTATTTTTCTTTTTACTTAGTACACAAATGGAAATATTCACTAATAGTATTGCATGTAATACTGAAGCTTGTACTATTTTAAACGATATTGTATTTTACAGTGTAAGACTATACAAATAAATAAATATTATTATTATTATTATTATTATTATTATACCCGTCGATATATTTAGCAAGCAAATGGCAGCGAATGCAGCCGTTCGCCTCGAAGCTACCCAACAGTGGTCAAGAACAGACTTTGGCCACGCTTCCATTTTGAATAAACTCAAAATCTCTCCCGAAAACACGGACTACACCATCCCACGTCTAAATTTTGACAAGAACTTCCTCGTCACCATCCCTTCCAGATCACTCTGGAATGATGATACATTCTTAGAAGATGGGTCAATCCACTTCTACACTGACGCTCAAAATCCAAGGATGGAGTTGGTGGAGGTGTTTTCTCTGACAGGCTTAGTCTTAAGCTCTCCTTTCGTCTTCCAAATCATTGTAGCGTGTTCCAAGCGGAAATTTTGGCGATCAAAGAAGTCTTATCTTGGCTTAAGAAAAACGTGATATCTGCTAAAAATATCCGCATCTTTTCAGACAGCCGAGCAGCAACAAATCCCTGGAATCGACCTCTATAAATTCCTTAATAGCTCTAGACTGCCGCTCGTCTCTCATGGAGATGGCTGAGCAGTTCCATATTCACCTGTGTTGGGTGCCGGGGCATAGGGACATTCCAGGGAATTGTAAGGCCGATGAACTCGCCAGAATAGGAACAACTATACCCATCCTGCCGGACAAAGGCTCCCTAGGTATACCAATCGCTACCTGCAAACTTAAATTTAAGCTGGATGCTATCGAGAGTACGAACCTTAAATAGACATGTGGATCCACATGTCTAGCGACAAAACAAATTTGGCCTAAGCTAGATCTAAAACGTTCTAAATCTTTGATTTCTCTCAACAGATTGCATATCGGCGCTATAATAGGTGTCATCACTGAACACTGTATAATAAGCAAGCATGCCACAAGGCTAGGCGTTTTTGCGAACGACTTTTGTAGAAGCTGCATGGATGAAAAAGAGGAGAAAGCTATTCCTCACCTTCTGCTTTTTGCCCAGCTCTCTCCCATAGAAGGAGGCTTCACCTAGGAGCCCCCTATTACAACGACATAGGCGACCTGAAAAATATCGATATTAAGAGCCTCCTACGCTTTATAAGAAGCTCAAAATGGTTTAACGAGTAGGTAGGAGGAAATTTCTCCCATGTTCCATGTGGTATCACAATGGACCTATTATTGGTCTAAGTGTGTTGGCGATTCTCAGCTGGCAGCCACTTCAACCTAACCTAACCTAACCTAGGCACGCTAACAGGATGATGTGCGATAGTGGAAGTGGCTGCTAGACAAGGCATCAAGACACCAGACCACTGCAGGAGCTGTCAATATATAGAAGAGACAGAAATCATCAAACACTTGTTATGTGATTGCCCAAATCTTCAAAACCGCCGTATCCTTCATATGAGAAATAGGCTTTTTGATAGGGATCTCGTACTAGTTCCACTTAGCAACATGATAGGTTTCATAAAGAGCACAGGCTGGTTTGCAACAGAACCGACCGCAAGACAAACGTTTTAAATACGTATATAGGTTCCATATAACAAAAGGGAAACACAATGGACCGTATGACCCCCGCGATAAGCACTTAGGTCTATCTTAGCACTATCCCAAGCAATACAAAGTTTTAAAGCCCTGCAATGCTGAACTTATTTTGATTCTCAACCGGCTCGGCTACCTTAAGACCGAGGGAAGCATAATTTTAAATATTTTAAAAGCAAAGACGATTGTCCTTGTGAACACGGTTTCTCCAAAACTGCTAGACTTGACTACTAGACTAGACTAGACTACTTGAAATTTCGCGCAGTTATTCCTTATTTTACCTGCATGCGAGATAAGAAGGGATTTTCTGAAATTTAAGGTCTAAGTGGCATAAATGGGGTTTAGATCGAATTTACTTTCACTAAAAGTTGATTACACAGCCCTAGCTCAGTAATGGCTCATTGGATTTAAAAAGAAAAACAGGTGAATTTAGTAAATTCCCCACTGATTAATTTAAGGTGTAAATCATCCTTCTGCGTTGTCCTGAAGCTAAGCTGGGCAATGTTAAAAAGAATTAATCAAATCATCGCCCACAATTTTTCTTCAGTGGAGATCATGGCCAGCAGTCATGCAGTAGTGGCTATCGTTGCAATAGTGTGTGTGTTTGTTGTTTTGGGCGCCCAGTGTGTGCTCTCTTTTTAGAAGCTGAGCACTAACGGTATAATATATATGATGGCGCAAAATTATAGTCGCATAAAGTACACTTTAAAAAGATTAAAGCACGTAACAAAGATTAGTGTTTTCCTATTTATAGTCGACATAAAACCCACTTTATAGTTATCAGCTCGCGCTAACTTTAAAGCCACCAAAAGGGCCTCTAAACTTTAAGAGCCGGGTTTTAACCATCTGTCATTTCAAATTGTAATTTCAGTCAACCAACGGATTTAAACAATCAACAAATGTGCTCGATTTCTGTTCGATCTGTCGAATTCATTTAAATTTGATACAATATTGTCCCTTAAACTGTGTTTTTGTTCTCAAACTTACAATTTGTGGGTTTGTTTGACTAAAATTTGCTGTAAGTCAGTTCTAAGGTCGATACTATAGGTAGTTGTAGGTAGATTAAAAGTTGTTTGCAATTCAATTCAAAGTTAAGTACTGGCTTTGAAGTTAAAGGGCCATTTTGCGCCAACATATATCTTTTGCAAAATTTCGAATTTGATTTATTTTTTATTTTTTTTTGATCATGATCTCGGATCTGCACTCAGTGAAGGTAATATTGTTTTTTTTTTCCTTATTTTCGTTTCGGTGTTTCTTCGGAATCTTTAAGAGCAGAGCCGACTGGCGGGCGATAGGGGGTGGTATGGCATTCTTCGTGTTTTCTTATTCTTTCTGTTATAACTGCCTGACGGGTTGTGTTTGTATTTTGTGAGCGGGTTTGAGTATGCTCTGGTGGAGATTCCCACTGGCGGAGTTATAATTGGTTAACACATTTTCAGTATTGTTTCCAGTTGGTAAATATATTAAAAAAAAGGTATATGAGCGTAAACTAAAATGAAGGCGAAGCAAGGTGAGCATTGGTCAGCTAGTAATATGTACGTGTATATGCCAGCAGAATCTGAAAACTTAGCCCGGTAGAAGGACGTGGAAGTTGAAGACTTCTACTCATGAACACAAGGAATTTTAAATATTTTCTAAAATAAATATACGACTATCTTGTACTGGTAAACAATTCTTCTACTATTTTCAGATTTTTTTTTTTTAATATAAGTACACAAGCTATGTCATCCCCACCATTCTGTTACCCTAGAATCTATTAAATTTATAGATCCATAAACTTTACTAATACTTTTAGTCCGATTCTATTTGGTGAACTTAAAAAAAAATAAAAAAAAATAAAAATGTAGTTTTTCTTAAGATGGAAACGGAGCACAACAACACAAGCTAAATTAATTTTAAACTTACACATACACATACGAAACGAAAAATGCTTTTTAAGCATTAAAAATGCTATAAGCTAACAGTAAAAAATAACGTAAAAATACAGAAAAAAAACGAAACAATTTATTTATGAAATTGGTAAAAAAAAAAAATGTTTTATTTTTTTCGTGTGAATGATGTGTTTATTTGTACGAGAATGTATGTGTGAGGATTTATTTAAAGATAGTTTTTCTAAGCGCGTTGTTTTGCTTGAAAAAGGACACTTTACAGCAAAAAAGATTGAAAAATAAATATGTATGTACGTCTTTTACTACAACGATTACGAGAAAGAGTAGAATAAAGAAAAAAAAACTGATTTTTCAACGATTATTACACAAAGATTTCTTTTTTTTTTTTTAATTTAAAAAGTTGCATTCTTATATAAAAAACGAAACAGAAAAAAATGAAACTAAAAAAAAAGTTGCGACAAAATTACATTTTGCAACAATTTTTTTTTTGTATTTTGAGATGATTAATGATGGAATAGCGCAACATAACAACTGCTAGTTAATAATATTAACATCGATAGTAAACATGTTTTTGTGGTTGTAGTGATAGTTATTGTTGTCGTTGTGGTCGAAAACAGACTGTGACTGAAGTGTCTATTGCCGGCCGAGGCGGCAAAACCAGCCGAATACAATAATGTTCCGAGATTATTATTAGATGAATCGGACTCACCTCGGGTGGTTTTCATGATGATGCTCGCTGGTGATGAGAAACCAATAGCATTGTGCGCTCGCAATTCGATGCGATAGTAGGTGTTGCCACTGAGGCCGGACATTTCGAAACTGGTTGATTCGATGACATCTGTTGAGCGGCATTCTTTGGCGAGTTCCTCCCATGTACCGGAAACCTTGAGACCCTGTGGAGAAAAAGGAATTAGGATGCCATTAGTAAACTAAAATAAATATTGTGGATGATGAAACGCTAAGCTAGTTACATCCCTTTGTGGTTTGCGTGTTATATTTTTCGAAGCAATCTTAAGGGTGTTCTGCCCAGTGGAAAATTTTCAAGTTTACACTGTAAGTGCTCAAAAACTAGAGGGAAGTAACGTTCGAGTCCTAAGTTTTGCGGATTCAAGAGTCGCCATGAGTCACTGGTAGGGAAAGTACCGTGCGATCGCGGACGAGCAATATTAAAACAGCAGTGACTCAGTGGTTCGTGCATGTCGCGCTTTTTGGATTCACTTCAATATTCGACGACGTAACTGATCTGGTCGTGGGTGCAAAGGTTTAGATAAAAAGCGATATGGTAAACAGAATTTGCCCGGGGCGGCAGAACTTGAGGCTCAAGTTCGAGATGAAATTACGCGGAATTCGCGTAAATCAATAAGGAAGATTGAGGCCTCTACTGAACAATGCTGGAAGGTTCAAGAACACTTGGAAACATGCTGTTGAATGACGAAGCACATTTTCATATCGATGGCTATGTGAATAAACAGAACAGAGCGTTACTGGTGTCCCAGCTCTAGACAATGACATCAAAAACATTTACTATAATACATTGTCAAAAAACCACAGTGAGGTGTGCAATTTCTGCCCGAGAGATTATTTTTTTTAACTAGAAGATGTATTCGTGCAAAATCGAATGGAAAAGGTGTCGTTTGAAATGCTGTCAGGTATTTGATAAATCCTGTATACGTCAAATATTGAACTGAATAAGCGTTGTGTGAAAGAGGGATATCTCAAGTCGAAGGTTTACAATAACAATTGTCGAACGATTCAAACCCTACAGCAAAATATTAGCCGTGAAGTTGCACCTACGCACCTAAGGGTATAGCTGCAAGAATACCTTTCCGCTGGACAGCCTTCACAACACAATTTTATTTCATCTAAAGAGACTTCAACAGCATTCTCATGACTTTCGACTTTCTGTTAGTCGGTCGCGAGAAGTCGGACGGTGAAAAAACTGTTTGATATTTTCTTGAATGGATTTACGATACCCTATTCTTGACTCATCTCAAATGAAGTACGAGGGTTGTTCGAAAAGTTTTCAGAATGTGGCAGCACAAAATTCTTTTGACGGTTCCAAATATACCTATTCATAAAATTTGACATTTTTTTTAGTAAGAAGCATTGACACGTCAAAAACCGCTAAGTGCTTTCGTTTATACAGTCGGTTCCATAAGAATTTAGTAAACAAAAATTATATGTAAAAAACACTTAAAAAAAATTAAATTTTTTAGATATACTAAAACGAAAACAAAAGTTATCACTGAAGCAGATATATGTACAATATCTTGTAATATATGTATTATGTTGTAATTTATTGTGTCGAATTTATTGTCTTAACTTTATTAAAACTCTTAGGCTTATATTTTATTCTAAAGCTATGTTCAGACGATTGCCAGATCTGTCAGTGAAAAAACTGCCCCAAATGTCTGACAATATTTGCAAGAAAAACATTGTCAGATCATTGTCAGACCGCCATCTGACAATAAATTGTCAGGTATCTGGCAATCGTCTATACACACAAGTGTAGCATTGTCAGACCATTGTCAGACGTTTAAGATATTTGCTGATTCATGTGCTATTGTCAGATGTGCTGTATTTATGTTGTCTGACAATTTTTTCATTGCCAGATAATTATTTCTCATATTTTTGATTTGATTTTTGATTCAGGAAATCGAGACGCGATGCAGTTTGTGGGATGCTGGATGCGCAGAATATAAACTGCCGAACGATGCCTTATGGCAGGATGTCGTATTATTATTGTATAGGGTTTGTTTGCACTGCGACCTAGTGGTCGATTGTGTCCTCTGCTAATACCGTGGAGAGGTTTATTCCCTCATTAGAGCTCCCTTCGCATTGCAATTCCGTCGAAATTGTGTTTGAAGGTCATACACTCTTACTTTGTCTTGGCGAGAATAGTTCATCTTAGAGCTCTCTCTCTCCAAACCAGTTTCTTTTGAGAATCTGAGAATGAGAAGTGGGTCCATGGTTTGCATATCCTCTTCTTATATTTGGTATTTGCCTAACTATTTCAATTTTTTGTGGATCAGTGCCCCAGAAGATTCCAGAAGGTGTTCCGGATTCTCACTTGACTCATTGCAGAATCTGCAAAGGCCTTCATTTGTTATACCTAGTTTCCGTAAATGCTCCCTGAGTTTGCGGTGCCCGTTAAGAAGCCTGTTAGGATTCGTAGGCTATTCTTGCTGAGGCAGATACAGGCTTCGAATCTTTTCCAGTTGTAACATCCCAGTAGTTTCTTAGCTTTCCTCAGGCCAGTGGTGTTGTTCCAGGTTCTTGCAGCCCCTTGTCTTGCCAAGGCGTCTGCTGCTTCGTTACCTTTTATTCCGACATGACCGGGTATCTAGTAAACCGTAACTTTATTGTTTCTACCCATTTCATTAAGTTTGTATAGGCACACACAAGTTTTGATTTAATGACATAGAAGTCAAGTGCTTTGATAGCTGCTTTGCTGTCTGACAGTATTGCTATATCGCAGTTGCTGTATTCTCTTTCTAGATTGAGGTGGATGCATATATATATAGCACATGTTTCAGCTTGAAAGATGCTGGCACTCTTGCCCATGGGTTCTGAGTGTTTGGTCCTTGGCCCAAACACGCCCGCCCCTGTGCCTTCTCCGGTTCTCAAACCGTCTTTATACCACTTTATTGTGTGGTTGCCCAGTCCGTATATCGTGGATTCGTTGCTCCACTCTTTCTTGTTACTTAACTTTGTACTAAAGTTTTTCCAAAAGTTAAATTTGCTGATACTGTCGTCCTTGGGGATAGGGTTCTTTTGAATGTACTCTAGAATCTTCAGATGACCTGTAGGGTTGCCGATTTTGAGGTCCGAAATCTTGGGCAGCCGAAGAGCACTCATATAGCTTATTTTTGTACTGCAAGATGTAGCGGTGTGAGGACAAGCATTGCTCCCATTGCTTCCGTTGGGCGCGTTTTCATTGGCCCTGTGATACCCAGACAAGCTAGACGACAGATTTTATTCAACTTCTCCTGAGGCTTGACCTGTAAGGTTTTTGGCCAGCAAGCCAACGATGCATAAGTGATCATGGGTACATCCAGTATATTAGCGTGAGTTCTATCCCCAAGTTTTACCACTGAGGCGCTGGAACATAAACATTACTCTTGTCGCTTTCTCGGTAAGCTTGTTCAGGTGAGCGTTTTGTCAAGAATAACCCCTAGGTGTTTTGCTTCCCTGGATATGTCGATTGGAACGTTTTCCAATGTAATTTGTTTAGGAATGTGATTCCTTTTCGTGCAAAAGGGTATAAGTATAGTTTTTCCGGGATTGATTGTAAGTCCCTTTGTCCAGCACCAATCGGAGTTAAGCTTAGGGCACTTTGCATTAGTTCTGAAATGATGTCCTCGAATTCGCCCATAACGCTGATGACAATGTCGTCTGCATATCCTTGTAATTTGTAACCCATTTTTTCCAGTAGCTCTAGGAGTTCATCAATAACTTAAGTCCAGAGCAGAGGGGACAGAACTCATCCTTGTGGACATCCTCTTTTAGCTGTTTTAGTTTTATGCGAGCCTCCGCGCTCGATTCTTTTTTTCTTGCTACGTAGCATGATCAGGATCCAGTTTATGATTAGAGGAGCGGCATTTTTTCTGATCATATTTGGAGAGAAACGTCTCATACAAAATTTGTTCAGATTGAGCTGACTTTTTGGTTCATTTCGAGAAAAGTTGTGGAACTCGTGTATTCCCGAATAAAATTAAATTTTGCGCGATCTTTACGGTCAACCCATACATATGTTATGTTCGAATGTATTCCAATATTTTCATTTTTACATTAAAAAAGAAACCCAAATCCCAGAGCACCCAGACTCTCCGGTGCATTGAACTACCAGGCAGGAACCTTTCTTTGATGCAGTGGTTGGAAAAACTTTGAAGTTATTCGTTTTCCATTTTATACTCGGGTAGCTAACGCTTGAACTTGTACACATCGGTTAACGAGCAAAACCCACTATCCACTGCACCATTGCCACCCCCATGTATTCCAATATACTCAAACTTACACAGTCTATATTTTCCTCCCATCTGAGTTTCAAACTCCGATAATATTGTCAAATCTGGCAATCGTGTGAACATAGCTTTAGTTTACTTTTAAAAATCACTGTACTTATATTAAGAAAGGCCTCACTGCCAGGGTTAACTTAATTAAATTTGTATCCTCAAAAAATAGCTGCTCTAATGTCAATACTCTTATAAATTTAACAAATTAATTTAAAATAATACTATCAAAAATTGAATATGGTCTACCAATTGCTCCAAATCATCCTTACAACTCATCGCAACACCTTACCACGCTGCCGTCAGAGCTAGTATAAGAGCTCTCCGCTCATCTCCTATCAACAACATACTTGCCGAGGCAGGACTTTCTCACTTGGCTGATAGAATCTGTTATCATGAGTAGGAAAAGAACACAGAGATTTCAATCAACTTTATGAAACGCACTTACGTCCGCAAAAGACTTAAATATCCCCATATCCATCCAAAATCACAAAAGAAACAGTCAACCCCCTTGGAACCTTCCAAGCTACGTGATAAATACGGATCTTTGTAACTATGCCAAATCTACAACCAACGATACCATCTACAAGGTTTTATTCCTTAACATCGCAGAAAAATACAAAACGCTCGGTTGGAACCTTATTTTTACTGGCGCTTCAAAAACAGATAACCACACATCATTTGCAGTTGTTGACGAAAATGGTTCAGTTTTGTCCAAATTTTTCATCCATATTTACTGCAGAAGCGTTTGCTATTCTTAAAGCAATAAAATATTCGAAAAAAAAAAAACTTATATTTTCTGACAGTTTATCTACAATATCTGCTGTGAAAAATATCTCAAACTCCATTCGTATTGTCGAAACAATTCGCGACCTACTTATATCTCATAGTGAAACATTAAAAATCGATTCCTGGTCACAGCGGAATCAGAGCCAGCGAAGAAGCGGACACGGCAGCCAGGTCAGCAATAAAATAACCTTTAAAAATGTTTTACCAATACAACAAAAAAGACATTAAAAACCTCCCCCTTAACAACTGGAAATACAAAATTAAAAACGCTTGGGAAAATTTCAACCACACATACAAAAACTTTAATTCTAACGGCGTTAAACCCATCTACCCCAACAATATCTCGCAAAAGAAACTAAAGATATACATCTGACTTAGACTTGGCCACTCATACATCACGCACAAAATCTATTCAACAAGGAATCACCTGCACTATGTCATCTCTACGAAGAAAAACCCACTCTCACCATGTCTCACCTTCTTTCCTGCAAAAAAGTTATTTCAACCTGCAAGAGCATATCCGACCATAAACTCACCTATCTTCTCTCAAACGTCAATTCATGTATTTAATACTATAGTTGCTCTTAATTTCGAAAACTCTATTTAATCCGATATATCTCACTATATACTCTTTTTCTTCTTTTACTTCTTAATCTATCTAGTTGAAATCCCTGGCAGCTAACTCTAGTTTAAGAACTTATTAATTTTGTAATTTATTTACACTTTAATAAAATAATAATAATAATATTGTCATAAAAGCTAGACGCGCGCAAGAAGTTCATACAAGCAATCATTTTCCTTCACAGAGACAATCTCAAGGTGGTTCAAAAACGTTCAAAACATCGGATGTTGTTTTGCTATATCTTTAAAACGAAACGACACAATTTCATAATTTTTTTTTTAAATGCTTATATGGACCTTTGAGTTTTTATCCATTACTTTTTGAAGATGATATCGGTCAAGTGGGCGCCGCCATTGTTGATGACCATTTGGGCTCTTTTTACCGAATTCTCAATTGGTTTGGTGAGAACTTCGGGTGATAAGTTCTCGTACTCTTGTCGGATAATCTCTTTGAGAGCTTCCAGAGTCTGTGGCTTATTCTCATAGACCCGTGACTTCAAATAATTCCGAAGAAATAAGTCTGGAGCGGTCAAATCGGCCTGCCAGTGCAAATCGCCAAAACGATATATTAGGCGACCCGGAAACGCATTTTTCAAAATGTCCATTGTCGCGCCAGCTGTATGTGCGGGTGCACCGTCCTGTTGGAACCACATGTCCTCCAGTCCCAATTCATCAATTTGTGGTAATAAAAACTCGTTGATCATGGTTGTATATCGCTCACCAGTCATAGTAACCGTGTTACCCACGGCGTCTTCGAAAAAATGATTCCCGATGACAGCTCCGGCGTAAATGACGAACAATGCATGGACTTTGAGTTGATGTAATGGCTCTTCGTGAATGATACGTGGATTCTTAGTGCCCCAGAAGCGCAAATTTTGTTAGTTTACGCATCCGTTCAGATGGAAATGGGCCTCGTCGCTCATGATAAATTTCGACCGAAAATCGTCCACTGCGTCGTTGAGGTTTAGGAGAGCGTGAGCGTAGTTTCACGGCTTGTCAATGTGTATTCTGCATCTGTTTACGTCAAAAATATCAAAACAAAACTGGCAGTTGCTACCATTTGCAAAAGTTATAGCATCTTCCCATAAGGTGATACATTTTGGGCAACCTTGCACATACGAATCTTCTTCTTCTTCCTTTTATCAGCGAGGCTATGATCCGAAAACAAGGGATCACAGCCCTCCCACTTCACCGCATTTCTACTGATCCGCCTGTGGGGTTCGCCTATTTGACCTCAGAAAATATCGGCAGGCCTGCCGATTTTGGATCACTCGGTTACTGAGGCCAATGAAATGCCGATGTCGTCGCATTTGTCTGATCCAGGCGTTTATAGGCCTGCCTTTCCTACATCGCGATGTCTTTGGAACGTGCATTGATATTGCCTTTTTAACAGGGTTCAAATGATCTCTTCTTTGAACGTCGCAATACCAACTGAGCCGGTCGCACTCTATTTTTTGTACGATGGTTTCCTTGATGTGAGAGCTTCCACGGATCTTCGAACTTCTTATTCGATCAAGCTTAGTCACTCCTGCTGTCATGCGAAGCATCTTCACCTCAGCTGCCGTTAATTTACTCTCATACTTTTTGTACATCGTCCAACTTTGTGAACCGTATGTGAGCGCTGGACGCACAACTGCGGTTTAGAGCCTTCCTTTCAACTTAGGGGACATTTTTCGGTCACAGAAGATAGCGGAATTTTCTCGCCACTTCATCCACCCTACGCTTACACGATGATTGATGTCGTCATCACAAGTTGCTTTGCTATTGATCATAGATCCCAGATATTTGAACTTTTCGCACTTGGGAAGCACTGTTCCATTCAAATAAATGTCTGGAATAGGCCTGAGTGGATCAGAGAACGGGCAGCACAAGTACTCTGTCTTTTTTGAACTAATGCGATACCCATTTCCCTCCAAAACGTCCACCCACACATCAAGTGCTCGTTGCAGGGATGTAGGATCCTCACTTATGATGGCTCCATCGTCAGCAAAGAATAACTGATGTACCTTGGGGTCCATCACTTTACCTTCAAGCAGATAATCAAGGACTGTAATAAAGTGCAAGGGACTTAAAACGCTTCCCTGGTGCACCCCGACTTTGATTGGGAACTCTTCGGTTACTCCAGCGGGGCATCTTACTCTTGTCTTTGCTCCTTCGTACATGTCCATGATCATCTGTACATAGGTTTCTGGAACCCCTCGATGTCTTAGTGCCACCCATATCAGATCCCTTGGTTGTCTGTCGAACGCCTTTTCAAAGTCAACCAATACCATATGCAAATCCCTTAAGCAATCACGATGTTTTTCCATTATGATCCTTATACTTTGGATTGCATCTGTGGTTGATTTACCCGAGACAAACCCGCGCTGATCATCAGATAGCCGTATTATTTTTCGCAGTCGGCCACCTAATACCCGCTCAACGATCTTCATGGTGTGTGACATCAGCTTAATCGAACGGTAGATATCACAGTTTCGCGTATCACCCTTCCCTTGTATCACCCATCACCTTGCACATACGAATATGTATTTTTTTCTTTTCTATTCATACGACAGGCTTTTAAAATAGTATATCCATCATAACATACTACATCTGTTTCAGTCATAACTTATTTTTTACGTTTTCGTGCATTTAAAAAAGCAAAGTTTTCTTAAAAAAAGAAGTATTTTTCACATGTAATTTTATTTAAAAATGTCTAGTTACACCTTAACCTATGCATTATCGTATTCTACTCGTCAAACCCTTTCATTTGATACCCATGTCAAGGTGGTTGTGTAGAAAGTGGTAATCCGCCATCTTAGGGCGTCCGCCATATTGCGTTTTGAATAGCCTATCGTACTCTTTTCGTCGAACCCTTTCATATGATACTCATGTCAAGGGCATTGTGAAGAAAAAGGAAAATAATGCGCTGCACATTATCTTTTCAACGCGTTCCTCAAATTTTCGAATTTTTTGTTGGTGTGAGTTGTGCTGAGTGTGACAAAAAATGCGTGCCGGTGCGAGTTGAAGCACGGATTCGCTGTGTGGTACATGCGAGTTTGAGCGTTTTCATTCAATGTGTGTGTACGTTGAACACTTTTCTAGTGTACGAGGGTATCAAAGCGCGCACCAACTCCTTGCGTAACCACACTGAAAACGTAGTTGACCAACTCAAACAACAGATATTTCTGCCAAAATCACACAATTTGATCTACTTTTTAGCTAAGAGGCTATTCAACAATTGAATGAGTTTATCAACAAGGTGTTGTAGTAACGTCGTCAATTGCTACGCTAATGGTTCATGGCTCAAATTCTAATGTCAGCAAGCATTTATTTATTTGTCGTGAAATATATAGTCAGTCCGATCAATTGCGAATGCTTGTGTGAACATTACTGCGAAGGCATAACACTGGCAGTATGTTGGTCATGTGGCTGGAAAAATTGTTCGCTGTGTTGATGATGATTTGCCCTTGACATCGGATATCGGGAAAAAAGTACAGTGAATCAGAAGCAAAGACAAAAATAATAAAAATCTCCCCAGTTATCTGGACGCCACCCCCGGAGTTTCTCTGAAGCATGAAAAACTGAGCTTCAAACCACTACACCAAATCTTTTTCTCTCTCTCTCTATCCTTTCCAACGCCCGGACTGTGTGTAAACATGTTAAGGATATTCATAAACCCTTGAGTGCGCTGAAATTATCAAATAAGGTGTACGAGGCTCGCAATGCGTTCAGCACAAACGTGTTAAATTTTTAGTTGATTTGCGTTGCTCAATGGGAGCAACATGAGTTTGTGCACTAGTGTACGAGGGTATTCTGTTTATTCGACCATAGATGGTCTTTACCTAATCGTTTGCAGAAATACTTTCAAGACTAAAATGCGTTCAAATAACCAGAATTAGATTCTTAATTCATGTACATGCTAAAAAGAGACGTCCCAATAGGCACTAAGACAAAGGTATAATCCTGCGAGGGATGTAACATCAATAAGGTTCCCATTACCTCAGTTTTGACGTCGGATATCATTTATCGTAGCAAGGGGGATTTGTCTGTTCAAGACGTTAACGTAAATTCGTTAAGGGAATTCCACGAAATTTCGTTAGAATGTTCTCAGAGAACTTGATTATAAGGCCAAAAGAAAACAACAACAATAGACAATGTTTTAGATCACACACTTACCGGACAGTATTTGACTTGATAGAAATCGATTGGCTCTCCATTGTCAGCTGGTACACTCCATCTCAGCTCAAAGTGATCAGAGTATGGGGACACTACAACGGGCTCCTCCTTATCATTCTGCACCGGCGAATGCAGTGGTTTTGGCTCTTCTGGTGCTGATCGTTTCGGTGTCGATTGTGTACGAAGAGCACTCCATTGCCCAAGACCTCTTTGGTTCCTAGCTGCAAACCTGAATGTATAAGCAGTTTGTGGCTTTAAACCCTCAACAATGTACGGACTGTCTGGCGACCAACTCCGATTCTGCGCCGTCGACCAGTCGGGATTGATTTCCTCCTTAAATTGTACCGAATAAGCCGTCACGGGAAGACCCAATTCTGTTGCAGGACCAGTTATTTCAAACGTGATCGTTGTGGCGGTAAGTTGTCTGGGCATTGCTGCCTGTACATTTCCAGGAACATTGGCTTCTTTCAGTTGCATATCATGTTCGATGCTACCGTGAACATTTGTCGCAATGCATTTGTATACTGAATAGTAGTTTCTGGCAACGGGAGTGACAATAAGATCACTACGTGGGCCTGTTCCAACGATATTTAGATGCTGGTCGAGGCCGTTCTTTAATTGCCTTCCATTCCATCGCCATTCGATTGTGGCGTTGGGAATACTCATGGCGAGGCAGCTCAAATTTGCTGGTCGTTGCTCCCAACTGAAGGTGGGTGGAAGATCTTTCATATGACTAAAATCAGGTGGGAATTCCATTGTGATGTGACCGGTTTTGAAGGCTGTGTCTCCCTTGTTACGAGCAAGGCATTGATAGAGACCGTCATCGGTGCGAACCGAGCGGGATATTCTCAGTGTTCCTGATGACTCACCACGTTCATCGTCAAAGTGTTGCTCCAGCACTATGCGGTCGTCATCTGGTTGTGGCCCTGGCACATATTCTTCTTCAGAGCCCCATCGGCGGAACGTTATCGCTGGCGCAGGTCGACCTTTGGACCGACACGTAATAGCCACTTCCTTCATGGCCACTCCAGTGATGTTGTATAGTTCGAAGATTGAGGGTCTAACAAGAACATTGAGCTTAGTTTTAGAATCAATGACGCCAGCGTCGTTCCTTGCTATGCATGTGTATGTATCGTAGTCATCCTGCGACACTGAATTGATCGTCATCAGACCTGACCGAGGGTCGACCTTGAAACGATCCGCGGTAGCTACATTTTGCTGCGTCGAGTCCTTAATCCATGAGATTTCTGGAACTGGCTTACCCGTCGCTGTACAATTCGTCGCGAATGGCTTGCCTTCGATAGCTTCTAAGGATGTCGGTAGGTAAGTAATTACAGGCTTAATGAAGACCTCAACTCGGATTACACGCTCAACTAGCTCTCCCGTTTCAATCACTGCCGCTCGGCAAGTGTACACGCCATCATCTGATTCCTGGACATTTCGGATTAGCAATCCGTGCGTCTCCACTACATATTTGTCATTTGTTCGGATCTGGAAAGTAAGTCAAAAGTTTCATAAAACCACCCATTCTGCTGCAGGGTTTCTTATGCGAGTGCTTACCTGATCCCCATTTCGCATCCAGTCGACAGTTGGATTTGGATTCGCTGTCACTTCACACTTTACGGTGTAGTCGGTGCCCAAGATTGGGTACTGATTCTCAGGCGCATTAGTCCATGTTATAGATACTACAAGGGAAAGATAAGGAGTTAGAAAAAAATGCAATTTTATATGTCAATGCTACTAATCCTCCCCCGGGCGTATACACATGTGTGACCACAGATGACTGCCAGAAGGAAGTTTCTCCTCTGGAGCGCTGCGAAAAAACTTTTCCAATAACTCGAACAGAAAACTAATAACGTTGGAGCTTTTCGATTTTCAATTTCACTATCTCTCTGTGTCTATAGTGTGGTGTACTCGTAGGGTGGAGGTTTGTGACTTTTTTTTAGGGATTTAGTTGGGCGAAAGGATTCATGTGGTGTATTAGTTTTGTGATGAGGTACAAACATTGTAATGTTATTAACGGGATTTGGAGGAGACACAGAGAAAGTTGCCAAATTTGTGTGGAGACCATGGACCAGGGTTTAATTACAAAATGTTATATTCAGGGTGTGCGGGGTGTAGTAATGGAGAGATATTTATTAAATTTGAAAGTTTTCTTTGAAATGAATGGTCAAGAGACAGGATGGAGAAGGATTGATAATTTAAAACTAATTAAAAGCGCCTTCTAACTGTGAGAGCTTATGAAAATCAAAGTACCTCTATAGGAGTATCTAGGAATGCTGAATCTATGATAAATGAAGAGAAGATATTAATAAAAAGTTCAGTGGCATTGTACATTGACACCACTGCTGAAACACTGTTGAAACAACTTCAAAGGACAGGATTCCTCAAAACAAAATTTCTTACCAATCACAAAGATCTATGGATGGCCGTAGTAACAGTCTTGAAAAGATACATTGCTACTGCGGGCTCGACACATCTGAAAAGTTTTAACGACAACTTGCTGATTTCGGATGAGGATGAGCTCAGGAAATGAGAAATCATTCCGCAACAGGGCTAAGCGATCTCCAATTTAAATGACCCTTTGAAGCAACAAATTTTTGTAAAGTGTCGGGCCTTCCAGTATCACAGAGATCTGATCCCCCAAAGAAGAAAGAAGAAGTGGATCATCAAGCTTTCAAAGAAAGGTGATCTGGTAAAGTGTGGGAAGTGGGGATGTAAATGCATTCTTCCAGCTGCAGCCAAGATAATAGCTAGAATGGATCCATATAAATACCTTGATCATCAACTATGAAAAAGGTCTTGTGTTGGGGTTAAGTGTCATGTTTGGTGCAACAGTAAGGTGCCAGAGGACTTTGAAGTGGTACTTCAGGGATGCATACTCTTATCACAGCTGTTTGGATGGTTATCAGCGGTGTACTTCGGGCAACACTAAACGAGGGAAACTATGGGACCAAATGGACAATGGTGACGTTACCGCTACACCATCGCCACCCTCGTATCTAGAAAGCAAGGTATCGGCCATTGGTGGTGGCACTGATGTGTGTAGGAGAATATGGAAAACTATATTGTATTCGGAATGCTGTCAAAGATCTGGAAAAGCAACGTTTTCAGCACAAAAATGAAGCTGCAACCGTTCTACTTCGACGTCGTATTATTACGTATCTGTGGATGTAGCGTGTGGAAGGTGACTACCATTGTTATTCGCAAATAGATGGCTGCTCATCTTAAGCATTTTTTTGCTTCAATCGTGTCTCAAATCAACAACTAGCTCAGCTTTATCCGAGAATGGGTCAAGTAACTATTGGTATCACTATACAGAGAAAAACGTAGCAGTGGACAGGCCACATCTTTATCCGTGAAGACAACCCCATTGCTAAAACGAAATGCAGTGGAATCCGCTCACCCAGTCAGACAAAAGAGTGGGTCGTCTTAAGGAAACGTTGGAGAGATAAGATAAAAAGCTGTAAATACGCATTGCAGAATGCCGAACAAGATGGAGTGCAGGCACTGTTGACGTCATATCCCCCTCGTGGGGTATAGGGTTTTAAATAGTTACAACCTCTGACTCGAAGGTAAGGACACCAACCTTTGCATGAACAAACGAGGGGACATTTTTTTTTTTTAAATATTGACACGAAACAAGTAGTGACGAAGCGGCTGACTTTAGCGTCGACTATCCTCGTGGCTAGTAAACTCCTTTGGTCAGATAACTTTGAGTTGAAGACGCCCGAGGTGTAGTTTTTTAGCAGTGCTTCAAACCGCAAAGAGCCATGTAGTTCTACAGGGTAGTGCTATGGCTCTATTCTACATATGCTTGAGTTGACTAACGGAATAAGCTTTCGCATTAATATGCTATTGCTGCTTTCTCTAAACTCCAAAGAATGGTGCATCTCGTTCCTAACATAAGCACCGTCGCTCCCTCTGACTGCTGCATGAATTTAAAGTTAATTTCTTGTCTTTTTGGATTGTTTTTGACCAGAATTTAGGTCAGGAAAAGATTACACTAACATTTTACCATATAGCTGCAAAACCAACCGAATGTCTAGTTATTGAAAACCGACCATACGAGATTAGATATTACAAGACAGGTGAATGTAGAACCAACTGAAAACGGAAAAGAACAGGAAGACGAAAACAATTTGCGTAGTAACACTTTCTCGGTTAAGGAATATACGAGTATCCAATAGCACCTAAGGCCAAAAGTTCAAAATCATTACCGTACAACCGTCATAGCTGAGATTATTATCACCAAAAATCCGTTTTCTACAAACAGAAATTGGTTTATGCACCCTAAGGCCTGGGTGCAACTATTCCTTTAGAATATGTATCTTTCGAATCTCTTCAAATCCAAAACATACCCTTAGTCCAAACCGCTCTCAGCAATAGATACTTTCACAAACACTCAACGCATTTTCGTTCCTCTGAAAATATCCTTCATGCCTAAGCCTCCGATGCATTAAGTTTCTCCATTCCACGGGTAAGAAAAGAAAATCCCAAAACTTGAATAAAACTTGTACAAAACTTGCACTTGATGGCAAACTTGGCATCTTCCCATGAAATTCTTCCTAAAAATGTTTGATAATTCCATAAACGGATATTAAACCATTAAAATTATTTATCCTTTTGGGGTGCACAACTAAATTCAAGTATCTCAAAGCTGTTGTCATATAAAAGTTTCAAGGAAATTTCGTTGGACTAAAATTAATAACGCCTTTTGCATACTAAATACTGCATGCGGCTGCATGCTGGACTTGAAGACAGGCATCTCATAGATAGATGTAACAGATATAGGTATATATTTAATATTTTAGTAGATACTCACCGTAAGTTTTAATTACAACACTGGTTTCCAGAATTTCCGTATTCGCATATGAAGCCGTACAGTAGTACTTGCCCTCCATCTGCGTCGTTAAAGTTGATATCATCAGGGCTAAACTTTCACCGGGTAATGTTTCCGTATACATCGGAGGCTGATTGCGACCAACTCTGTGGGTTATTTGAAGAACAAAAATTTATGAGTAAAATTAATTTTATTATTTTTGCAATTTTATTTTTTTATGAAGATGGTTGTTCTAGAAACAATTCGTTGGCTATGAAGTCTTTTTTTTTTTGTGAAGATGACATTCTGTTGTCAAACTACATAGAGTTTTGTACTTTTTTTTTTGGTGGTGTTGTTAAGGCATAACGCTCTTTGGTTATGAAATCATGAAGTTCAAGAGGCAAAACGAATTCAACAGATATTGGCACACAAATTATTATGTATTTTGTTTAAATAAAAACTCGGAGAAAATGAGGTTAGAACTAAAAAACACATAAAGCAGCTGATGGAAGTTGAGGGTTGAAGACTTCAATGATGGATGATTGCATTATGATGGTAATCAGAGTAATAAACCGATGTAAACAATTTTTAAGAAAGTGTAATTGATGAGATTTTATGCTATTCTAAAGAAATTTCTTCAGGTAGTTTCTGTATCTATCTCTCCGACGATACGACCTAATTAATACAGTCTAGCTCCAGGATTGAAACAGAATGAGCAACATGAAGAACCATGAAAACAAGCAGTGAGTTATAAAAATCAGGCACTGGGTAGCGATAGTTTTCATTAAGGATTTTAGTTCAGATCCATGAGTGTTGACTCAAACATTTTTAGAAAAATAATAGGCTTCAAATCTGAATGTTGGTGAATAGGCATAAAATGTCATACAACAAATTCTCACCGACTAGTTCGTACACCAACAGTAAGCATGTATTGAAACCAAATATCACCTGAGTTTTAAACGACTACATCAAAAGTAAACCTTTACTATCTTTTCAGGCCGATCAGCCTGACTTCATTTGCGTTGAACACTTTCAAAAGACTGACAGATCTACATATACGCTCCAAAATTAGCCTTAAAGACATGTTCGCAGCACAACATACCTACACAAAGGGCGGATGAGTCAAAACAGCCCTGCAGAAAGTGGTAATATTGATTGAACAATGACTCTACCACCAAGAATTCACACCAGCGGCCTTTTTAGACGTGGAAGGAGCCTTCAACAATGTGAAAACCGAATCCATAAGACTATCACTAGACTGGCTCAGCGTAGATTCAACACTCTCAGACTGGATAAAATGTATGCCCAAGTCGAGACACATCAACCCAGAACTGGGTGGTAGCCAAGCAAATGCACTGGCCTCTGGAGGAACCCTACAAGGTGGGGTCATATCTTCTCTACTATGGACTCTAGTCGCAAACGGAATCCGTTTGAAATTAAGACACAGCGGAGTAAAGGTTCTTGCATATGCAGATGACATAGTCCTATTAATGTCCCGCAAATTCCTTGATACAATCGGCCCTAAATACTCACCATAACTGGGCGAAAAGATGTGGACTGAACGTCAACTCAGCGAAAACAGAGGTGGTCCTCTTCACCAACAGAAGGAAAATCTCGACATTTGGACCCATACGACTCGATGGCACTCAACTTCAATTCTCGGACAAAGCACGGTATTTAGGGTGCATACTTGACCGCAAACTGAGCTGGAGAGATAATAATACAACTCAAAGAAAGGATGGATGAATGGAAGAACAGGATGTACACAGCCATAGTCAGACCTACCCTAATGTATGGGTGCATTGTCTGGTAGCCAATAGCAGAGAAAGTCACACATTTCAAGGAATTGAAAAAGTCAAGAGACACACTTACATAGCATCCATTCCCGCTATCAGAACCACTCCGACTCAGCCCTTGAGACAATAGCCGTATTTTATTATCACTCATGATCCATATGGATCATTGGTTTCTATGCAATACAACAACAATACGTGATCTTGCTTTCTATCTGGATCAATTTCGTGATCTAGAATTTTTTTTTTTTATTCCTTGGAAGGTTACACAACCACACTACAAGACACAAGGAAAATAATTCGTTGATCCAGATCCGGACCGTTTTATTTTCGTCGTGTGATCTATATGGACCTTGGGTGATAATAAAATACGGCTAATACTCGCACTGATCCCGCTAAACCTATTTGTTAAGAAATCAGCCACGATTGGTGCCCTGCATCTAAAAGAATTCAACTTATGGAAAAAGGGCTACATGGGCCACCGCACTATTGCAAGGTGGGCTCACCTAGACGCCACCATAGACTACCTTCCGCCATCCCCCGACTTCAGCCTGAACGTCAGAACGATCATCCCTTCAAGGGAATATTGGGCAGACGGTGGGAACTTCAATCCGGATAGTACTTCAGTCTTCACTGACGGGTCCAGAACAACCGAAGGAGTGGGTACGGGTATCAACTCAGTAGAACCCGATATTGCAATACCACTAAGACATCCGAACTACGGCAGCGGTTCTAAGCGGAAGTCAGGCATCATGAAAATTATCCACGAAGCTTGCTACTTGTAAAGAGATTGACATTCACGTAGATAGTCTCATCCGCGGTAATAAAATCAAATGTAATAAAACGCTGCCGCGACGAGCTTAAAAGGCTCACCAATAGCCACAATGTAACACTCTGGGTCCCAGGATACAAAGGAATTCCAGGAAATGAAATGGCAGATAAACTGCCAAGAAAGGGATCAGAACAAGACCTGTCAATGGTCCAAAAATCAGTCCTTCCTCCCTCAAAATTTGTTAAATAAAACATAGTCTGTTTAAAACGACAAGCAGACAAAAGATGGAGAGCGCTTTCATCGTGCCGCGTCTTCAGCAATATCTGGACAAAATATGACGAGGTCAAAACCAAGCTCATCTTCACTCAGAGTAGACAAAACTTGGCTCTTTTTATAGGAATAATTACTGGGCACAACCTATTGGCGGCTCACTGGAAAAGAATATGGCTAAGTACAGACGAACTTTGCAGAGGCTGAGGCAACACAGACGCAGAAGAGGACACATACCACTTCCTACGCAAATGCCCTTGTATCTGCATCACCAGAAAGACGGCCTTCGGAGAATATTTTTCAATCATCTGGACGACATGTCTGAAAAGCCACCAACCCCCATGCTAAAATTCATAACTTGCCCAGGATGTTTTAGAGGGGGTCGCTCCAATACCACAGAACTCTGGTTAATTAGTTTCTTTTTCAAAGTTTTTAGTGCTAAGAAATTCCACATCAGAGGAGCACAATGAATCCTTTTGAGATCCGAGCAGTCCAGGCTGCACCCATTCACTGCAGCTAAACCCTTAAACCTAACCTCACCTAACCTTCAAAATAAAAATAAAAAACTTTTGAATTAGGCGTCAGATGTATGCGTCTCCAGAAAAACAGCGGTTGTGTATTGTGTATTTTCCGCGGTTTGTAGTCAGAATGCAAATCGAAGTCTGAATAAAAAAGAGAAGAACAAGATCCGAAAAACTCCGTCATTGGTAGGCAAGCCAAGGTCTTCCAATAACACCTCTCAATTACTTGCTCAGTCTAAAGACTACTATTACACATATAGGGTGCGTCATCTTTTATGTCGGTATGTGAATATTGAATAACTTTAAAAAAAACACTACCGATTTCCATATATGAGATATTTTTATTTCATTCGGTACTTAACAATTTATTTGGAGTAGTTTTTGAATACATCAATCAAGTGGCTGCCTCTATTGACCAAAGCAAAATGTAACCTTTTTGCTGCGTTTTCCATCACTTTTTCGAGCATCTCGGGCGGTAAAGCGATGATTTCGGCACGAATGTTTGCCGTGAGCTCGTAAATGGTCTGAGACTTGCTGGACTACACTTTTCTTTTCAAATAACCACACAAAAAAAAGTCCAGAGGGGTCAAATCTGGAGATCTGGGTGGCCAGTCAATGTCGCCATTTTTTTAAAGCACATGTCCAGGGAATTTTCGTTGCAGAAACTGCATTGTTTGATTTACAGTGTGGGGCATGGCGCACCGTCTTGTTGAAACCAGTAACCGTCCAAACCTTTTTCACACATTTGTGGGCAGACATAATGAGCCAACCACCCACCGAAATCGATTCCCATTGACTGTTTCGCCTTCTCTGAAGAAAAATGGCCCAATTATGGTTTTGGCGCAACCGCCGGCCCAAACAGTCACTTTTTGGTCATGGATTGGTGTTTCGTGGATCTCGTGTTGATCTCCGTTCCCCAAATGCGACAATTTTGCTTGTTAACGGCGCCAGAGAGTGTGAAATGGGCCTCGTCGGTCATCAAAATTTGGTTCAAAAAATCATGACGTTGGCAATATTCTTTGAGTTAATTGCACTTTATACGGAAACAAATACAAATCATCCTTCAAAATGCGCCGCAATGTGGTTCCACTGACACCAAAATGCTGAGCGCGGTGACGATACGACACATGTGGGTCTCGGCAACACTCTCTCTTACCACTTCAACCAGTTCATTGGAACATCTTGGGCGTTGATGAACGACATGTCAACGATCTCCCACTGTCCCGTACTCAACAAACATCGACACCAAACGACGAATAGTGTTGTCAGACGGTTCTTATTGGCCTCGATATTTTCGACAATCACAACTGAACGACTATTTTCAATATACAGCGTCACTATTTCGGCGCGTTGTTTCGGTGTGAAGCGATTCATTATTAATATTGTACTGGATTAACGTTTCAAAAACATGTCTACTCAAGTCAATCGGTTGATAAATGTCAAAGTTATTCAATGATTACATATGGATATAAAAGATGGCGCACGCTGTACATGGTTGTGAAATAATTTGAACGGTCATATATTGAGGTTTAAATAAGTCAGTCGCAAAGACGCAACAGTTGCTGTCATTTGCAGATTTTTTTTAAAACCAATCCAGATGACCAGCACCTACTGTAGCGTTCGAGAAAGTTATGTGTAAATATGTTACTTAAGTCAGCAGTAAATGAAACCAATTCTGATTTTTCGGTTCGCATGAAACAGAAACGTTCATGTAGTCTCTTAACCATCGAGCAAAATCCGCAGTGCAACGGTCTTCATAAAGAATTGATTGAAAGAGTTCGTCTACAGTTTTCCAGCACGTTAAAGCCTAGATTTTAAAAGATTGACTGTAGGCAATTGCCTCATAGACAGTAGTATAATTTGCACGAGAACCACATTTGACTGGTGTACCATAAATCACTGCTTTCATTTAGATACAAAAACCGATCATTGGCATTCTCATTTCTCGAAATGTACAGACAATTTGGCGTGAAATCTGAGATTGATGATTCGAATCGCAACTTATCCACGTGTCCATATTTTTGCGTTGCACTCGAGGAAGATGTACAAGAATTTCATTGCTTTGTTCTAAACGCTGAAGTTGATGCGGGAAACCAATAGCTTCCAAAAAAGTAGGGTTCCACTAATGAGCTAATATTCCCTCATTGGATCACAGGGCAATGGCGAAGATATAAATGGTATGGAAACTAGTTGCCCTCACTGGGGCAGATATAATACGGCGTATGTGGTTAAGCCTTTAACTTTACCTCGTATGCAAAAAGTTTTAGAGAAAAGTTGGAAAATCGCTTGGACAAACCACGCTTACACCTGACCTGAAACCACTTTTAACTGTCCAAAGCATTTCTATGCCGGCTTATCGCTTACTGCACTTCTTTTGACAAATATTTACGTTTTTGGCATAGCACTGTGCTAGAGACTACCTACCTTCTCGTTATTCTTTCTATGCATTTCCTTCAATTTTCACTTTTGACGTTCAATATAAACATTTCATTCTGCTTTCAATCCAGCATCCTTGCACTAAATTACACCTTTTTCAGGACATAGAAGAACCAGTTCATGAAACGATTAACAGAAGCGTATCCTCCAGCATTTAATTTTGCAGTGCTGCCCTGCAGGTTACTCTTTCTGCTTCAATGAAAACAGTTGCCAAACGGCGTACATTAAGCTCCTCACCGCCCAAAATAAAACAAATATCATTCGTCCTAATTCCTTTTCATCTTGCAATTCACTCTACTTAAATGGAACACCCAAATACTTGTACCACTATTTGCATTCAACTGAACGTCCCTCTCAATCTCGCGACCAAAAAAAAGAAGAAAAAAATAGCGAATATCCTTGCTCTCATTCCCACACCCTAGCACTCAATTAAATTCACTAGGACATCCAGTATTCGTATATGTGCACGCTCTTAACATGTCCTTTCCACTCGAAAAAGACAACAAAAAAAAAAATAAAAGAAAAACTCGAAACTCTCATGATCGATGAAACAGTGACAATTGCCGATGCTCTGCTACACTCGTATTCGTATATCGACAGGATACAAGTAAGGCTCACAACCTACTGAATCATTTCGAGTGTAATTCTGGTTGCCATTTTCCGGGTCCATTTTTCTGTTTGGTTTCGAATGGCAGCGACCCATTTAAAAATCTGGTGAAGCACTGGGGGATACCATTGGTGAGTGGTAGGATGTTTGCAGTCACAGTCATTTTCGGAGGATGCCTGGTAACAGCAGAGGCAATTTGTGATTTTAGCGTGTGACTTCGTGTGCGAGTGTAGAGTTGGTTTTTGCCTTTTTTTTTGCAAACCAATTCGTATTTACATGGTTTTGGAGAGGACATACATATCAAACAGAGTCAGTGATATTTTCATTAGTTCCCCTGGTGATTTGCATAATTGTGGATGGCTGGTTGGTTCTGATGCAGGACATTTGCAATAAACATTTTTTTTTTGGAATCGGCGACGAGTAGTTTGTAAATTAGTTTATGGTCGCTAAACATGATGTAGGGAAATGTTGATTCGTTTTAAGGATACTTTACGCAGGAATGGATTTGACCAAATCATGCTCGCACTTGGGTCAATATAGTCAATATATTTTCAAATGATTTTGGCTTTTTGTGCAACGACATGTGATACGAATGAGATGAGAATGACTGCAGTTTCACTACACAAATGAATATGACATATCCTACGATCCACTGTTAGATAATAGACCATCGTTAGATGATAATCTATTCTACTTCATAATGGTTTATGGCTTTCAATTAAATGTACTTTATTTCTTATGTTTAAAGCACACCCATGCGTTTAATTACTTTAAGACCTACAACAGACCTTGCACTACAATAATTTAGAATCAAATTATCATAAAAGACTTCTTTTACTCATACTTATACATATTTCTATAGAATAACAAACTTCCATTTCATGTTCGGTGGTTGCATTAGAGAGAAAGGATATAAAGTAAAAATATATAGTTTTCCTTAAAATAAAATAAATTAATTAAACTAAACATAAAAAGCATTCGAAAATATATTTAAAAGAAAAAGACTACAAGAAATCAAAAATGGGAAAGAAGAGTCATTCTCGGTAAGGCTTTAAGTGCGATCACCACAAAAGAAAACCATTGTGACGATTTTTTCTCTTTAAGTGCAATTTGTAAAATTCCAAATTCCACAAGTGATGGAAAGGTTTGTTCTCGCAGGAGAACTAATAGGGGCAAACGAATACAATTGGTTAATTAAATTAATAGAAAAGCAAGAAAACGTTCGAATGGCGCATGAGTCAGTAAACGTTATAAAATTTCTTTTGAAAACTTGCAAAACACAAAGGCTTGAAGGAGGCCCATCTATAGTTCTAGGCTATGAACACTGATGGGACTGGATAAACTTGAGCACATCAGCAAGTTCAACTGAGCGGTCATAGCAACTATCTACCTCAAATTCAGGAAGATGCGATCTTAAAATTCCCTTTCGTAATTCAAATCAACTTTTACAACCGTGCACATACACTGCGTTCCCAAAAGCTACATATGAAGGCTCCAAATGTCATGTTCTGCACAGAGGAAAGTTGTCTGAGGAATTTGAGATCCAAAGTGGGGTAAGACAAGGTTGTATTTTTTCACCAATAGGTAGGTAGGTAGGTAGGAGTGGTTGTGTCAGCAAACCATGCCGACACTTAATTAGCGCAGAAGCGCCGTTTTATTACTAGAACTCAAGTGACCTGACGGATGTTAACTACTAGGGGAAAGAAGAACAAAAAGGGGGAAGGATTATTCAAATCCACCCCGTTGCACTGAGGAAGCTGATAATATCCCCAATCCCAATCTCCGCTAGCTCTATAAGGTTTCCGAAAAAGAATTTACCTAAGGTGCGCTGTCTGGCCTTGCCTAAAGCCGGACACTTGCAGAGGAAGTGTAAGATTGTTTCTATTTCATCAGCAGTATTACAGCTGCGACAGTGTGCATTAAATGCAATGTCTATTCTGGCCGCATGAACCCCGATGGGCCAGTACTAATGGCCAGAGTTCTTGCGATATCTGTACGGTTTCTGTTTAGTAGATCTTGTGTTCTTTTCAGGGAGTATTTGGGCCACATCTGCCTGGAGATGACACAGTTCCGCACGCCCTGCCATCTAATATCCGCCTTAAGCAAATAGTGCGCGAAGATGCCTCCCTTAAGGACCCCCAACGGGCCGTTCACCTCCTTTGCTAGGGAAGCATCAGGGGAAGATCCTTGCCGCGCGAGTTCATCAGCCCGCTCATTCCCCTTAATGTTGCTGTGACCCGGAACCCAAAGGAGATAGATCCTTAGCCGGTGACTAAGCGAAGCGAGTTCTTTTTTGCACTGTTCTACTAGCCTTGAGGATGTGGCAGATACTATAGCCTTGATAGCCGCCTGGCTGTCAATGAGGTGGCGATGATATTTTGGAGTGTAGAGGTTTGCTTGAGTATGCGGCAGGCCTCACGTACAGCAAAGACTTCCGCCTGGAAGACACTGCACGAATCAGGAAGCCGGTACGACCTGGAAATATTGAAGGAATCAGAAAATATCCCCGCCCCTACCCCGCAGTCCATTTTTGAACCGTCGGTGAAAATTGTTGATTCGAACTCATTTATCAGTACGCCAGTTTCCCATTCCGCCCTGGTAGGGAATCTGACCGTGACGTAATTTCTAAAGTTCACTGTGGGAGTTATATAGTCGGTCAGATTAGCTACCAGATCCTGCGGTAGCAAATCCAGGATACTGCTGTGACCATACGGATTGGTGTACCAGCATCCCGTCTCCCTTAGCCTGACCGCACTACATGATGATAGCTGCATAATGTGAAGATCGAGTGGTAAAAGGTGCAGAATAACGTTCAAGGCATCGGTTGGACATGTCCTCATGGCACCCGTTGCGCCTATAGCCGCAGTTCTTTGTACCCTGTTGATAAGTTTGATGTTATAAGCTTTCCTTAGCGCAGGCCACCAGACTAGCGATCCATAGGAAAGAATGAGACGCACCACGGCAGTGTACATCCATAAGACCATCTTCGGGCGAAGTCCCCACTTCTTGCCAAAGGTCTTGCTGCAGGCATAGAAAGCCACACAGGACTTCTTTACCCGTTGCTCAATATTAAGCTTCCAGCTTAGTTTTCGATCAAGTACCACACCTAGGTACTTGGAACTGGAGGATAGGGACAGTAGATGATTATTTAGCCGTGGAAGTGGTAAAGAGCATCAGTTCAGTTTTGCTTGGGTTGACGCTGAGCCCACATCCAGTGGCTCATGAGGTAATTTTGCCCAAGGCACCTGCCATAATCTCACTGATTACGGATGGAAACATCCCCGATACCAGTATTACCACGTCATCCGCATACGCGACAACCTTAACTCCATCTCCATCAAGTCTACACAAAATTTTATTGATGACCATAAGCCATAGAAGAGGAGATAAGACCCCACCTTGAGGACTTCCTCTAACAACAGATATGGTGGAGTTGCTGTTGCCGAGATTCGATTGAATGATTCTAGTTTTTAGCATTGTCAATATCCATTTGCTAATAACTCTTCCACACCCAGTTGGATCAGAGCTTCCTGAATCGATTCCGTACTGACGTTATTGAAGGCACCTTCAATGTCTAAGAAGGTAGCACGGGTATATTGTTTGAAATGGATTGTCTTTTGTATCGTTCGCACAACTTCGTGGAGCGCCGTCTCTGTCGATCGCCCTTTAGTGTACGCATGTTGAGATTTGGATAGAAGGGATTTATGTAGGCTATTTCGGATATGTATATCCAGCGTCTTTAAAAGAAAAGAGGATAAGCTAATGGGTCTGAAATCCTTTGCGGATCCATGACCTCGCTTCCCAGCTTTCGGGATAAACACGACACGAACACGCCTCCAGCTCAGGGGAACGTGGTTTATGAGAATACAGCTTCTATAGATCGGAACTAGCCACGGGACCACCTGGTCCAGTTTTTTTTTTGCAGCATAATAGGGAGAATGCCGTCAAGGCCGGCCGATTTATAGGGAGAGACGCTGTTAATAGCCCAGGAGGTGTTAACGGCTGAAATTGTTGTCTTAATGTCATTCCAGGAAGAAGATTGCGCGACCTGAGCTACTGGTGGGAGGGCAATCTTATTACTACATCCTGGAAAGTGTGTTCGCATTAAAAGTTCCAGTGACTCGCTAGAGGAGTCCGTCCAAGTCCCATCCGGCCGTTTAATAAACGACGGGCTAGAATGCTCCTTGGACAGAATTTTACACAGCCTGGCAGAGTCTTTTATGGTCTCAGTGGACTGACAGTAGTCTTTCCAAGCAAGAGACTGCCCACTTTTAATGGGTTTCTTGTATTCCTTCAGACAATCCTTATAAGGTTACCAGAACTTGTGTTTAAAGCAGACATTGAATATTCTCTAGTTATCTTCCTCAGATTAGATAGATCTTCGTTCCACCAAGGGGGGAATTTTTTCTTGCTATATTTAAAAAGACACGAAACCTTAAAAGCCGCACCCATGGCTGTTTCGAAGGTCCTGATTTTGGCGTCTAGTTCCTCGACTGATTCAATTTTCAAGTCGGGTAATCTATGAAGTTTTTATTTAATAACCTGATCAAACTTCTTTTTCACCAATACTATTCCTATTGGTGATTAGCGATGAGTTTTGTATAGCTTTGTCGACGGGAAACGGAGGAATTCGATAGACTCTTACATCCCAACTGAAACATCTTGATTACGCTGACGACGTATGCTTACTCTCTCTTAGAACTATGGACCTCCACCAAATGACAGCAGATGTGGAGACGGAGGCAGGCGTCGTCGGGCTGAAAATTAATACGGCAAAAACTAAAATTATCAGCCTTGGAACAAAGTCATCGGCTCAAATATACATTGCTGGACAAGCAGTAGAGAGAGTAGAGGATTTCCAGTATCTTGGGAGTATTAACTCTACCAACGGGGGAACCGAACTTTATATAGCCAACAGGATCACCAAAGCAAAGTTCGCGTTCGGGATGTTGTCCAAAATATGGCGAAGCAATGCAATCAGTTTGATTTGATCAAGCTAAAACAGTTCCGCTTCAATGTTGAATCCGTGCTGTTATATGGATGCAGCACGTGGAGAGTGACAACTATTATCACCGGAAAGCTGCAAACGTTCGTTAATAGACGCACGGCACTAGGTGACACCATCATATATATACGAGTAGTAGATACATACAGTGTCCTATCTAGGATTTGTTGGAGCTGCAATGTTGAAATATTCGTGGTAAAATGCAAACAAATTTAAAAACCGAACCTAGCAATAAATTTTGCTTAAATTTTGATTGTGATTTGAGATCATATGGAATCCTACAGAAGACCTCATGTGAAAATCATCAACATCGGATGGAGTAAGTGCAAGATACGTACATATGTAGGACTGTGAATATCTGACTCTCAAAAGTCGACAAACAAATTTTGACCAATCTTGACTAGCCTATTTGACGCAGTGTTTCATCACATAAATTATAAAAATCGAATGAAAAAGCCACAGGAAATGAAAGATAGAAAATATCCGGTAAATAAATAAACAGATACCCGATGCCGATAAAAATGTGTAAATGATCTTATTGAGTTTTATACTCCTGAAACTGCAAACTATGAGAAATCACTCATCTGACGCCGTCGCCCACAAGAAAAATAGAGTTAAGAGCTGAACACGGGTGTCTGAAGCATCAGTAGCTGCGACGGTAAGAACAACATCCTGGCGATCGAGGGAAGTCAGTATTCTCTCTTATAGTACCTTAAAAATACTTGTGCCTATATGCCTATATATGCTTGCAAAATATTCAGAAATAGTTGAGAAAGCGCTAATTTTTGAAAACTGTCTACTAATTTTTTGCCAAGCTTATTCAAACAAAAAGCTTTAACGAACCCGTTAGATCAATTGTAAGAGTATTAGGCAGGTGATAGCTTTTATAACCCAAAACTAACTTACGGATCCTGGGACGATTACAAGACGGTCGTAATCGAATGGCATACATACATATGTATGAAAATAGCATATAAGAGTGTTAGAACACTTTATTGGGATCTAACGACCCCAACTGGATGAACACAGCTATAGTCAGACCCATTCTAACATATACGAGTAGGTTCAGATATCTTAGGACAAAAATGCAGACACTTGCTTGCATAGCATCCACTGGTGCCATCAGAACCAGTCCGACCGCAGCCATTGAAACACTTCTCGCACTAATTCTACTAGACTTACATGTTAAGAAATCACCCGCGATGCGTGCCCTGCGCCTAAAAGAATCCAACTTGCGGAGAAAGGGCCACATGGACCACCGTACTATTGCAAGATGAACCCACCTAGACGCCACCACAGACTACCTTCCGCCATCCGCCGACTTCAGCCTGAATGCCACAGCGGACATCCCACCAAGCGGGCACTGGCACTGGCACTGGCAGATGGTGGGACCAGGAACCCAAAACAAACGAAGGCGAACCCTATATTGCAATATCACTGTTTCAAGCGGAAGTCATAGTGATAGCAGAGGCCGCACGAGAACTATCCACGACTAGAAAAGAGATTGACAGTTACATAGATAGTCAAGCTGCTGTAAAAGCCATCTCATCCGCGGTTCTAGAATCAAACCTAATAAAATGCTGCCGCGATGAGCTTAAAGTGTTCACCGATATTCACTATGTAACATTCTGGTGGGTACCAAAATACAAAGGAATTCCAGGGAACGAAATGGCAGATGAACTGGCAAGGAAGGGATCAGAGCTAGACCTGTCAATGGTCCAAAATTCAGTCCATCCTCCCCTAAAATCTTTTAAACAAAACATAGCACTTGACTTTAAACGAGAAGCAGACAAAAGATGGAAAGCGCTTTCATTGTAACGCATCTCCAGAAACATCTGGACAAAACACGACGATGTGAAAACCAAGTTCATCCTCACTCAGAGTAGACAAAACTTGGCGCTTTTTATAGGAATCATTACCGGCCTTAACCTATTGGCGGCCCACCAAAAAGGAATGCGGCTTAGTACAGATGAACTTCCGCCAACAGAGACGCAGAAGAGGATACGGACCACTTCCTACGCAAATGCCCTAGTGTCTGATTATTCTACTATTATAGAAAGACGGCCCTCGGAAAGTATTTCTTCGATCATCTGGGCGGCCTATCAGAAAAGCCACCAACCACCATCCTGAAATTCATAACTTCTTCAGGAAGGTTTAGAGAGGGCAGCTCCAATACCACAGAACTCTAGTCACTTTGTTTCTTTTTCTACCTTTTCAGTTTTTCAGCCATGAAATTCTACGTAAGGGGAGCACAATGGATCCGTTTGAGATCAGAGTGCAGGCTGCACCCATTCGATGCAGCTAACCGTTTCAACCTAACCTACCTAACAACCCCAACTAATATGCAATCCAGTGCGGATGTGAAAAAATGCGGCTACATATTAGTACCTACACTGTGAACGAGATTAATTAGACAACAAAAGATGGTTATAAGTGTAATTCGTGATATTTGCAGAGGCAAGGAACAAACTGTCATAAGAAAATATGACCTACGGGAACGAAATCTCCTTCAGTCGCACACGCCAGGACCTCACCCAACTTGGCATACGAAACTACAAGCACCTTGCTGAATCAATCTGAAGATTGCTGGTTAAGACTCAGGTTCACCCCGCATTATAGTAATATTTAACGTTAAGAAAATGTAACGTAAGGTAAGCACGTAAAACATAAAAAGGACGAAAGTAAAAGAGAGAACTGCTCAGATGGAAGGTGAAGAACAAGCTGCCTTGATTGTATACGGGACATTTATTTCATAATTAGGTTAACTCTTGACTTATAAGTGGACAATAGCCTATTGCAACATTAAAGCTGTACAGCTCCAACATGTTTACAATCAAGAGCAGCAGCAGCAGACTGTGTGACATCTTTCCTAAAAAAAATTTCGTATCTATGTTCATAAATGCCAAACGATTCCTGGCTGGGTGCTTGTAAGTACATATAAATCTTGAGAGCGACTTGCTTGATTTTGATAGGGCTTATATCAAACGAAATCTTAGATAGCCACCAAAACACATGTGTTGGCTTTGATAGATACGAGTGGTATGTTATTGTATAGAGCTTTTATTGCTGATTAAATTTCTTTAGGTGGCTTAAGCCGAAAATCTGAAAGCTGATGTAAGATATAATGCAATAGATCTTCCTCCAAGTTGGGGCTTTTGTTGTTAATGAGGAATTTGAATACCGCCAAGGCCTTATGTAGGCGGCGTGGCGTAAGTGGTTAGCGTGTCGGATTACTGCGCGTGAGGTTCCAAGTTCGAATCTCAGAAAACATCAAAAAGTTTTTTCACGTTCCCACCTCTTGCGAACCGCTGACAAACATCCGAGAGTATTCTTGTCTCGAAAAAGCATCTGAAAACAAATTGTCCTTCAGATACGGCATTAAACTGTAGGTTCCCTCTATTCGTGTGAATAATATAACGCACACAACATGAGTGGTTGCGAGAAGCTAGGCCTTGGCACTTAAAGAGCTGTTGCGCCAAATATTTATTGATGGTCTTAATCAACAGAATTCGCCTTAGAATAATCCTAGTGCTCAGCAATTTCAATTAAGTACTTAGTGCTAAGATATGTGAAGGTTGAGAATCGCTGGTTTTTTGGGGCTAATAAGGCAAGTTAACAGTAAAGCCCTATCTCGAACAACTAAGGAGACTCTGTATGAGACCCTGATCATCCCAGCCCTGTTTTACGGCGCTGAAACATGGACTTTATTGAAAGCCGATGAAGATATATTGGTCGTTTCGGGAGAAACATTTTTCGTAAGATATTCGGTCCCGCTTGCGTTGCTGAATTTTGGTGGAGAAGTTTCAATGACGAGCTATACGAGCTGTACAACGATATCGACGTAGTAAAAAAACGACGTATTGGACGTCTGATATTGATAAGACATGTAGAGCGAATGAAAACAAACGCTCCGGCTCTCAGAGTTACTCGTATTACTCGTATATCAGAATCTACACAGTACAACATAAGCATACGAAATTTATATCACAAAAAAAAGGACAAAAGTTTGATAACACCAAGTAAGAGTAATCAAGAGTAACAATGGATGATACAAATGTACAATGTTCTTGTAAACGCAATTTTGGTCGCAAAATTGGTCGAAAAACCCACTTGAACTTTCGAGGTTATTTTTGTTTTTTTATAAGTCTGGGGTGAAAAACCATAGAATAGCCAGACGGAGCACCTCGACCTCATTGAGATCTTTTGTACTGTCCCCTTTAGAGACGCATTGCGTAAATTTGCTTCCTAGCTAAAATCAAGTTCATGTAGGAAGCTTACGATTGGGCTGAGAAAGAGACAACGCTAGATAGGGAAGTGAACCCTTTCTGAAAGTATTTAATTCTGGTTCGAGCAATAGCAGGACATTCGCATAAAATATGTTCGGCAGATTCGGTGTCCTCAAGGCAAAGTTTGCATGTGTCAGACTGCCTAATGCCGATTTTCTTGAGGTGGTATTTGAGAAACCAGTGACCAGTAAGGACGTCAGTTAAGATCTTGGCATTATGTTTGCTCATTGCTAGAATCTCGTTAGTTCATTTGTTTGAACTCCCAAGGTTAGAATGTTTTAAATGACTAATGTGAAGGCCAGAGCAGGATGTGGAGATTCCACTGCAAAAAAAGAATATGTTTTGCCTTACATTACAATTCAATATCCGAGACAAAATATGAATTTAAAGTAACTCATGCGCTATTCTAAACAACAAAAACTATAAAACTATAAAAAAATGAAACAAAATATATTTCAAAGGACATTTAAGGAAATGTAAAAATACAGCTGGGGTTTTATGTTATGCATTCATTCCAAATCGCATGGCATTTACGTTAATTTTTCTGCGATAATTTTTCTCTCATCATCAACAAAAACACTTACACAGTTGGTAATCTACGTCCCTTGGAATCATACAGTGGATAATAGTATTTGTTCCTAATGCAAATAATAATAATAAAATAAATTTTTAATAAAAACAAATAGGCATATTGTCATAGGTACTGTTTCTGGGGGACGAGGGATTTGGGTATTTTTTGTTTTTTTTTTCGCTTAAGAGTTTGTTAATATTTCTCTTTGATCTTTGAATTTGCGGTTCAAAGGATATGCCATCTAAAGGAATTTCTTCTAACTTTTCTTTTTTTCAAAAATTGTATTCGAAAGAATGTGTGTATTTTGGTGTACTTACGGTTTTGGTAGAATGGTATTATTCATACTGTCCTTCCATTGGAGATCTGTCACCAGAGAAGGATCTGGTACTTGCGGCCGACATGTGAGAATCAATGGTTTTCCAACGGGTTTTCTTTGGACTTCATTTGTGGGGAAGATTTCTAACTTTGGTGGAATTTCGCAGTTTGTGAGATCTAAAAAGAAAAGATTTTCTTTTAGTTTTGAATGAAAAGAAGAAGGATACATTGAAGAAGAAATAATACATTGAAAAATATGTAGATACATTCCTATCTAGCTCGGTTGTAAAAAAAAAAAACCTTAGGAATTACAGCATTTGTTGTAATGCGTGTTCTTAAAAGTGGCGAACTGTGGAAGCAACCACTACAAAACTAAAGAAAAGAGCACGAAAAAGAAATTTTTGCTAAAAGTCTTTTACAAGTGTGCTTCTTAAGGTCTTCAGTGTGAATTTCCTTAAGAGCATAGTTGTCCAGATTCGGCTTAAGGTTAGCAAACAACAGAAGGCACTTCTGATATCTTTCATTATAAACTAGCGAAAGAAAAGACCCGTCCAAGTAGGTCGAATGTGCTCTGTTCGTGATTCAGATATTTGTTAACTCCTAAGATCGGTAGGTTCTTAAGGAAAAAGGAAGTTTTTATATTCATTTAACCTATAAGTATAAATAACAATCAAACGATATAAGAATAATGGGACTATTTTGAAATACACACTCTGCGTAAAAAAAAAAACGCAGTGTTAGGAACATTTTTATGATTTTATGACCTCCGGTTGTATTCTAAGGACTTGCACGATCTACGATCTTTAAGGCATTTAAGAAAAATCACTTAAACCGACTACGCATTAGTGGTCTAGAAGCTGGTAAAAGTGCTGTTAAGTTTTTTTTGTGAAAAGTATAAGAATTCCACAACGGTTGTAAGTAAAGCAGATACATGATGTATTATTGCTCTTTCTGGAGAAAATTTTTCAAATAGGCGCATTGGTTAACTTGCGATATGTCACTAAAGTACAGTGAGACTGTTTTTGAACTAATTTAGCTGGAATGGAAGTACGGAAGACAACCTGGGAACGAGAGACCAAGAAAAACGAGAGCACGACAAGATAGCGTTCTAAAGCGGATATACATTAAAAATCACTCTGCAATACTACAAAAAAAGAATTGAACAAGATATGTATGGTATGTGCTAGTAACATTAGCACGAGAAGTGTTAAACGCTGCACCAGTTTAGCCCTTCTGTCAATGACCGTTTTTCTTGATAATTTGTGTAGCTAGCTTTACCAAATTTCTTGATTTTGTCAGCCAGCGGAAGGACTATTGTTGCTGACAACTTCTTTGCAAGTTTTGAAGGTGTGGAAAAACTTCGAAAATCTGGACAAGCTTTTGTTGGAACTATTCGACGGAATAAGAAAGGGGTTTTTAAAGAAGTGCTTCCGGGTCGTAGTCGTCTAACACAATCCACTATCTATGGATTTACGGATAATGTCGTAGCAGTGTCTTGTGTACCCAAAAAATCAAGGGCAGTCATTTTACTGCCAACACTACACTATGACACCGAATTGGTCTGCTCTGCCTGCTTGGTCTGAATGTCTGTTTGTATATTTGCCTGGGTATACGCTGGAACTTAATGTTATGGAGAACTTGTGGCCAATATTGGGCCGCAAAATACGCGCCACAAAACAGGATAAGTGTCGGTTGGTCTGCGGCCTAGCGAGCCGCAACCGTAAAATACTCAATTGCTCTGAAACGGAATACAGCGCCTCCAATACGGACGGATACTTTCTTGATGACCTTTAGCTATCGTTCACGGACAACGATCGGTTTCTGGAACGTTAATGCAAGATCCTCTCAATTAGACAATGAGTTCATGCGACGTGATATAGATACCTTGGAGCTGAGTGAAATAAGGTGGTACGATGTCTTACTCGACTCCCACTCTCAACAAAAAAACACTGTTATGCTCTACTCTGGTAGACCAGCTGGGAGCGGGCGGAGGTCAGCAGTTGGACTGATGCTAACTTCAGCAGCACGAAGCAACCTCATATCCTGGAAACCCCAGAGTGACCGGATATTGACAGGTAGATTCCAGGGTAGAGTTATAAAATTACCATCATATAGTGTTACGCTCCGATCGAAGACGAAACTGAGGATGACAAGGACCAGTTTTTATAGCCATTTAGGCTCCGTCTACAACTAAACACCTAATGGTTACATCGTAATTGTAATAGGGGATTTCAATGCCAAGGTAAGAAGCGAGAATACTATGCTTAAGTACGTAATTGGAGTTCACGGTCTTGTTGACCAGAATGACACCGGTGAGCGGTATGCGGACTTTTGCAATACCAATCGCCTAGTCATTGGAGGTACGCTGTTTAAGCATAACACCTGTCACAAAATCAGTTGAGTCTCAAATGATAGGCAGCGAACATCCAACCAGACCGATCACATTGTGAACAACTGGCGCTTCAGAAATTGTCTTCTAGACATCCGAAACAGGCGTGGAGCCGACATCGGACAGGAACGTGATCACCATCTTACCTATGTTACGAGTAGCTATTATATGCATTCAGACTGCATCTGCCAACAGCAATCGGTCAAACTTGCTCAGCATTAACAGGTTCAATATTAACAGGCTAAGGGATTCGCAAGAGCGCCAACATTTCAGGGACCATATTGCCTTAGAAGCACAAACAATCAGCAGCACAATGTGAGATAGCGTGGACGACCACTGGAATGCTGTGAAAAATGTTTTTTCAACTGGAGTGCGCACCTACGTCGGCAAAATGCAGAAAATGCAGAATATGCAGACGGGTTGATGAGCGTACAGCAATCAAGGCTCAGATTGCATCAGCATCAGCAGTAGAGAATCGAACTAGAAGCCCAATACCGTGCGAAGAAGAAAGAAGTGCAGCGTAGTGTAAGACATAACTTGCTTTTGGAATTTCCTACAAATGAAATAGAAATAACCGCAGTTAAGGAGCTTTTCTAATTGGAATACCGATGGAATTTTCTTCAACAGAAAGTTACTGTAATTAGGCCCCATTTTACCTTGATGCATAACCCTCTCTTTCCATAAGTAATTTTACTTAACTGCCAGCATTATTCACTCAAAAAAAAAAAAAGAAGAAATATTCAAATATTTTTCCCTTAAGCTTGAGTGCACTTAACGACGACGAAGAACAAGGATCCAATTACGACGAAAACTATAGATAACTGAGTTGCTTCCTCGGTCATATTTCCATAAATTAATTTATTCTTCTCTCGAAAAATTGCCACTAATTGGAAACCCCTGTGTAAGAGAACAACATTTTACCCGCCCTAAAGCTGTCCAGCATTACTTTGGCAAGCATTTTCCAAAGTAATTCTAATGTAAATCACTTAATGTCCTTCCATAAAGGAAAAAAAAAAAAACTTTACCAGATTGTAAGCAGGGAAGGACAACTTCCCAACGGAACTGCAATCTCTAACCATCAACCACACACAAATCAGAATCCGACAACAAAACACAAGCAAGCCACCGACCGCTCAAACAAAACCAGTGAAACCACACTTAAGTGCGTTTCCTTGTCCGGTTGTTACAAGAGAGACTTACTTGCCACCGACAACCGACCGATGGTGGACAAGAAGCTAGAGAAAATGTATAAGAAGGACCATTATCTACATTCATCATAATCATAATCGCGATACTACAGTAGCCCCTGAGGGTGGTCATTTAAGAAAGATCCTTCTCTTCCACACAGGAAGGAGGTTAAAGTAATAAAGAATAAAAGTTGTATTGTAAGTTATAATGATACTGATGTATCTCATAGTGCAGGCACATACATTGCAGGAGGAAGGAAGGAATGAAATCAATTCTGGAAGACACTATCGAATGCAGTTTTTCCTTCCTGTTCCACTGATATCCTCTTATTCGACTTTTCCGCGGGCTTGAAGTTTTATTGGTTCAACTTCAGGAAAAGAATATATATTTTTTTTTAAGTAAAAGGACGAAATAAGAATATATCCGTTATACGTACGTATAAAAGGATAAAGGTTCAACATTTTTTTTCTTCTCTCACTCCATCTTTACCGTTGTTGGTATTTCTTCCGTTGCTCGTAAATTAATGGTTGTATAAGGTTTAAGGATAACATATCTGAGAGTTTTCTACATTCGAAGGATTCTACATATCTGCTGGCATAGAACGCAAGAAGGAAATAAAATATTTTCAGAGAGCAAACGAGTTGAGATATAGTTTCTTGTTTCCGGAAAATCCTTTTTCTTGTTTTTATTCCAAAGGATCAGAAGGATTTCGTTTGGTGAAACAATTTCTATATGATTTGTTTATTGTGTGAGCAATCTGCTTGCTGCTATTGCTTTTGCTGCTTACGACGCTAGAGAAATGTGAGGGATATCTATTCGACGTTGTTCATGTTATCCGTAGTTAGAGTTTTGCATATTTTTTATTTTTATGTTTTGTTAAGTGAATGCTAGTTGCTCTGGTTGAAGATAGATTTGTTGCGCGCAATAAATAAAAGAGATTGGATGGGATATTGTTATTTGAATATAAAGAGCATATCAAATTTGATGTGCTGTGAAAATATAAATTTTTTGTCGTCGAAATAGAATAACAGGGACTTTAACTAAAACGAGTGGTAGATATAGAATTAATGAGTTTCTAAAAAAAAATTACCATAAGGAAAGTAGGACCGTATATAGGATCACAAGCAGCTATTAGGTGGTCGCAGCTCCAAGCAACAGCCAGTGAACAGTCCACACGGTTCTTTGCTGCGTTGCTGATTAACATATGTTAAAACACCAGTAGGCACTAGTGAAACTGGAGGATTGAACATAGAGATGTGCAACTCAGATATGAACCGGCTCAATGATCCGGCTCTTTAAAAAGATTCAATGAAGCAGATCTTCTTCACGGGTCTTTACGGATCACAGATCAGTGATACGTTGATACGCTATGAGCCGGAAAGAGTGCGATTTGAAAGAGCTTCCTTCTTCTTCACGATTCTATACCTGCAGCCACAACATCGTATGTGCTGTGCCGTGTATTGATATACATACATACACTTGGAAACAGAAGGTTTTCCTCGTTTTTATCATACGAATCGGTTGAAAAGATCCACACGGTTCTTATGTTCTGATGTTCTGTACGCTCTCAACAGATCAGAGATCCTTATCGATACAGTGATACTTGTAAATATGCGTACAGTGCAACTGCAGAACAACACAATTGCCTGTAGACGTGCGCTGGCTCAATTGCATGGATGTTTGTACACACATCGCTAAAGCAATAATACACTACACACTGTTCATCCCTTATTCAGTAGTACATTCTTTTGTAGTACTCAGCAAGCATCAAAGTGTGCTCTGCCTTAATTGTGCGTGTATGTTATGTTTGCTTAGCTTTTTGTTGCTCTTGTGTTGCGTTGGCGTTATGTAGCAATGTATTGATATGGATCTCTGATATGTTGAGAGCGTGCAGAACAAAAGATCCGTCTAGATCTTTTGAGCCAATTCAAAGATCCGGATCTTTGAAAAGAGAGAGATCCGGTGAGCCGCCTCATTCAAAAGATCCACATTTCCCATCTCTAACTGAGCACTACTTACTTAAATCTTTGCATCCATCGAGGGGCATAGGGCGTCAACGAGACCTGTCATCTTGTTCGGAGTTCTGCAACGCGTTTGAGCTGCCTCCAACTCATCCCCAAAGTGCTTGATTCATTCTGAGCCATGTTTGCCTAGTACGTCCCGCTGTTCTGCCTGCCTGGGTAAGCGGATTCCACTGCATGGTGTATTTCGCAATGGAATTGTCTTCACGCCGTAGAATGTGTCCAATCCACTGCCACTTTCTCCTTCGCATAGTGATATGTATAGGTTCTTGGTCCGTTCTCAGAAAGAGTTGTTCGTTGGAGATATGATGGGCCAAACGATCTTTAAGATGATTTTTAGACATCTGTTTACGAAGATTTGCAGCTTGCGCGTGATAGTGGTATCCACCTTCTAAGTACTGCACCAATACAGCAGTACTGATTTTACGTTGGAGCAGAACAGTCTCAGCTTTATTCTTAAGCTGAGAACATTGCTTCTTCAGATTTTCGATAGCATTCTGAACGCAGCCTTTGCCTTCCCGATTCTGCTGCACACATCCAGTTCGGTGTCACCGACCACCAAGAAAAACAGCGGTGACAGTATGCACACCTGACGTACTCCACTTTGGACTTCAAAATCCTCCGACACCTTACCATTGGGTAAAATTTACTTACTCCCCCCGTATGCAGCCTTTTAAATAGCTATGATTTTTTCTAGGATGCCTTTCAAGCTGTCGAAAGCCTTCTTGAAGTTGATAAACAGTATGTGTAACGAATACCTGTACTCGACGCATTGCTCTATTATGATCCGTAAGATGTTTATATGGTCGATGCAGGAGAATCCAGAACGAAAGCCTGTATGTTCGACGTCGAGAGTTGTTCGTTAGGTTTCAAGATCATATCATCATCGTCTAAGTGATTAAGAATTGTAGTGAAATGATCTCTCCATCTAGTGAGCTGATCCTCATCTGGATTCAGAAGGTTACCTCCTAAACTCTTCACTGGATGTTGTTTGGAGTTCCGACCAATAATGAGCTCCTTGGTGATGTTATAGATAGTCATACTGTTACGCCTGCTTGCTGATTCTTCAGCCCTTGAGGCAAGTGAGTCGAAGCACTGACATTTGTCTCGTCTTACACTATGCTGCACTTCCATCTTTTTCAAACAATATTAGGCTTCTAGCTCGGTACTCAGAGGCCGCTGCAATCCGAGCCTGTCTGCTGCAATCGATCTATCTCCAGGTGTCTGCCGATAGCTATGTGTTCTGTTTATTCTGCCTTTTACCGACGTAGGTGCATGCCTCAGTTGCAAAAACATTTTTCACAGCATTCCAGTGGTCACCCACGCTTACCTGCACTATTCCCTAACAAACGAAATCTAACGGCTTGTTTCATGGTATATTCTTTGCACCGAAAACGACGTCATACTCATAAGCTAGAAGAAGAACTGGCGAACTGCTTTAGAATCATGGAGAGTGCGAAATAGTAGACATAACACAACATACATGGGATGTAAGTTCCTTGCCACCCAGCACTAAGATACATACTGCATCTTGAAGGTTACCCACTAAATAATATATCTAACTTCAAGTACCTAGGTTCGATATCAACGACGATGAAGACTATCGTCCAAAAACAAAAAAAAAATGTTGCACGTAGCAGAGGTTAAGATCTTCTAGAAGAACCCACATTTTATGGACCAGACTGATAAATAACGATATGACAATCGCACAAGTCGCAGTACAATCCAGGTTCGACTTCGCACTAGGAGAGCTGATCCCCATTAACAAGGGACAAGATTTAGAATGAAGAAGAAAGGTCAGTTAATTTCATCAGATGCCTGCGGTTACCACTTAGCCCTCCTTTAATCGATTGGGCCACTGCAATCTCACGATATGCACAGCATCAGTTTTTGCTTAATGCACATAGGCGTGGATGACATTGGGGGTAGACATACGGATACTGACATCAAGTTCGGTATCAGGAGTTGAACCAAGATGGTGGTTAATCCGATTCAGAATGGAATTGATGAGACCATAGAGTTAAGTGATTATGTACTAATTATATAGAGGAGATAAAACCAGCTTGGAATCAAGGTTTGCATTTTGTCAAAGAAAACTCTTCAATCCCGATTTGCTTTGAAAATTTAAAAGCAACTGTTGTTGGTAGATGCAAATGAAACTATTTTACCTAAGATACGGAAAATATTCCCCAATAGTGGCAGAATTTCTCCAGATATCGGTGGTGTTGTTAACGAGCGGTAGGGTGTTTTCTGTTCTTGTCTACAAGGGCATATATCATAAGGATCCCATTGGCGATAAAGACTAAATATTATAGAAGCAATGGGAGAATCAACTTGTTGCTAATAGTTATGAGTAGTTAGTGCTGGATTCGGCTTCAGTATCTTATGTAGATAAAGAAGAGTTTAACCGAAATTTATGGCTAGAAAGAATGTTTTTGCGAAGGCTAGTATTTGTTTTAGTAAGTACTGTGGTTTAAATCATACTTGATAGAATTATCAAAAGTTATTCCGATAAGCGCAACTTAGCTGAGAAGTCAATTCTACTTTAATTGTTCCTTCAGAGTGCTTACTTGCATACATCAACTCTCATGCAAGACTGTCTTAACTACTGGTTCATAAGACCACAACTTTTTACTATCAGCTAGCGGATACAGCGAGGAAGTGATGATATTTTCTTATTTGAAATCGCTTCATCGCTAAAAGCTTTATTTTACTGCAAATTATATGCCATTCTTTATCATTTTTTTTCCAGTTCCCAACAAAGGATTTAATCTCCTCAATAAATCCATAAAATCCTTTCACACACTCGAAAACTTCCTAGCTTCCCACAGTCCACCATATTCTCAGAGTCATCACGGAAAAGTTAGCAGTAATTAAGTGAAGAATAAATATCGTTTACCTTGAAAAGATTTAATAACCTTCCATGACTAGGACGCTCTTTAAGACCTATTCTCAGGAACACACATCGCATCTTTTACTTTTATCCAACTGGTATGACTCACATCACACACATTGGAATACCAAATAAATTCCTTCGCGGAATACAGCAATTTGCAATACGCTGCCTCTGTCTCTTTTATTTTCCAATTTATCTACCAAGAATGTATAAAGTCATCGTCGACCGTCACTTGAAACATGCTCATACCATGTTATTGCGAAAGAAAACAAAAAAAAGATACAAATAGAAAAAGAGCAACAACTAATAGATACATGGATTCCCATCGAGGTGCTGGCACAGGAAATGCCTCTCTCGACTGACAGTGTGTTGTTGTTGCTGCCTGGTCTTTCGTGCAGACAGTTTTACACTGTTTTACCACTCTTGTTCTCACACTATGTTAAGGTATCCGTCGATTCGCGATATCCGTTCTTTCAATCAATATTCTCTCTTCCTCCTTATTCTCTATCACCTATGCGTATCTGTGCAAAATAAGGAAAATGAAATTCACTTTGGAAAATTTGCATGTAAACCGAAGTATGCTGTGTACGAGTATCTACATATGAGGATAGATACGAGACATTGTGTATCTGTGAATAGAAAAATTGCGAGTTTTCCACTTTTCATGGTGAAGGTAGGTAAAGGATTGACAAACTGTGTGTGCATAGCATTCCAATTGAAACCGAATCGGCAAAAAAAAAAGTGTCTCGTCTGGAAACAAAGCTATAAATTAGAAAATATATATCATCCACATCCTCCACCCGCTCAGAATGACAAGGAAGCAAATTGAAAATATAATTTTCCTTCTCCAACAAAAATTGACTCAATTCAGAATGCAAAACCGTGGAAAGAAGCTCAAAAAAGAAAAAAATTATATGAAAGAACTGCGGATGCGAAATCATCTCAATGGTTGATCCTTCATTCTGAGATACTTTCACCATAAAGCCAGTGGGGGAATCGTTGTAAGGAAGTACTTTGATTTTTTTTATGCTAACATTTGTTATGGATCTCTGGAAAGCCAGGTCAACCTTACACTCCTTCGCTTATGATATGAATTATACCGAATTGATTTCTCGGAAGATGAAGAAGAAGGATATCCTCCTCTTGTAAACCATAAAAAAAAAAAAATTGAAGAGAATACCATTAGAACGCAAATTCACAGATGCATGAAGAGACCGAGAAAGACAGTGCAAAAAGTAAAGAAGTCCAAGCAAATGGTATGCGGATAAATTCAGGATATTGCTAGGGATGTTCTGTCTAAAAAATTTGCCAAAGAAGGGAAAGAATAGCGGAGATTTTTGAATTATAAATCAAAACTGATAAATCCAACTGGATAAGCAATACACAGCGATCTATACAATCAAGAAACTTTTTCTAAGAACTAATTTTCAAATGAACCTAATGTAAGGTTAATTGGATGTAACGAGTAGAGTTCAATTTTGTCGAGAACAGGTCTTTCGGAAGTAGAGTGGCAGTCAATATTCAGAAAATAGTATTATAATAAGGTCATGAAGAGTGCAACGAATGATCAAAATAATATTAAATATTCTAAGAGACCTTCTGCGCTTCCCCTTAAACATCTATAGACAGAAAGTTAAATTTGAATTTACGTAAGATCCAGGCCATCCAGTTCTACCATTCAATTTGTGCATTTCTAACAGTGAATTTTAGACGAGGCAATATTAGGTGAACAGTATCTTTGCCTTCGAGACAAAGTCGATTTAGTGTCTGTCCGAAGGACTTTTGTCCTTCTGAACAGTAGAAAATTCTTGGTTCATGCTTTTGATATGGAAAAAAGTAAACATGTAATTTGACGTTGTTCAACATAAATGCAATTCCATTTAAAGTCTGTTGAGCTCCACCTTCTGATGGTAGGAAAATTGCAGAAGTGTTCAGGAACGAAGTCTACTTTGCTTGTATTCAGGACTGGCTTCGGCCAGAGTTTGAGCCAGGAATGGAATGCAGTCGCATTTTCACGGACGGCTTCGAACCCAGTCAAGGGTCTGGCGCTGGTGTCTTCGTGGAAGACGGCAACATTAGACTTCTTTTCTCGTTAGGGAAATATGCATCTGTTTTCCAAGCGGAAACTTATACAATCCTAATGGCCATGAATTATGTGGTGAATAACAGGTGGAAGAGCTGTACTATTTGTGTCTGTAGTGGCAGTCGGGCTACGCTTAAGGCCTTGTTTAACCCTTTAACCACTTCTAAAATAGTTCGTGAAACCAAAACGTCTTTCAACTCTGGGTCTTAGGTCACATTGGGATTCTGGAGTACGAGATCTCCGATGAGATTGTTAGACAAGGCTCAGAGGAGGCTTACTCAGGTAATGAACCCGCGTTGGGTTTCTCTGCGTCCTCGGTTCGATCTTCGATTGACGATTGGGTCTATCACGAACACAATTGTGTGTAGCATGACTCTTCAGGATCTAGGTTGACAAAACGAAACGGACGTCTGTAAAAAATCAGCGGCATTCTTGCTGTTTCTCAGCAGAAAAGATTGCAGACAACTAATTGGCATCTTGACAGGCCACTTTGCTTTCGCCAAGCCTCTTAACGTGCTGGGCTTAAGTGACATTACAATCTGCGACGCTTGTTGAAAGAGCGACACACTGCGGAACATTATCTCTTCGAGTGTTCGACCTTTGCTCGTATTTGATGCCAGATCCTCGGAGGTGATGTGGTGAGTGCTGGTACTATAAGCTCCTTATCACTGAAGTGCTTGCTTGACTTTTTTAGAGAGACAAGGAAATTCCAATAAAATGGGTAAATCACGGTTTGCTCTCGGGTAGTACAATGGTCCAGTTGCGGGTCAGTCCTCCAGTCGAGCGTTTTCTATCACCGAACAAAAAAAAAAAAACAAAAAAGAGGAACTAAGAGGAGGCTGTGTGACGTACGAGTATGTGCCTTTACTTAGAAAGTGGAATCAAAACAGACGAAAGGGACTCCTAATTTATATGTGTAAAACTATTTACTCTACGCTTTGGGACCTGCCTTCGAGGAAACACAGACTTCAATTGAATATATGGAATTGAACAGCTTCTTCGTATAAATTTATTTTGCACTTTATCGAGCCGAGTGACTCCCGATGAGCACCTTAACATGATCATTTCAGTCACATGTAGCCTCTGCTCTTACTTCTTATGTGTTGGCCACACTCCGAAGAGTACATGAGTGTTGGTCTAACTACAGACTTATATATTTTACCATTTAACGGGAGTGATCTTTTTTTGTCACATAAAAAACCGGACAATGGTTCAATCGTTCGATGGTCTCTTCACTGTTAATGTACGACCCCACGTATTTAAAGCAATCAGTTTCCTTAACCATCTCATATCCAATTTTTATGTAAACTTGGGTGGCGTCACTTGTGAAGTTGAATTTCATAAACTCAGTCTTGGATCTACTTATTCGCAGACCATTTGATTCTAGTGCCTCCATCCAGAGATTCAGTTTTTCCTGTAGGTCTCTGAGACAGAACAAAATTTAACTTTCAAGCCAAATCAATTGGTACGCTGACGGTTCAAAAATGTCAAATGGAGCTGGAGTTGGCCCCAACTACAAGCTCTTCAGACCATTAGGTCAATCCACTTCCAAGCAGAGGTCTATGCTATCGAGCTCTGCGCCAGAGAATTCATTAGACGAAACCTCCGAAGATCGCATATAAATATAACGTCAGATAGCCAAGCAGCACTCAAGGCTCTCACCTCCTTTGACTATAAGTCTAAGCTGGTTTGGAGTTGTCTCCAGACTCTCTTGCAGCTTGCTGCACACAATAAAATCACACTAATGTTGGTCCCCGGACACAAAGACATCCCTGGTAATGAAGCGGCTGATAAGCTTCCCAGACTAGGTGCCCAATCTCCGTACATTGGACCTCAACCCTTCTGCGGTTTACCAACTAGTCAGATTAAAATAGAGCTACTTCGTTTGGAACGCGAACAAATGCTCTCACACTGCAATGCACAACACAGCCTAAGGCATTCCAAGAAATTTATTAATTTCTCAAAAAATAGAACTAGAGACATTTTATCAATGAGCAAACAGAATGCTAAGATCCTTACTGACTTCCTAACTGGACACTGCTCTCTCAACTACCATCTCAAGAAAATGGGCCGTTTTCAATTGGAAACGTGCCGTCTCTGTCTTGAAGACACCGAAACAGCCCATCACATAATCTGTGATTGCCCGGCCATAGCCAGACTGAGGCTAAAGCACTTGAATAAAGGCGTCACATCACCTTCTGATATCACCTCTTCTACTTATTTCAGCTAGTTGACATATTCAAAATAATCAACCAGGGGATAGCACAAAAGATCTTTTTAGGTCGCAGTGCTCCGCAGTGTACCCTAAAAACAAAACAAAAAACAAAACAAAATTCAAGCCGAAACATTTTTTTAATTTTAATTTGTCATTTGACTTAAACTTCAAAACTGTTTCATTTACCAAAATGTGTTATCCGTTAACTTATGTAGATTTTAATTACTCTGTGAAACTCCAGTTTAAGTAACACAATTAGTTTCAAGTGTTCGAAAATAATCTAATATTTGTAGCAGAATTTTCCATGTTTCACTTAACTTGAATAAATGACAACAGCAACTACTGATGCATATTATTTTAACTAGACAGGTATTCCGTATTGTAGTATACATGGGTGTCAAGAAGTGACTTCTTTGATTGGCCTGTATCTGATAGGTGAAACATATCTGCCACAATACCCATCCCATTGACGCCTGCAACGTTTTCAGCACACGAAGGATGTACAATTTCTCTTTCAATGACAGATATTTCAAAACATCGAATCATTCGCCGGCCATATCAGCCTAAAATGATTATGTAACTCTTGTCAGTACCTCTCATAAACATTCAACTTGAAGTATGACGTTCAAGTCAAAATCTAGCAAAGTTTTGAATGCTAAATTATTCATAAGTCAGATATGGCATACTTCGTCGACATAAACAATTGTTAGCCAACCCGCTCCCACTGTATAAACATGTGTCATTTGAATATTCTCCTCAAGCGTACCCCATCCCCCCTCTTCTCTTCCAGATTTCGTTTTTTAGAAATTCCAAAATGTACAGTTCATGCATTTTAATTGAACAGAATAATTATTCTTCATTACAATGATCAGCATGATGATGAGTTGACTTCGACTGCCATGTGGGATCATATACACCCCTTCAAATCCCATAAACATGGTTGGTGATTGGGTTCTGGAGAGCTCCTCCTCCTCCTCCATTCGACAAAGTTAAATATCATATGTTGCCGATGATTGATGGAAATTGTTTCCACTTTGCAAAGGGAAGATGGGACCGTTAATGGAATATTTTTTTTTTGTTAGATTCAAATGGTGCTAATGACTTTCCGGGTAAAGTGGGAATAATTTTCCGAAAACAAAAACAAAGCCTAGAGAAAGCGTCGGCAACTAAAATGCAACTTAATGGACTTGAAGTCATACTTAGGCATAATAAAATTTACATAACTTCTTCTGTGATACATCATTCCCCGTTCTGACCATAAAAGATACAACAAACAGCAAATTCCTGTGGCAAAGAAGCAGCAAGCACTATCTGTACATTTAAAATTATCACACAAAATCCGCAAATAATTGGAATTTGTCATTCCGTACGTTCGTCGTTTGCTATCTTTAGTTCACATGACCCATTTCTTGGCCACGCCATGGTGTCTCATGGCCGGAGCGGAACTTCTCGGTTCCGGGGCATGTGTAAACAACTTTTACAGATGTTTTCGTTTGGGAAGTAATACATCATCAAAAAGCGTAAACAAGTCGCTCGTTTTTAGGAGGTAATGGGAATTATGACCTTTTTCGAGGAACGAATTGAAAGAGTAATGCCAGGAATGGGGTCATTTAGAGAATGGTAGAACTGGGAAATCCGGGGCGGATAGGGTTTAGTGGTATATTTATTAGTGAGGATTATTTATGTTTTTTGGGTTCAATGAAGGAAAACGAAAGATCCAGGGGACTTACTTGTGGCATTAATTCGGAATGAACCAGATAGTAGTTGTAAAGAAGAAAGCGTAGTAGAGTATTGAGTCCATGAACGTTTTTTTAGACACAGACAGTGTTGTAACTTTAGTTTTATAAATTTCAACATATCAACCTCTACAACTTTATACTACTTATACTTGTATAAGACCGACAGCTCACGGGAGATCAAAGCAAGAAATCATTCAAACTTTAACGTAAAGACTCCTGCTTAAGCCGCGACATTGGAAAACGGTGATACAGGTAGCTCACAAGATCATGTATCCCATGTTTTTTCCCTTATTCTTGCGGAACTTGAAGAGCAATGCAAAATAGACAAACTTATTTTCGAGAGACTAGTTGCATTAGAAAACAACATTCATAACACACGCACTTCAACCAGAATATGAAAGAAACGCTTAAAATGTTTACTTGGATCGCCAACGGGCTTATACGAAGACTCCACGAGTTAGAAATCTTTATACGAGAAAAAGATATTGACATATGCTTGGTCTGTGAAACTCATCTGACAAAACAATCGAATGTTAAGATAAGGAGATATAGCGTGTATCACGCCTTCCACCCATCGGAAAGAGCCAGAGGCGGATCATCCTTGTTTATAAAAGAAAATATCGAACACTCAGCGGAAATAAAAATTGAATTAGAAGCAATGCAAGTAAGCACGGTACGCGTTAGAAATAGACATTTTGCTTTCAACATTTCGTCTATATATTGTCCACTGCGATGTAAACTTGAAGAAAGTGATTTCACAAACATCTTCAACTTCCTTAAACCAAATTTTATTATTGGTGGTGACTTCAACGCGAAACACCCCTTCTGGGGCTCAAGGTACGCCTCTCAGAAAGGTAGAAAGCTTTATAATGCGGGTATGCAATACAGTTGTGATTTTCACTCAACGGGTAAACCAACATATTGGCCGACTGATAGAAATAAGATACCAGATCTCTTCGATTTCTTTATTGTTAAAGGAATATCTGGCAACTGTATAAAAGTTGAAGAAAGCTTTGATCTCTCCTCTGATCATTCTCCAATCATTATGACGATAGGCGATGCTCTGATTAAAAAAGTAGGACTGGCCAGATTAACCAGCGCGAAAACTAATTGGGATGGCTTCAAAAAATATATTGAAGCAAATATTGAGTTTAGCATATCACTTAAAACACCATATGAACTTGAAGTTGAAGTTGATCACTTCGTCGAAATCCTACAAAATGCCGCGTGGAAGAATACTCCCAAACCTAAGAAAACGCCGGTCAGTTACATTCAAACTTATCCGCAGGAAATAAAAGAGATGTTTAAGGAGAAGAGAAAAGCACACAAAAAATGGCAACAAACTCGGGCTCCGCAACATAAAACACATCTTAACCGTTTGTGCAACTCACTAAAAAGATCTATTAAAGACCTTAAAAAAAATGAAATTCAAACTTACCTAGAAAGTTTAACCACAGAAAAAGATTCTAATTGCTCGCTTTGGAAGGCTATAAGAGGTATTAAAAAACCTCAAATTCAAGCCGCATCAATTAGGAAAAATCAAGACGAATGAACCAGGCATGATAAAGAGAAAGCACAAGTTTTTGGCGCCCACCTGGAAGAAACTTTCAAACCGTTTGATGGACAAGCTCTTATTCAAAATATAAATGCGTCGTGTATAGCCAATAGTACAATAAGAAATGCAACACTAACCGAACTTAAGGAAGAAATAAAGAAACTTAAACCTAAGAAGGCTCCTGGATACGATCTGACCACGGGAGAGGTTCTTAAAGCACTACTAAGAAAAGGTCTAATTAAGTTTCTGTTCATTATAAACACCGCGCTTAGACTAGAATATGTTCCCAGTCAATGGAAAGTGGCCGGAGTCATAATGGTCCTTAAGCCCGGAAAACCGCCGAATGAAAAAACGTCTTATAGACCAATTTCGCTCCATTCAATTATATCCAAAGTGTTCGAGAGAATATTGATTAGGCGAATACAGCCGGTTATAGAAGAAAGGCATCTCATTCCGGATCATCAATTCGGATTTAGAAGCAAGCGCTCTACAGTTGAACAAGTACATCGAATAACACATGTAATCGAAAAGTCACTTGAAGAAAAAACGATTTGTTCAAGCGCATTCCTGGACGTCTTTCAAGCGTTTGACAAGGTCTGACATGAAGGCTTAAAGTTTAAATTACGACAAGTTCTGCCAGAGCACCTATATAATATTTTGAAGAACTACCTTACGGAGAGACTATTCCGCGTCAAATGTGGAAACGAATACCTATTCAGATTTTAGGGAAATAAAGGCTGGGGTGCCGCAAGGAAGCGTTCTTGGTCCAGTTTTATATCTATTATACACTCATGATATACCGCAAGTAGAAGGCACTGAGCTAGCTACATTTGCCGACGATACTGCTATCTTGGCAGTAGGTAAAACGGTCGAAGATACTACAGAAAAACTGCAAGAAGCTTTGGATAGAGTAAATAAATGGACAAAGATTTGGCGAATCGCACTCAACGAGACCAAATCTGTTCATGTAAATTTTACTTATAAAAAAATAAATAATTTGCCGATCTTTTCAAACTCGGTTCAAATCCCGTTTGCAAACGAGGCTAAGTATCTTGGAATGACGCTTGATATAAAGCTGAAATGGAAAACGCACGTAAAGAAAAAACACAAAGAACTAAATAATAAATATAGAGAAATGTATTGGTTACTTGGGAAATATTCCAAGCTTAATATAGAGAACAAACTGCTTTTATATCAGCAACTGCTAAAGCTTGTATGGGCATATGGTATACAACTCTGGGGTTGTACCAAAATAAGTAACACTAAAATTTTACAAACTTTTGAAAACAAAGTGCTAAGAGGTATTGTTAATGCGCCATGGTATATCAGAAATAGCGATATCCACAGAGATCTTGGCATTAAAACAATCGAAGACGAAATCAAAAACTACACGAGAAAACATAAAAGTCGACTAGAAAGTCACGTTAATACAACAGTCCTCCAAGATTTGGATTAAAGAAACCGACTTCGCCGTCTACAGAGAACCAAACCTTTAAGGTCCATTCACAGCTCAGCGACATGCGAATGCCCAAACTGCAAACAAACCGTTTTTAGCATATTTATAAACACGCCATGGGCAATTTTACTCTCCAAAAGAACGGATTAATCTATCGATTAATATATAAAAAGTTAAATTGTAATTAGTTTCTGCGAAGAAATTAACAATTCGCCGATTTTTCCGCGAATAAGCGAATGACTTTTGCGAACTGTCAACTTTTATTCACATTCCACACATGTAGGATGCAATCCACATTCTTCTTCTTCATTTTATTAGCGAGGTTCCACTTCATCGCATTTCTACTGATCCGCCTGTGGGGTTCGCCTATTTGACTTCAGAAAATATCGGCAGGTCCGCCGATTTTGGATCACTCGGTTACTGAGGCCAATGAAATGCCGATGTCGTCGCATTTGTCTGATCCAGGCGTTTATAGGCCTGCCTTTCCTACATCGCGATGGATGCAATCCACATTCCCGCGACCAAAACATTCGCGAGAGTTTAACCTCACAATTCTTTTGTGTTGTTCTTGGTGGGTAAGATGGTGGTTGAATTTATTGAAAGAATATAAGATATTACCTTCTGAATAAAAGCTGCGCTATGTATTTATGCATTTTTCACGTTTAGGCAATTAGTTACAAAATGAATGACAACTGAAATTCGCGGATTGGCGCTTATTCGCGAATATTCGCTTATTCGCATTCGCAGGTCGGTGGGCTGTGAATGGATCTTTAGACTAAGCGCGTTAAGTAACCGCGTCTAAACTGCGGAGCTAGCAGGACCTTCTAATGGGAAGGGACCTGCAAAACGTCCTTATTTCGTGAAATGAAAACTACTTGATAAGTCGTATACTTAGTTGTAGTAAAAAATTAAAAACAAGTTTGTTTTGGAGGGAGTGTTTTTAGTGGGTAAGAATCCCACACTACTATGAGCACGCGCTGTCGATCCTCATAGTGTCTTGTTGAAGATTTTCACCTACCCTCGAAAAAAAAAAATAAAAACAAAAAAAATCTCCTAAAATTGTAAATATTAAGTCGAATCGGTCGAACCGTTTATCAAGTTCTTTAAGATTTGATCGGATCATCTTTATAGCAGCAATGTGGACATGTGCAATTTAGTTAGTTTTTCAAGTGATTCTCAAGCGTTAACTTCATTTATATAACCCGTCTTCGCATACAATTTTTTATAACGTTACACTCTTTCACCTCCTAAAGTACGATCGTTTGAAACTGAACCATTATGTAAAATGATAGGATACAGTCCATTGCTGATTGAAGTTAGTCTGGATTTCAGAGCACACTTTTGCGACCGACTATCAACTCCTGCGCAAATAAAATAGGTAACCACGAGACCTTTTAAAGCATGCCACGCTATTGAGTTCAGTCCGCTTTCGACACCAACAGTGGGCGAAAGAGATTGAGGAGAAGTGTGAGGTAAGTCATGATACCGTGTCTTGCCATTTAGACTGACTTGGATATTTTCAAAAGTGGATAAGATAGACCAAATTTCTATCTCGTCATCCCTGATGTTCCGCAATGAATTCAAACCATTTTTGCAACAATAGGTTACGAGTGATAAAAAATGGATGCTGTACAACAGTGCCATAAGAAAACGACCCAAGTTCGATTCAAGCGATGAAGTTGCGCATTTTTGGGGTAAGTTAGGTCCTATTCATTGGAAGCTCTTAGGACAAGGTACAACGGTTATATCTGAGTCGTACTCTTGTCGAATAAGTCAACAAAGTGCGAAGGTACCTCAGAATTGTCGAGTACTGTACAAAAGGAAGACATGACAATGGCACATCTAGAAAGTCAGTTTGGAGATATGTGCACTATGCAGTATGTGACTAAACTATCGAATAAGAGATCGTTCCATGCAGAGAATTAGCTGCTCAACACTGAGTGCTCCGCGTACTCTCGTGCTGCTCATTCGATATCTGGCCAGTTATTCCAGCAACACCACGAAGGAATCTCATTTCTATAGCTTGTACACGCGATCTTATTCTTTCTATCATTATCCAGATTTCATGACCATGCTTTTGCAGAACACCACAGGGTTTGCCTCGAGAACACGATCATATGTCTTCTCGGAATTCACATAACAGTTCTGGAGAGGATTACTTAGGTTACGCTACAGTCGGGGTGGACCTGGGCCTCAACCAACAAACCTCACCAGCCAGCCCGGATACGAGCCAGCTGCCTTCAGTTGCGCACACCATGTTGGTTGAGTTCCCCATCCACTTGTTTGCGCCACCTACCGCGAGGTCGTCCTCTACTGCGCCGTCTATCCGGGGTGGATTCGAAAACTTTCCGGGCTGAAACGTTGGGCTCCATCTGCTTTAAATGACCCAGCCATCTTAGTCGCTGTATGTGAACTCTTTTGGCTAAATCGATGTCCATGTCTCCTCCATTCGCCGGCTATGCAGACGGGACCAAAGAACACTCGAGATCTTTTCTCTCAAAGCACCCAAGGGCATCCATTTGACAAGGCCCATGCCTCTGCGGCATACAGCAGGACTGGGATGATTAGTGCCTTATACAGAGTTACCTTAGTAGTTCGAGGTAGGGGTTTGTTACTCAATTGCCTTCTTAGCCCATAAAAGTAGCGATTGGCAAGAGTAATTCTTCGTTTGATCTCCCCACTGGTGTTATTTGCGGAGCTCACCATATAGCCTAGGTAGAAAAAGGTTTTTTACTAGTATACCTCAAAATTATAGTTGTCTATTGTGGCGTTCTGTTTAAGATCCCGACGTTGGGTGCCCTTTTTGTAGACAGCATATATTTTGTTTTGCTTTCATTGACCGCTAAACCCTTCTTTGCTGTTACGATCTAAATACTCGCAAATTCCGTACTAACGGCCCGCTGAGTAGTTGTACAGACTTGTAAAAGATTGTCCTTCCGATGTTGGCTTTTGAGTTTAGTACAATAATGTCAAGTATTATGTTAAAGAGATCGCATGATAGCGCGTCACGTTGTTAGAACTTTCCTGACATGGAGCGGTTCGGTCGTGTTTTTTCCGACCTTGATGAATTAGTGAGAGTTCTCCGTCGTCATTCTGCATAAACAGTCAAGCTTGGCAGCGATGCCAAGACTAGACATAGCTCTGTATAACTCGTCTCTATACACGCTATCATAGGCAACTTCGAAATCGATGAAAGGATGATGCGTATCGATTTTATATTCATGGATTTTTTCCAAGATCCACCGTAGTGTGAATATTTGCTCACTGGATTACACATTCAAATTAAGAGTACTTATGACTGCTGGATGGATTATGTAGGTTAGATTTCGATTTCGATTTAGATTCGATTTTTAATTGTGTACTTCAAAATTGATTATAAAAAAGGTTAACAAAACTCAGTTTGCATGGCACTGCCGTCTGCCTGATTGACAATATAATCAAACACCTATGTACTCGTATGTAAGAGTAGATAAATTCCAAATTTCATTTAATATGAAGTAGCGAAATAAAGTTGACTAACATTGGATTATGTATGAGTACCTACTCTAATCAATCGAAAAAAAAAATCCCATAAAACAATTATCAGAGACAATCATAGACTGCTTTGTAATTGTCTTCAAATTGTTATCAACCAAACACACACATTTGCCATTACAGTTGTACAGTCTGCAAAGAGCAACTAAATAGTAATATCACCGAAAAAAATCATAAACAAACTCCCTCTACTGACTTCGTCTGAAAACCCAATTTGAAGACACTTTAGTGAAGGAGTAAGCAATAAAAAACCAGAAAAAATCGGAAATAAATAAAATTATTCTCAGGTTGTGCTACTGCACATAGCAAACGCCAATGAATCCTCTCGAGGATCCATTGCGCGCACACTGTAAAATGCATTCGCATAAAATCATTACTTCATAAAGTATTCGTTGGATACATTTTGCACGTTGCCATTGCGAATTCGTCTGCTTTTTGTTTCTTTATATTTCGCTGCATTAATATTGAAGAGAATTCCAGAGTGAGTCTGAAGCTATATATTGGTATCCCAATATATAAATAAATTCATTCAGTTACAGTTGTATGGAACCACAAATTGCTGGCGGTGAATCCTATACTGGATCTCTTTAACCATGTCCTTTCCAACGCCACACACATACTCACTCACAGATAAATGCATTAAATTGCAAGTGCATCGTAAAAAATGCGCCGTAAAAACCACACATCAGCAGGATAACTGGGAATGAAATGAATAAAAAGAATCGAATAAAAGAAATAAAAATCGGCCATAAGATGTGGAGCATCTATAAAAAAATGTCAACCCAACGCACGAGGATTGCATCAGCGGGAGAGCATGGATCAGCCAACGGCCAGGACTATAAATAATTTATTTTCATTTTGTATGTTTATTTTATTTATATGTAAATACAGGCTTATACACTCTGGTGTCCTTTTTGTGATGAAGAATTTTAACGTCACTTTTATAGGCCACTCTAAATTAATGCGACGCGTTTGATTGATGGGTGTACGCGTGTAATCTGTGAACAAGTGTTAATGATGGTTTCTGTCATCAAGGATCAGCGCTCAGAGAAAAGGGAATTCAACAACAGAGTTTAACTTATAGTGGAATACTTCCTTCGGCTTCCTGAGCATGACCTTAAAGATCGCAACAGAACGCAACTCATACTACCGCATTGAGCTGAACATCTTGAATTAAGAAAACTCATGGACGCTAGAAGTGGAACTTACATTTATTTTTTTTGCTCGTTATTACCAGCTGCAGTTATAATGGTCATACATATGTGTTGAGAATCATTCAGGACCTCAATAGCACTGTGAGATAGATCTGTCACATTGGGCGTAGCTCCATTTGATTCAAAAATAACTTAAATCAAATGTGTTTTTTAACGAACAACGCTACTGCGAGAGAAAACGTTTATATGTTGTTTGGCTGCAGTACATGTTTTGATGTTGTTTTCCCTGTTTAATAGGCCAGATTCCAGACCAGACCAGGAATGTACGACATTCCTGTTTGCTAAGTACAGTCTCTCTGATAAGAGCACGATAGCAAGGTAAATGTTTTAGGTGCTAGGTACGAGAACTGGACCATGATGATGTCGTTATAAAGCAGAAGAAATGCTTGAAAAGCTACCAAGTTGGTTAGGTTAATGATATTATAATAACAACTGGAGGTAAGGCCGAGTAGACGCTCTGTTTTATAATATGGAGAGGTTATTGTTGAAAAAAAAGTCCGGTTGTCAAAAGTTGAAATTGCGCAGAAGTCGAAGGTCACGTAACTATGAATTGTTTTGGACAGCCAACTGATACGGAATAAACAGGAATAGAAATAGTAATAAAAGCTCCTCGAGCACTTATGCCAGGGCATAACTGGTGAAAGCTGGTGGTTTTTCTAATCGTCACCTATGCAGGACCCAACGGATAAAAAGTCGGAATCCAGTCGCAGTTGCTTAAACTAGACGCATCCTATAATGGTGAGACCAATTAGCATATATGGTGCCCCGGCTATCTATAACCTCGAAAACATACAGACTTGGTTGAATATGCACAACAGTGGCGGTAAAGATAGTCCTTGATCCTATCCTAAAACGGAGGGACGCACACTCCTATACACTTTAGTAACTCTACTGCAAATCTCCAGAGATGACATTATAAAGAGTTCACCTTCATTCAAAACTTCATCACGAAACTGAGATAAGAGAAATGACCAAAGCAATCTGCCATGTATTTCAACGACGACCATGCTGGTATCATAAAATGATATAAAGTTGGATTAATGACAGCTGAAGCCACTGGTCCGGAGTATTTGGACCAAAAATAAAATACGCGGAAGCAATGTACCAATTTTTCAACATCTTTAAGGCAGAAACTTAAACGGAAAATATTTGCAATTCTGAGTAAGACATTGGAATTGTGTTAGTCAGACTGACAAGTTGTGGGCTTCTATGTAATCACCTGAGGATAGCGATATCTAAATTTAAATCCAACAAAGCTGCTGGAGCCGACGGCCTTGTCGCCGAACTTTTCAAGGCAAGAGGAGATGAGTTGGTAAGTAGAATGCACCAACTCATCTGTAAAATCTAATCGGACGGAGTTATGCCCGATGAATGGAACCCCAGAACCACTTGCCCGATCCTGAAGAAAGGAGACCCTCTGAACTGCGACAAGTACAGAGGTTAAAGTCTTCTCAACATCGGACATAAGATATTCACCCTGATTGTCGTTGGCCTTTGTCACTTTTCGACGATTGTCGTTTTATTCTTCAGATGTAGTACGAATCCATTTTCATTGCTTTTTCACTGTGAAAGAGTTGTAATAGTATTCTACACGACAAACAAATTGCTTAGTAATGTCAGCAGGTCGTAGCTATGAATAAAACGACAATAGTCGAGAAGCGACAAACGCCAAAGACAATCAGGGTGATTGTCTGCCGTATTATGTAAAACGTATCGTGGACAACCTGATAGGTCCTTATCAGTGCGGTTTCAGGCCCGGAAAGTCCACTATTGATCAAATATTCACACTACGACCGATCTTGGAAAAAATCCATAAATATGAAATCGATACGCATCATCTTTTCTTCGATTTCAAAGTTGCCTATGATAGCGTGTATAGAGACGAGTTATACAGAGCTATATGTAGTCTTGGCATCCCTGCCAAGCTTGTCCATTTGTGCAGAATGACGATGGAGAGCTCTCGCTGCTCCATCAAAGTCGGTAAGAACATCACCGAACCGTTCGATGTCAGGAAAGGTCTTAGACAAGGTGACTCGCTATCATGCTATCTATTTGAAAGAATTGTAAACTCAAACAAGCCAACACCGGAGGTATAATCTTTTATAAGTCTGTACAACTACTCGCTTATGTCGATGACATTGACATTTGCGAGTATTGAGATTGAGGCAGCAAAGATAGGTTTAGCGGTCAATTAAAGCAAAACCAAATATATGCTGTCTTCGAAAACTACACCCAATATCGTCGTCTTGGGCAGAACGTCACAATAGACAGACACATAATTTTGAGGTAGTAAAGGACTTTGTTTACCTAGGCTCCATGGTGAGCTCCGCAAATGACACCAGTGGGGAGATGAAATGATGAATTACTCTTGCAAATCGCTGTTTCTATGGGCAATTGAGTAACAAAGCCCTATCTCGAACTACTAAGGCAACTCTGTATAAGGTACTAATAATCCCATTCCTGCTGTATAGCGCAGGGCCATGGACTTTGTCAAAATCGGATGAGGATGCCCTTGCCTACTTGGAGAGAAAAGTACTTCGAGTGATCTTTGGTCCCGTTTGCATAGACGGCAAGTGGAGGAGAAGGTACAATGCCCAACTATACGGCCTGTATAAGGACATCAACGTAGGCGTCAAGTAGAGCGGATGGAGCCCAACGACCGAGCCAAGAAAATCTTCCAATCCACTCTGGATGGTCGGCGCAGTAGAGGATGACCTCGCGGTAAGTCACGGAACCAAGTGAAGGGGACCTCAACCAGAAGAAAAAGAATGTAATCACATATAAAATAATGTACTTGGCCAAATTTATCAGCCTGCCGAGATGTCAGCAAACAAATTTGTAGAATCCGAATTTACTCGTATGGGCTTCCTTACAAGACACTTTAAGCAATTCCGGAAGCTTGGTCTAGAAAGAAAAGCAGATTCTTTCATAAACCTAACACCACATTCTTAGGAACTATGAGGTGTTGACCTGCAGTAAAGTGAGCTGTCTGGCGGACTATGAGTAGGAGGGTCCGCAATGAAGTTAGAGAAACTAGGTAGAGAATAACCTAGGCTAACCCTATGAGCATATCGATAATAGCAGTATTAATACCCTACCTTACAACTTAAAAAAAAAAATCTCATTCCCATCTCTTACGATAAAAAAATCGGTCTTAAGTATGAACCGCACGACAAAGAACCGCAAACAGTTCAAGAATCAAGTGAATTGCGAGAACGCAGCCTAAATTTGTTGCGGGAAGTTTAACGATGGTCAAAGCTGACCCAAGTGAAATAATTGCAGTCAATTAACATAAAGAAAATCTTTACAACGTCTAAGCAAATGTATCTATGGAAAAACTCTTCCTTGTGACGAGTGGTTGCTAGCTTTAACAGAAAAAGGGGTAACACTACCATGGCCCGAACTATTGATCGATAAGATTTGAAAAACTTTTCCCTCATTCAAGTAGTACAACCCATGAAATTTTCACCATGCATGCATTTTTTCATCCATGCAGACAACTAAATCAATAATTCCATCACGAGTCTTCCTCAATCGTGTGCATCGTGTGCCTCATGCACATCTCAGAGTCAATATGCTGACACATTTCTTCCTCATCTTTTTCCACCTCGTCTTAGAAAGTAGGTACACACACTCATGTAAAAGTTTGCATATGGTAATTTCCTGATTAAGTTTCCCCAGTGCGCAAAAAGACCAATCAAATATGCCCACACACACGCTCTAATACTGAAGAGGAAGTCACATTTGACCTTAAAGACATTCAAAGTGTTGGTCATTAAAGTCGAAAGACAATGGAGAGGATGATGACAAGACTTTAGTAGTTCGCACCATCTGCACTGTGACATGATGGTACTCGTAATTCATAGGAATTAAGAAGCAAAAACCGAACACTACAGTTGTGTCCAGCAGGGATACACTCTTCCTCCCCCCCCAGATGGACACTGCGCTTCTGAGAATAAAAAAAAAAAAACGGAGAACTTTGTCCATACACATTTTGTAATTAAATTGTGCTGCAGACGACGACAAATGGGGCATGCACATCCGGTCTCTCTCGGTGACCACCCCGAAATTCAAATTAAATCTACAAAAACTATAAAACAATTAAACCAACCAAAAAAGATACTTACACGAAAACCAGATACACAGACGAATAATGAAAACAGAGGAAGACAGCACAAAAAAAAAGAAAAAAAGGCGGCTTCCGCAGAGGAAGTTCGGGCCAAGGGAGCGCGCATAGCTCTCCCAGATGGTTGTGGTGATATTGGTCAAGTGGTAGTCGGATTAGGTTACACTTGACATACCCATGTGGGCCAAACATGAATTTTTAATTTCAAATTTTCTTCGCAATTGATTGACAGCCGGAGATGGAGCGGCAGCAACTTTAGAACCCATATTAGCGCTTCTGAATTTTTAAATTAATTAGATGATCGAATTACTCGTGGGAATTGGAAACGAGTTTGACCCTAATTGATGGGAATTCTTTTAAAGTAAATGCCGATATCTAGCAAATTGGCAGTGATGCGGGATATTTTTGGACTAGGGGACTTTTCAACCCAGAAAATCGAAAGCTTAAGGTGACTAAAGTAATGTAGCGAAATTTGTAGTGTTTTTTGATGATATATTGGATATAAGGACTTTTACTTTCGGAAAAAGGTTAGAAGAGAACTTCCAAAATATATTGGAATAAAGTGGATGCCACTCTGAGAACATAATAAATTTCCCTTTTTGGTAGATACCTATCTATCACACACAGTGTTGTTAAAAGATCGGAACTAAAGCGGACATTGATGGAGAAGTCTGTTAAGTCAGACGAAGTTAAAAAAAAAAACCTTAAAAGAGTATCGCAATACTTTGACTTATTCTGTGCAGCCTCCATTTGCAATAATCTGGTATGCTTAATGCGTATAGCCCACTGTGAGCCAATAGGAAGTGGAGAAAATAACCAGTGTAGAAGCCACCAACAATCAGAAGAACCTAACTGAGCAGGACGATCAAGAAAGGTAAAACATTTTAAGCCTCTAGTCTCTCCAGGCGTTAAACCGGGATCTGTGAGAAGATTCACATCCGACGCGCCAAGCATCAATAGGGTTCTGATGGAGACCTGGCAGAACAGATTTTGTTTCTTAACTAAGCAATGCAGTGCAAAGAAACTGCAGTAACAGTGTTGTGAGCAGACTGCGATGCCGACAACAAAAAGAAGCAGATCCAAACTCAAGACAAGATCAATAGTAAAACGACGTGGGACAATTATGCGTCCATCTCTCATAGCTTGAACCAGATTAAACATGGAGAAAACTTTTGAGCACTCCTGTCGAAGAAAAACTGGGTGTCTTGCTGATCGAAGTTTCCCTAAAGCACATTTGACTAATGGCGTTATCAGACCACTAACTCTAAGCCAATCGGGAGCTGGAAACAAGAACTCTCAGTCGCAGGTCAATTGCTCAGTAAGAATATATTCAAGGAGCGAGAAACACAAATATCCTAGAAGGATCTACTAGCAGTATGAACGATGGCTGCTAGCTAAAGTAACTTTTGAATTTCAGCTATAGAGCTGTCAATAGAGCCCTGTAATCCATACTCTAAAAGGAATCCTTACAACAAAGGCATCGGCAAGCTGAATTGTGAAGAAAACTTACTTCGGGTCTATTTCCAAACATACCTAACCATCACCAATAGTTCTGATACTACTCTTTGGAAACAAATTAAATTCTAGGTTTCTCAAAAGGAATGCGTATAACGTACTAGCCATTGCGTTATTCTTAACAGCTAGGCTTAAGTGCAATGATTATGGATAGAGCTGAGTACGATTAAGCTATCTTGCTTCAGCTAGTCGAAGAATAACGCCTTCAACACATGGAGATGGCGAACTAACCAGGCTAAACTCAGCAATTCTATCAGTTCTGCTTGACCAGATTCGTTACCATACATAGCAGCATCTGCGCCAGTTCTGCCAAGAGACCAGAGTCCGGCCTGAGAGGATATGAGTCTGTACTGTACCAAGTATGTCGTCTCGAGGCGAGTTTTGTTCCGGTGGGAAGAGTGATTGAAGCAAATCAGTCAGTTTTGCCTGACCATACAGGTCTAATTGTCCCGCAGAACCCCGTCAAACCACCCGCTCGGGTAAACTGATTAATTTGCTTCAGTCAGCTTAAGTAGAATTCCCTTGTATGGTGCGGATTCACATCTAGTCAGCTGAACTGATAGTATAAGGGCAACTTTATGATTGGTTTTTTGTCGAATTAAACATTAATGGGGGTTGTAGTTGTTTAAGAAGCTTCGGCACCATCAAGGAGTCAGGGTCGATTAGACACTTTCAAAGGTTTAAACTCTATTAAGGAAGTCTGATCTTGGCTTAAGAAAAATGTGATATCTGCCAAGCATATCCATATCTTTTCAGACAGCCAAGCAGCAATCAAATCCTTGGAATCGGTCTCTATAAATACATTAGCAGCTCTAAACTGCCGTTCATCTGTCAAGGAGATGGCGGAGCAGCTAAATATTCACCATTGGTAGGTGCAGGGGCATGGGGATAGGGGATATTCCAGGGAATTGGAAGGCCGATGAACTCGCCAGAATAGGAACAACTACACCATTCTTCCAGACAAGGTATTTCAATCGCTACTTGCAAATCTAAATTCAAGCTAGATGCAATCGAAAGAACTAATCTTAGGTGGACAAGTAGTACAACATGTCTAGCGACATGTCAGATTTGGCCCAAGCTGGATTTGAAGCGCCCTGAAGAAACTGAATTCTCTCAACCAATTGCATATTGCTGTTACAATATATGTGGTCACAGGACACTGTTTAATAGGTAAGCATGCAGCAAGGCTTGGCGTATATCCGAATGATTTTTGCAAAAGCTGCATGGACCAAAAAGAGGAAGAAACCATTCCCCACCTTCTTTGTTTGTGCCCAGATATCTCCCATAGAAGGAAGCTTCACTTAAGAACTTTGTATTACAACGATTTAGGCGATCTGATAGACTCAGATATCAGGAGCCTCCTACGCTTTATTAGAAGCTCAAATGGTTCTAGCAAGCAGACGGGGATTGATCCTTCGTGGTACCACAACGGACTTTCCTTAGTCTTTGTGTGTTGGCGAAAACTGACGGCCACTTTAACTTAACTTAAGTAAATGTTTAATTGATTTAATTTGTTAAGCCCTCGAGAATGAATTTGTAAAGCGGTTTTGTCGTCGAAAGCCAATGCATGACGTAAACAAAACACCTTTTATTACCCCCACACACAATACATCATCCTTGATGACGTCCTTAATTCACTGCACTCAATACGGTACACCCAAGACAGACGAGGGCATTCATGACTCATGATATAAATCTTCATAGAGCAAGAGAAAAGAATCCACCCACAGACCACACAGACAATGCAACTTAAATAGAATTTCTAGGACAAGTGGTTTATATATTCTTAAAAGCAGTTACATCCTTAACTCTTGACTACATCGACGCCATCGTCATCATCGTTGTCTTTGTCGAACCCACTCCTACCTCCCATAACCCGTTGGCTATGAAAAGAACTTGAAACTATATAAACCACACAGAGATTAAATTCTACTACACAACAAAAAAATAAGAAAAAGAAAATCCTCTATCAAGGATATAAATCATCATTAGGCTACAAGGATGTGTGCGTATGTTTCTAACTTACGTAACATCAAAACTTCAAACAAGGGAGGTACATATGGGTAGGTAGTAGAAGCATGGCCGCCTGACTTTCCCCATTTATTGGTTTAAGGATATCTAATGCAGCTGGTTTGACCATCTATTCTCCTTTTGGCCATCGTGCATCATGCGATTGATGATGCCTAACAAACAGGCCTCTTGTGGATCTCTGAGTGTCTCCTACGTTGTCAGAATAAATATCCATTCATTTTCATTTTTAGTTTTACTACACACCATCACCATCGCAAACGAACTAATGCAGCAACAAAAGGATACACGACGGGGGTGGTAGTCGTTTTGTAGTCGTCATACAATAATCGTTAATATGTAGAGCTCTGTTCTGACTGGAATACTAAAATTTGCAGCGCAGTGAGAAGGAAAAAAAACAAAAAAAGGACGACGAGGATATGGATGGTTGGTTAGATGGATGGAGAAGATTCATTGTGACACAAATAATCTCCAGGCAGTGAGAGTGGGTGGTGGTGGTGGATCAAAATGAAAACTGATGGCTGAGGATGTGGTTGGAATTTTAAAAGTGACTATGCTGCTGGGGGGTGAACATCTGACTTTTACTCTTCGAGGAGGTGTTGGCACACATCTTGAGGGAGTCCTTTGTCTTTGGCATTTTGCAAGCCATCATTTTGGGTTTCTTTTTGTCTGACTTAACCGGCAGCAAGGCGTGTCGATGTTTATAGCGCTGTAATGGGAATTTAAAGGCAGACACACCCATAAAGTGGGCTTAACTAACGATAGCGAGTTTTCGGGGCTTACGCAGCAGTTTTAGAGGCTACGTGTTGAGCGCATAATACCTTGTCATCGCGTTAAGAAGACTCGTAGAATCTATCCCCACGGAGTAGTTTTGTGCTGATTAATATCGGTTACATAGAAACTTGTACAAACGTTGATCCTGAAAGACTATAAATGTCTTTTACGCTGTTATTCGACGCTGGGTTCAGTGAAACTCATGCGACTCCATGCGGCAGCAATTATGGGTTACATCCAGATGAGCTCAAGAATTAGTTTCTGGCAAACAATGCCGAGTTTGATATGACCTATGATGTTTTTGTCCAACATACAGTTAAGTTTAAAGCGGTCACAGATAATGAAGTTCTTTGTACCCTTGGGTGTATAGAATGTAAAGCTATAGGTAAAGATGAGGCATAATTTTTGAGAATCTTACACATAAAACAAATTTCTACATCATGGTATCGGCTTTTCCCCAAGTAAAAGTGAGCGCAAAAAGAATTTGATGTCTTTCGTAAGTTTATTGTTAATGTATGAAATACAACCCCTTACTCAAAGTGTGCTCCAAATTTGTATGTTAGGGCCTAATGGCCACAGCTTTTATTAACAGCTGGGAATATTAACTTTCTTTATTCTATTGGGAAAGAGTCCCGGGGTTTGCGCAATCATAAAAATTAACCAAACCTCATTCCGTTTAAGGCCTGCTTCACAGGTCAATGTTGCCAGAGATACTACTTTAACAAGATAAACTAGTGTACTGTACAGAGAAAGAGCGCCGCCTCTGAGTGAAAGAGGAGGAAACTCTTGATCGCATTCGTTATGAATGTACGGCCCTAAGCTGGTTTAAATGGCACAGCTCCCACACAGAGATTACTTGTGCTCATGGAGTTTAGGAACTCATCTACTAAAGACCTACCAACTTTCATAGGGGAGGTGGTAAGTCAACAATAAGTTTTTTTTAGATCACTGAGTCCGCCATTAGTTACAGCGTAAAATCAGTTAACACTATCGCTTTTCTAACTTGCATTGCTAGAACTAATTCAACTTTGTAACAGGCCATATCTACCTGGGTTTGCGCAAACTTTAACTTACTGCTGCCTTTATTTCGATGGAGGCTCAACGAAGACTGTTTGTACGCTTATGCCAGTATTAACATACGTCTGAAGTAATGCAAAAGCGGTTCCGGAGTGGATGGTGTCAAGTTGAAAAAGGGTTTAAGGTGGTTCTTTGGTGAGTAGAAAGTCCCACACTATTTGAAACAGAGCGGGTCTGTTTCTCGTGAGCAGTAGCGTTTTCCACAATCCCTTAGGCAAAAAAAAAAAAAACATACGTTTATTGCACCTTGAATCATTGTCACTAAAGATGGGCTTAAAAGTTATTTATGAGAGCAGTGATAGCAGTGAGCAATCAAGGAAAAGAGCATTCTCATTTAGATTTGCGCTGTTTGCATAAATCTTAGCTTTTAAGTTCTGTCGCTATTAAGGTTTAATATTTGTGTGTATTGGAGAAAGTAACTAAAAAAAAGCAAAGGGGTTGCAAATGGCAAAATCAGGCACACAATAAACCAAAATAAATTTATAGGTACACTAAACAAAACTGTAACAAACAAAATTTAATTCTTGAAATGCTTCGCCCTTGAATCGTACAACCACTAGTGTGAGCACGTTGAAAGCACATATTGACGAAAGACACGATTGCATTGCGATTTGTATGCACCTTCTCTGAGCAGTCGAGCAGCCTTACTACTCAGTAATCACAATCACATCTGTTCCCTGTACTAATGAGCAATCACAATCACATCTGTTTCTCGTGATTTGATATGCTGTTGGCGAAGTTTTAAAGTGCAGCAAGTAGCTAAGCAGTTAAAGGATAAAGCAAATACAACTGCTTCTTGCTGAAGGTGAAGAAAAAAGTAATTACTAGCAGCGATCGTAATCAGAGTTTCACTCCTAATTATCACAGCTCCAGGTAGTTTTCAATGATGCAGTGCGATACATTCATGGTTTTAGCAGGTATGATAGAATTTCAGTTCCTGTCTGTCCTATTTTTGTAGCTAAGTTATAATAAGTGAAATAGTGAATAAACAAGTGTACTTAAATATTATTTCATGTATTGCACATTTGTGGCGAATTTCTATGTAATATCGCTTCCCCCATTTAGGCTGCGCTGAAGGCGCTGGAGTCCTACGTCACTAAATCTGAGATCGCCAAGAATTGCCGCACAATGCTTAAGGCATTATATACACAGAACCATGTCAGATCTTTCCCCAGAATAACACATTTTTCTTAGTTCTTTTACATTTCTCAGATAGTTAGTATAGATGTTAAATAAATTAAGTTAGGTTACGTCGAAAGACATAGATTAAGTGTTACGATTAGCTTAGAGCGCCCGCATAGGGTCAGTAAGTGAGAATAAGATAGTTAAGTTAATTAAGCAAGTTTTAAGCGTTTTCGTTAGCACGTAAGATAATATTCTGAATTTAAAATAAAAATGCATTGAAAATGACAAAAAAATGAAAATGACCATGTCAGATTATGTTGTGTACCTGGCCACTGCGATATAGAAGGCGAGGAAAAGGCCAACGAGCTAGCCAAAAGAGAAGCAGAGCTCCCGCATAGGGACGTAATTGGTAGATTTAAGCCACCAAAGTGTGTGGCTAGGGGAATTATTCGTCATAGAATCATCAACATGGCTAATCTAAGATGGTCCAACTAAGATGGTCATAAGATGCCCAAGGCCCTGTGGCAGGAAATCTCGGGAAATCCCAAAACTAAAAAGATGATGGCTAAGAACAGCGATAGGAATACTATCTCGCCATTGTCTGTTAAGGAAGTATCCTATGAGACTTAACTTATCGAATACGGATGTTTGTAGGTACTGAAATGAGCTACATGTCTCAGAGGACATAACACATATACTTTGTGAATGTCAAGGCATTGTCAGGACAAGGCTAAAGTACATTGGAAGATACTTCTCCGACAACCTAGAAGAGGTAAGGTCCTTGAACCACAACAATGATATTTTCAAGTTCTATAGGGAAATTAAGTGTTTGGGAGAATTGGTTGAGGCTTTTTGCCGTGAAGGTTCCCTAAGGATCGCGATGGGCCCACCTTGGTGGCTAGTGTTTTATGAAAATCTCATAACCCTATCTAACCTAGCGTAACCATCGCTTCCCCCGAAAGATTGTCACAGCAATTCAACTATGGAACAGACTTTCGGTTGAATTGCAGGGAACAATCTCATTGGCCGAATTTCAGAGGAAGTTATATTTACATCTATCAAATACTAATTGAGAACACATTATATCTATCTCTTATTTTTTATTTTTTTTATTTTATCTGCATTTTACAAATGCATTTTTTTCCATTAATTCACTTCACCTTAGCGCCAAGCACATAAATGTCCTATTTTTTCTCCAATGTACGAGTATGTCCTATTTTTTCCTCTAATAAATGTGAATTGGATTGATTAAGATATGTTATGAAAAACGCAATTGATAACACGGATTACGCAAATTGTTTAGTTTTTAAAATTTATTTCAACTTTTACCAGTGAAACAAAAAAGAAAAATCCTTGTACTGACTGTATTGGTTAGATGTTACATATTTCGACGGTCCTTTTAATTTTGAGTGCAAGTTACTTACAAAATTGTTTATTTTTAAAAATTGAATGGACATACCTGAAAGAAAAGAAAATCGAATATTAGATCTATATAAACAAATTGAAATTATTTTTAAGAGTTAGGTATAAACGCTTATTTGAGGATATAACATAATTTAGGAAAATATACAAAGGTTCAAAACTCTACCCTTAGTATTTCAATAGCTCTGTAGGACTTAACATCTTCCACACAACTAGACACACTAGAGACGAAATGATGTTGAGAAGCGCTTCCGGGACTGGATTTCAAACTATTTCCACAGACGAGCATATATGTAGGTTGGGTTGAAGTGGCTGCCAGCTTACGCCAACACACATAGACCAAGAAAGGTCCGTTGTGGTACCACGAAGGATCATATAATCCCAGCCTACTTGTTAGAACCAATTAGGGTGTCTGATGAAGCGAAGGAGGCTTCTGCAAAAAGCATTTGAATATACGCCAAGCCTTGTTGCATGCTTGCTTATTAGACAATGCCCTGTAATTACACATACAATAGAGCCAATATGCAATCGATTGAGAGAGATCAATTTTTTAGAGCGTTTCAGATCCAAGTTAGGCCAAATCTACTTAGTCGCTAGACATGTTGTACCACTTGTCCACCTAAGATTTGTTCTTTCGATTGCATCCAGCTGGAATTTAAATTTACAAGTAGCGATTGGTATACCTAGATTATCCTTGTCTGGAAGGATGGTATAGTTGTTCCTATTCTGGCGACTTCGTCAGCCTTACAATTCCCCGGAATATCCCTATGCCCCGGCACCCAACAGAGGTGAATATTAAACTGCTCCGACATCTCCATAAGAGACGAATGGCAGTTTAGGGCTACTACTGAATTCATCGATTCCAACGATTTGATTGCAGCTTGTCTATTTGAAAAGATACGGATGTCGTTTCCGGATATCACGTTTTTCTTTAGCCAAGATAAGACCTCCTTAATCGCCATTATTCCCGTCTGGAACACGCTACAATGATTTGGTGGACGGAAGGAGAGCTTAAGATTAAGCATGTCAGAGAAAACACCTTCACCAACTTCGTGTTTCGTTCTTGAGCCGTCAGTATAGAAGTGGATCGACTCGTCTTCTAAAAAAGCCTCTTCATTCCAGAGTGATCTGGAAGGGATGGTGACAAGGAAGTTCTTGTCAAAATTTAGACGTGGGATGGTGTAGTCCGTGTTTTCGGGATAGATTGTGAATTTATTCAGAATGGAGGCGTGGCGAAATTCTTTTCTTGACCACTATTGTGTAGCTTCAAGTCGAACGGCTGCATTCGCTGCCATTTGCTTGCTAAATATATCAAGGGGTATCAGATGGAACATAATGTCCAGTGCCGCAGAGGGAGTTGTACGTAGTGCTCCGCTTATGCACAGACAAGCTGTACGCTGGACCTTGCTTAGATAGTCGCGATTTATAGCTTTTTCTAAGGCTGTCCACCAAACAATCACCCCGTATGTGAGTATCGGTCTGATGACCGAGATGTATAGCCAGTGAGTTATTCGAGGCTGTAAACCTCATTTATTTCCAATAGCTTTTTTTGCAAGAGAAAAGTGCTACTATAGCTTTCGTGACTCTTTCTTGAACGTTAGATTTCCAGCTTAGTTTCCTATCCAGGATAAGACCCAAATATTTTGCTTTATCAGAGAAAGTTAAGCTGATACCATTAAGAGAGGGAGGATCGATGAATGGAATTTTATATCTCCTTGAGAAGAGTACCAGTTCAGTTTGAGGCCCAGGTTCACCCCGAGCTATAGCGTCACCTAAGTAAGTAAGTATTGATGTTAAATGAGACAATCTCAAGAGCACGGAGCAATCCATGTGAGCAGTAAAAAGCTGATGAAGGAAGAAGAGTAAGTCGGCAATTTCACGATAATTTTCGAGAGACTGAAGATTGATGAGTTTTAAACGATTATTTTGACGTTTTGGTATTCAGCCATACGGTTCTTTGATAATGCAGTCGACATCGTTGGTGCTCAGGACGAAAATTAAAGGACCAGTGTGACTGCCTTGAGGGACACCCGAAGTGGCCTCAATGGGGTTCGACACAAAATATCGAAGTATAACCTTATACTGTCGACCTTCCAAGAAAGATTTGATCCAATTGATAAAACCGGGCTGAAAACCAAGAGCTTTCAACTTAAGAATAATAATTCAGTGCGAGATTTTATCGTATGTTTTATTGAAATCAGTGGCAATCGATTTCGCCATCTTCGAATGTACAAAGTGCCTGAGAAACGAAGCATGGCGATAGGTCGATAATTCGGTATTTAATTTTTTGGGGCTTTCTTGTAAATGGAGATGATAAATGAGTTCTTCCAAAGTAGGGGGAAATATTTTTGAGAAATGGACATAAGAAAGGGAGAAGTCAATGGTTGAGCTACACATTTGTTTAGTGTTCTTTCATAGCTGCCATTCAATCAATTAAAATTGTAAAAATTTATAAAAAATAATATCGTGCTCTGTTTGCCAAGTGAAAAAATCATTTTCATCGACGAAGATCATTTTTGGCAGAATGGCTGTGCAAATAAGCAAACATTTTCGTATCTGAGATGATGCCAAACCATAAGAGTCCCGGGAGCTTCCATTCCAGGAGAGAAAATTTAAAGAAAATGTCATTCAAGCCTCTGCCCGAATTATGTGGAAGAGTCATTCAAAACTGTGTGTTTCTGATCGCCTTCTGCAAACGAGGGTATAACTGTACTTTAATCCGCAATAAAGATCTCGGTCATAACTCATATACAGATCGGGCGCCCTTGTAGAAAAGCCTTCAAGTCCGACAACTCTCCTGATGAGTTGGAGTCAATGGCGGAGGATCGAGAAGGATGGAGGGTCCACCTCAGCATCCTACTCTCGTGACCCATTGAAAATGTATGTATGTATGTATATAATGAAAATAGAATACTCAGAAAACATAATTACAAAGAAACTGAAAGCTGAAAGAGCTACTTAATTTCTGGGAATCTTTAGCCACTGTGTAACCGATAAATGGCTTAATGCTTACCCTAATTAGAAATGTGGGGCGTCAATTACACCCCACATTGTAAAGTTCTCACTACCTCTCGCAATCTCAATATCAAAAAAAAAAAAAAATAAATAAAATCACCTCAATTGTCAACCAATTGAATTTTTGAATACTTCCCTCGCCCATTGCAAGAAGTCTCATTAAAACACCATCACAATTAATCACAACGCCCGACAAGCAACCACAGAGACCATCAAGCAATTACAATGCGAAGCATTCCTCCACTCCAACCGCAAGCCAACCGCAGAAAAACATGGTTATTCCGCATTCCTTCATCAATACCTACCATCCATCCGTGGCTGGAGGTGGTATTCTTTATTTTTTTCTTTTCTATTTCTGTAGATGATCGTGATATCCACTTGCCTCCCGTTCTAGTTAATTTGTTCCACTCAAATTGATTTTCAATTATCGACACTTCGTTGTGGGTGGCGCCGCCGGGCCGGGCTTGGGAAAGGAACATAGCTCAGGCATAATGAAATGGAAACTGTACTCACACTCTACAACCTTAGGAGTACATTCGAGTGAATACATTTCCGGAAACTTCTCCTCGAGGCGCCTTTGAAGTAGTATTCCATGAAGTGGAAAACAATGGACGGTTTCATAGTCATCGCCATCGTCGTTGCCGTCGGTGCCATTCACTTCTTTCGCTTGATCGAGCAACTAATCCAAAGTTGCACGGAGCGCAATTGGAATCCGATGTTAATGCTGGCGGATGTTCATTTTCTGTGCTCCTCCATTGCAGCTTTGACACATTTATGCGGGTTTTTCGAAACGCGAAAGACTATATTATTCTAGCCCAAGCAGGGTGGCAAGAGAAAAGCCAAAGGAAAATTTGTAGAAGAAGTTTTTCTTTGAAAGGACACAGCAATGCAACGTGAGAGAAGGAGTGGGTGGCTCCTCCCATTGGGGCGCGAATTGAATAGAAATGCATTTTTATTTGTCCCAATGTAAGTGGAACTGCACAGATGAAGAGTGGGTGGCTTATGACGGTGGAATCATTTGTTCTGGTTATGAAGGAAATATTTTCATTTTCTGAATGCATTATGCGCGTTTGGGAGACCTGGGACACAATGTAAGCACACAAAATGCACAAACTATTGCAATTGGTGTCCTAGTTTTGGTTCAGTATTTGCAATTGTGCCGATTGGGGAATTGAAGTTGGTTTGCATGGAAAATAACATGAAAACGCGAGGTAATGACAAACGGTGGCGCTTGAACTTTCACACAAGTGGTTTAAATAATAGTTTTCACCATTGCAAGAAGGTGGGAAACTAGTTTATTGACGTGACAGTCACTAAAAAAAAATTTGATAAGTTCTAGGCAGAAGCCGAGGCTTAACGAAATGAAAAGACTGTGTTTCGAATCGATGGTAAGTATAGGTCAACAGGGCTATTAGTATATGGAACTAGCTAATATGTACACCCGCTCTTAATTCATTATTTAAAAAAAATTAAAACGCCTTTGTTAGAATTTTATGCTCCCCAGTTGTAATGCTATTTTCTGTAGAAAATAAGACTGAAGGGAACAGTGTACATAGGCATATTCTACATCGATCCACCAATGTTGCCTGTTAAAGTATCAAACCCACGCAGATACGGTAAATAAAACATATCACGGATAGAATTAAGTAGACTTGTGCAAAACCGCTGTTCTACTATGGCCAATACTTGATTATCAAGGCTACACTCGATAAATACATTTCAAACTACTTAAACGATCTCGATAACGCCTGCACAGCGCCTACAATAGTTCATTGCAAAAAGCAAATGGTTCCAGGAGTAGGCGGTGTCATCCACCTGTTCTTACTTAATGGCAACACAATGCAAATAGTTTTGGTCTATGTGTACCTAATCGAGGGCTACTCTATGCTAACCCAACGAATAGAGGCAAATGCGGTTTCTGTAAAATATGTTCAACGACTATTTATTTATTTAAGCCCCATTGGGGAACAGCAATCATCAGCCACCTGAGTATAAAGGAAAAGGTATTACATCGAAGCTTATCGAACCACTGCACCGAAGAAAGATTTCTGCCTGGTAACACAATGGACCGGAGTGTCTGAGTGCTCTTGGATTTTGGTTCAGTGTTATGCCTTCGCAGTAGAGTTGACACAAGCTTTCGCAATTGATTGGACTGACTTCTTATATACCTACATATATTTCATGAGAAATAAATAAATAAATGCTTGCTGAAGTCAGGATTTGAAACGTGGACTATTAGCGTAGCAAACCATGACGTTACCACAACACCATTGCCACCCCGGATTTATTTTGATGCAAAAAGGATTAATATTGTATCAGATAGGAAAGCCATAAGTCAGAATAGGCCCGATCAATGTCCAGTAGTAAATTACCTTGATATTGTAGACTAGGTGCTTTGAGTAGAATATATGTATGTACATTTTAAAGACATATGTGCTGATCGGGCCCTCTCTATGTGTAACTTGACGTGAAGGTTGTAATAGAGGAACTGGGCTAAATGGATACGTATACGAACAGAAAGATGGGTGCCTTGTGACAAAAAGAGTAACTGTTCACTTAGATCAACGGTCGGGTCCATTGTGCCCATTTATTTAACCCTTGGAACGATGTTAAGATAGTCCGCCGTTAGAACTGCCCAGATAGTGATATGAATGTCAGGAGGTCCGTCAGCTCTACATTACCCAAGTCATCCAGCTCCCAGAAGAAGTAACTACCAAGCGTCCTCATTCTTCTGACGGATAGGGCTGGCAAATCACACAGCAGGTGACGAACAGATTAAATTTCTTCTTTGTCGCTGCAATTTCTTCAATAGTCGTTATGCAGCACACTCTGCGTGAAGACTAATGGCACAATGACCAGAAATTACACCGAATATGATCCGTGCACTATAACGACTAAGTTTCACCAGAGAGGTTGATCTCTTCTTGCTGAAGGCCGACCATAGCACCCTGGCCATTGCGTATGTTTTCAGATGAACCCATCATCTGTTTGCTCGACCGGTGGCTTCATCTTCAATCTTCTTCCGTAAGGAACTGATTGGAGTTACTACAAAAGGAAGCGCCAGCGATAAGCGTAGCGCCAACCCTCTCCTAGCAAGCTCGTCAGCCCTTTCGTTTCCTTCGATATCCATATGCCCTGGTATCCAACAGAGAGTCACCTCATTGGCTCTAGATATCTCGTTTAAGAGTGATTTGCAGGTCCTCACAAGCCTCGATCTAATTACAGCAGAGTCAAATGCTAACATCCGGTTCATATGCTCAGTTTCCATCAATCCACTGGTAGTCCCCCATAGAGGATTTATGCCTACAATTGACATTCTCTCAGTCTTATAGCAGTTTTGGCCGCCAGACTGCTACAGTATATATCAAGCGGAATGAAACTAAGCATGGTTTCCATTTCTGTTGTTGGTGTTTTTCTGATTGATCTCATGACTCCGATGCATGTTGCCCTCTGGATTTTGGTGAGGTTTAAGAGCTGGTATTGCTTCTCAAGTACCATCCACCATACTAGTGAACCATATGTGACAATGGGTCTTACGACCACCGTGTATATCTAGTACACTACAGCTGGTTTGAAGTCCCACGTGTACTGAATGCAGAATAGAAAGCTAAGCTTGGTTTTTTGATGCGTTCGGCAATGTTATCCTTCAAATATAGTTTGGAATCTAGAATTACGTCCAGGAGCTGAACTTGAGATACTTAGTAACAGATAGATAAATGCGGTCGTTACGCTGCCTCTCAGCGTTGTCGCAGTTCACTTTTAGCCAGGGTGTTAGTTCTTTCAGATACATACATACGAGTATATATGGAGCACCAATCTGAGTCCAAGGCGTGGCAAAATCGCATCATCACCTCCTCGGGGTGCCCGCTGGAGAACTATCTGATAGCGAACTAACGATGAGCGATGTGGAATGTTAGGTCCCTCTACAAACCACGTGCAGCCGAACAACTTGCGGAGGCCCTAGAGTGTCTCAAAGCAGACATTACCGCCATCCAAGAAGTGCGATGGGATGGGCTGGGCAAAAGGACGATGAAAAACTACGACATCTACTTATTCGGGTGCGGATTTGTCATTGGAGGCAGACTTAGACAAGAAGTCTTAAGTTTCCGGCATGTGAACGAGCGTCTCATGACTATCCGTATCAAGGCTAAATTTGCCAACATTAGCCTAATATGCGCTCACGCCCCCCACGAGAAGATGGACGACGCGACCAAGGATGACTTCTTCCACCTCTTGGACAAGACGTATGAGCAATGCCCTAGCTACGATGTTAAAATTATCCTAGGTGATTTTAACGCAAAGCCAGGAAAAGAGAAGTCTTTAGAAGCGTGATCGGAAAGCACAGCCTGCACGACATCACATCCGACAACGCACTCAGGCTAGTTGACTTTGCGGCGGGACGAAACTTTGTCGTAGCTAGTACGCGGTTCCCACGTCTCGATATTCACAAGGGAACTTGGCTCTCCTTTGATCGAAAAACTGTCACCAAATCGACCACAATGCGATCGACGCAAGGCACTCTTCCAGTATTCTGGGGATTCGGATCACTACCTAGTTGTAGCCAAGATACGGATGCAGATATTCAGAACGGAGCGAAATCAACGAAATACTGTGAGGAAATTTGACGTCGGGCGGCTACAATCACAAGAGACCACAAGAACCTTTTCCGATCGTGTTTCTTTTAATCTTAATCTAAGTCCTATGCCGCCAGCAGCAAATGCGGAAGACCAGTGGCAGCGTTGCCAACAAGCATTCAGAGATGCCGCCTCTGATGTACTGGGTTTCTCTCGGCCACCACAACGAAACCCCTGGTTTGATGAGGAATGCCAGCAAGCACATGCAACTAAACAAGAGGCATACAAGGTTGCGCTGCATAGAGGACTAGAGCTGCTTACAAGCTCTACGTGCCCAGGAGAAAAGAGGAACATCGACTTATTAGAAAGAAGAAAAAGGAGCATGAGAAGCGCTCGATCGAGGAGATTAAGAGACTTTATTTCAGGAATAATCTTCGAAAATTTTACCAAAAGGTAAAAAGATCATTCCAGGGTTTCAAAGCCTGCAGGGACGAAAATGGCAACATAGTAGTAGAATCGCAGTCGGTGCTGAGGATATGGAAGGAACACTTCTGTAGACTGTTAAACGGCGATGATGATCAATATTCCGCTGTCAGGCAGAATGAGCCATTCAACAGTGACGATGGCAGTCAAAATTCCCGTCAGAATGAAGTGAGGATAGCGATATCTAAACTCAAATCCAACAAAGCTGCTGGAGCCGACGGCCTTGCCGCCGAACTTTTCAAGGCAGGAGGAGATGAGTTGGTAAGGAGCATGCACCAGCTCATCTGTAAAATCTGGTCGGACGAAAGTATGCCCGATGAATGGAACCTCAGCATCGTTTGCCCGATCCTCAAACTACAGAGGTATAAGTCCCTTCAACATCGCATATAAGATCCTGTCTGCCGTACTATGTGAACGCCTAAAACCGATTTCAAAGTTGCCTATGATAGCGTGTATAGAGACGAGTTATACGGAGCCATGTCTAGTCTTGGCATCCCCGCCAAGCTCGTCCGTTTGTGCAGAATGACGATGGAGAACTCTCGCTGCTCCATCAAAGTCGGTAAGAACATCACCGAACCGTTCGATGTGAGGAAAGGTCTTAGACAAGGTGATGCACTATCATGCGATCTCTTTAACATAGTACTTGAGAGAATTGTACGAAACTCGCAAGCCAACATCGGAGGTACAATCTTTTACAAGTCTGTACAACTACTCGATTACGCCGATGACATTGACATAATCGGAAGAACTCAGCGGACAGTCAATGGGGCATTTACGAGTATTGAGATCGAGGCAGCAAAGATGGGTCTAGCCGTCAAAGACAACAAAACAAAATATATGCTGTCTACAAAAAAAGGACACTCAACATCGCCGTCTTGGACAGAACACCACAATAGACATATATAATTTTGAGGTAGTAAAGGATTTTATCTACCTAGGCTCTATGGTGAACTCCGCAAATGACATCAGTAGGGAGATCACACGAAGAATTACTCTTGCCAATCGTTGTTTCTATGGGCTAAAACGGCAATTGAGTAGCAAAGCCCTATCTCGAACTACTAAGGTAACTCTTTATAAGACATAAATCATCCCAGTCCTGCTGTATGGCGCAGAGGCATGGACTTTGACAAAACCGGATGAGGACGCCCTTGGTTATTTCGAGAGAAAAGTTCTTCGAGCGAGCTTTGGTCCCGTCGGAATAGACGGTGAGTGGAGAAGAAGGTACAATGCCGAACTATACGGCCTATATAAGGACATCGACTTAGCCAGAAGAGTTCACATACAGCGACTAAGATGGCTGTGTCATTTAGAGCGGATGGAGCCCACCGTTCCCGCTAAGAAAGTCTTCGAATCCACCCCGGATGGACGACGCAGTAGAGGACGACCTCACGGTAGGTGGCGCAAACAAGTGGATGGGAAACTCAACCAACATGGCGTGCGCAACTGGAGGCAGCTGGCTCGTATCCGGGCTGGCTGGTGAGGTTTGTTGGTTGAGGCCCAGGTCCACTCCGGACTGTAGCGCCATCTAAGGAGAATCTGAGTCCAAGCATTATGAGTAAAAAATATTGTGTGGCTCTTTTTACACAGTTCCATAATTGGAATGGAAAAATTTGGGCCGTAGCCCTTCATGACTGCCACACATCGTAGTTAGAAAAGTATATGTACAATGATTCGTACTGTATGTTGATTTGCAGCACGCCAATGCAATACATTTGTACAGCACGCTTACTCTAAAGAGAAAGCTCAATTTAAGAAAGAATTCTCTTGCAGATTTGGAGCGAAAAATATAAGATCGTCAAAAGATTTTATCTCATATCTTGTTGTTGATCGAAATCATTGGGGTTAGAGTAGTTGGATGATTTGTGTTTCTGATCCAGATACTGGCAGTTTCATCACAGTGTCTGTAAAGTTATGAAAGGACATTTTCTGATCTGCACATTTTGTCATAGTTCGAGGGCATTAACTGCTCGAGCAACATGCTCGATTCTGACTTAACTAAATTATGAAATTTGTTGGGAAGAAAAGGTAATGGTAACAGACTATTATAGTTTTACAAAGTACGGAATCAAAAGGTTTACAATGTGACTAGTTTCCGTATGTATTTGGTTTGGCATAGCCAGCGAATAATAATTCAAGACAATGCAGATTCACGAAAGGCTCCTTTAGTTAATGATTTTTGAAGGTTTTTTTTTTTCCGTTTACTGCACAGAATCAATTAGCCACAATTTGCATCGTAGCTTAAATCATCCCTGACAGTCGGGTATTTATTACTCACTTATCCGCGAGCACACACATTCAGACGACTCGGCAAGCTGTAACCAAGGCTTTAATTAAAAATTACGCGGTTATTGCGCTTGCTTTCCATATCCCAGCGAAATGATATTCATTAATTTACAAAAAATTAACATTTCTCCACAGTAGAAGCTGATGCGCGCAGGACTATAAAGCAGCATCTGTGGAGTTTTTTTTTTTTAATTATTTTTTCTTGTATCTTTTTATTTGTTTATTGTATCTCATTTAGAATTGCCATATAGTCCGACGCAAACATATAGCAACATAGCTGCATCTGAGTCTCCTTCCTCGTCGTCATCGTTGTTGTTATAGTGGTCGGCCTGTGTTTTTTAATTGATGTCAATTGTTTTGTAATTCTGTTGTATATGGCTCTCGGTTTTATTTAAATTTTTATTTTGTTTTTCAAACTGTTCTCTGCTTCAATCACTCATCCAATTGACCATAATGAAGGCTGCACCAGTAAGTGTAACCAATGTGTCATCTCAACTTCATTCGCCGGGTGTTGAATTATATTTTAATTTTTTTCGAAATTTTCTGTTCGACTTAATTAACAGTAATAAACTCTGCGTCAGTGTGTAATACATTTTTATTTGAATTTTTTTTTATGGATTATATGTGCAAGCATAATCGCATTGTATGTATGGTGAATGCATAAAATCCATCTGCAGGAGCAATCCATCATTATTATCATTTCGGGACAGTGTATTTTATGGTCGATCAATTCCACATACATACACCAGCAGTATTTTTTTTATGCTGAAAAACATACAGATTAGGATAGACAAACATATAGACAGACAGATGGACTGATCGATCATCATTAGAATGGAGAAAAAAAAAAGAAAGACTAAACTGATGAAAGGATTTTTTCAGGATATATTGAATGCCTGGGGGATATGTGAATTTTAATTTTTTTTAAACAAAAAAAATCTGGAGACGGGGCATTTTTTGATGGATGAGGATGAGGATGATTTTATTGAGTGGAAATTAAGTTAAAAGATTTTTTTTCCATATTGTCAGGAATGATAGAACAATAGTGTGGGTAAATACCTGCACGTATAGAATTTCCCATGTGTACGTATGTCTAAAGAAAAAGAATACCCATCACGTTGTCTCGATTAGATCTTCAATCATTGTCAATGGACGTGTGCAGTGTGAAGGTAAAAGGACCTTTTGATTTTTATTAAGGACTTTTGATGGAAGTGCGCAGTTATTCTTATACCATGGGGAGGTCAAATGAGCGAGGGTTGAAACAGATTGATTCAGGGGGATGAGATACATTTGGGGATGGAAATTTGAGAGGAGTTTACTTGGATGATGCTCTTCAAGTTAAAAGTTTAAAGGATATGATGGATTTTGTAACATAACCAGAGAAGTATCCTTTTATGAGAGCTATACGGTTTGATCAATCTTTGCTTTTGAGCCAGATCAATAGAATGTAACAGTTCGTATTAATTATCAGCAATCGAACTCACAGCGTACTGCGAATAGCTAGTAATTCTAAGAAGTAATTTGAGGCACAAGCAAAGGTAAAGTCGGAAAAATTGTTTATTGGAGATCGATCAGCTGCGAACCCGAGATACCAATCGAATAGCTGATTCTACCAAGAGGACAAGTTCTATTCTGCTAGCCGCAGTAGCGAACAGTAGATTCCGAATCAGCTGTTATTCAAAAAATTAACACAAATCTCCAAAATTCAATTCCTCGAAGTGGGAAGCATTTCACAATCCGTTTTAGCACGGAGATGGATTTGTTCGATTGCAGGCTCCTTTCATCAGCTTCGAAGAAACATGGTGCTTGAGCTGGATGAGTACTAAAAACGCACGTTTAGTACTTACTGCCAGTTTCATTGGTACAGCAAGAAAATGTGTATTTTTTTTAATTTATCCAACTTCAAGCCACTGAGGTGAGGTGCCTCTGTTATGTGAAAAAGTTGAACACATTATATCCCGGCTAGTAGATTTTTATAATAATTTTCTGATCATCTTGATAAACGTTGGGTAATCGCAACGTGTAGGATTGTTCGTTGTTCGGTTCTCATGTGCATCGACCAAAAGCATACTCGTATACCAATCGAAGCGAAGCTTTTGATGGGAGCACAGGTTAGGTTAGGTTAGATTAGGTAGAGTGATGAGGTTATCATAAAACACTAGGCACCAAAGTGGGTCCATCGCGATCCCTAGGGAACCTTCACGGCAGAAGACCTAAACCCATTCTCCCAAGCAATTAATCTCCCTACAGAATCTGAAAAGATCCTTGTTATGGTTTAGGGACCTCACCTCTTCAAGGTTATCGAAGAAGTATCTACCAAGGTGCTTTAGCCTTGTCCTGGCAATTCTTTGACATTCACAGAGTATATGAGTTATATCCTCTGAGACATGTAGGTCGTTGCAGTACTTACAAACATCCGTATCGGATAACCCTAGTCTCATGGCATGCCTCCTTAGGAGACAATGGCCAGAGAGTATTCCTATCACTGTTCTTAGCCTCGATCTATCTAACTTGACTATCTCCCCACATTTTCTGCGATCTAACACAGGCCACAAGGCCTTAGGCACCCTGTGACCATCTTAGATTAGCCGTGTCAATGATTTTATCCCGAATAATTCCCTTAGCCACGCACCCTGGTGGCTTAATACTGCCAATTATATCGCTACGTGGGAGCCCCGCTTCTTTTTTAGCCAGCGCGTCGGCTTGCTCGTTGCCTTCAATATCGCTGTGTCCAGGTACCCAACATAATCTGACTCGGCTCTGCGTACATAATGCCCTAAGCATTGTGCGGCAATTCCTGATTATTTCAGATTTGGTGACGTAGGACTCTAGCGCCTTTAGCGCAGCCTGACTGTCAATGTAGATGGCGATATTCTTATCGGATATTGATCCCATCTCAAGTAATTCCGCAGCTTTAAGTACAGCTATAACCTCTGCTTGGAAGACACTGCATGTGTCCGGAAGTCGCAGGGCCACCTGTAGGTTCGTATCTCTCGAGTAAATACCTGACCCCGTGACCTCATTGGTCTTAGAACCATCTGTGTATATTGCAATCTCGTTATGGACAGAGACTGTCTTCCTTCGCCAGTTCTCTCTAATTGGATACAGTACTTCGTATGGTGTGTCGAAGTCTAAGGTGCCAAGTATATCGTCCGATTCGTCAGGGATTCCGGAAAAAGATTCCTTGAGAATGGAGCTGTGTCCTATGTTATTAGTCCTGAAGAGACCAACATTAGTGAGCCGAAGCGCACTTTTGCCCGCGCTATTTTTCAAGACTATTAAGAGCTGATTCCATAATTTCACTTAATGTGTCAAGGAACTTGCCCTGAACTAAAATCACCACGTCGTCCGCGTAAGCAGTGACTATGCCTGTGTTGCTTAGTTCTTTAAGTATCCCATCGATGACTAGAACCCAGATGAGGGTTGAGTCCTGGGGAGTCCCCTTTGTAACGGATTTTCTTATTGAACTGTTTCCGATAGTGGAGTTAATATTTCTAGTGCCGAGCATATTGCAGAGCCAATTGGTAATGCTATGCTCGACATTCATAGTTTCAGGGCCTGTTTGATGACCCTTCCTTCTACGTTATTGAACGCACTTTCTATATCTAGGAAGGCTGCTAGTGCAAATTCCTTATGGTGAAGGCTAGTTTCTATCTTCCCTACTACGTCGTGTAAAGCTGTTTCCACAGATTTCCCCTTTTGATGGGAGCACAGAAGCAGTAGTGTTGAAGGTTTCTACTGCTTTTTTTTCGAGCACAGAAGCAGTAGAAACCTTCAACTCTTTCCCCAGATAATAATTAATCGGTTGTAAACGTAATCCGACATCTTAAAAACCTATATCCCAACCAAACCGAGGAACTCGGAGAGCAACGGTATCAATTAGCCGTCCTCAACCCAGCTATAATGGTCGAGTTTAAATGCAGTTATCACCATTACGAGACCATATTAGAGAGTAGGCTCAGAAAGACGATGGAAGAACATCTATCAGAGGTACAAATCGGTTTCAGACCGGCACATTGCATATAGGATCACATCTTCACGATGCAAAAAATTCTAGAAAAAAAACTGGCAAAAAATAAGGAAGTGTACGCATGCTTCATAGACATGAAGAAGGCATTCGACACGGTTAGTAGAAACAAAATTTGGACAAGTCTAAATAATAAAGGATCAAGGTCTTGTGAGAGCTATCAAAAGCATTCATAAAGACACCTACAACGTTGTCAGAACCAGCAATAGAATGTCGGAAAAATTCAAAACGTCAGAAGGTGTCAGACAGGGAGGTGTTTAAAGTCCTCTTCTATTCATCTGTGCAATAGACGACGCTATACGATCATGCCAAGAAAAAATGGAAAGCTTCATAGTTGGATATTGGCACTTGAGACCGATCTCTGTACAGGCCTGTACTTTTGCAGATGACATAGTGCTGTTCGCAAACTCAGAGAAAATCCTGGAGAAGAATCTGACAGTCTGGAAAGATACTCTGGCTTCACAAAAACTAGAATTGAACGTCGAAAAAACAAAAGTTATGGTAATTAGTAACGGAACGAAGGTAATAATTGTGAGCATGGATGGAGAAATGATCGAACAGGTAAAAAGATACAAATATCTGGGAAGTGTTTTCAACTACAGAGGTAGCTTGGAAGATGAATTAAAGGCTAGGATCGGCTAATAGACTATATGCTGCCTTAAAGAGAACGTTTCTAGATCATAAACAAATAACCCGAAGAAGAAAAATATCCATACTCAAGTCGATGTACCTTCCAGTATTACTGCACGGAGGAGAAAACTGGATCCTCTCAGAAAGGCAAGAAAAACAGATACAAGCCATGGAAATGAAGTACCTGAGAAGAGTGCTAGGAATAAGACGAATCGAGAGGAAAAGAAACGAGGACATAAGGAACGAACTTAACGTGGAACCCGCCAAAAGGATCCTGGAACATAAAAAAACTCAAATAGTTTGGACACATGGTGCGGATGGACGAAAACAGACGAGTCAAAAATATGTGGGAAGCAAAACCCGAAAGAATAAACAAGAGAGAAAGACACAGAACAACTTGGAACGGAGCAACAGAAAAGATTATAAGGAAAACTGGAGAAAGCTGGAGCTCGGCAAAAGGAACGGCAAGAGATAGAAACCACTGGAGAGAGTTCTTAAAAAAGAGGAAGACAGAAACCTGAGGCAGAACCTCGACACCTTAAGGGTAAAAGAGGAGCGGATTATGTATGTATGTATCACCACTAAAGTGTCATACTGAAGATGCTATTATTGGGAGAGCGGTGAAATACGAGTACGTGAAGGGTGGTTGAGAGTCCATGTAATGATTCTTAAAAAACTGCAGTGAATATTGCTGAATGTATTAGATCAAGACGAATAGAGACAGTCATTACTAGTCCTACCAACACTTTTTGGGCGAAAAAAGGATATTTCATTTTCAAAAAAAGTATACCTGCCTTGAAAACAAAGAATAAAAAAGTACATGTATTTCAGCGGAAAATTTGTGTGTAACATCAAAGTTTAAATTTAAAAATGAATTGAAAATAAAAATCGAAACAATTTATTCACTTTCATCCACATCAACTGACATTGTTGACATTGCGCCTGGACTTTTCTCGGCTTGACCTTCTCTTGGTCTGAAATTGTACTTCTCCTGGCGCGCCATTTTTCGTAGCAGCTCCGAGTTTTGATAAAATTATAAAAATCGATGCGCGTAAATTCAGAAGACTTCTACTACGACACGGAAGAGGGACCAAAGAAGTACAATATGACGGGAGTTCGACAAGGGTCAGTTCTGTGACCAATTCTATGGAACATAATGTACGATGGCATCCTAAGAACACAGAAGCCGCATGGAGTAGACATAATCGGTTACGCCGACGATATTGCAGTTGTAGTAGTGCCCAAACCATTAGAGAAAGTTAAGCAAAACTGCAATCAAACAATCACAAACGTGAAACTATGGCTACATACATGAGGTTTTAAACTAGCGGATCTCAAAACCGAAGTCGTTCAAATAATCAGCCGTAAAAAAGTGGAACACCTTACCATACAGGTCGGTGAGTAAATCATTTAGTCGAAGCCGTACATCAAGTAACTAGGAGTGCTGTTGGACCACCGACTCAACTTCAGGGATTACCTAACGTACGCAGGCGAGAAGGCCTCTTGGGCAGTAGCGGCACTATGAAGACTAATGCCAAATGTTGTGGACCAAGGCAGCCAATTAGACATCGTCTAATGACCGTGAGTAAGTCAATACTCCTGCATGCGGCCCCAATATCGGCATCAGCGACACACCGTAAGTCGTACATTAGAACGATGAACTCGGCGCATAGAATCGCATCCGTAAGGGTATGCTGCGCCTTTAGAATTGTGTCAGCGGATGCGCGATAAGTGTAATATCTGGCCGAATGCCTATCGATCTAGACGCGGAGAAGACTGCAGCAGTACGTAAGAACGAGCACGATGACGGAACAACAGCTATAGAAGCTATATAAGCAGAATGACAACATAGGTGGAACATCACAACCAAAGGGCGATGGACATACAAATTGATCCCCGAAGTTGATTATTGGATTAGCAGAAAGCACGTGGAGGTAAACTACTACTTAACGCCATTTCTATTGAGGAACGTATGCTTCCGGGAGTATTTCTACAAGTACAAGCACGCGGATGACCCATTCTACCAATACTGTGAAGGAAAATTGCAGAACGCAGAGCATGTAAAAGTATCTGGATCCGAAAAAAAAGGAATATCCTTTACAATAAAGTATATTTGGCAGGAGTAGTCACTACTAAGTAGGTTGATCGAATGCATGCACTGCTAGCCCAATATCAATTATCAATAAGTACTATCATGTAGTCGTACTAGTAAGTACTCGATGCCGAACAAGCAGGTTTCCGCTCTGGATCCTCCTGTGCCGACCACATCAACACCCTGCGGATTATCATCGAACAGTGTGTTGAATATCGATCGCCGCTGCACCTGCTGTTCATCGATTTTGAGAAGGCGTTCGATAATGTCAACAGGGAGTTTCTTTGGCGTGCCTTACGCAGGAGAGGTATTCCCGATAAACTAATTGCTGTTATCAAAGCTACATATGAAGGCTCCAAATGTCACGTTCTGCACAGGGGAAGGTTGTCTGAGGAATTTGAGATCCAAAGTGGGGTAAGGCAAGGTTGTATCCTTTCACCAATATTATTCCTATTGGTGATTAGCGATGTGCTTCATGCAGCTTTGTCGACGGGAAACGGAGGAATTCAATGGACTCTCACATCTCAACTGAAACATCTTGACAAGGCTGACGATGTATGCTTACTCTCCCACAGAATTATAGACCTCTACCAAATGACAGCAGATGTGGAGAGGGAGGCAGGCGTCGTCGGGCTGAAAATTATTACGGCAAAAACTAAAATTATCAGCCTTGGAACTAACTCGTCGGCTCAAATATGCATTGCTGGACAACCGGTAGAGAGAGTAGAGGATTTCCAGTATCTTGGGAGTATTGTCTCGACCGTTGGTGGAACCGAACTGGATATAGCCAACAGGATCGCCAAAGCAAAGTCCGCGTTCGGGATGTTGTCCAAAATATGGCGAAGCAATGCAATCAGTTTGAGCACTAAAATAAGACTGTTCCACTCCAACGTTGAATCCGTGCTGTTATATGGTTGCAGCACGTGGAGAGTGACCACTTCTATCACCAGTGCATGCATGTTCGTATCTCTAACGAACACCTTTACGAGAGAACGGGTCAGGAATCAATAGGCACAACCATCCAACGACGGAAGTGGCAGTGGATTGGTCACACGTTCCGAAAGGGTGACAGTTCCATAGCAAACCATGCTATGCAATGGAACCATCTAACTCAGGATGGCAGAAGACCTGGCGGTCCGAGGAGAACATGGCGCAGAACAGTCGAGAAGGAGGCACGGCAGTTAGGGAAAAGTTGGGGAGAACTCAGACACATTGCCAGAAACCGATGGCGCGTAGGCGTAGTAAAGGCCATAGGACCCACAAGGGGATATAGGACATAAGTAAAAGTAAGTATGTAGTACTTATGCCGAGTGGGTAGTATCGGAAAATGTTTGAAAACGTCTACACATCAATTAGGCCAAATGTGTTAAAAAATCAATGCAGTTCATCATGATAACTTCTCAGTTTATATTTTTCTATGAACGTCCTCAATGATCTTACGACTATTCGTACGATAAGATCCATACCTGATTAAGAGGGTTCCATATATATGGTGTTCAACAACAGCTTGAAATTCATATCGGGACAACCTGCAACCTTTCTGTTGCAGCAGCTCCATAACTATCCAACAGATATCACCTTTTAATCCAGAATGGAATGCATCCGCCAAAAAACTTCGTTAAATTCATAATTATTCTTCGGAGTCTTGCGTGTTCCTGAAAAAGTAAATTGCCTTGCTTTCAGCTTATTATAGATTTTAATATGAACTCCATTTCTATGTCCAGAAGAATGATTGGTAAAACATCAGTACGTTCCTAGGAGTTTTGCAAATTCTTTAATGACAAACTAAATTTTCTTTTCTTTCAATATTCCTTTTAAGTGCTTCTTCTAGTTCTCTTGGAACATGCAAGAAATACTTCAACGATGATTTAGTTTAATTTTGTTAAAATTTTCATGATGCACTCCATTAGGCTAAGTTCCTACGACATACAGTCAGCCCGTTGCAGGCAACTGTCAATCCAACTCAGAGACAATGTTGTTGTCCGTGAACCTACGGACGTTCTTCCCAGCAAATGGTACTACTGACATAGTTGCTATACCTCTGTCGTCGATGCTCTAAAATATCTTCTGAGAGTGCCACTCCACAACGGTGACTAATGTGACGGGGAATAGACAAACCCGTCCGATGAAGAAGCAACGTTATCAACTTTACCAAAAAGAGATATAAAAGAGATATATGGTACAATGTAACTCGGCAGTGGTTTTTTTAAATGAGTTTCTCATGTCTTCGGATGCTCTAGCTACTGTGTAAAATAAAACTTTTCAAAGGAATAAACCTGAAAAAGGGGAAAATGGATTGACTTAAATTTTTACTATGAGTTCACTTATTTACATAAAAAGAAGATTGGAAGATACTTCAGCCCTCTAGATATCACATTACCACCTACTACATATGCTCCCGTATGCAAACCCTTGTGACACTCTAACTCGAAGATTTCGAAAAAAGAAAAAAATCTATTCAAATATCAACCCCGTATTATATTCAACCGAGTTTATGTGTCATTATGCATGCATCCCATTCTGCTCTCCCGACAGATATTCATCGCTACGCTACTCGCCTCTAATCTGACATTTCAATCAAATGTCGCCTACTTAGCATTGAATATTATACCTCAGAGAGATACTTTTATGCAGTAGCAGCAACGGCGCCAGAGAACAATCTGTATCTCTTGATCTCCACAGAACAGAACTGGGTGTGTGCGCGCCTCCATCACACCACTTGAGTATCGTAATTGAATAATGGACATTACACGAACGATAATCGACAGTAAAGCAATTTTCGTCTCAAAATTACAAATGAATGGCTTTAAAGATACAGAGAAACATTTACATACTCAGTTTGGGCGTATCAACCGAAATCAGTGTTCGGTATACCATATATCGGTGGTACAATGTCCTGTAACCCTTTTGAAGGACTTCGACTACTACGATGACGACGATGACGATGACTGGAGCTGTAGATAAAAGGACGATACATACTACGACTACGAGTGGTGTGTATCGGAAGTCGTTGTAGGGATATACGAGTAACATGAATGCGTGTTCAATTATGCGGGATATAGGGACTACGTCGATGATTACGATGAAGACGACAGCATCGTAGTACTCGTACTCGTACATGTGTCCTTTTTGACACATGGATTGTAAGCAAACTCCAAACAGGGTACTAGCTATTTATATGGGAAAAACAAAAGGCTACATCATGGATGGCTGAATGACTGAATGGTTGGTTGGTTGGTTGGTTTGATATGCAGATGGAAGCTTGTGTGGTCTTCTCCGGATGTATTATATACCCTTTGCTTGTTCATCATCTTCTCTGAATGGAGAAAACGGAAAATATATAAAAATAAAACAAGAGAGCGTATATGTATGTATATTTTACAAAAACAAGAGAAGACGATGATGGAATGACAGTAATTGCTGCTGTTTGAGTTTTTCTTGGCATGGTAGGGCTGGAGTGACAATTTTTGCGCCCGAAAGAAAGAAAAACTTTCAAATGAGTGTCTGAATAAAGATTGATCGAATGGTTATTTATTAAAAGATGTCATGAAGCAAGTGAAGTGGTATTTCGATCCCCCTTCGCGACTACATCCGATTTGTAGGTATTTAGGGGTTGCCTTGTTGTAGGGAGTAAGAAAATCTACATTCCTGAGCCTCATGCTGCTTGATCTCATCTCATATTCTACATGGACAAAATATATTGGTCCAAGCTGATATAGCTTAGATAGTTTTGAGCTTTCGAAAGTCCAAAATATTCAAAGAGTATTTGAAATCAGACGAGTTACCGAAAAACATTTTACATAGATGAAAAAATATAGGCCTAAGCCGCTACTCGTATGGTACTCCGGATAAGTTATAGAAAATGCAATATTTTGGTAAAGATTCAGTTAGCGGTATGTACAGGGAAGGAAAAAAGTAATGTAGAAATCGTGATGTTATTGTTAAGATCAGCACTAGATGAGACTCAAGGTATATACTCGTAGGACGAATGATGAAACCAGATGACACCGGGAATCGCGAAACTGAGAGGATTCAACTTTCTTTTAAGATTTGTGGTGGGTGCTTACATAAAGACTATATAAGCCTAAGGAATTCTGGAGTATTAAATTAGAAGCCTCCGCTTAAGAGAAACCCCTGTAGGTATCTACCATGGCATTCCATGGCTCAGTTCCGCATCGTTAGGGTTAATTCGCTTGATATACGATGCCGACATTTGCGAAGAGTATAGGTCATAATGGGTATTATTGTCGCGCTTTAGTCGAAGATAATTTTTGAAAGTTTCCACTGCTAGGAAGGAGACTAATTGCTAAAAAGGGGGTTTAATTCAAAAAAAAAAAAAAAAAAAAAATGAGTCTCAGAACCTATTGATTAGCTTACCCGCCGTTATACATAAGTCTGACCTGACCTTAGACAAGTACTAAAGTTAATGGCTTACTAGCAGTATTAACGTAAGAAAGTACTTTTGATTGTAATATTCGCCCTATACGCAGTGTTCAAGCTACAGAATTCAATCTCCTCCAAATGTTGAGGCTAGTTTACCTAAACCACTTCCAAGTTCCTGTAATCCTTCGATTTACGATGCCTCGGTTCACGTGTCGTCTCGATTTACGTTGTGTAATATAATGAAAGCAAAACAAAATATATGCTGTCTACAAAAAAGGACACCCACCATCGGCGTCTTGGACGGACCGCCACAATAGATGGATATAATCTTGAGATAGTAAAGGTTTTTGTCTACCTAGGGTCTATGGTGAGCTCCGCAAATGACATCAGAGGGGAGATTAGACAAGAATTACTCTTGCCAATCGCTGCTTTTTGGGCTAAGAATGCAATTGAGTAACGAAGTCCTACCTCAAACTACTAAGGTAACTCTGTATAAGACACTATCATCCCAGTCCTGCTGTATGCCGCAGAGGCATGGACCTTGTCAAATGGATGCCCTTGGTTATTTTGAGAGAATAGTTCTCCGAGTGATCTTTGGTCCCGTTCCGTCTGCATAGACGGCGAGTGGGGGAGAAGATACAGTGCCGAACTACACGGCCTATGCAAAGACATCGACTTAGCCAGAAGAGTTCATATACAGCGACTAAGATGGCTGGGTCATGTAGATCGGATGGAGCCCAACGTTTCTGCCAAGAAAATCTTCGAATCCACGGATGGACGGCGCAGTATAGGACGATTTTGCTGTAGGTGGCGCAAACAGATGGAGGGTGACCTCAACCAACTTGGCATGCACAACTGGATGCAGCTGGCTCGTAACAGGGCTGGCTGGAGAGATTTGATGGTTGGTCCACCCCGGACTGTAGCGCCACCTTAGTAAGTAAATATTGTAATATCATGAACCTTCTTTCGCTTAACGTCGTCCTATCACTCGATTTACGTTGTCGTATTCGGTGACTTTTTTTAGCAATTTAAATTATAATATAGGCAGTTAAAAGAAAGCTTAATCGGGGATTCCCATGGTTTGGTTTTTCTTGGTAGTTAAAGAGTGATATTTTCAAGTAAAAATTTGGCATATCTTTGTTTTTTTAATTACAAAAAAGCTTCCGTGGTCGCGAGAGATGATTTGCAACCATTTTATTTGTTTTTTGGTAAAGATATTTATCTTTGATTTTGTTATATAAATAAACCAATCAATCATCTCCAGCTGGCCAGTGTAAGTCAGAAATCATTTCTTCGGACGAAGAAAGCTCTGAAAATTAAACCATTAGAATACTATGGTCTTGATCTTCGTTGCCCAGTCTTCTAACGCTTCTCGACGTAAATCGATGTACTACGTATACTGTATATGACACATACCAGCGCCCTGTGACGCACAAACCTTCGGAGCCGCTCGTCTCCCTAACCCTCCCGTAAGAAAAAAAACTGTAATAATAAAGGCTTCTACTCCTACTATTATGTATACTATCCTTTACAACTTTCTATGAATACAAGATGAGAAAAAGAAAAAAAACCGAGGAATAGAGATGATGTCAGAAGCAGAAAATCTGAAGATGACACAAATTACTTTCGACTTTCTTTTTTTTTTTTTTTGATTATCCTTTTTTCTTTGCCATTTAGCAACTTTCACTGTAACAAGACAAAGAACGGAAGAAAGAACTGCAAATTTGCATGCTTTTGCATTTGCAATGACACTATCACACGATGTCCTTTTTAAATTCAACATTTTTCTTTTCTCTCCGCTGCTGCTGCTCATACATCCTTTTTGCATGTTTTCTTTTTCCTTCTGCAAGTGTGCACATATATCATACTCGAATCATGTCTACCATCACTTGTGGTGTCATTTTGCATGCAAAAAAGGAAGCTAAATGGAACGTTTTAAGATTTTTCGGTTAAGTAGGTGGAAAATTACGTCCTATGCGCTTGAGCACGTATGATGGCAGTTAAAAAAAAAAATAACATGATTTCTTTGATCTCCGGTTAGAAGTGGAAGTGAACTGCGTTTCTGCTCCACTCTGCTCGTTGGTTATGCCATCATCCTCATCAGTGATTGTTAATTTAGAGCGCAAATTATTAGGATCATCCCACATACGTTTCAGAGTCATAAACGAATTACGCATTCCCACGTTAGTTTGAGTTTCGCGTACAGGGTAACGCTTAAGTCGCATGGTTAATTAACTGGCGGTGGATTGCGATTTGTGATATACGAATGTATGCAGAAATAACACAAATAAATGTCGTCAAGGCTACAACTCCCACATACATATTAGTCGGGAGAACTGTCTGGATAACTTGAGATGAGGTAACAAATAAAAATTCAGACATAACTACGTCGCGTTCCTCTAAAGAAGATGGGAACTACTTAATACATAAAGTAAAGGTTAAACCACTCATTTTTGTTCTTTTGGATTTAAAAAATGGTCTGTTTGTGGTTCCAGTTTCAAAAATTGCACGATAAAGGTTGACCATTTTTGCTGTACTTGCTCTGATTAACTTTTGTCCAGCAATGACGAAGATAGAAATTAGTAGATGAAATACCCTCATTATTCTTTAAGATAAAAACCCTCTGAGTCGAAATGAATTCCCGGTGATAGGAAATGCAAGTTCACTGTTTACTGATTATCTGAAACCTGAACGGTTCCACGGCAGTTTTAACATATGTGCAATCACTATTATATGTAAAAAGGATATCACTATTTTTACTGACAGTCAAGCCACGATCAAATCGTTGGAATCTGTCACCTTCAACTCAAAATCTGACCTAAATTGTAACCTGTCTCTTAACGAGATGGCTAAACAATTCAAAATTCACCTCATTTGGGTGCCGGGGCACAGAGACATTCCAGGGAATTTCATGGCCGACGAACTCGCGAGGCAGGGTACTACCCTATTGATTTCACCGAACAAGTTGAACCTTGGCATGGTTCTTGTTAAATTGAAATTGCGGCTTAAGCTCAATACTATCAACGTAACTAACCACAGATGGGCACTACGTGCTCTCTTCTAGACAGATATAGCCTACGCTGGATTAGAAACGCTCTATTAGGCACAAAAGAGAGCTCATTACAACAACGTGTACAGTAGGTGTTATTACGGGGCACTGAAACATTGGAATTCATGCCACCAGGCTAGGGCTTCTCCCAAATGACTTCTGTAGAAGCTGTATGGACGAAGAAGAGGAGAAAACCATGCTAGATGTCTTATGTATTGCACTTAGGAGCCTACAGTTTAGACAAATTGACTAACGTCAACATTAGCAGACTCCAGCGCTTTATAACCAGTTCCAATTGGTTCTAAAGGTAATTCTTTCTGGGGTTCATAGATCCATGTGGTATCACAATGGACCTTTCGTGGTATAAGTGGGGCTGTATCCAATGCAGCCTGCCACGCTAACCTAATCTTACCTAACCCTATGATATGTGAAAGCAAAATAAAGATGATCACATCCTCACATTTTTAAAGGTATATATATCCACACCAATGAAACATTTAATAAATATTTTCGAAAACAATTGGGAAACATTTTAAAAACAATTTGGAAATATTTCAGAAACAAATGAATTTGAATTCTGAAAAATTTCTCAATTATTTCAGAAACGTTTTTGAAACAATTTGTCAACATTTTTCCATCGTGAACTTGATTTTCATTTCTCAATGTCTTTTGATTCGATCATCTTGAGTAAGAAAATTGATATACATATAAAAAACATATGAGAAACATATGAGAACTGAGATATAAGTAAACAAAACATTCAGCAAACGCTTGGGAAACAACAACAAAAATATAATTATTTTTTTAGGAATCTTGAAAACAAAAACGTTTTCGAAGCAAGGTTACTTCAATGCTTTACTTTGCTTCGAAAGCTTGTTTACTATCAAACACACTACACCAGTTACATGACGATATAATATTTAACCTGAAAGTGACAGTAGATCAGCTGAAGTGATTGTATCTTTTGCCTTTCCTAGTTCTGCTTGTGATACGAGTATGTTTGATGAAAAGGAACTGAACGAATAGCACCCAGTTTTTCTGTACTTTAAGACAAGTAAGGTATATAGCAGTGCAATCAATCCTTCCAATTTGCTAGGGAGTATATGGCCTTACAAGCTCCTACTGGCCATACAGGAGCAGAAGTTATATTTTATTTTTGTTCGATGGGATCGTACTTGCTGCTTGGGCCGTAGACTATAAGACTACTTATGGGTTACGTAGAAGCTACCTGTAAAGGCATTCATTTTCATATCGGGAGAGTATAGTGCTTATGGCATTATTTTTGCTCCATGTTCCTCACGACGCCGACGGCACTAATTTTAACGAATTTTCTTTTCATGGAAGAGCTATATGCAGCATTTATGGTTTAAATTAATTGGCAGCCAGTTATTAGTAGAATTGCATCAGTGATGCAAAAGTGATTAGTATTATTGTATAATATATAATATATAATAGTAGTTTCAAAATGTGGTCTTTGAAAGTAAAGCAAATGCTTTGAAAAACTGTAATTTCTTGGTAAATACAGATTCATACGTATGTATATATGTAGGTAGAAGGTGCCGGTTCTGACAACATAAGATTATAAACTTAATTTCAATACTAATAGAATTGAGTCATTGTACGCCATTGAAATCGAAAACGGCTTTGCTGTTCGAGATTTTATAAATGGTGCGCACTTGGTCTAAATAAAATTTATGATTTATTAGATACTTATGCGAAACCACTGAAAGTATTGAAACGAGAATATTCTTAATCAAGTCTGCTAGTTGATGATAAAGAGCTTAGGTTAGATTAATATTATAGAATGGCTGAGCTCGGATACAGCTAGTGTATACTAAGATCCGAGATTAGGTTTATTGTGGTATAATTAGTAGAAAAAGCAGTTACATTTTACCTCATATTGGTATACTCGCAATTTAATTCTTAACTATTGGCCTGAACATTATCCTTTGTGGTGGCTTTAACAGCAACCTCCTCTACGATAACCTTCTCACAGTTGAAATGGGCTCGCTAGACTTGTTTCCAGTCAACACAACTGCTTCTACTCATTTCTCTGAACAATCCTCTTCACTACTAGATCTTTTTTTAGTTAGTCACAGAAATAAAGTCCTTTTGTACAATCAACCATCGGCACTAGCTTTCTCAAGGCATGATCTAAGCTACCTAACCTTTGATTTTGACATTGCAGCCTCTGCAAACTCCTTTAGTTATAGGGATTTCAAGAATATCAACTATTCTCTTCTAGAGGAACATGCTAGAAGTATTAACTGGAACATGATTTACAGCTTCCTTTCTCCTAATGACCAAGTTGAATTTCTTAATGCTAATATTATGCACCTCTATAATAGGCGCATTCCCATAAGAACTAAAACAGTTTCATCCAACACTACACCTTGGTTCACTACTCAAATCCGTCTACTTATGCTACAGTGAGATCTTGCATACAGGCGTTGGAAGCGTTTTCGCCTGGAAGAGCATCGACTTGCTTACTGTTTGCTCCGTAACAAAGTTGTATTGGAGATACGCGCAGTAAAATCACGTATCTATTTCAGTCGATTCAATGCTTCTATGGGTGGTAAACTTTTGTGGAGGAATCTTCGCGAAGCTGGCATTGGAAAATCGAAAAAAACATAATGTTGATGGAAAACACCCTGATGCATTGAATAATCGGTTTATATCCTCACAGACTGTTGGTGACAACAATCGTACTCCTCTATTGTTAGAAAACCTCTCTGCCTCTGCTAGTCATCAAAGTTTTTACTTTTCAGCTTTGAACAGCGCTGATGTAGTTGAAAGCTTACTCAGTGTCAAATCGCATGCTGTTGGCCTTGATGAGATAAATCCATCTTTTCTTAAAATTGTCTTGTCCGTTATATTGCCCTACATAACGCATATTTTTAACTCAATATTAACCAAAGGGATCTTTCCATTCAGTGGAAATCGGCCAAAGTCATACCCATTCCCAAGACACCTAGAAGTGACGAATTCAGACCGATTTCCATACTGCAATTTTTGTCGAAGGTGTTTGAAAAAATTATGCAAAAGCAAATTACTCGGTATCTAACGATCAACAATATTCTGTCTTCCAAACAATCATGCTTTCGACAAAAACATAGTTGTGTTACTGCAGTTATAGGTGTTTCTGAAGACATACGGTGTGCCCTGGATAAAGGACATGTATCATTTTTAGTCCTACTAGACTTTTCTAAGGCGTTCGACATGGTTGACCATGCTATTTTATGTCAGAAGCTATCACTGTTCCATAAATGTTCGCCCTGTGCTGTCAAGTTATTATCCTCTTACCTAACAAACAGAAAGCAAGCTGTGAAGATAAATGACATTTTATCTGAATTTCTTGCTAACACCAGCGGCGTGCCTCAGGGATCTATACTAGGACCCTTACTTTTCTCCCTATACATTAACGATCTCCCGACTCATGTTAAACATTGCTCAATAAACATGTACATATGTTGATGATGTACAACTCGTTTTAAGCTGTCCCCTCGGTTTAATAGAGCACGCTGCGACTTGCATCAACAATGATCTTGCGGACATAGCGCAATGGTCGAATAGCAATGGTCTTCTTTTAAACCCCAAAAAATCAAAGTGCATTATTATTTCAAAAACGTCCTTAGATCTCTCATACTTTCCCCCCATCATTATGAACAATGCACCTATTGAGTATGTTGAATCAGTCAAACATCTCGGGGTGACGTTCAATCGAAATTTAACCTGGGACAATCACGTCAATCTGGCCGTAGGGAAGACGTACGGTGTACTTCGTATGCTGTGGGCCAGTCACTCGTTTACCCCAATCAAAACGAGAATCCTACTCGCTAAAACTTTGGCTATCCCACTTACCTACGGTTGCGAAATATTTCATAACTGCAGCTACATCTCCAAAAGAAAACTCAATGTTGCTTTTAACAGCATAACACGTTACGTCTTTGGATTGCGACGACAAGCTCGAATTTCAAATTACACTGAGTACCTGTACAAGATGACTTTCGATAATTTTCTTCAGTTTCGCACTCTTAGCCTGCTTTCAGATATTCTACTTACTCGTCATCCTGCCTATCTTTATGAAAAAATTAGATTATCTTCCTCAAACAGATCCGGCCAATTAATTCTCCCTCGGCATTCTTGTCTGACATCGGAACGTCAGTTTTTTGTTAACTCCATTCGTTTGTGGAACGCTTTGCCTCGCAGTATTAGAAGGATAGACAACACATCAAGGTTTAAAAGTGAACTAAAAATACATTTATATAATAGTACTTGAACATATGGTTTTGCTTTTCCTTTAATTATCTTTTGTTATTTTTTCTTTTTTTTTTTTCTCCTTTCTTTTTCTCTCATTGATTTTAAATCTATAAATTAAACTCACGTAGCTTTTAAATTAAATTAATTAAACTATTATATGCTCTTCACTAATTATAAGAAAAATCGTTGGACTTTAAATAAATAAATAAATAAATAAATAAGGCAAATCTGCTAATTCTACAGATTTCATGACCTGATAGATTCTTTGGGCTGGTCTGTTCACTCTCGGTTAACTTCAATCAGTGGTTATTTCAGCTGGTAACCATCGATTGTGTTTGTTCATAGAAATTTTAACCAGAGAATCCATGGTTTGGTTAGTTAACCAGAGAAATCGATAACCACCTGATTTTCCGCGATTAACGAGGAAACTGTTTCTGTTATAATTCAACAAGTTTCCTCTGCAAATTGCTTCGCTGAGAAAGGCAAGCCGAAGTAAACAAAAACAAAGTTAACCACAGATTAATTTGACAAACGAGCTGACAGATAAAATGGAAAATAGAATGAATTGCCACAAAGCTATGGTTTGGTGACCAAAGTGAAAAAAATGGTGAACAAACACTCTTTGGTTACCAAAGATTTATAACCATGGGTTAAGCAAAATCTGTGGTAACCTAACCAGAGATTTGACCAACTGTGAACAGACCGGCCCTTAATATGGATAGCGAAGGATAATTGCACAAACGGTGGGTTACCGTCTATACATCGTCTTCATCTTCAGAGCTTCTAAACGAATTGCTGGAGCGCACTCCGAATCTTCTGAAATGTCTCCCTATCAAGCACTGATACCACTGGTTGTAGAGCTTATACGTATATTTATCTAAGAAATTGAAATTAATCTGTTAGCCTTCCAGAAGTCTAATTAGGTACCTTGGCAAGACAGGTATTGTTACTATTTAATCCGACAATGACCATTTTTTTCTTCTCAAAGGTCTTCAATAACTTCAAGATCTTTAGTTTTCAAGAAACAAGAACCGACAGTCAGCTTACGTAGATCATATGCGAAGTTTTTGAAGTGTTCGCAAAGTTACAAGAGCCCAACCATCGATTTGGATTCTAGTACCTACATATCTTACTTACAAACTGAAAAACATATTTTTCTCCATAATCACAGATTAATCGGGGTGACCGGGTGAAGAAGAGGGCTCTTATTTAGCTGTACACAAATTTACGTGTACATTGAAAAGAGCTGATTCTTTTTAAATCTACGCCAGTGAACAGAAATATGTTGTGTTACTTATATCTTTTCCCACAATTTTTGTACAAATAGGGAAGTCGATTAAGCTATGTCACCTCGTTTTGGGCCTAAAATTTCGGGCTTCTGAGAGCCCAAAGCAGTAGTGTGTCAGCACTGTTCGAAAAATTCCTTTTTTTCTCAAATTCTTTATTAGAGATCACACAAACATTCTGCTATAAACTCTAAAAACAATATCAGCGCAGAAATCAATCGAAGAATAACTCTTGCCAATCGCTGTTTTTTTTTGGGCTTATAAGTCAATTCAATAGTAAAGCCCTATCTCGAACAACTAAGTCCAGCTTTACGGCGCTGAAACATGGACTTTATTAAAAGAGGATGAAGATATCCTTGGTCGCTTTGAGAGAAAAATTCTTCGTGAGATATTCGGTCCCATTTGGGTTGACGGGTTTTGGAGCAGAAAATTAAATCACGAACTATAAGAGCTGTACAGCGACATCGACCTACTCAAAAAACTGCGTATTGGACGTCTGAGATGGCTAGGACATGTAGAGCGAATTGACACCAACGCTCCGGCCTGCAGAGTCTTCGAATCTAACCTCGAGGGACGACGCAGTAGAGGACCTCCTCGCCGTAAGTGGCGCGCACAACTTCAAGGGGACCTCGACCAACTTGGAGTGCGCAACTGGAGGCAATTAGCTAAAGACCGAGCTAAATGGAGAGGCTTGTTGGTTGAGGCCCAGGTTCACCCCGAACTGTAGCGCCACCTAAGTAAGTAAGTATACAAACAATTGGTAAGAAAATATACAGGCCTAAATCTCTTCTATAAATTTTTATAAATTTCAGCTAAAAGATTTTAAATTATAACTTCCGAGCACTTTAATAGTACGTGGTTAAATCATAAGAGATATCATACTCGTACAAATCGTTTTAGACGAATTGTAACCATTGTGTACCCTTTCTTTTGTATTCGGATTTGATTTCAAATATTTCTTTCGAGTACTTGTTACGTTATTCTAGATGATGCATAGCACAATTTAATTTTACTAACAGAAACCTCGAATGGATGTGGTTAACCCTTAAGCCGAGAAACTACCACTTAATACGTTGACAAGACAATACAGACTCGAACACTATCTTCCGATCAAGATAAATTATTCAATACAAACGTGGCCCAAACTAAGATGGAGTAAAACAAAAAGCCTGTTACGAATAAGCATAGCACATTTAGACACCCTGGTTGGGATACTAACAGGCCATTGCGCACTTGGTATACATGCTGTTGGACAAATGGACCCGAACTGTTGGCCTAAGTGAGCAGTGACTCTTTTTGTCACAAGACACCCATCTACCTAACCCAACCTAAAGCACCTTAAAAAGAAGCTACACCAAAGTTGTTGGTCATATTGAGGTAATACGCTGTAGTAGTGGAAGCAAAGCTTAAAACTGTAGATCAGTAGATCTGATCTCCACTAAGTACAGCACCACCCTGTAACTATTTACAGCTTAACTCTTTAAGTCCACCAAAACAAGACAATCAAATTTGCCTCATCATTAAGAATAAACAAGTACAATCTGGAGCGAATAAAACACTATCGCAGAGTAACACGACAGAAAATGACAGTGAATACGCCATTAAGTTCGCGCGGGCCTAGACCTTCATCAATCTGCACTCTTGCTAGTGTCAGAGTGTAGGTGTGTATCTCAGCTCTTTTGTTCATAATCAACTAGCTAGAGGTTAATTTAATTAAGATACCCATCCCCTCTGTTTGCTGTTTTGGAATGATAATCACAATGACGCTGGCTTCTAGTCTAGTTATCTGTGTGTTCGGCGTGGATTTCTGACTAAATGACATTTGTCAGCTAAAATGAGCATTACTGTTCATTTGTAGCAAGTAAGTCGATTTTTGCCGTAGGAAATAGTTTCTGTTTGAATTGCTCTAGAATGGGGTGCGTGTAATGAGGTGGGGTTATGCCTGAACAAATCATGTATTTACACCTTTTTTTTTTAGTCACCTACAACAACTGGGAATCACCAGGGGTATGGCTAAGTGGAAGGTGATTATGGTAATTGAATGCTGTTACGTAAATTGGTGGATTTAATCCCAGGTTAAGCGCAAGGAAGTTTGTCGCCAGGAAGTATAAGTTGGTATTGGAATCCTTATGCCGTAAAGAAGTGGTGGGATATTATGGAGCCAGTGGAGCGCGGAAGTAGTTCAATGGTGTTACCATTAGATGGCTATATTTTCTTTCTCAAGAAATCTGTAAAAGGCTACTTGACATCTGAAATGAAGAGTTGACTCTGTGCTGTCCTTAATGTTGCCCTAGAAACAAATGGAGGCACATAGAACGAGACAGTAATGGGTGTATGTGGTAAACCATTTCAAGAATTAAAATAAAATCGAAAAATTCAAATCGAAATCATTTGGTGATAGAATGCAGTTCATTTTCATTCATTACATACCGCAACTATCTGCCTCCAATGTCGATATACACGCCATTTTTCGTTACAAATTGATTGGGGAGAAACTCATACATTAAGCCTACACAGATGTCTACATATCATCTCATATCATGTGTCAAAGCCTACTCTCAATTTTGTGTCCAAAACCACATCCCGATTGTAAACCAAATTCACGCCATTACGACTAAAACTATCTCGTATTTCATAAAACCACTCCAATCGGCCACATTTAATAATAATCCTTCAGCATGCTTGTTTGTGTGAAAATGAAGCCAACATAATAATAATAAAAAGCAGGAGAACGATGATTTGTGGCGAAAATAAAATAAATTCCCCTTGAGGGTTGATGTACACTCTATGAACTCGAAAATTTATTCATCAATATTTCGTTATCAAATATATTTTGCACCACTACAGGGGCGAGAGTGCAAAACAAAAAATGTCCTCTCACATACGAGTGGGGGAGGGGTTGTTGAAAATTTAACAGGACATGCTGCCATAAAAGCTCATACAGACACCCATTACCACAAAAATTCAGTTGATATGGGTGCACAATGCACACACGTAATTGCAGAGGGGGATGAATGGTTTTGTTTTTTTTTATGTGAACTACACATGTAGTGCGTGAGGACAACCCCAACCATAGAGAGCTAAAATAAATTTAATATTGTATGTCATATACGCGTAATATTATTATTTTTATTGCTGATGAACTTAAGCGAGGGGTGTTGAAAGTTTCCTGGGGTCATATCATATCATGAAGAGGTGTTGATGAAATGTGTCCCACAACATTTGATTCAGTATAGCAAATTGTTTTCGACTAAAGCAGCGTAGGTCTCAAATTTATTTGAGTTTAGCGTATGTTTTGAAGTCATTCCATTCGCTAGGACTAGGCTTGGCGATTTTAAGGCAAACGAAATACAGATGTGAATATCGGTTCATACCGTGCGTTGTAAGGAAATTAAAGCACTTAAAGAGCTTACATATCTAGTTTTAGTAAACAAATTGCCAGATTCTGATGATCTTAGCCTAACTGTACGATGATAATCAGATTCATCATTACATATGGTACTGTGGCATGTGCCAGTAGAGCAAAGCTTAGCACAATGAGAACATCCCTAGGCAAAGTACAAGGGATAGCTTGAATCTGTATAGCAGGAATCATGAGGACTTGTGCTACAGCAGCTAAAAGAATCGCTAAGGAGACCATAGTAAGAATCATCAGAAAGGGGAAAGGAAAATGTGTCACAAACAAAGAGCGAGAAACTCTAAAGCAGTGTTTCTAGAGTGACAAAGACGACACGGTTAAGAAATATTGAAGGGAAAGGACTGCAGCAGTGAATTCGATAAGTATCAATTATAATAAATAACGTACAATCAAATGGTACACAGGCGGATCCAAAACACCCACAGAACCTGGAGCAGGCCTGTCTCAGCATCATCCACAACATCCCTCAGTATATTCCTACCAGACAATTATGCGATTGAAAGATGCGCTCAATTCAACCTCGTCAGAAAATATCGCGGTAAAGACATTGCAATACTGTTAGGATGCCAGGTCGTAATCAAGACGTGCGTCGATCTCATACGAGATCAGATCCAGAGTGGTATTGGACTGTTTCACTAAGATCAGCAGCTGACGCACTAGCAAGAAACTCGGCTCGGAGACTTTATTGTTTGGACAGGACCTTTTCTGTGGGTTACGATAGGCCAAAATACGGGAAAAACAGAGAAAAAAAAAACAAATGGACCAAGCATTGGCACGGTATTCCCCAACGAAGACGGGCAAAAGAACTTAACTGCGAAAATAAAAGCAGAAAAAAGCAGAACCTGTTTAAGCGTTAAGAAGAATCCACTTCGTATCTTGACAGGCATGACAACGGGTAACGAAAAACTCAAGGAAACTGTGCATAGAAAATGGACACTGCATATTTTGCAGGAAATACGAAAAAGTGCAGATTGTTATGAAATGCGAACCATTAATCTACAAAAGAAGACACCATCTGAGAGCCTATCTTTTAATAGAGACAGATCTACCTTCGTTGAATCCACTTTAGATAATCCGGTTCATTAATGCAGATCTACTAGAGGGAGTACTCTAATTCGCGTATATTATCGACTACGAGTATAGAATAATAAAGCCTATCAACCACATATTAAATAACACTGGGAAAATTACATACAGCATGTAAGCGGGTCTTAATATCAACCGAATGCAAACAGAAGAATTCGTTTTTCCTGAGATTTTCCCGAACAGGGAGCCATTAACAATCGAAAGTAATATAAAAGGCTAAAGCCTACTAAACTGCCGAACTCAAAGGACTAAGAATGTTTGCTTACATTTTCTTGAACGATTTAGTCTGAAAGTATGTCCGATGAACTCAAAACCGTCAACTATCAAAAAGCATTGCAGCCGAACCTATAACATACATAGTAGATTGCAGGAAACACAAAAGGGAACTTGGCCACCAAGTTGGTGCGTTATGGTGAGAACTATGCAAAGCAAAGTGAAAGCTTCTCCACAAAACGATTCTTACCCCTGGTCTCCACTGGCAATAATTCATTGCAAGAAATATTTTATGCAATCGAAATTTCCAATGGAGACCGCAAATTTCTTGAAATGACTCATTTCAATAAATCGATTTCTGCTTTCATTTCTTGCCATCTCTGTGGAAATAAACCCTGAAATAAATTTGACAGGGAGTGTCAATTTGAGTTTTACTACGAAGAAAATATGGCTGATTGGTGCCTGACATGAAGTCTGAAATAAATATGTCTCGTGGAGACTCGGTGGCAAGCAAGAATTGGTCGTTGCTTGCTCTTACGTGATATAGTTGAAAATGAAATTTCTTGACATAATTTGCCCACCGTATAAAAAAATAAAAATTTCTAACATGATGTCTGAGATAATGTTTGAAATAAATATGTCTCGTGGAGACTCGGCGTAAGTCAATCTGGTTAAAAACTTTTTTTATTGTTTGAAGATTGCTGATTGAATTGATATTGAAGTAAAAAGTATGAAAAAGTTGTGCTTAAATGTGTGAAATACTACTGAATCATTCAAATTGAATGGAAAAGCTTTTCTCAGCGAAAAAGCTCTTTAGTAGCGCGAAGTAAACATCGCAACTCAGTTTCGACTGAGAAAAAATGCTAAAGCGGTTCCAAGTCACTTTGTATTGTTGTACTCCGTATTAAATCTTACTTCACTGAGAAGCGACGTTTCACCCAAATCCATCATAAATTAGGCACAAACTTAGGCACAAGAAAGATTAAAACTGGACCTAATCCTAGAACCCTACACATATTTTTCCAGACTTTTCTTACCTAGGGTGCTAAGTGCGTCTTCTTGCTTGCTTACAGACGTTTTCACGTTCAAAAAAAATATAATTTTTCAAAGAAATAGGGTGCTCAAGTACCCTGGGTAAGGTTTTAGGCTTAAAAGCAACAGTTTTTCGGTCAGGAGAGGGAATTAAAGGAATGAAGGGCGTTTCTCATGGAGGTTCTGCTTTTCTGGAAGTCAAAAGCGGTTTGCATGCGATTAGCTCTGCGGAGTATTCTGGACATTGGTTCATGATATCCATAAATGGTGCGCTGAGGAATAAGACGGAAGACGAGTGAGGACCTGAGGTTACATGGGTTGATGTTAAAAGACATCATATGCAGCAGCGCGGTGGAATCAATGTTACCAGCGAAAAACTGATGAATAAACAAGATGTCAGCAACTTCGCGACGTTTATCGAGAGACTGTAAATTGATTAGTTTCAAACGGTCCAAGCAAGACCATGTAAGGCAAAGCGGATGAACCTACGCTTGACAGCTTCGATTCGCAAGATATGAATTTCATAGTAAGGTCACCATACCTGGCTAGCATACTCAAGGAGGTGTCTGACGGATGTGATGTATACGGATTATGTAACGTAAGGCTTTGAGAATTCCTTAAACCATCGTTTAATTAAACCGAGCGCAGAGTTAGCTCTGTTGATAATGTTATCAATATGAAAACGGAAGCTGAGTTGCCTATCACAGATAACACCCAAATCGAGCAATGAAGAGACAGAGGAAATAGGCTCACCGCAAATGGAGTAGACGATGGTCGGATACGCTTCTTTTTTTTTTTTAAACAGGTGTGTGGCCACGCCCAAATGGCGTATAGGCACTACGACCAAGGAGATCTATTGTGCCATAGGCCACTTTTAGGGCAGCAGTACTTCTACTCTCCTTATGAAATCTATAATTACGGCTGCGGAGGAGTTCCTTAAATCTATTGGAGATATGATCTCTTTAAGGAAAAAGCTTCTCCTAGTACTACACAGAGCTACACACTCACATAGTATGTGTTCTGCGGTTTCGTCCTCTTCTAGGCAGAGGCGGCAGGTGATATCCAACGAAATTCTCATTTTGTTAAGGTAGTAAAGAAGTTGACAGTGACCGGTAAGGAAGCTTACAAGCCTTCTTATGCCATTTCTGCCGTATTTTAGGATATCAACTGCCTATCTTTGGAAGGGTTGGACAGCTCTTTTAGCCTGCCTGAGACTTTGGGAGTTATTCCAGTGGGAGATGCACATGTTGCGTTCCCAAATGTTTAGGATCAGTTTAAAGGCGGAATCGGATATTCCGCAGAAGGGTTCAGGTCCAGCGAACAACTGAGAGGAGCCTTTCCTAGCTAGCAGGTCTGCATTTTCGTTGCCGTCAACGCCTACATGACCTGGTACCCACCATAATTTTACTTCATTATGTCGGGTCAAGTTTTATAAACTGTCGAAGCAGCTTAGAACTGATTTTGAACTGATCAAATGGGAGATCAGTGCTTTGAGCGCCGCTTGGCTATCGGTGAATATGTGGATAGAGGCACCTTTCAATGGCGTAAAGCTCGGCCTGGAAAACACTAGGACTCTTTTCGAGTGATTTCGAAATCTATTTTTGATCCATCGGTGTACCACACTATACCTTTTGGATCAAGCGACGCACACTGGGGCTCTCTATATGGAGGGAGTGCCCGAAATGCAAAATTGCAATTAACTTTTTTTATTCTATATGGAATAGACAGCCCCAGTGTGCGACAGTCCGCATGTCTAGCTCGGGGAAATCGGATAAAGATCCATGAGATCCACGTGATCCCGTGTACTATTAGCACCTGACTTTCGAAGAGTAACTGCATTGTAATTGCCACTTTTTTTTTATAAATATATGTTACGGAGTGTGGCTTCAATGGCCGTGGTGGGGCAAGTATGCATAGTACCTGTGATACCGAGGCAAGCTAGTCTTTGGAGTTTTGTGAGTTTATTAATGGTTGTGACCTCTTTGGTTTTCGTCCACCAAACAACGGACGCGTATGTCAGAATGGGTCTTACAATCGTGGTATATAACTAGAAAATTACCTTTGGGGATAGGCCCCAGGTCTTGCCCTACATACGGCGACAGGCCCACAAGGCAGTAGTCGCCTTAGCAATTTTATGCTTAATATGGGAGTTCCAGTTAAGCTTCTTATCCAGGAAAATTCCTAGATATTTGATCTCATCGGAAAAATAGATGGTTGTGCCGTTTAGAGTCACTGAGCCAATGTTCAGCGTTCTTCTTCTTGTAAACGGTGCAACGACTGCCTTACTGGGGTTAATCGATAGGCCCTCCCCAGCACACAAGTCCGATACTACGAGAAGTGCATTTTGCATGAGTTGACACATATTGTCTTCATGTTTGCTTTTGATGATGATCACCAGATCATCTGCATAGCCTTTGGTTGTCAAATCTGAACTAATAAGTGTATTCAATAAGTCATCCACCACGAGTGACCATAAGAGAGGCTAGAAGACGCCGCGTTGGGGGCAGCCTTCACAGAGACCTCTCCAGACGAAGATGTTATTATGCGGCTATCGAGCATGTTCCCAACCCATCTGGTAATAGGTTCGTCTATTCCCCTGCGTCTCATAGCACTAGTGATGGATTCATAACCAGTGTTTTCAAAAGCACATTCTATGTCAAGGAATGCACAAAGGGCAATTGTCGGATACGCTTACGAGAATATGTAATAGCTTAGCACTTGCTGACGTTGAGCTCTAAAAAATTACTACAGCACCAGACTGAAAATTGGTTCAAATCATTTTGCAGTGAGAGAGAGTCGGCATGGGATGATATAGGTCTGAAGAGTTTCATATCATCAGCGTATATAGAAAGGTGGGAGTCATTGGCGATACAATCGACATCGGTAATTGCCAAAATGAAGATCATTGCAGCAAGATGGCTGCCTTGAGCTTTAATAGGATCAGAAATTGAAGATCTGAATGGGAAAAATCAGAGTCAGATCGAGATTTGAGGAATGCCTGCCATATTTTGTTTCTTTGTTACGAAGTGAGCGTAGCTCTTTATAACATGGCGGGACTGAGGTAAAGTTCTTCTGAGGGACAAAAGAGACTGATTAAATGAGGCAGGCAAAAATTTGGTCGTTAAAATACGCTGGAGCACTGTCGATGCTGTCAACTTGGATAGGACTACAGTTAATGTTACTGAGGTTAGCAAATACTGCTTTACGAAAATTAAAGATATATGAGTTATCGTTTAATGTGTAGACAAGATGGTTGCTTGCAGTAACGATGCAATGGGCGGCATCGGTTGAGAAGATTAAGTCTAGTTGTCTACCTATGTTCTAAATGTCACTTATTTGGAAAAAGGCGCAATCAGAGAGACGAGTCAGTGAAAAGGAATTTTCTTTTCAGAGTTAGGGTTTGCAGCAACAAAATAGGACTCATCTTCAGACTATGCCCATTTGCGATGGAGTAGATTAAAGTCTCCCAGAACGTAGCATAGCTATAAAAGCAACAAGTACAATAGAAAAAGCAGATTTTGCTAAACGAGGCGTTAACCGATCCCAGAAGTAAAGAGTTTCAGAACTCGAGTGAGAATCGGCTTAAATGACGAAATATACATCTCCAGGTACTAGCACTATTTTTGACCGAGTGAACAAAAATAAACCAAATTCGAAGCTACCAAGCGGGCTTTCCCTGAGCCATAAGTTGAGTAGTAATTTTGTTTAACCGCATCTTTAATGTGCACATATGATACATATTCACAAAATGCTGCATTCGCTTATAGTCAGCCTTATTGTTGGTGGACATACCGGATACATATTTGCTGCCACTTGTGGAGTGTCCTAGAAAGGGTTGAACTATTCCATCGTACCTTCTATCTCTACAACTATCGTAAAAAGACAAGAAGGCAAGCAGAAAACGCAGATTCTGTTTTTTTTTTTTTTTTTTTTTGTATAACCAAATCTGTGTACCTACCAATACTACTCGTAAAAGATTGCGAAACCAAACTTAAAAACTGCAAGAGCAACCAATATTATGCTGACTGCTATTACTATCCGTGAGAAAAGCAATCATGGGGATAAAAATGTTACCTAAGGATGATACCCGGAAGGAACAATAAACAATGCCCGTGAGTAGTTATTTACAACTCCAGATTCAGACTTAAGATGGAAGCTCCAAATAATCAAAGAAGCAGATGATCTCTTATCTGAGATGTGCTGAAGCTATAAATTTGACATTTCCTAATTGACTATCCCCCACGATCCGTCAGTCACAGCTTGCCCTGTCCTGCTCCCTGAATGCATCCCATTATCCATCATGATGATGTCATCGTCATCGATTTTGTATATTGAAATTGATATCCCCTACACGCTTGAGAGCACAAAATGCGTTCCACCCCTATTCTGCACCCACAGTTTGTTCAGCAATTTCTCAATGCCTTACACTGCACTGCAGCTCTCTACCCCATTTCTACAATATATCGTAAAACAAAAAAAAAAAAAAACAAAAAAAGTCGAAAAGGAAAAACTACCCCCGCACGAGACAAACACAAAAATTACTTTGGAGATCTCTTGGGGGTCATTGGATGTCATCATTTGAACAGGAAATTTACATTAAGACCGTCTTCTTCGTTAAAATTTTGTATGCTCTCCGCACCGTTTTCTTTTCGCTTTTTTTTTTGGTTTTGTTTTATTCCACCCTCTGCTAGGTTGGAATTTTTATTTCACCGAATGCCTGTGTGGGGGGTGAAGGGTGGGGGGCTCTGTGGAAAATTGTAACATTTACCAAATTCATGGTACATTAGGACACACTAAAGCAAAGGTACATTAGCTTTTATTCCTTCGAGCACCTTTTGTACTCTGTACACATAGTTTCTGACGGACTAAGTACACTTCTCCCGAGTGTACCTACTGTTTCTCATTGAGTGTGTTGTACCATTGCCAGAGATAAGGGCGGAATGCGAATGAAAATGAAAACGCAAAATTTATTTCATTTATATTACTTACTGCGGCGCGGTTGGAGGGGGTGGTACCACCCTTAGGAGGGAGGGAATTGTCAAAAATATTTCTTTTGGAACTCACCTGCAAAAAAGAATAATAAAAAACGGGAAATTAGTTAGCATTACGAAATGTATAATTTGATTTATAGAGAACTTAGCACAAAGCAGGGGTAGTCATCCGACTTTTGCCTGTTAAGGTTATTAATGTCAGAAAATTCATTTTATTCGATGAGAAATGACGATGTGCTTTTCGGTTGACATTTTGGGCGATTTATCAATTCTGCGGAAAGTCGAAGGAAGATTTTCTAGGAATTTTAAGGGATTACAGTAATTTCATGAGAAATTTGTGAAAATTTGCGAAAAGTTTTGAAGTAAGTTCCAGAGGAATGCTAAGCTCATATGTATATTCATCATATCTTGTGGGATTAAGTTAACTAAATTACAAATGAAGCACTGCATATCTAAGAGAAAGTTAATGTACTCTAAAGGAACGTATTAAGGATTAAGTCCAGCTGCGAATAAATGAAGGTTGTCTTCAAAACTCAACAAATTCATACTATGGACAGCTTGGGGTATACGATAAGTTATGCCAACTTCTCCATAACCGAGGAAAAGCCTTCAGCCAGACACACCATTTTCTTAACGACTTTCAGCTAGATTTACCACCCTGAGAAGAAGAGTTAGGAGGAAGAACAAATAGCGGTATTAGAGTAGAGATATCGTATACTCGTATATGACGAATCGAAATCAAAACACACATGGCCCGTTCAAGGTATCATGCATGGACTGAGAGATCTTGGTTATAAGATGTGCATTCAGTATATAACGGTAAATTAGGAACATATACACATTCTGCATCACTCTTCTTCTTCCTCCTATTTCCTATCCGAAAACAAGGGATCATAACACTCCCACTTCACCGCATTTTTACTGTTTCGCCTGTAGGATTCGTCTATTTGACCTCAGAAAATATCGGCAGGCCTCCCGATTTTAGATCACTCGGTCACTGAGGCCAATGAAATGCCGATGTTGTTGGCGATTAGAGGCCTACCTTTCCTGCTCCGTGATGTCTTTGGAACGTTGATTGATATTGCCTTTTTAACCAATGATCTCTTCTTTGAATGTGGCAATACCAGATGAGCTGGTCGCCCTCTATCTTTCGTAAGATGGTTTCCTTGACGTGAAGGCTTCCACGGATCTTCGGTCTATTCGATCAAGCTTTGCCACTCCTGCTGTCATGCGAACCATCTTCATATCAACTGCCTTTAGTTTACTCTCACACTTTTTATACATCGTCCAACATTGTGAACCATACGAGTATGTGGGCGCTGGACGCACAATTGCAGTGTAGAGCCTTCCTTTCAACTTAGGTGGCATTTTTCGGTCACAGAAGATAGCGGAATTTTTTCGACACTTCATCCACCCTACGCTTACGCGATGATTGATACCATCATTAGAGGTTGCTTTGCTATTAGATAGATAGATAGATTTATATTGTTGAGGGGTGCAAGTGCACTGCGACCTATAAAAGATCTATTGTGCCCCCCTTACTAAGGTTCTAGCCGATGATATACTCGGTCTAGAGCACTTCCTCCAGTCCAGCTGCTACAGCAAACCGGAGTATCTTCAGTGGATCCAGCGAAGGCAAATCCGTTTCTGATAGGAGGTAGGCACCAAGGTGATTCCTTCTTTTGTGGATCAGTGCTTCGCATTCCATAAGAAGGTGCGCTGGTGTTTCTGCGAAGTCCCTGCAGAATCTGCAGTGTCCGTCTCCCTCTATTCCCAGTTCCCTAAGGTGCTCCTTAAGTCTGCAGTGACCTGTTAACATGCCCGCCAAGATGCGAAGCCGATTCTTACTAACTCTTAGGCATGCTCTGCTTCTCTTCTGGTTGTATTTCCCCAGAAGTTCCTTTGCCTGTCTTATTTGGGGGATATCGTTCCAATGTTTGGCCCATTTGTTCTCTTCTTCTTTCCTTAAGTCTTCCCTTATTTTGTGGGGTCCTATCCCACAGAAGGGTTCTGGTCCAAGGAACGGCGTGTCTGATCCGTTTCTAGCTAGCTCATCAGCTGCTTCGTTCCCCTCTACTCCTACATGTCCTGGTACCCAGTAGAGAGTTACTTTGTTTGTTTCTCCCAGTTTGTTGATCCTGGTGAGACACTCCCATACCAGTTTGGATCTGATCTCATGCGAGGTCAGTGCTTTAATAGCGGCTTGGCTGTCTGATAGTATCGCGATGTCCTGCCCGCGATATTTCCTGTCTAAGTTGAATTGCGCGCATCTTTCGATCGCGTGAACTTCTGCTTGAAATATGCTGGGGAATGTTCCCAGTGATTCTGAGTATCTAGTCCTGGGCCCGTACACTCCTGCCCCAGTGCCAGTAGATGTTTTCGATCCGTCTGTGTACCATTTAATTGTGTGTTGTTTGAGTTGGTATTTATCGGATTCGCTGCTCCAATCTCTTTTGTTGCTCAGCTTTGAGTCAAATTTCCTTTCAAAGCAGTATTTCTTGACCATATCATCTCTGGGCCAGTCCAGAAGCGGCACCGATTTGGATAGGGTTACTCGCTCTTTATTTGCAATGCATGTTCCTTTCCCGATGCCCTCTTTGCTGATTCTTAAAATGGTCTCCTTGGCGATTCGCTCTAGCACTATGTGTAGTGGAGGTATCCCTACGATCACTTCTAGAGCTGCTGTGGGACAGGTTCGCATGGCTCCTGTTATACATATACAGGCTACTCTTTGCACTTTGTTGAGGGATGTCCTCGTCGTGGTTAGTCTAGATCTGTTGACCCATGCCGCTGCCCCGTAAGTGATGATGGGTCTTACTATCATCAGATACATCCATCTCAGTGTGGCTGGGTTACAACCCATTCCATTCTTTCCTGAAATGTTTTTGCACACCATAAGTGCTCTGGTGGCTTTGGTTACCACAGTTTCTACATGTTCTCTCCAGAGGAGTTTGCTGTCTAGTGTTAGACCTAGATACTTGACCTGTTTCTGTGGGTCAACTCTGATCCCTTCCAACAGGATGGGTTGCATACGCTTTAACTGTCTTTTCTTGGTGAAGGGTATCACAGTGGTTTTGGTAGGGTTCACTCTGAGTCCTACCGTTTTAAACCACTTCTGTGTGATTCGTAGACCCCTCTGAATGATTTCGCATAGCGTTTCTTCAAATTTTCCTCTTGCGACAATGACTATATCGTCGGCGTACCCCTGGCACGTAATGCCGGCACCTGTCAATTTGTGCAGTAGTTCATCTGCTACTAAGCTCCACATCAATGGTGATAATACACCTCCTTGTGGACAGCCTCTAGTGGTGCTTATTGTGATGGTTTTTTGACCCACCTCTATCTCAGCAGTCCTAGTTCTTAGCATCTCACACATTCAGTTACTTGTGGTGTGATTTACTCCTTTTATTTCGAGACCCCTCCTAATTGCTTCGTGGGAGGTGTTATCGAAGGCTCCTTCGATGTCTAGAAATGCGCATACTGCTGTTTCCTTGCTCTCCAGTGTATCCTGAACCCAACTTGTCAGCTGGTAGAGCGCAGTTTCGGTGGATCTTCCTGCTCTGTAGGCATGTTGATTGTGGTGGAGAGGTATTCTTTCCAGCACAGTCATTCTTAGGTGATTATCTATGACCTTTTCTAGCGTCTTTAACATGAATGAGGTCAAGCTGATGGGCCTAAAGTATTTTGGTGAAGTGGTGTCTCTTTTTCCCACTTTCGGAACATGCTTTGCTATTGATCATAGATCCCAGATATTTGAACTTTCGCACTTGGGAAGCACTGTTCCATTCAAACAAATGTCTGGAATAGGCCTGTATGAACTGGCAGCACAAGTACTCTGTCTTTTTTGGACTAATGCGATACCCATTTCCCTCCAAAACGTCTACCCACACATCAAGTGGTCGCTGCAGGGATGCAGGATCCTCACTTATGATGGCTCCATCGTCAGTAAAGAATAATTGATGTACCTTGAGGTCCGTCACTTTACCTTCCAGCAAGAGTGTAATAAAGAGCAAAGGACTTAAGACGCTTCCCTGGTGCACCCCCACTTTGATTGGGTACTCTTTGGTTACTCCAGCGGGGCATCTTACTATTGTCTTTGTTCCTTCGTACATGCCCATGATCATCTGTACATAGGTTTCTGGAACCCCTCGATGTCTTAGCGCCACCCATATCAGATCTCGTGGTTGTCGAATGATTGTTCAAAGTCAACCAATACAAATGCAAATAACTGTGTTTTTCCATTTTCCTTATACTTTGGATTGCATTTATGGTTGATTTACCTGCGACAAACCCACACTGGTCATCAGATAGCCGTTTTATTTTTCGCAGTCGGCCACCTAATACTCGCTCAACGATCTTCGTGGTGTGTGACAGCAGTTTGAATGAAAGGTAGTTATCGCAGTTTCACGTATCACCCTTCTCTTTGTTTACAAGGAGAAGGTAGCTTTCCCTCCATTGATTCGGCATTGGATCACCTCTCATAAATTGCGAGATGAGAATTCTGAGCCATCTGAACCCGATGTCTCCCATCTTTTTCCAGAACTCAGAGGGCATCTCGTCTGGCCCAATAGCTTTTCGTTTTTTGGAGTATTTCACCGCCTCACTAACTTCTTCGGCTTAAATGTCGGGTATTTCTTCACAGTCTTGGAAAGTATAGCCGGGAAAACTGTTCATTCAACAGTTCTTCACAATACTGCCGCCACCTCTGTAGAATTTTGTCGTCATCCACAAAAGCCCATCAACATTCTACAGTACACACCGTCTGTTATCGTTTGATCTTGAAGAAAGAAAACCATTTGAACTGTACCAACTACAGAGGTACAGATAAGTCGTCTTAACATCGCATATAAGGTCCTGTGTGTAGTATTATGCGAACGTCTAAAACCCCTCGTCAACAATCTGAAAGGTTCTTATCAGTGCGGTTTCAGGCTACGAAAGTTCACCATCCCTCAAATATGTACACTACGGCAAATTTGGAAAAAAAAATAATATATGCACTATGATGAGTTATGCAGACCCATGTCTAGTCTGGGCATCCCTGCCAACCTCCTTCGTCTGTGCATGATGATGGTGAAAAACTCTCACTGCTCCATCAAAGTCGGCAAGAACACCACCGAACCGTTCGATGTCAGGAAAGGTCTTAGACAAGGTACCGCGAAGAAGATATTGAAGACATTGACGTAGTCGAAAGAATCCGTTTGCGAGTGGTGAGATCGAGGCAGCAAAGATGAGTTTAGCGGTCAACGAATGCAAAACAAAACATGTGCAGTCCACAAGAAAGGTCACCCAAAAAAACATATGCAGTCTTCAAGAAAAGTCAATCAGCGTCTTGGACAGAACGTCACTATAGACTGATATACATAATTCTGAGGTAACAAAGAAACTTTGTCTAATATTTGGTCCCATCTGCATAAATAGTGAGTGGAGAAGAAGGTACAATGTCGCACTATACAATTTGTAGTAGTTTGAAACTCAGATGGGAGAAAAATATAGACTGTGCTCAAAATATGTTCGAGTATATTGGAGTACATGGGGGTGGCAATGGTGCAGTGGGTAGTGGGTTTTGCTCGTTAACCGATGTGTACAAGTTCAAGCGTTAGCCACCCGAGTATAAAATGGAAAACGAATAACATCAAAGTTTTTCCAACCACTGCATCAAAGAAAGGTTCTTGCCTGCTAGTTCAATGGACCGGAGAGTCTGAGTGCTCTGGGATTTGGGTTTCTTTTTTAATGCAAAAATAAAAATATTGGAGAACATTCGAACATATCATATGTATGGGTTGACCATAAAGATCGCGCAAAATTTAATTTTATTCGGGAATACACGAGTTCCACAACTTTTCTCGAAATGAACCAAAAAGTCAGCTCAATCTGAACAAATTTTGTATGAGACGTTTCTCTCAAAAATATCGCTCCTCTAATCATAAACTGGATCCTGATCATAAAACTAAACAAAAAGCTAAAAGAGGATGTCCGCAAGGAGGAGTTCTTTCTCATTTGCTCTGGACTTTAGTTGTGGACGAACTCCTCGAGCTACTGGAAAAAATGGGTTACAAAGTACAAGGATATGCAGACGACATTGTCATCAGCGTTATGGGCAAATTCGAGGACATCATTTCGGAACTAATGCAAAGTGCCCTAAGCTTAACTCCGATTGGTGCTGGGCAAAGGGACTTACAATCAATTCCGGAAAAACTATACTTATACCCTTTTGCACGAAAAGGAATCACATTCTTAAACAAATTACATTGGAAAACGTTCCAATCGACATATCCAGGGAAGCAAAACACCTAGGGGCTATTCTTGACAAAACGCTCACCTGGAATTCACACCTGAACAAGGTTACCGAGAAAGCGACAAGAGCTATGTTTATATTCCAGCGCCTACATGGTAAAACTTGGGGGGCTAAAACCCAATATAATATACTGAACGTACAACCCCATTATCAAGCCCATGGTCACTTATGCGTCGTTGGCTTGGTGACCAAAAACCTTACAGTTCAAGACTCAGGAACAGTTGAATAAAATTCATCGTCTAGCCTGTCAGAGTATCACAGGGGGAATGAAAATGTGCCCCACGGCAGTAATCGGAGCAATGCTTAGCCTCACACCACTGCACCTTACAGTACAAAAAGAAGCAATGCTGAGTGCTCTTAGACTGCCTTTGATTTCGGACCTTAAAAATCGGAAACTTTACAGGCCATCTAAAGATTCTGGAGTATAGTCCAAATGATCCTATTCTCAAAATTCTAGATACCATTCTCAAGAATTACCGATTCTCCAGAAGATTCAACGTAGTCATAAGTTACCGCCACACATGGAGGAATGAAGGGCTTGTAGTCTTACCAAACTCTCAAAGTTGGTACACAGATGGTTCCAAATTGGAAAATGGTAGCACTGGTGCAGAGGTTTATGAACCCAGGTTCCAATGTGTAGCAGCGCTTGGGAAATCACCATTATTTCAGGTGGAAGTCCATGCAATCGAACTCTGTGCAGGAAAATGCCTGCGAAGGGTCGAGGGCACCTGTATTTATATACTCTCGGACAGCCAGTTAGTACTTATAGCTCTGAAATCCTACACGGTAGGATCCAAACTTGGGACTGTCTGAATGTACTCGAAGATCTCGCATCAAAAAACACCGTCACTGTGACCTGAATACTAGGACACGAAGTCTTCGAGGGCAATGAACGGGCGGACTGCTTAGCGAGAAGAGGCGCCAGTCGCCCAGTAGTCGGTCCTGAACCCTATTTTGGAGTTACACGGAGTAGCGTAAACCTCAAAATAAAACAATGGGAAGCTGATCGTTATGAATAGTGCTGGGCAAAACTCAAGGGCCTAAGACAAACAAAAAAGTTCATCAACTTCAAACGTTGCATGGCTAAGAAGCTACTTGAGCTTAGGAAGGTAGACTTCAGGACCTTAACAAGCTACTTGACTGGTCATTGCCCACTCAGGTACCATCAACACAACATAGGAGTAGCAGATACAGACGTATGCCGGCTATGTGGGAGCAAAAAGAGACGGCAGAACATATTCTTTGTGAATGCCTCATGGCCGGAAGGAAAGGACTTCTCCACCTCGGGAGGGTTTTATTGAGCCCCTCTGACTTCTGGAACAATGAACCTGAAGCTCTATTGAGGTTTATCAAGACCCTTAAGTCATTTCTCGGCTAAATAACGGGCTGGCACATTAGATCTTTGAGATCACAGTGCGTACAAAACCCCAGTATAGTATAGTACAGTTCCCTCAAGGTAAATGATTCTTGACATAAAAGAAAAAAATAAAACGTAAATGGCACAGTTGTGTTTTTATTTCATGAGGATATTTTCTTCTTTCCAACGAACCCACATCTCCAAATCTCCGCTCCCTGCAAGAGTAACTTGAATAGAATTGAATTCTATTTCAACTCACTGAACAAACCAGAAACTTCAGTTAAACGAAGAGAAACATTCTATCAATCCAATAGCCACATTCCCGATTCAAGACGAATATTCCACTTCAAGAGATTGTCGCCGCCAACTACGACGATTACAAAAACGACAAAGATGACTTCGATTTGTCGAAAGTCGATGGCAAATGCCATTTGCTGGCGGCGGCAGCTCACCAGATGTCAATGGAGTACGTAATGTCAATGTAGTTGACCTATTTCCCCCATCAGTCAATAAGATTGCACTGCATTGCATATCCATATTGGAGAGAACTGCATTCCAAATTGAAGAAGAATTCATCCATAGAGGAACTCCAGTGCTGCTGCTGGTGCTTCTCCATAAAGGCCATAAAGGAGCCCACTTAAGCAGCTCTCTACCAGCTACCACTACTACTGCCACTGCTGCGCCCTTTACAGAGAGTTCAAAAGAGTTAAACATAAAAAGGAAATATCACTTCAAATTCGCCTCTGCAGTAGTCGAAGCAGCTACTTGGGCTTTATATCTTTTCCCAGTTATACAATTGATTAGATCACTTCGCTGATGGACGAGAACAGAGGAGCTCTGAGCTCTGTCGATGTACTGTCTATGGCTAACGATTGAACCAGATACAGATACAAATGATGATGATGACTCTGACATATTGGCCAGACAAGGAAAAGTGCATATAAGTGCATTGTATCCAAAAGCTTCGACATAACGATGTCCACAATGATGTATCTGATGATGGAGATGATGATGACGATCGTTGTAGCGACAAATGCGACGATAATTCAGTCGATGAATATTGTTTCGCTTTTTTTTTGATGGAGAACAAGCACAGAACAAGTGGCACATAAAGATGTGGAACATATGGCACACGGAAAATAAGTATCTTTTATGTTTGTAGCTGTTTTTTTTTTTTCGTATTATTATTTTTTTTTTTTTTAGTTTTTGCCGGCAGCGGCTTCTTTAGTATTTTTTTGATGAACGAGGTCAATGGGGGGAAGAGTAGAACAAAGTTGTTCCCCCTTCCATTCGTTTGAATGTCATACAGCTCATTGGGAAGATTTATGAGTAGCGCTCTTTCGAGCATTTGTATCTTTTAAGTTATACGAGAGCATTTTTGAAATTTTTAGGCACTTGGTAGGAGGTAATTATCTGTGTGATTCTCGTGCTCAAAAGCTACGTCAAGATGACTTTTGAAGAAGTTCAAATAAATAAATTAAAAAAGGAATCAGTCTATAGGAAATTGTGGATTACCACAATTACCTGCACTGTAGTTGGGTACTGCATAGGATGTATGATTGAAGGTAGACTCTTTTGTGTGGAAGGAGGCTATACTCCAGTTGCACTGATTGGTAAAATAAATTGCATGGATGCACGAGCCTCTTCAGCATACATAATGGGCACTGCGCCATCAGTATATGTACCTTACGGTCATTCTTTATAGCAAATTGTTTTGCAATATTCATCAACATTGTACCTCAAACAAGAGGAACAAAGCCCTTTAGATTTGCCGTGGTGTCTGTGGTAGGAACCTTGGCCGTGGCACCTGCACTGGTATGTATGTATATGCTGTCATAGTATGGTGGAGTAAAACTATTTAAGTAAAAAGTATAATGGTCCAATGTTTAGCCGCCAATCTGGATATAAACCCATTTGAAGTACATGTACCAATGATAGCCAAATTTACCCTACACAAGCTTCGTCAGGTGGCAAATCCATGCTTCCCAGGTAATATTTCAAACGAAACTATATGGAAGTCATCCCTCTAATGGCTGACTGGAATAAACGCAAACCCTGTCCATTAGAACGAGATCTCGTGCCGTATACAAATGGCTCTAATATCGACTGTGGATTCAGGTCCGGTATATTCAGTGAACTAATCTTCTAGGTTAGCTTTGGCAAATACTTAACTGTATTCCAAACAGAAATCTTTGCCAGCCAGATGGTTCACACGTTTACACCATTTTTATTTATTCTATAGTCAAGCTGATTTGAAAGCGCTTGATTCAGCTGCGTGGAAGTCAAAGTTTCTCTTGGAGACAGTCTGCTTTCAGAACTAACTAGGAAAAACCTGGTCATTCTGCATTGGATCCCCACACATGTATTTCATAAGTGTAATGAAATGGCCTGCCTCACTAATTCTGAACTCTTCTGTGGAGCGATCTGTTTCGAAACTATAGACCAGAAATGCTCCAAGTATCTATCAGCCTTGTCACTAAAAAAAACCTAGGTTTCTTGTGAATCTGGGCAGGAATAACTTAAGATTACTAACCGGTGCCATAAGTGGCCACTGACTCCTTAAGAAGTATGTTTATAAACTCAACCTGTTATTGGACCCTCCCTGCGGATTCTGCCTGTACAACGCTTTCCAGGACTCTCTCCAAGTATATACAGAATGTACCGCTCTTATTTTAACAGCATACTTGGCTACCCGACCTCCATCAGCTACACACGATGAGTCGTAGGCTTTACGGAATATTAAGCCCACAGAGCTCTTGACACGATTCAAAGGTCGCGCACACAAGGGCATGACTATTTACAGTATCTAGGAACACAAACAAAATTAAATGAATATTCCAATTAACTGAAGGATACCTATGTATCCTACTATTTACTCAAGATGATGATACCTTCTCTAGCGTCAATTCAGCTGTTTTTTTCTCAAGAACTTTTACCAACGAAGTTCAAAGTTCAAGGCAACATTTTTATTCAAATCTGTTGTACAGCCAACGGTCTCGTCTGGTTAATGAAGGAGTAATTTACAGTCCTCCGAAATGTCAAAGTGTATAATATCTAAGCAACCACGACGGAAAAAAATCTCAAATTATAACTTTACAAGGAAAAAGAAAAACCTCCATCATTCATTAAACATAATGACATCGAGAATCGAGATGGATCAGTGGCTTCCTTCCTTTGGAAGTTTCCTTTTCCTTTTTGTCGTACTTATCCATCTTGGATAAGAACTATCCGTTAGTATGCAAATTAAATTCAGTTTGCAAACATTCCACAACGATCCGTGGACATATTTATTTTAATTTGTTCACTCCCTCCTGAATCTCCCCTTTTATGCTGTCCTTTGGCATAGTTTAGTGTGGCCTTTGCATGGTTTTCCACTATACATATTCTCTGAATGGCGTCTGTGTGTTTGTGGCATTTTCTGCTGACGACTACCGTCCGTTTGCTTCTCCTGTTGTGCTTAAACAAAAGGCGCTAAGAGAGGGAATAGTTGATGAGGGAATATGAAAAAAAAATAAATAAATAAAAACTGGAACGGCGCTCAAGGACGATGATGATGAATTTCCGGATTTTTTTTCTATTTTTGTATAAAAAGTACTTTAGGGTGGTGGTATTTCTTTTTTGGGTGCCTAGGTCATCAGCACTGATTATATCTGAACTATATTTCAAAATTAAGGATAAGGACATGGGAAGCAGAATAAAAAGGAACGATGGACAAGGATAATAAATTCAGGTTTGTAAGTCACACAATTTGATAGTAGGCGGTGGATGGAAAGTCGGAGGATAGATCCTTGTGGGAAGTGTGTACTAGTGGATTTTTCACTAATGTGGCATGGAGTATGTATGCATAACACCTACGTGTCCTCATTTCTATTTCCGGGCATGTTTTTTGTGATTCGCCGTTAAGTGCTGTACAATCACAACGGGGATCTGAGGGAAACTGTTTATGATTCGAAGGAAATGGGGAACATATTTATACATTTTGAGGAAGGTTTATGGATCATTGGCATGCAATTTGGACTAAGAGTAGGAATTAACTTAATAGAGTTAGTATTTCAAGGAATAAGTTCCTGTTTCGAGAAAAGATCGTAGGGTTTAATAAAAAAAAAAAAAAAAAAAAACAGACTGCTGGATCTAAGGAATATTTAGGTATTCATTGAAATTAGGTGTCTAGTTTGAAGAGATTATGGTGAAGGCTTATCTTCAGTGTCCAGCGAAAACACTTAGTGACCTGAACATAGAAACGAAAAGAATAATTATCTTTCTTATTTGTGGAACCTACGTCATCATACCAGTTATGCTAGCCATAAATTAATCTCTGCTAGCGTTGCAGATTATCTACTAGAAGAATACATACAAAAATAGTAGAACGGCGTAAGTTAAGTAGTTTTTATTTTCAGATATTAATTTATATGGAACACTTTCTTTTATTAAAAAAAATTCTTAAATACAATTGAATGCCATAAATGGAAAATGAAGAGTTAGGAAACAGAAATACCTGTGGTGCATTGGTTTAAAACTTAGGAGTACTTTCCAGTACATATCCCATGGATGCTGTCCGAACTAATGTGGAAGAAGTTTTGTGACTTTTTGCACTCGGTTTTGACTTCGAATTTTCTAGTCGAGTACGTTTTTGTTTACTCTAATGGTTATAGAAGGTACTGGAACGAACAACTTTTTTAAAATCAGGAAAAGGGAAGGCATTTTTATTTTTGAAAACATTTAAGACACTGCAATGCTCACCATGCGTTCAACAATGGTGATCATTGGATTATATGATATGAAGGATCTGTAGCAATTGAAATTCAATAGTTAAAACTCGGAAAGCTACAGACATAACACAATTTCCCGTTATAACTTCAAATATGGATAGGTAATTAGATGTGGTGGTTTTCCTTAAGAGGAACCCAATTAGCACTAGGTGCCGTTTTGATACCACAAAACTCATGTACCTGGATGTGAAAGTGTGTTGGTGAGAGGTTTCTAGATCCAACCAATTATTAAATCTTTAAGGTTCCTCTCTGAGACTTCCTCAAAGGAATTGAAAAAAGGGTTTTCCTAAAGCTCGTTGTCTGGTCCTAGTTAGTGCTGGACAGGCGCATACAAAATTGAAAAAGGTTTCTTTCTCAGTTGCGATATTGCAACTACAACAGTGTGTTTTGTGTGGGATGCCTAGTTTGACTACATGATCTCCTATATCCTGGCGATGTTCCTACGCGTTCTGTTAAGGCAGTCGGTTGTTTTTGCTTTGTTATAGTTTGGCCACATCTTTCTAGATATGCCATTTATTTATTTCTCATGAAATATATAAAGTCAGTCCGATCATTTGCAAAAGCTTCTGTGAACACTACTGCGAAGGCATAACACTGGCAGTAGCTTGGTCATGTGGCTGGAAAAATTGTTCGCTCTGTTGATGATGATTTGCCCTTGACATCGATTATCGGGAAAAAAGTACTGTGAATCAGAAGCAATGACAATAATAACAAAAAATCTCCCCAGTTATCTGGACGCCACCCCCGGAGAATAGCTGAAGCATAAATAACTGATCTTCAAAAACCACTACACCAACATCTTTCTCTCTCTCTCTCTATCCATCCTTTCCAAACGCCCGCACTGTGTGTAAACATGTTAAAGGTATTCATAACCCTTTGAGTGCGCGCAAATTATAAAAAAAAATAAAAAATATGAAACCGTTTGTTAGCCTAAGTGATTGAGATTGGTTTAGCAAAGAATTTCGTCGATATTTCTGCTTTGGCTGCTCCAAGCGGATTCTGAACTGATTTCGCAAGTGAGCCGTGGAGGGCTGAGCCTTATCTAGCCAGTTCATCACCAAGTTTGTTTCCATAAACGTTACTTTGCCCTGGAACCCAAATCAGAGATGCCTTGAATCCGGAAGCCTATATGATTTAGAGATGTTCAAGGATTCGGAAAACACATCCGCACCGACTCCATAGTCCATCTCTGAAACGTCTGTGTAGATTGTTACGTCGAAATCCTTAATCACCTGCCCATCTTGCTATTCTAATCTTGTGGGTCAAGCTGCATAGAAGGACTAGAGCTGCTTACGAGTTTTACGTGAGCCGGAGAAAAGAGGAACATCGACTTCTCAGAAAGAAGAAAAAGGAGCATGAGAAGCGCTCGATCGAGGAAATTGAGAGACTTTATTGCAGGAATGATGTTCGAAAATTTTACCAAAAGGTAAAAAGAACATGCCAGGGTTTTAAAGCCAGAACAGAAGCCTGCAGGGACGAAAATGGTAACATAGTAGTAGAATCGCAGTCGTTGCTGAGGATATGGAAGGAACACTTCTGCAGACTGTTAAACGGCGATGATGATCAATATTCCGCTGTCAGGCAGAATGAGCGATTCAGCAGTGACGATGGCAGTCAAGATTCCCGTCAACCCGATCAGAATGAAGTGAGGATAGCGATATCTAAACTCAAATCCAACAAAGCTGCAGGAACCGACGGCCTTGCCGCTGAACTTCTCAAGGCAGGAGGAGATGAGTTGGTAAGGAGCATGCACCAGCTCATCTGTAAAATCTGATAGGACGAAAGTATGCCCGATGAATGGGACCTCAGCATCGTTTGCCCGATCCTGAAGAAAGGAGACCCTCTGAACTGCGCCAATTACAGAGGTATAAGTCTCCTCAACATCGCATATAAGATCCTGTCTGCCGTACTTTGTGAACGCCTTAAACCGATCGTCAACAACCTGATAGGTCCTTATCAGTGCGGTTTCAGGCCGGGAAAGTCCACCATTGACCAAATATTCACACTAGGGCAGATCTTGGAAAAAACCCATGAATATAAAATACATACGCACCACCTCTTCATCGATTTCAAAGTTGCCTATGATAGCGTGTATAGAGACGAGTTATACAGCGCCATGTCTAGTCTTGGCATCCCTGCCAAGCTCGTCCGTTTGTGCAGAATGACGATGGAGAACTCTCGCTGCTCCATCAAAGTCGGTAAGAACATCACCGAACCGTTCGATGTCAGGAAAGGTCTTAGAAGAGGCGACGCGCTATCATGCGATCTCTTTAACATAGTACTTAAGAGAATTGTACGAAACTCACAAGCCAACACCGGAGGTACAATCTTTCACAAGTCTGTACAACTACTCGCTTATGCCGATGACATTGACATATTCGGAAGAACTCAGCGGGCCGTCAATGGGGCATTCACGAGTGTTGAGACCGAGGCAGCAAAAATGGGTCTAGCGGTCAATGAAAGCAAAACAAAATATATGCTGTCTACAAAAAAGGGAACACTCAACATTGGCGTCTTGGACAGAACGCCACAATAGACAGATATCATTTTGAGGTACTAAAGGATTTTGTCTACTTAGGCTCTGTGGTGAACTCCGCAAATGATATCAGTAGGGAGATCACACGAAGAATTACTCTTGCCAATCGTTGTTTCTATGGGCTAAAACGGCAATTGAGTAGCAAAGCCCTATCTCGAACTACTAAGGTAACTCTTTATAAGACCCTAATCATCCCAGTCCTGCTGTATAGCGCATAGGCATGGGCTTTGACAAAACCGGTTATTTCGAGAGAAAAGATCTTCGAGCGATCTTTGGTTCCGTCTGCATAGACGGTGAGTGGAAGAGAAGTTACAATGCCGAGCTATACGGTCTGTACAAGGACATCGACTTAGCCAGAAGAGTTCACATACAGCGACTAAGATGGCTGGGTCATTTAGAGCGGATGGAGCCCAACGTTCCCGCTAAGAAAGTCTTCGAATCTACCCCGGATAGACGACGCAGTAGAGGACGACCTCGCGGTAGGTGGCGCAAACAAGTGGAGGGGGACTTCAACCAACTTGGCGTGTGCAACTGGAGGCAGCTGGCTCGTAATCGTGCTAGCTGGAGAGGTTTGTTGGTAGAGGCCCAGGTCCACCCCGGACCGTAGCGCCATCTAAGTAAGTAAGTAAGTAATCTTGTGGAGAATTGAACGTCAAAGCGCTTTGTGAAATTCAGCTTGGGTATAATGTAATCGGTCGTGGGCAAAAGGAGCTCTCTCGGCAGAGAGTTTAAAATGATACTATGCCTATAGGGTTTCATAATCCAGCACCCAGACTCTCCGAGTCTGACCGCACTGTATGCTGTGATATTTATTATGTGTAGATCTAAAGATAGACGATGCAGAAAGACTGTTAGAGCATCGGTCGGGGTTGACCGTAAAGTACCTGTGGCGCCTATGCATGCCGTTCTTTGTATCTTATTATGTTTGGTTATATTACAAGCTTTTTTTAGAGCCGGTCACCATACTACATATTGCTAAATATGGATATCCTTATCATTTTTCTCTACAAGGAAGGAAGACTGAGTCTCAAATAACATATGCGCTTCCCAATTGGCTCTTCTATCACCGATTGCATGCACAGAGCAAAATACTAGGCATTGAAAAAGTGACACTCTATTAAGTATAGACGGTCATACGTATTTTAAATCAGTAAACTTGAAAGCTGTTAAGTCAAAACTCTGATAGGTCATTGTGAAAGAAATTCAGGAAAAAATAAAAAGACTGGGGTCTGGTAGGACCATCAGTGAAGTACACAACTCAAAGCTGAATATTAAATATCGAACAGGGAGAATAAAGTCTCTAGCAAGGACTGTGTTTTTTTTTTACGCCAAACTTTAGTAAAAGAGCCTTGAATTGTTGACGGTATCATATTTGAAGGAGCTGCAGAGATTAGGAGAAAATAGAGTGGATCCAGCATATACTGCGTAACTTCTCCGCGCAATCAAAATGCCGCTTACGTACACAGGTCTTAAGTTCATTAGAGGTTTCAACGCTGAGACACTGTGCCTCTTTATGTTATTAGTCGGGGCAGCTTTCGGGCATACCAGCTTATTTTCCTTACATTCAGAGGAAGCTTCATAAAGATGCCTGAAAGTACTAGTTTCTATCTACTTAAGTTTGAGCCAGTACTATAATATGTAATTAAACGTGGTTTGGCAACTAATATAGAATAACATCTTTGCTCTTCCCTAGGTTGTTCACTTTGACCAATACCATATCAAAGCAGATTCTATAGGGGCCCACCGGTTCAATGGCAACCTGACTGACTGTCATAATCACAATGTTCTACTCGCGATGGTTTTTGCTTCACATCCAATATTTATGGCGGAAAGGTAATTATTAGATCTTCGATGGAAGGCGAATCCAATAAACTTTTAGTGTAGCCATTTTGGTATCATATTTAACCAAGTGGAATGCATGAAAAGATAAATTTATTGCCAACTTAATTGCCTTCGTGGAATGTCATTTAGAAAGGCTTTAAGTAGGTTTTATAGAATGTTCTTCACTCAACGAAAGACTTCATGTTTCACTTTAATCCCCCGTTCTTTGACATGTCGTTGTCTGACTTATATTACAACACAAAACCGTTCAAATTTCACAAAAAGACTGCACTTCCATCGCTAGCTCATGCCACCAATAAAGTAATTAACCCAAAAACAACCATCTTATATAAAATTAAATCCTTTCTCCAAAGTATTTACATAATAAAACTGTCTTTTACGCAATCACATCCTACAAGATTAATTTTTAAGGAACCACATCCTCGTTCGACTTCTTGACTCGTATGCATCTCTCGTCTAATTACACACAAAGCTTTGAGCCAACATCACGTTTATTTTTGTTTTGTTTTTTTAATCCACATCTACACCCTTTGGAGCGCAATTACGGTTTCAATTTCCTATCTCGAGCAAATTTAATTACACTCTTTGTTTGTTTTGGCAAATTTTCCAAACTCAATTTCACTCAGGGTCTCTCTCTCTCTCCACCCATCGCCCCACATTTTGTCTGTATTTTAACAATTTAATAACATTGTGGTTGCTAAAAGCAATGACATTGTTTCATCCGACCTTCATCTAAATGGTTTCACACTCCTCAAGGATCTTCGTAAGTACTGCCAACCCCCCCGCCCATGCTGTTCTATTTTCTAAGTACACCACAGATATTTGCCGCTCTGTGCGCTCCACCAGAAACCCATTACGATAAAGTGCAATATTTTTCACATTCATGAAGGTGTGGCATGCGGGGTGATGGGCTGATGGGTATCCTTTTTAAAACAATTTGCATCCAACCACACTGATACATACAGACAGTCAAATTTTACATACTTGCTTGCAGTCTCTGAATCAGACCAAAGAGAAGAGAAAGTATCTGCTAGATACACTTAAATGTATGTCAAAAGGAAATATCTTGCAAAAGATATCCATGTGTCGCGGTTATATCTGTCTCATTCTGGTGAATATTATCCCCGGTCGTATTGTCATTCCCGATGTCATGTCAACAACGTTGGCACTATTTCTGCTGTGTCGCATATCTGAAAAAGGATGGATGGGCTTGCGTTCCTTGGGGGCGTTCAAGGGTTCACAACTACAAATAGGTATGATATGACAGCAAACAAAAAAAAGTCCTTTGGAATAAACGAAAAGGGGAAAGAAACACATTTTTCTGACGGATTTTTGCCAGTGTCAGAGAGAATATGATTGCTGGGGAGCAGAGTGTAAAAGGATCAGAATGTGACTTTTCCCACTTCCCGCATAGCTAGTGCGTTGTTGGCAAAAATTGAATTCATAGTCAAATAGGACTGCGTAGCGTTGCTTTCCTTTTTCTGTGTTTGCATGTGACACAGTGTGAATTGGCATTTTTGTACGTTCATGTTGTCAAATGCAATGCATTTGAATTACTACAGAGTACGATGAGAATGATTATGTACGAAAAATGCTGCAGCTTAAGTTGTAGTTTCCTAGAGAGAGAAATGGAATTTACATTTTATGCGGTTAAACAATGAGGGACTTACATAAGGTAGAGGAATCGAGGTCATTTGATATGGTAAGATCTGCGTTCTCTGGTCATTTCTGAAACAGCGCGCGTTTCGATTACAGTCAAATTTAAGAATTTAGCACCAGACTTCTGTTAGACTTTCATAAAAGCTCTATACTTTAAAACTCTAGACGTTGGATACGTATTGCTTACAGATATGAATTAAACACATAATTGCGATCCGGAAATAGATCCAATTTTTGTGGGATTAATGGAATATGACCTTTGGTAAGTTGTTCAAAAAGAAGAATTATTCGTGATATATTCATCAGCATGGCTAATGTAAGATGGTTCAACTTAGATGGTCAGAAGGTCTCCAAGGCCTTGTGATCTATGTTAGACCACAGGAAATCAGCGGAGATAATAAAACTAGAAAGATCAGGACTAAGAACAGCGATAGGAATACTCTCTGGCCATTGTCTTCTAAGGAAGCAAGCTATGAGACTAGGTTTATCAAATACGGACGTTTGTAGGTACTGCAATGACCTGCATGTCTCAGACGACATTACACATATTCTCTGCGAATGCTAGGGCATTGCCAATACAAGGCTAAAGTACCTTGGAAATTCTTCTTCGATAACCTAGAAGAGGTAAGGTCTGGTTTAGGTCTTTTGCCGTGCAGAGTGAAGGGATTGCAATGGACCCACCTTGGTGCCTAGTGTTTTATGATAACCTCATAACCCTACTTAACCTAACCTAAGTTGTTTAAAATGTCAACAAGAACTCATACTTAAAACCACGCTATAACTCATAATTGCGACATGGCAGAATTTGTTTTTATACTGACAGAGGCTTTGAAAAAGCATTCGATAGCTAACCACGAGATCTGATATGGGAGGCGCTAAGATAACAAGGCGTTGCCAAAACCTACGAACCGATGATCACGGACACGTACGAGAGAATAAAGACAAGAGTAAGATACTCCGCTGGAGTAACTGAAGAGGTACCGTCTTAAGTACTTTACTCTCTATTGCAGTCCTTGACTATCTGCTTGAAGGTAAAGTGACGGACTCCAAAGTGCATCAGTTATGCTTTGCCAACGATGAAGCCATTATAAGTGAGGATTCTACGTCCCTACAACGCAACGTGGGCGTTTTGGAGGGACATGGGTACCGTACTAGTAAAAAAAAAACACCGAGTGCTTGTGCTGTTGGTTTCCTGATCCACTGAAGCCACTTCCAGATATTTATTTGAATGGAAACGTGCTTCTCAAGTGTGAAAAGTTCAATATCTGGATTCGTTGATCAATAGCAAAGCAACCTGTGATGAAGACAGTAATCATCGCGTAAGCGTAGGGTGGATGAATGGCGGGAAAACTCCCCTATCTTCTGTGACCGAAAAATGCTCCCTAACCTGAAAGGAGCAGTTGTGCGGGGTATGGATAGTGTACAAAGAGAATGAAAGTAAATTAACGATAGCTAAGATGGAGATACTTCGCGTGACAGCAGGAGTGACAAAGCACAGACCACGTGCAGCCGAACAACTAGCAGAGTCCCTAGACTGCTATAAAGCAGATATTACCGCCATCCAGGAAGTGCGATTGGATGGGCTGGCCAAAAAGAGGATGAAAAACTGTGACATCTACTACGGTGATGGCTACAGAAGCAACAGGCAACGCTTATTCGAAAGCGGATTTGTCATACGCGGCAGATTTAGGCAAGAAGTCTTAAGCTTCCGACACGTGAGCGAGCGTATTAGGACTATCCGAATCAAGGCTAAATTCGCTAACATAAGCCTAATATGTGTTCATGCCCCCACGGAAGAAAAGGACCCTGCCACCAAAGAGTGTTTCTACGAGCTCCTCGACAAAACATACGAGCAATGTCCTAAATACGACGTTAAAATCGTATGGGGCGATTTTAACGCCAAAATAGGAAATTGATAATATTGCGATCGACGTAAGGCATGCCTCCAGTATTCTGGATGTCCGGACCTTCCAAGCGGCCAACATAGACTCGGATCATTACCTTGTTGTAGCCAAGGTACGAATGCGGATATCCCAAGCTTAGCAACAAAGAAGAATCACTGTGAGAAGATTTAACGTCGAAAAGCTACAATCGCAAGAGACCGCCAGACCCTTCGTTGAACGCGTATCCCGAAATCTCTCAATCACCCCTATGCCACCAACATCAAGTGCCGAAGACCAGTGGCAACGCTGCCAACATGCCATCAGAAACGCCGCGACTGATGTGCTGGGTCTCGCTCGCCCACCACTGCGAAGCCCCTGGTTTGACGAAGAATGCCGGCGAGTGCATGCAGCAAAACAAGAAGCATACAAAGCGGCGCTGCAAAGGAAAACGAGAGCTGCTCGTGAGCTCTACGAGCAAAAGAGACGGGAAGAACATCGGCTTCTCCAAAAGAAGAAGAAAGAGCATGAGAAGCGCGCGTTTGAGAATATCGAGAGTTTATACTCCAGGAACAATGTACGGAAGTTTTACCAAAACGTAAAGAGAACGTGTCAGAGGAGCAATACCCGTACAGAAACCGGTAGAGATGAAAATGGAAACCTCGTAGTAGAATCACAGTCGGTGCTGAGAACTACTTCTGCAGACTGTATAACGGCGACGAAGACCAACATCCCGCTGTCAGGCAGAATGAACCATTCAACATAGACGATGATAGTCAAAATTTCCGTCCACCTGACCAAAACGAAGTGAGGATAGCAATATCCAAGCTAAAATCCAACAAGGCTGCTGGACCTGACGACTTACCGGCCGAACTTTTCAAGGCGGCTGGAGATGAATTGGCAGAGTGCATACACCAACTCATCTCTAAGATTTGGTCAGACGAGTGTTTGCCTGATGAATGGAACCTCAGCATCGTTTGCCCGATCCACAAGAAAGGAGACCCCCTCAACTGCGCCAATTATAGAGGCATCAGTCTCCTCAACATCGCATACAAGATCTTTTCTGCGATATTGTGTGAACGCCTGAAACCTTTTATCAACAGCCTGATTGGACCCTATTAGTGCGGTTTCAGGCAAGGAAAGTCCACCATCGATCAAATCTTCACACTTCGGCAGATCCTGGAGAAAACCCAAGAATTCCAAATCGATACTCACCACCTCTTTATCGATTTCAAGGCCGCCTATGACAGCATCTATAGAGAAGAGCTTTATAGAGCCATGTCTAGTTTTGACATCCCTGCCAAACTTGTCCGTCTGTGCAGGCTGACGATGGAGAACGCTCGCTGCTCCATTAAGGTCGGTAATGACCTCACCGAGACCTTTGATGTTCAAAAAGGCTCTAGACAAGGTGACGCGCTGTCATGTGACTTCTTTAATATTGTACTTGAACGAATTGTGCGGAACTCACAAGCCAACACCGGAGGCACAATCTATTACAAGTCTGTACAACTGCTTGCATACGCCGACGATATAGACATTATCGGAAGAACTCAGCGGGCTGTCACCGGTGCGTTTGCAAGCATTGAGGCGGAAGCGGCCAAAATGGGCTCAGCGATAAACGAGGGCAAAACCAAGTATATGCTGTCAACAAGAAGGGAAGCCAACACCGACGAATTGGACAAAACGTCACAGTGGGCAACAATAACTTCGAGGTAGTAAGAGACTTTGTCTACCTTGGCTCTGCTATAAATTCTACAAACAACATCAGCACAGAAATCAAGCGAAGAATAACTCTTGCCAATCGCTGTTTTTTTGGGCTTATTAGGCAATTCAACAGTAAAGCCCTATCTCGAACTACTAAGGAGACTCTGTATAAGACCCTGATCATCCTAGTCCTGCTTTACGGCGCTGAAACATGGACTTTATTAAAAGAGGATGAAGATATCCTTGGTCGCTTCGAGAGAAAAATTCTTCGTAAGATTTTCGGTCCCGTTTGCGTTGACGGGTTTTGGAGCAGAAGATTCAATCACGAACTATACGAGCTGTACAGCGACATCGACCTAGTCAAAAAACTGCGTGTTGGACGTCTGAGATGGCTAGGACATGTAGAGCGAATGGACACCAACGCTCCGGCCCGCAGAGTCTTCGAATCTAATCCCGAGGGACAACGTAGTAGAGGCAATCATCGCCGTAGGTGGCGCGCACAAGTTCAAGGGGACCTCGACCAATTTGGAGTGCACAACTGGAGGCAATTAGCTGAAGACCGAGCTAAATGGAGAGGCTTGTTGGTTGAGGCCCAGGTTCACCCCGAACTGTAGCGCCACCTAAGTAAGTAAGTAGTAAGTGACAAAGCTTGATCGAATAAGAGTTCGAAGATCCGTGGAAGACTTCACATCAAGGAAACCATCAAAGGAGAGATCATATAAACCCCGTCAAAAAGGCAGTATCAATGAATGTTACATCGCTATCGCCAAAGAAAAATATGCCTAAGAGTTCCTGGAACACACCAATGCATTTGGTTTGCCTCAGTAACGAAATGATCCAAGATCGGGAGGTCTGCCGGTATTTTCTGAAGTCAAACAAGCGAACCCTACAGGCAGCTAAGTAGAAATGCAGTGAGTGGGAGGGATATAATACTTTGAATTCAGATCATAACCTCGCCGAAAAAGGACGAAGAAGAAAAAGAAGACAGATGAAATGGGTGCCGTCTAATTTTGCTTGTGCCGACACAGTTTGCTCGCCCGGTTTACAACATCTATAACTTCGAAATAGTTAATCTGCCTCCGACCAACGCAAACAAATAAGTTCTAAGCTTTTATTGTACTTCAGAGAAAGAAAAATATATTAGAGAGGTCGGCGATCTCTTCAAGATACAAAATCAGATTGCTGTCCAGCAGCTGGCTATTTGAATCTAAATAAATTCCTCCATAAATGTCGGCTACATATTGTATAAAAGGCATGTTTTATATTTTTTTTTGAAAACCCTCGATTGCGAGCCTGTAGAATTGTAGACGATATACGTAAATACACTGTGGGTTGAGCTAGGCTAAAGATCTGCTAAATGTTTGTGTGCATAGTTAGAATAATCCGAGTTGCTGAACGAATTCCATTTCCAAAATGACTCCCGAGTATCGAAATTAAATTGAAAGTCCCAAACAAAGCACGCGCCTTCTTAGAATCTTCATTCTTTGCTGACCTTTCCCAAATCTATCGTCACTCTTGCCATGGCCTTCTATATTACTGTCCACTCCTCTGTCTGTTTATTTTTCCTCGAGTTAAATTAATTTACATTACGTTTTGTTTAGCTCTCAGAAGACGCAATAAATTCTCCAACTCAACACTGATCTGACTCTGATCTTAGGTTCTACTCCATCAATGATTATTGCCAACTAATTTGTTTATTTACATTTAATTTCCTTTTAAATGCCACTCATCTACAGAGCTACTAAAACTATCAACGAACGATTATATCCGTCGTGGAAGTCAAACCGCTGTGTTGACATTTTTTCAACGCTACCACTCTGATGATGATGCGATGCTGCTTCCCATGATGATGTCGATACCGATGATGGGTTGTTTATTGGAGCACTCTTGATGGATGTCACGATTTGTTTATTTTCCACCAAGCACAGAGTCAGAAATGAAAAATTTATTTTTCCAAGAAAATTGGCAATGAAAAGTCAACCGTTTTTCTTTCAGCTTAATCAGCATACAGCAAACAAATTGCAGTTGCTCCTCCTTCACAGATGCAAGAGCTGTGTGTAGGATGCAATTACCTCTTAATTGACGTAATAAAGATAGAATGACACTCAAACACACAGACGTCGGGCAGAGCAGTCTGATGGATACAATAATGCAAATGTGAGTTGGATGCGCATTCATTTATTTGGAAAAATAATAGAATCCTTATTAGATTAGGTATCCTTTGGTAACGATTTAAATCGAATTTCGAACGAAACTATTTGCACACATCACCCCAGAGCACACTCACATTTTGTGAAGAAAATTCTGCCAACGATAACAGAATAAAAACATTTAATGGTGCAATGTTCGCTTTCTATTTTCAGTTCGCTTTCGTGTTGAGGACAAATTCTTTCAAAGCAATGCATTCTGTGGCATTCCTCTGCTTAGAAGTTAATTCGCTGGAAAAACCAAGCAAAAGATTCGCAATCACGGAATTTCTTTGGTTTGTGGTGCTAGCCATGAGAAAGCCAAGAAAATCACGATAGGAATCCAGAGGACCGACTTTTATGAGGCACTGGTACAATTCTCAAATGAAAAGAAGAATTTAAAGTTTAGTATCAATGAAAAATTTTGAGGATCTTTAAGCAGTCGATTCACGTTTTCGAAATTAGCAGTACGTAGACTAGTCTCTGAAAATAACACAGACTTCGTCTTTAGTTCGCTCCCTTTCTTTGATTAATTTTAAACCGATTTATTCAAGAAGATGGGATGAATCTAAAAGTATTCACTGTTCTTCCTCAGCAAAGCAGCAATCTTCCACCTCATTTCTCCACTTTATTCTTTCCACTCTACATCACAGGCCCAAATAAAATCTCATTAAACCTCATTATTGCTTAATCGGGTCTATATTCATTTCAAAAAATACACTAGCCATCTAAAAATGAATATTCTCAACCCAATTGCTAAACAAATTCTATTCATAGATACTGCGTATCTTCATAGATACTTCGTATCTTTTCTGTTTATTTTGGACAATTTGCGAATTTCTCGTGATTAGTTTGTCGCTAATTATAGTCATAAATACTCTCAAGTACTTGACATAGCCCGAATACTCTGAAACTCATGATTTGTAAAACACTTCTGTTAAACGATGTGAAATGAAAGTCTTTTCTAAAAAAAATTGTCCAGCTCCCACCCAGAGATACATGTGTTTTTGAAGTGTTAATGAAATTAATGTTTGCGTTAAAAAACAAAATAAAATGTTATCCGCCCGCCATCTGTCAGTGTCGTCCTCCAGTGGATAAACACAAATCTGTCAGTGCTGCCGATGGAGGGTGGCAGAGGAAGCTGGAAGCACTGGGAAATATGTTTTCCCTTGGGAGTGCTATCGCTTTCAAACCAAAATAAGGAATACAAGTTCGAGAGGAAATCTCCAAAATAGGAGGCAGTTTTATTTCAGCTGTGTTTTTGAGTCTCAGAGAAGCGTAATTTATGGCGTGGAGCTTGGATACGGATAAACGATTTCCAATGGTGAGTGATTTCGTAAATCATTTCGGTGGGATTCTTTGCATTTTTGTGACATGACAGCGAAGGGAGAACGTTTTATGTAGGTTTTAAGACACCAGAGGTGGCAATCGTGCTCTTTTAAACTTATCCAGCGCGGAGAGTAAAAGGAACGATTGATAGCCCATGAGCTTTAAATAGTGTCCCTACATTAAGTCATTCAAAAAAATGTGGGGGTTTAGGGGGAATGAAAGCTGAAAATATAGTTTGCGGTCTAGGGTCAAACGGCAGATGGGCTGCAACTCGTGGGTAGGTTGGATGGATGGCGGGTAAATGTGCTTAGCTGAAGTGACTTATTCGTTCTAAGTAGCACACATACATACATTTTCAATAGTGCGCTTATCCTTCATGAGGGACGTGACGGATGCTCAGGTGGACTATCCATCCTTCTCGATACTCCGCCATTGACTCCAAGTCATCATCAGGACATCAGACGACTTCAGGAGAGATGTCGGACTTGATCCAACCATCTATTTCTAGGCCTACCGACGGGTCGCCTACCTGATAGCACGTCTTGGAAGCCGGTCTGGGCGCATACGCATTACGTGACCAAACCATCGAAGCATGGACTGCATCGTTCTAAGTAAAACTTTATCAAACTGTAGGTGGGTCTGGGTAGCTTGTAGGGTAAAGAGTGAATACTCCTGGGGCAGTCGTTAACATGTCTGGGGAAAGTGCGGTGAGATTGCGTATGATAGGAACCCATCTTGTGGTCTATATACACTCGGTCCGGTCGTAGATATATGTGCATATGAATAACATTGATTTATTGCCCACATACTTGTAACAATATTTTTTGAGGAAGCCCATGTACAGAGTCTACTGCATCAATCACTAGAGATTCTTGACTTCCACTTTCCCTTTCAATTGCTCGAAACCATAAAGTACCAAAACCTTCATGTGTCAATATTGCTCCACCAAAAATGATGCTCTCAAGCGTAGATGTGCAAGATCATCTTACACTCTCGAGAGAAATGATGTTTTCCACCACCACCATCTGTTTATAATTTCTCACTGTCAATCAGAGAACTCTTTCTTCAGAACACTGCTTCAGACTACCCAGTCTCCAGACACAAATCAATTTCACAAAATATTCCCTTAATGAAGGATACATAAGAGGAAATCAATTATTTCCAACGATAGCACACTTTATGCATCTCCTCGAAGTCAATTACAGTGAATACCTCACTCTCTTCAACTAAATGAAGCGCACACACATTGGAAGTTATCACTTCCATATGTGGGGAGAAAATTGTACTTTTACGCGGTGCGTGATTGTATCTATTTTTGAAAACACGTAGATAATGTGCATCTATGATGAGCTGAGTGTATTTTATTTCTAGACGCCTGAACACTTGTTTGCAGGGCTCAACTCTTAAAAGGGAACTATTGTGCTTCTTCATAGAAGTAGATTGAAATAGCAAAGCAGTGTGGTAGTTAATTAGGTGTGCAAATCTTCAGTGAGGTAGGCACAAAATAAAACCCGCACAACAAAGTGATTTGTTTAAATTTAGACACAGACAGGAATTTTACACGATATGGTTCATTGGGGTGTCGGCAAGATTTGATGCAGCGTAGCTGTGAATAAATCATATGCTAGTCATGCATGTGCTAGACGGGTTAGCGGTTCCTGGTGTTTAGTAAACAGATGTTTTGATGAGAGAGCATTAATCTCTAATAACACTTCAGAATTTATGATTTTGAAACAAGCCAAAATTGGGCCCTTCTTCAACTTGTGCAGAGGGTGAGAGCTTAGATTCGCGAAGAATTTTGTACCCATAGTACTAAGAACTTATACCTTACCGGAGCTACTTCGACATATTTGAAGCTGAGGTCTCTAAGGATTTTCAATACTACGTCAGGGCATTGAAAAAGAGAGGGTGGCGGATGAACCCTTAATAGGTCAACGGCAGCGCTCATATCCCCGAAGTGGGTTACTGATATCGGTGTATCCGGCCTCTTGTCCTAGGGGTACAAAGAAAAAGGATCTGGCCCTCCAGGTTGGGGGTTGTGCCGTCGGGTTAACTTCCCTACCACGTAAAAAACCTTTGGTTACGAAGCAACCAACAGCCTCGGATACAGATGATTTTTCTGCATGCATGCATGCATGCAAACGTAAAAAGGACAACGATCTTCGTGTCTGGACGTGGAATGTTAGGTCCCTCTACAAACCACGTGCAGCCGAACAACTTGCGGAGGTCCTAGAGTGTTTCAAAGCAGACATTACCGCCATCCACGAAGTGCGATGGGATGGGCCGGGCAAAACGAGTATGAAAAACTGCGACATCTACTACGGCGACTGCTACAGACAACAAGGACAGCGTCTTTTCGGGTGCGGATTTGTCATTGGAGGCAGACTTAGGCAAGAAGTCTTGAGTTACCGGCATGTGAACGAGCGCCTTATGACTATCCGTATCAAGGGTAAATTTGCCAACATAAGCCTAATATGCGTTCACGCCCCTCACGAGGAGAAGGACCACGCGACAAAGGATGACTTCTACCAGCTCTTGGACAAGACGTATGAGCCATGCCCTAGCCACGACGTTAAAATTATCCTAGGCGACTTTAACGCAAAGCTAGGAAGAGAGCAAATCTTTAGTAGCGTGGTCGGAAAGCACAGCCTGCACGACATCACATCCGGCAATGGACTCAGGCTAATCGACTTTGCGGCGGGGCGAAACTTTGTCGTAGCTAGTACGCAGTTCGCACGTCTCGACATTCACAAAGGAACATGGCTCTCCTTTGATCGAAAAACTGTCAACCAAATCGATCACATTGCGATCGACACAAGGCACTCCTCCAGTATTCTGGGTGTCCGGACTTTCCGAGGAGCCAACGTGGACTCAGATCACTACCTAGTTGTAGCCAAGGTACGGATGCGGATATCCAGAACGGAGCAAAATCAACGAAATACTGTGAGGAAATTTGACGTCGAAAAGCTACAATCGCAAGAGACCGCCAGAACCTTTGCCGATCGAGTTTCTTCTAATCTTAATCTAAGTCCTATGCCGCCAGCAGGAAATGCGGAAAACCAGTGGCAGCGTTGCCAACAAACCATCAGAGATGCCGCCGCTGATGTACTGGGTTTTCTTGGCCACCACAACGAAACCCCTGGTTTGATGAGGAATGCCGACGAGCACATGCAGCTAAACAAGAGGCATACAAAGCGGCGCTGCATAGAAGGACTAGAGCTGCTTACGAGCTTTACGTGAGCAGAAGAAAAGAAGAAAAAGGAGCATGAGAAGCGCTCGATCGAGGAAATTGAGAGACTTTATTGCAGGAATGATGTTCGAAAATTTTACCAAAAGGTAAAAAGAACATGCCAGGGTTTCAAAGCCAGAACAGAAGCCTGCAGGGACGAAAATGGCAACATAGTAGTAGAATCGCAGTCGGTGCTGAGGATATGGAAGAAACACTTCTGCAGACTGTTAAACGGCGATGATGACCAATATTCCGCTGTCAGGCAGAATGAGCCATTCAACAGTGACGTTGGTAGTCAAGATTCCCGTCAACCCGATCAGAATGAAGTGAGGATAGCGATATCTAAACTCAAATCCAACAAAGCTGCTGGACCCGACGGCCTTGCCGCTGAACTTTTCAAGGCAGGAGGAGATGAGTTGGTAAGGAGCATGCACCAGCTTATCTGTAAAATCTGGTCGGACGAAAGTATGCCCGATGAATGGAACCTCAGCATTGTTTGCCCGATCCTGAAGAAAGGAGACCCTCTGAACTGCGCCAACTACAGAGGTATAAGTCTTCTTTCAATATCGCATATAAGATCCTGTCTGCCGTACTATGTAAAGCCTGAAACCGATCGTCAACAAAGTGATAGATCCTTACTAGTGCGGTTTCAGGCCGGGAAAGTCCACCATTGACCAAATATTCACACTACGGCAGATCTTGGAAAAAACCCATGAATATAAAATCGACACGCACCACCTTTTCATCGATTTCAAAGTTGCCTATGATAGCGTGTATAGAGACGAGTTATACAGAGCCATGTCTAGTCTTGGCATCCCTGCCAAGCTCGTCCGTTTGTGCAGAATGACGGCGGAGAACTCTCGCTGCTCTATCAAAGTCGGTAAGAACATCACCGAACCGTTCGATGTCAGGAAAGGTCTTAGACAAGGCGACGCGCTATCGTGCGATCTCTTTAACATAGTACTTAAGAGAATTGTACGAAACTCACAAGCCAACCCCGGAGGTACAATCTTCTTCAAGTCTGTACAACTACTCGCTTATGCCGATGACACTGACATAATCGGAAGAACTCATCGGGCAGTCAATGGGGCATTTACGAGTATTGAGATCGAGGCAGCAAAGATGGGTCTAGCGGTCAATGAAAGCAAAACAAAACATACGCTGTCTACGAAAAAGGACACCTAACATCGGCGTCTTCGACAGAACACCACAATAGACAGATATAATTTTGAGGTAGTAAAGGATTTTGTCTACCTAGGCTCTATGGTCAGCTCCGCAAATGACATCAGTCGGGGGATCACACGAAGAATTACTCTTGCCAATCGTTGTTTCTATGGGCTAAAACGGCAATTGAGTAGCAAAGCCCTATCTCAAACTACTAAGGTAACTCTTTATAAGACATTAATTATCCCAGTACTGCTGCTGTATGGCGCAGAGGCATGGGCTTTAACAAAACCGCATGAGGATGCCCTTGGTTATTTCAGAGAAAAGTTCTTCGAGCGATCTTTGGTCCCGTCTGCATAGACGGTGAGTGGAGCAGAAAGTACAATGCCGAACTATACGGCCTGTACAAGGACATCGATTTAGCCAGAAGAGTTCACATACAGCGATGGCTGGGTCATTTAGAGCGGATGGAGCCCAACCTTCCCACTAAGAAAGTCTTCGAATCCACCCCGGACGGACGGCGCAGTAGAGGACGACCTCGCGGTAGGTGGCGCAAACAAGTGGAGGGGGACCTCAACCAACTTGGCGTGCGCAACTAGAGGCAGCTGGCTCGTAACCGTGCTGGCTGGAGAGGTTTTTTGGTTGAGGCCCAGGTCCACCCCGGACTGTAGCGCCATCTAAGTAAGTAAGTTTCTTGGTACAACCCCAAAGTTGTATATCGTAGGTCCACACCGGCTTTAGCACTTGCTTGTATAAATGCAGTTTGTTCTCAGTACTGAGCTGGGAATGTTTTCCGAGTAACCAGTACATTTCTCTATATTTGATTTCGAGTTCTTTACGTTTCATTTTCAAGTGCGAATTCCACTTCAGCCTTGCGTCGAGTGTCATTCCCAGGTATTTGGCCTCGTTTGCAAAAGGTATTCGGGCCGAGTTTAGAAAAATTGGCAAGTCATTAATTTTCTTGTAAGCGAAATTCACGTGAACAGATTTAGATTCGTTGAAGGAGATCCGCCAGTCCCTCGTTAATTCATTTATTTTATTCAGTGTGTTTTGCAGTTTTGCAGTCGTTTCTTCTATTCTTTTACCTACCGCTGGGACAGCGGTGTCATCGGCAAACGTAGCAAGGATAGTGCCATCTTCTTTCGGTATATCACGGGTATATAACAGATAGAGAAGCTGCCCTAGGACGCTTCCTTACGGTACGCCTGCCGAAATTTCTTTGAGCTCCCAGTATTCGTTTCCACGAAAGAGTCTATTCCCGAGATATGATTCTAGAATATCGTATAGGCATACAGGGAGTACTTGTCGTAGTTTGCATTTCAAGCCATCATGCCCCACCTTATCAAAGGCTTGCGAGACATCAAGAAATAAGCTGGAGCAAATCTTTTTTTCTTCAAGTGCTTTCTCGATAACGTCAGTAATTCTATGCACCTGGTCAATCGTCGAGTGCTTACCTCTGAACCAAAACTGGTGGTCAGGGATACGATTATTTTCGTATATAACCGGTTGGAGACGCCTTGGAATGTGTACGTAAACTCAACCAATGCACAATAAATAGACATTAGTCTGGGTTATATGGCATGTGGAGATCTAAGGAAATGAAAAGGCGGAAAAACTGGCGAAGCAGATGTCAACGTAAAAAAGGTAAAGTGCATGAAATAGGCCAGTACTGAATCCCATAAACGGTGGTCAACCAAGGATGTAGACTAGTCAAAATCGCGCTAAAAATGACGAAAGATTCCACCAAATGAAGTGTTCTAAATGTGGAGTGAGGAACACTCAAATGGTAAGAAGCGCCAGTGATAGAACAGGATATCATATGACGAAGATGGGTGTTCTGGAAGATGATACCTGCAGATTGGACTTGAAAGACTTGCACACAGCGGCACATAATTGTATCAATGCCCGGCACTTACTAGCATAATAAGAGGGATAAGAGGGCTTTCATGGGTAAGAAAATAAGAACCAGTCAGATAACCTTCAATCAAATGCTGGTGTTAACACGAGAAATCGAGGCCAGATAGGAACTCTGAAAAAATCCAGGAAGTATCTCGGGCTGAGACCACTCTAGTAAAGTGTGAAAAGGGGCACAAAGAAGGTGGTGTGTTTCGATATGTCTGGAAAATATGTGTATAGGCCTACTTTTATATGACGTGCTATCTATTCATTTCAAATTTTGTATCATTCAGGAGGTTAATTACTTTTTTTTTTGGATATGGAATTATGGAATTTCGTGCCACTACACTTTCCTATTGCTGAGACTGGAGTCGAAAATAACTTGGAGGTCGCCCCTAATGAGAAAAGTTTCAAAAAACCATATAAAAAAAAGTTGGCTTTAGAAGTAGCTGTACATACTTCTCTTCGAAGGGTCAAAGAGCATCATTTAACGAGAATTTCATTGCCGCATTAAAACTAAATGTGGGCTATTCAATTATAATTCGAAGTATCTACTTAATTGCTTTTTTATAGATTTTGTTTATTTTGAAATAATATTTTTGTTTATCCCTCCTTTTATTATGTCAGTCGTTTTGTACTTAACAAAACATCCTTTGATGTAGAAAAAGCTCTAAACGTTTAAAACAAAATATTTTGAAAGGTAATTCTATACAAAAATACCGTCTCGGGAAATGAAAAAAAAAAAAATTAAATGTCTTCACCCTGCTTACAATCCCATCCGCCTACGCAAAGGTCGCACGCGATGATTTATTTAAAAAAAAAAATAAAAAATATTTTTCGACATTTCGCTTTGAGATTTCGCAAAAAAATAAAGACAAGTGTGCCCGGTACACACGCCAGTATTTTTCAAGGAATACATACATCTTCATTAGATAAACATTAATAAAAACAATTTCACTGACTGTTACGGTTGCTTAAAAATCCATTAGATCAATATTTTACGAAATTATTTTCCAACTAGTTGGACTCGATTTTGAATTCAATTTATCAGCGTCCTATATCTCTAATGACTGACAGAAAAGTGACCATATGTGTCGTCGTTCTATAACAATATTCCTGTCTGTCCCCTATTAAAATGTAATTAACATTATCCACTGGAGAACTATCGGGACAGAGTTTGTAATTGAACATTAAATTGACTGGGACGGGAACTATATCTAATTACAGTTTACTGTAGTTTTGTGGAAAAAACTACTAATAGCATTCGGCAACAAAATAACGTTCGTACCAAATAAATACTCTGTTCTATTGACACATACTTTGGTGAGTCGGCGAGTAGCTCTGACAATCAATTGAATTTAACACCAGTTAATAGGTCCCACAAAAAAGAATGAAAATAAATTTCACTGCTCCAATTTATGTAACCTCCAACAAGTATGGATATATGAGAGAGAATGAGAATGACATTGCTATTAGTATCTTTTATCTCACAGCGAGCACACTAAATGGATTGATTTTCAAGGCTTTCTGGCTTAATATAGTATAGCGGATGAAGAAGAGAGAGAACAGTTTAATTAATTGGAATCGATTTTCTGAGACACTGAACTTACACTGGTTTTTTGAAATAGATACTTTTCTATCTCGATAAAGTCTATGTGTCGTACATACCTGGAATGAACAAGAGAAAATGTTATTAGATTTCGTGTGTCTTCTACAAATCCATTAAATTGAATTAGTATCTTATTAGGTGTGTGAGTGATGTTCAATTAAAGGAAGAGGATATTATATTTAGTGAAGTGGATACGAGAAAACTCGTATATATTTTAGGATGGGGTTTATGCTATGTTGGATATTTATAGGAAGTGATGGAGTGAACATTGATCGATACGATGGCCACCTATAGGGTTAGCTTTAGAAGAGAAGAATAGTTACGATTATAGAGGGTTAATTGACTTTTAGGATGTGCGATAGTCCCCTCCTAATAATAGGGGCGTATCTAAAAGTAGTATGCGTGAGTACACCTATTAAACGAAGAACAAGAACTATTCTCGGCCTATTGGTGGCATTTAAAAATAATTCATGAGAGGTGGTCATCACAAAACTTTTTTTTTAGATACATTCAGATACCACGCTATTTTCTATTTTCTGAGGTCAAATAAGGGAGCCCCATAGGCGGATCAGTAGAAATGCTGTGAAGTGGAAGGGTTATGATCCCTTGTTTTCGGATTATAACCTCGCTGAAAAAGGAACAAGAAGAAGATTCAGATACGACGCTTGAGTAAATGTGCGTAGCCTAGTATATGTTGATAATCTTTATCAAAAGTGATGAATTGCTTTAATACGTGTCAGCTTGTGTATCGTCTATTTAAAAAAAAGCTGTAAAAGGGTATCCCACACCTGCCACTCATTCAAATCTTCCAAATGAGCTGAACAGAGCTCATCGGAAAGCACATACAGGGCAGAACATAAAACAACGGACTTGTCGAAGTCATATCTGCGAATAAGTCGGACTTCTTTGAAATTATAAAAAAAATAAAAATAAATCACCATCATCATTTTCAATGGCCCGCTTATCCTTCATAAGGGTCGTGGATTTGGGATGCATAGGTGCATTTTTCTTGTCGATCTATTCCAACTCATCAGAAGTAATTCCCATATGGATCCAGGAAAGATGTCGGACTTAATTCAACCATCTAAATATTCTTAGGCCTACAAAGGAATTGCCAACCGGATATAATATAAGTACAAGACGTGAAAGCGGACAAGGGGTTATAGCTACCCTTAGCATGTTAATACACACCGCGGGCGGTTGGAAAATGATGAGGAGATAAGAGGAGAAACCCATGCACATTGGTTTTAAATGCCTGCAGGTTATAATGAGAGGGACAAATAGGGCTTTCCAAAGCATTCCACATCCATGTTGTATGGCTCAGGAACTTACTTACTTACTTAGATGGCGGTACGGTCCGGGGTGGACCTGGGCCTCAACCAACAAACCTCTCCAGCTAGCGCGGTTACGAGCCAGCTGCCTCCAGTTGCGCACGCCAAGTTGGTTGAGGTCCCGCTCCACTTGTTTGCGCCACCTACCGCGTGGTCGTCCTCTACTGCGTCGTCCATCCGGGGTGGATTCGAAAACTTTCTTAGTGGGAACGTTGGGCTCTATCCGCTCTAAATGACCCAGCCATCTTAGTCGCTGTATGTGAACTCTTCGGGCTAAGTCGATGTCCTTGTACAGGCCGTATAGTTCGGCATTGTACCTTCTCCTCCACTCACCGTCTATGCAGACGGGACCAAAGATCGCTCGAAGAACTTTTCTCTCGAAATAACCAAGGGCATCTTCATCCGGTTTTGTCAAAGCCCATGCCTCTGCGCCATACAGCAGGACTAGGATGATGCCTTGTAAAGAGTTACCTTGGTAGTTAAAGATAGGGCTTTGCTACTCAATTGCCGTTTTAGCCCATAGAAACAACGATTAGCAAGAGCAATTCTTCGTGTGATCTCCCTACTGATGTCATTTGCGGAGTTCACCACAAAATTGAATCTGTCTATTGTGGCGTTCTGTCCAAGACACCGATGTTGGGTGTCCTTTTTTGTAAACAGCATATATTTTGTTTTGCTTTCATTGACCGCTAGACCCAACTTTGCTGCCTCGATCTCTATACTCGGAAATGCCCCATGACGGCCCGCTGAGTTCTTCCGATAATGTCAATTTCAACGGCATAAGCGAGTAGTTGTACAGACTTGTAAAAGATTGTACCTCCGGTGTTGGCTTGTGAGTTTCGTACAATTCTCTTAAGTACTATGTTAAAGAGATCGCATGATAGCGCGCCACCTTGTCTAAGACCTTTCCTGACATCGAACGGTTCGGTGATGTTCTAACCAACTTCGATGGAGCAGCGAGAGTTCTCCATTGTCATTCTGCACAAACGGACGAGCTTGGCAGGGATGCCAAGACTAGGCATGGCTCTGTATAACTCGATGAAGAGGTGGTGCGTATCGATTTTATATTCATGGGTTTTCCCAAAGATCTGCCGTAGTGTGAATATTTGGTCAACGGTGGACTTTCCAGGCCTGAAACCGCACTGATGAGGACCTATCAGGTTGTTGACGATCGGTTTTAGGCATTCACATAATACGGCAGACAGGATCTTATATGCGATGTTGAGGAGACTTATACCTCTGTAATTGGCGCAGTTCAGAGGGTCTCCTTTCTTCAGGATCGGGCAAATGATGCTGAGGTTCCATTGATCGGGCATACTTTCGTCCGACTAGATTTTGCAGATGAGCTGGTGCATGCTCCTTACCAACTCATCTCCTCCTGCCTTGAAAAGTTCAGTGGCAAGGACGTCGGCTCCAGCAGCTTTGTTGGATTTGAGTTTAGATATCGCTATCCTCACTTCATTCTGATCGGGTTGACGGGAATCTTGACTGCCATCGTCACTGTTGAATGGCTCATTCTGCCTGACAGGGGAATATTGGTCATCATCACCGTTTAGCAGTCTGCAGAAGTGTTCCTTCCATATCCTCAGCACCGACTGCGATTCTACTACTTTTCGTCCCTGCAGGCTTCTGTTCTGGCTTTGAAACCCTGGCATGTTCCTTTTACCCTTTGCTAAAATTTTCGAGCATTATTCCTGCAATAAAGTCTCTCAATCTCCTCGATAGAGCGCTTCTGAGCATGACTCAGGAAAGAATCTTTATATTTCATAGTACGTTTGAAAGTAGGCTTGATGGTGAACTGATGGGCATTCAGGACGTGACGAGTATTGCGAAAGAACTGGTGAAGTGGCGGAATGTAACTGGCTACTCCGCTGAAGCACTAATTTCTTTGGTGTTCAAGCGAGTCTATTGACTTCGCGGTGCTTCTGTCGCCTATTAGGTTTAACACACGGCTTTGAATCCGATTTAGTAGGTGCACCGGACTAGACATGGGCGTTATACTCGAGCTTGGGGCGGATGTATGCCTTATTTATCGCAGCCAGATCAGAGGTGGTCAAATATTTCTTACACCGTTCAAGGAATCCTAAACATATAGCAGTTAATTGGCGACCTAAAATATGTGGTCATTCCAAGGTAGGTTGTCGTTAACACGCAAGTGCCATTCATTGATAATAGCTGAGGGTTTGGGTTTCGCTTGAGCGACAGAAGACAGCATTGGGTTTTTGAAGCATTAAATTCCACTCTATTCCTTGTACCTTATTTAATTATCCTGTCAAGGTCGGAATTTAATGAGCTGCCGCTCCAGTTCCACAGCTGAAGAGGCCCTGCTCTTCCATGAATGTGGAAATTGATATGAGGAGCTGAGAGTACTATCATCAGCGAAGGAGTGTATTGGACTAGAAGTAGCAGACAAGAGATTATTAATAAAAATAAGAAAGAAAGTCGGACTGAACTTAGTGTTCAAGCTAAGCTATCGGTGTTTAACTCGGTGTATGTTCCAACTCTCACCTATGGTCATGAAATTTGGGTAGTGACCGAAAGAATAAGATCGCGGATACAAGCTGCCGAAATGAGGTTTTTTCGCGGTGTTACTGGAATAACTCGTAGGGATCGAGTGCGCAACACCAGAGTACGCGAGGCCCTCAATGTTGAGCAGCTACTTCTCCGAACGGAACGATCTATGCTTCGATGGTTTCGTTGGTCAGGTAGTGCGTATGCCCCCAGACCGGCTTCCAAGACGTGCCATGGTGGCCGTGCCATCAGACAGGCAACCCCGTGGTAGGCCTTGAAAAAGATGGTTGGACCAAGTCCGGTATCTCTTCTGGAGCCGTCTAGGGATTCCTCCTGATGAGTTGGAGTCAATGGCGGAGGATCGAGAAGGATGGAGAGTCCACCTGAGCATCCTACCCCCGCGACCCTCATGAAGGATTAGCGGGCCATTGAAAATGTATGTATGTATGTAAGAGAGTCGGAGACAAAATAGAGCCTTGGGGAACACGAGCATTTATATGATGGATTGCAGACTTGAAACCATCCAAAACAACTTGAATTGAAGGGCCAGAAAGGTAGTTCCTAATCCACTGGAGAAGGGATTTATCGATAGCAAGTGCAAAAGAGCTGGATTCCAAACTCTGTCAAATGCCTTAGAAAAATCAAGCATAACAATCTTACTTTCTCCAGAGCGATGGAGAGATTGGTTTCACTTTTCGGTGAGATATGCCATCGAATCACCAGTGGACCTTTTGCTTCGAAAGCCTTACTGTAGGCCAATAAAGAGCTTTCGAAATTTAAGATATTTGATAAGCTGACGATTTATCAGCGTTTTCATGATCTTAGAAAGAAGGGAGGTACTCGTAAGTGCAATGGGTTAATAGTTGGAGGGATAAGAAGATTCGCCTTTTTCAGAGATGGGCTAGATAAATGCTGTTTTCCATCTACTCGCATTCGTTTTGCTAGCATGGAAGAACTCTTCTTCGGAATGATGGGTGAGATATCATCTGGACCAGCGGATTTGTAAATGTAAAGATCTTTAAGTAGTCTTGCTACTGTATGAGTGCGAAAGTGGATTTGTCCCATAGAATATTCGACGCGCTCAACAGGGGTGCGCAGCAAATTGAGCTGCAAGCAGATAACTTACTAGCTCTACAGTTCGGGATGAACCGCGGCCTCAACCAACAAGCCTCTCCATTTAGCTCGGTCTTTAGCTAATTGCCTCCAGTTGCGTTGCGCACTCCAAGTTGGTCGAGGTACCGTTGAACTTGTGCGCGCCACCTACGGCGGGGAGGTCCTCTACTGCGTTGTCTTACTTACTTAGGTGGTGCTACAAATAGGGGTGAATCTGGGCCTCAACCAACAAGCCTCTCCATTTAGCTCAATCTTAAGGTAGTTGCCTCCAATTGCGCACTCCAAGTTGGTCGAGGCCCCTTGAACTTGTGCGCGCCACCTACGGTGAGGAGGTCCTCTACTGCGTCGTCCCTCGGGGTAAGATTCGAAGAATCTGGCGGCCGGATCGTTGGTGTCCATTCGCTCTAAATGTTCTTGCCAATACGCAGTTTTTTGACTAGGTCGATGTCGCTGTACAGCTCGTATAGTTCGTGATTGAATCTTCTCCTCCAAAACCCGTCAACGCAAACGGGACCGAATATCTAACGAAGAATTTTTCTCTTGAAGCGACCAAGAATATCTTCATCCTCTTTTAATAAAGTCCATGTTTCAGCGCCGTAAAGCAGGACTGGGATGCTCAGAGTCTGATACAGAGTCTACTTAGTTGGGCTTTATAGGGGCTTTACTGTTGAATTGCCTTATAAGGCCAAACAAACAGCGATTGGCAAGAGTTATTCTTCGCTTGATTTCTGCGCTGACGTCGTTATCAGAGTTTGTAGCAGAGCCAAGGTCGACAAAGTCCTTTACTACCTCGAAGTTATAGCTGCCCACTGTGTGTTTCTATCCAATACGTCGGTGTTGATTGTCCCTTTTTGTTGACAACATATACTTGGTTTTGCTCTCGCTTATCGCTGAACCTATTTTGACCGCTTCCGCCTCAATGCTTATAAACGCACCGGTGACAGCCCGCTGAGTTTTTCCGATAATGTCAATATCGTCGGCGTATGCAAGCAGTTGTACAGACTTGTGATAGATTGTGCCTCCAGTGTTGGCTTGTAAGTTCCGCACAATCCGTTCAAGTACAATATTAAAGAAGTCCCATGATAGCTCGTCAACTTGTCTAAAACATTTTTTGACATCAAAGGTCTCGATAAGGTCATTACCGACCTTGATCCGAGCAGAATGGATGGAAGATGAGGCACCATTTTTTACATTAGCATTTCTACTACATTTGGGACAATGTAGAACTTTTTGCCTCAATATCTGATCATATTTGAATTTCACACGACGAATATGGGCAGTCATTTCTGGCACGTTTGAATTTTCTCAGGTTGGGTCGGTCTTGTAAAACCAAAAACTTGATTCCCTCAACCTGATAGCTTCCTTACAGCTCAAGTCGTATCACGCATTTTCCTTTGGTTTGATACTCTTCACTCTGTTAGGAATGAAAGTTGCATGCAAATAATATCGGCATTTGTAATCATATCTGCGGCGGCATCGAGGAAGCATAAGGACCAGTTAAATCTCCTAAAGAATCTCCTGAGCATTGAATGCCTCGCGTACTTTGTTGTTTGTCGCTCAATCCTCGCAGGTTGTTTTTTGACAGCTTGTATTCGCGATTTTATTTTTCCAAACTTTAAGACCAAAGGTGAGATTTAGAACCGAGTTAAAGGCCGATAACTTAGCTTTGACATTAAGTTCGGCATTTCTTATATTAGGTCGACTGAGATCTCCCAGAATTGATCCAACTTGACCAATCCTACAGTATAATTCTGCACGGCTCTTTCCATCACTCCTGAATAAGTCGTTGAGCTACTTAATCTTTTCCACCTGCTTTAAAATGTCCTGCCCTCGCTGACAGAAGAATGGAACTGGAAGACTAGCGTAATACCGAGCTGCAAGACTTCTTGAGATCCATATCCTTATTTGGGTGGTTCTAAATCAGTGGTTCTCCCTTCACATATTTGTAGGGTAATACGAAAAATGGGCACAACGCACCTGATTGTTGGTTTAGGTGATTCCATAAATTACCCTTCTTAAAATTAGAGAAACAAAAAAAATGCTTTCAATTAATAAAACTTACTTATGGTCTACTTCGTTGGTTTTCTTATAAATGTGCCACGAATAAAACATCTCAAAATGAAGCAAAATTGACCGTCACGAAATTTAGGGATCAATTTTTCTTTCATTAAATCGGTTTATCAATTAATTCGGCTGTCATCGGCTCCTTTTCGATAAATTAATAGGTATAGATACTCAATATATCAGTCGCAATTTCCAGCAGGAAAAAATAGGAAAAAGAACATAAATTGACTTCTTTGCCGCAACGTGAATCTCATAAATTAAACTGTTTATTAATTTTCTAATACAATACCAGAAAAGGCAAACAATTAATACCCTTTAAACGTCTCTATCCGCATCGTTCATTTATAGGGGTTAAAGTAATGACTTTTTCTCTTGCTGTTTGTGCATATGCGTTGCATCTAAGGCACGTTCCTATGATGGCACACGCCATCGTATAAACACACAAGCACTGTACTTTTCAATAAAAGAATGCAAAGAGTAGAAAAATAACCAACAAGAACGAGAATACTGATAATAAATAGCACACCATCCCGCATAGGGGTGCTCAATAAATAGAATAACCAAACAAAAACTGCATCTAATAGATACACTTTCAGTTTCTCTGGAAAATGCTGTATCCTGTTGCCACACGCCGTTCAGATGGACCCTTGTCATTCCTTTCAAAACAATCGACAGCCCAATAAACCTAATGGATCATGTTCATGGATTGCATTGCATCGAAATGAATTCGAATAGAATCGAATAAATTTAACGATACGTATCCCTTTTGTTTTTGTTTCAAACTGTCAATTCGGGTGAGGGTGAGTGTTTACAATCATTTTTCGGCAATCTATCGCCGACACCACATAGCATCGGGTTCAGATGAGTTCGTCGTTCATTTGTCTACTCTGCTTATCTATGTATCTACCACCAGTCACAGAAAGGGGAGAGAGTTAGCCATTCGTCGTTGGAAAGTGCAGATAGCTATTAATTGTCCTCTCTCTTTGCCTGTGTTGATTCAGCTGGTCAGTCAATTTATTTAAATGAAAAGGGATCGGTTAATAAATAGTTAACCATCCCGTAGAGGAAAAACATTCTGTGTATCTACAGCTACAGTACTGCTGTTGTGTAGTGGTTGTGATGAATGAATAAGATATTTAATTTAAATTTGAATTTATATGCCTTGAATTGTCGTTGTGGAAATTAATGTGACTTTAAAGCAGCCGGCGACCTAAATGTATCTGAGTATCTGAAGTAATCAAATCAATTGACATAGAAATGCAAATACACATTCATAACATAATTAATGTCTTTGAGGTGATTCAGCAATGTAAGCATACGGGCTAAGATTTCATTTGAAGCGAAAACGGAAGGACCGGAAGGAGTTGAATCAAAAAGAGGAAGTGCTGCTGTTCTGATTTAACGAATGTGGGTCAAAGGGTTGTTGATTTAGGATACATTTCCGTCTTTTTCAAATATTTGTCTCAAGGGGTGAATGATGATGAATTCAAAAAAGCAACAGAGTTCAAATGATCGAGCATATCCATTTATTTATTTATTTCTCAAATTAGGATGAATGGGTTCGATTTTGGCTCTGAAGGTTATAACTGACCGAGACTCAAGACCCTAAGTTTATACAGTCTTTTGAATTGCTTTACTCTCTACACGGTCGGCAATCACAAAATAACAGGTGGAATTTCGGCCTATGGATCACAGTAGAGCAAACATATGAGTGACTTGCGGAATAATATGTACTCTTCGTAGTTTACACAGCACTATAATACTCATGTATCTATCTATCTCTAACGCTCCATCTGGACTCTCTCTTTCTCTCTGGCAACTATCAAGGTACAAGTATACAATGACATCCTTTTAGAACGTCTTTGTATGCAGAAGGTGGAATGATAAGGCAATGAACGTGTTAAGGCTTTGATGCATCAGAGGTGGGATGTTTTGAACAATAATAACATGAATCCACCATTACAGATGCACACAAATCGTGGTGGTTCGTGGTACCCTTCACATTCCATATGCTGAAATCGCCGAACTTTTCTTTGCATGGTATGATAAGCGAAGTTGTTCTCGTATCGATTACTATGGTGGCATAGTGAAAACCTATCAACTGGCTCAAGAGGCACATTATGGAACATCTCTTAAACCGGCACCAGTTACAACAGCAAAGGAACTGAATAAGGAAACCTGCTTACAAGTCAATGGCACCTCTGAGAACAGAGTCGAGATCCAATCAGTCTTACCCGAGGTGAAGAGCTTCACTCCGATCGGAACAGAAACTCTCTTGGGAATGGTCTGTGATAAGTTCCGCTTGGAAGAGGTCATTGGCATCAAAAAGAATGCCTCTACTCTGTGGGTACGCTAAAAGAAATCACCAAAATACCCCTCCTCCCGTATGCCAATTCTAGTTCGATATGAGATGAGAGGATACAACACTCTGTTGGGTTCACACTATGATCATTACTATCTGGACTATGATAGCTACTCTCATGATGATGTTCCAAATGAAGTTTTCGAAATTGATCCAGAAATGGTTTGTGTCGGCTTCCCTGGACCTGGTGAGTGTTACTATGCCACCTATAACTCAATGAAGGAATTCATCCATCCAGCCAATGATCATCATGTCGATATGGAGTTCAACAGATTCAAGGGAATCTGTACATGAATGACACCGAGCACGAATTTCGTAAGAACATCTTCCGTCAGAATCTGCGTTACATCCACTCAAAGAACCGAGGAAAGTTGGGATACTCATTGGCAATCAACCATTTGGCTGATAAGACTGAAGATGAACTGAAGGCTCGACGTGGATACAAATACTCTGGAGTGTACAACACCGGCAAACCTTTCCCCTATAATACCCAGAAATTGAAGAATAACCTTCCAGAACAATTCGATTGGAGGCTACTAGGAGCAGTTACACCTGTTAAAGATCAATCGGTTTTCGGGATCCTGCTGGTCTTTCGCTACCGTCGGTGCTGTAGAATGTGCCAACTTCCTTAGCAATGGTGGCAACTTAGTTCGTCTGTCACAACAGCCTCTAATCGACTGCTCCTGGGAGTTTGGCAACAATGTCTGTGATGGCGGTGAAGATTTCCGCGCTTACTAATGGATGATGAAAGTCAGAGGTATCCCAACTGAGGAAGATTACGACCCATACCTGGGTCAGGATGGTTTGTGCTACATTGACAGTGCCAATCTGGTTGCCAAGATGTTTAGTTTTGTGAACGTGACAACAAACGATCCGAATGCCTTCAAAATTGCTATGATTAAGAACGGACCACTGTCGGTGTCTATTGATGCCTCACAAAAGAGCTTCATTTTCTACTCACATGGTGTATACTACGAGCCCGAGTGCTAGAACCATGCAGATGAATTGGATCATGCAGTCTTGGCTGTCGGCTTTGGAAAGATCAATGGCGAGGAGTATTGGCTGATTAAGAACTCGTGGTCTACCTACTGGAGGTAGTGATGGCTATATACTCATGTTCACTAAGAACAACAACTGCAGAGTCATGACTGAAAACACCACGTTTCATCACCAATCACAATTTTGTAAGGGAAGTTTTTATTATTTTTGGCTTTTTTGATGATGTCCTTCGAATGTTGAATTCTAAGCAATTTTTGGTCGATACTCATTTTTGTTCCGATGACACAAAAATACTGTCACTTCAGACGCAATAATTCCGCTTCGATTCGTCCAAATATCATGAAATTTTGACAGTACATCAAATAAGGATCTGCCTTTCCGACGCATGTAATTGCCTCACTAGAAATACCTATTTAAAAAAAAAGTCCTGTTTACTTTGGAACGCACCTTGTATGTTAAAGAAACCGCGCATTTTCTTAGACTCACATTCCATTTAGGATACTGCAAAGGAAGTTTTGGAGCTGCAAAATATCTTCGGGAGATAGAAGTGGCAAAAGAAAATCTTGTTCGCGTTTAGAAGATATAAAATACTAAGCTGCACTTGAACAGATTAAATGTAGAAAGGGAAACTAAAGAACAAAATAAAACTAAATGGAGAAAGTTTTCTTGAAACGTATGATGGAAGATCCTTCTATCGAACATTATTGCATTCCTCCTCAGGACCTGTTGGTCTTCCAGCAGAAAATTAAGAAAGTGTGTCCTAAACTGCAGACCTGATGGATCTATTTTCAATCGATACTACATCCAACAGGCAACAGTTTCTATTCCGTCTGCATTACCATTAACTTTTATTACCGCATGGTTGCGTCTACTGCTACTGCACGTCGATTGTCATTTCTCCTCGTTACATCATTGTCGGTGACGAGGAACTCCTCTTTCGTGTGATGCACTTGTTTCGCTGTCGCGTGTGAAATGAGTTTATCCAATGAAGCGTTAAAAAAAAAAACACATTTTCTGGAGCAGCTACTGCAATCAACATGCGGAAGACGATATAAGCATTCAACGGAAGTCATTCACTGTGTGCATCGGAGAAAATAATTACGAGCACATTTTACCTGATATAATCCATATGTACATATGTATGCATGAATATACGTAAGGAAACGAATGCGAAAGATGCCAGAGAAATGCACTATTTCAGCACTCATTTCCCAAAAAAGTCCCAACTCCCAATTTGAATTGTTAGAGAATCCTAAAAACTGCTCCTATTATTACGTACTTCCCCTCTCTGATCCACTCCTCTTCGAGGAACCTTCTCAAACATTCAAATGTCATGCGGAATGTAATTGGAATCCGTATAAATTAAATTTCTATACACAATGGTTTTATCCAAGTGAACCTACATACATGTAGGTACGTAATCCCACAGAAGGCACACGTACATATATTAACAATAAAACTCCTTTTTTGATACGGTCAACTGGGGATACAACCGCACATGGAAAAGGATTAAGTTAACCATTGCCATGGAGAGAAAGCACCTGGAGTTCCATTGACCTTTTCGTCGTTGTCATAAGTTTTTTTTTTTTTTTTTTATAGAGAAAAAGAAAAGTCCACAACAAAAGATACATGAACATTGGCTTTGGCTCTTTCTCTGTGTTTTCATTGCTGACAGGACATAATCCAATTAAAATAAAATAAATAATAAAAAAATAAAAGAGAGACACGAAATGATAGAGGAAAAGGAAAATTCGTTAGAAACTGAAATTCAATACTAGAATGCTGTTCCTCTGTGTTGTTCGTTAACCATGGACATTGGGCATGGGCATGCGAGAGAAACTAAATAAACGAACCAACAACAAGATAATCCGCTTTGACATGGATAATGTGCGTCTTGGAAACAATGGCTTGAGGAGGAGTGTACGTGCCCTTGGAGCATTACTAAAAGAAAGTGGGTTCGAGAGTATAGGGAGGGTATTTATCGTAGTTATTCAATAAAATAGAAGGAAATTTCGGATCCTAATTGATTTCAAAGCACAAAGAAAGTGCGTGTCCTGTGTGGGTAAGTATATGAGATGCCCCAAGGTTCGATATAAGCGATGGTAGTGCTAATTATAGAAATTCGATTTCAGTTATTCAAACGCAAATTGAGTCAGGCAAAGTATGAATAGATACCCTTAGAGAAATTTAGCCACTAGTTAAGTTTAACCATATTTATGACTGAGTTCTTGATATAGAACACCAAGAACGTCAGTCTGGCATAAGCTTGAACACGCCATTTGTCTTTCAAAGATTACATCTCTTCCTTTTGTGAATATTATTGCTTTAACCTATTCAGTACTAGTGACGTCTTATGTTAGTAGATGTTTAAGTGGCATACTGTTTGCTAACAACATGGTCTTGATTTTAGTATAGCTGGAACATCAAACGAGTGGGAAATTGCAGTTCCGGGGTATTTGTTTAGTAGTAGCTTATATCACATTAATGCGTTCACGTTTCAATCAGCCGAAACTGCTGACTTGCTTTTCCAACGCTTTGTTCTACCGATGGTATCTTCTCAGCCGCTTTTAATTTAGGACGTTGTGTGTGCCTGTGTTTCACAGTCTCGAGTCACTTTCATTCCATCTTCTATTTTTCAGCTCAGGCTTCCAAGTGAGAGTATATGTACACACTTCTAAATACGATACCAGCATTCGTTGAACATGCTTTCGAAGCGATAGCTTATACAAAAAAGAAGCACCCGTCTTTGTCACGCCAGCAGTGTTGTTGTTTTGTGTACTAGCAGCGGCTGATAAGTTTGCGCGCTGAGATACTTAACAACGAGTCATCTTCTCATTAAACAAAAAAAATATTTGGCGCAACAACTCTTTAAGTGGCAGGGTCTAGCTTCTCGCAACCACTCATGTTGTGTGCTCTATATTTTTCACACGAATGGAAGGGACCTACAGTTTAATGCCGTATCCGAAGGGCAATTTGTTTTAAGAAGGCAGACGTTCGCGAGAGGTGGAATCGTGAAAAGATATTTTGGTGTTTTCTAGGACTCGAACTTTGAATCTCACGCGCAGTGGTCCGACACGCTAACTACTACGGCGCCAACATCGTCTCATTAGTGATATCACTGCGGCACTCTTTAGTAGTATAAATACCACCTCGTTTCAATAATAATCTTATTTTGTTATTATCTGTTATTATCTGTAATCGGAAATTCTCTCAATTTTGAGCACCGCGCCCTGATAAAGTACCTCGTGAAAAAAGGAAAAACGCCTAAAGCAATTTTCGAAAACATGTCATTGACTCTTCGGAATTCTGGTCCTTCGTACACCATGGTAAAAAAATGGGGTCGGCTTTTTTCAACGAGGGCGAGAGAGTTGTGGGGACGACCACTGCTCAGGGCGTTGTGTGCTAGTGGATACTGAAGAAAACTTCGGGAAAGTCGAAAAATTAGTTCATAAAATGGAATTTGTGGCAGATACCGGATGAGTTGCACATTAGCAAAGAATGGATTGGAACAATTTTGATCGAGCATTTAAACATGAAAATGCGCGCTGGATACCGAAAATGCTTACGTCGCCGTTCTACAAGCAATGACGACTCGATTGCTGCAAAGATTTTTTGGAGTTAGCTGATGACAATCTCGACGAAATTTGCAACCGAATCGTAACTGTAGATGAGACTTGAGTTGACCTTTTCCTTTTTCCAATTTGAAAAAAGAGCTACGAGGCCGGGGCTCTGCAGATGAGAACGAGATCAAGGCACCCGTAGACAGTCATTTTGAAGGCAAAGAAATAGAATATTTTTTTCGGTGGTATTAAGGTACTGTATGCCCGATAAAAGAAATGCATTTCACTCGAGGGAGATTAAATTGAGAAAGAAGATTGTTTAATCGGATCTCTTCTTTCACTTAATGTCTTAGCCCGCGAACTTACTGGGGACAGTAGTAACATTCAGAAAAAAGTAGTACGCGCCTTCATTTGATAAGTCACGGCATATTAGTGAGTCTTGATGCAAAAGGCAGTGTTTTTCCATTGAATCTGACCCGTTAAATAGAGTAAAATACTATATGTAACCTATTGGATGCGGTATTAGCATCACTAAAACTATGAAAACTTATTTTTAGTCTAGAGCTTTCATTAAGCTATGGATATGGAAACATTTTTGAAGGGATCCAGACTGCCAAGTTAAGCTCTGTGAAGTAGGAACTCAATATGAAGCAAAGCAATTTTTGAGCAAAAGACCCAATATGACAAGCACAAACAATAGTGATGAATTTACAAAAAAAAAATAAAAAAATAAATACAAATATTTGGCGCAACAGCTCTTTAAAGTGGCAGGGCCTAGCTTCTCACAAGCACTCATGTTGTGTGCGTTATATTTTTTTTCACACGAATGGAAGGGACCTACAGTTTAATGCCGACTCCGAACGGCGATTTGAGAAGCTTTTTTCGTGGCAACAATACTCTCGGATGTTTGTCAGACGCTCGTGAGAGGTGGGACCGTGAAAAAACTTGTTGGTGCTTTCTGGGATTCGAACTTGGAACCCCATGCGTAGTGATTCGACACACCAACCACTTACGCCACGGCGCACCGATGAATTTATAGACTATGAATAATTATCTAAGGATTTGTGGTATAAGTCTGTGAGTCTTTCTCAGAGGTGTCCATGATATTTGATCTGATCTGATCCACTCAGGCCTATTACAGACATTTATTTGAATGGAACAGTGCTTCCCAAGTGTGAAAAGTTCAAATTTCTGGGATCTATGATCAATAGCAAAGCAGCCTGTGATGATGACATCAATCATCGTGTAAGCGTAGCGTGGATGAAGTGGCGGGAAAATTTCGCTATCTTCTGTGACAGAAAAATGCCCTCTAAGTTAAAAGGAAGGCTCTACACCGCAGTTGTGCGTTCAGCGCTTACATATGGCTCACAATGTTGGACGATGTACAAAAAGTATGAGAGTAAATTAACGGCAGCTGAAATGAAGATGCTTCGCATGACAGCAGGAGTGACAAAGCTTGATCGAATAAGAAGTTCGAAGATTCATGGAAGCCTTCAGGTCAAAGGAACCATCTCACGAAAAATAGAGCACGACCGGCTCAGTTGGTATTGCCACGTTCAAAGAAGAGATCATTTGAACCCTGTTAAAAAGGCAATATCAATGAATGTTCCAAAGTCATCGCGAGGTAGGACAGACAGGCTTATAAACGCTTGGATCACACAAATGCGACGACAGCGGCATTTCATTGGCCTCAGTAACCGAGTGATCCAAAATCGGGAGGCCTGCCGATATTTTCGGAGGTCAAATAGGTGAACCCCACAGGCGGATCAGTGGGAATCCGGTGAAGTGGGAGGGTTATGATCTCTTGTTTTCAGATCATAACCTCGTCGAAATAGGAAGAAGATCAAGATGTTTGATGCTTATGAGTCATGAGTTCACCTTGGTTCTTTCTGTTGGAAAAACTAAAGCAAGGCACTACTAGACAGTTCTTTCTGATTTGCTTCAATTCTTGTAAGCACTGGCCCAAACCTTAACAATGATATTCTCTGATTACTTTTCGTATAACACTTGAATGGCTTGAACGTGATTAAAACTCTGATCGTTGGCTAACCTTCGTCCATCCATTGAGTCTTTTTTGACCCAAAACAATTGTTTTGTTTTGATATTATACATACACATATTTCTTATATTTTTTTTATTGTTAAAAATAAAAAAATGAAGTCGATTAAGACATCATTTGTACTAAAAAAAACTATATGGCTCAAAGAAGGCCCTAAGGACTGTATTGGCAGTTTTTTCAAAGGACGGAGAAAGGTTAAATTACAAAACTTGAAAGAAGCCAAGAGATTCATTCTCAAAAGATGTAAACCCCATACTTCTTCACCCAAGAATAAACTGAGTATGTGCCTGTTCAGCAAGTTCGCTTTTTATTCCTTTTGAATCGAGTGGTTACTTCACTCGAACTCTCCCGCGTTTGCATTCCATCACGAAAGTTGGGTAAAGAAAAAAGTCTGAACAGATTAAATAAAAAAAAAATATGAAATAAAATTATTATGTAAAAGAAAGAAGGAACATGGGTTTGCTTTAAATCAATCAGTACGCCTTTCCTAGCCGAAGTCTTACGCATCCAAGGATTCCGTTAAAGCGAACACTCTGAATAATTTTGTCAATAGGCGTGTTTTGATGAGACAGTAGTTCTGAGTAAAGTAAGATTTAGCACGCAGTACAACAACAAAAAATGACTGGCAACTACTTTAGCTTTTATCTTCAGTCAAAAGTGAGTTGGGAAGTATAGTTTGCAACACTTAATTTCAGAGGGCGCTGAAATGGTTTCGTCAGTGTTTCAGAGGCTGTTAGCGAGTAGGTGCCCCAAGTTCAAATATTAAAAAAAGCTTTTACACCAGATTGACTGAGGATATTTTTGTTGAGAAGCTTTTACTTTGCTTTGTATAATTCTCAGCAAAACACGCCTAATGTCTTTTCATCTACATCTAAGTTAATGCTGCCTTACGTGTGAAATTAAAGTCGAAACTAAGCTTATTGATGGAATTCTTATTTTCGTAAATAAGTTATTTCAGTGCTTTTTATTTTGGGCCAAAGTTCACAACAAAATAACAATATACTCACAAACATACAATTCTGATGAACTCACCTGAAATAAAAAGAAATTAAACATTAGAAAAGTGTAAGCGTAAGTGTAATAAAAAAATGGTTGGTTTTAAGAAAATATTGCTAGACGACTATAGGCATTAGACGTCATATATGTATAGTAGATATTTTTGAAGTATGGGTGGCTGCTCTCCACGAAGGGCATAGGCTTAGATTCTCGCAACCACTCGTGTTGTGTGCGTTGTATTTTTTGCACGAATAGAAAGGACGTATAGTTTTGTGCCGTATCCGAAGGGCAATTTTCTTATTTAGTTTTTGAGAAGTTTTTTCGTGACAACAATATTCTCCGATGTTTGTCAAACGTTCGCGAAAGGTGAGACCGTGAAAAATGTTTGGTGTTTTCTGGGATTCGAACACTGAACCTCACGCGTATTGGTTCGACACATTAACCACTGCGCCCACATTCCGCAGTAAAGTGCCTTTAATATAGGTACAGTACACCCGTGCGCTGCTACCTCGCTGGTGTATTAGAACCAGAGTTCTTGCTATGCCTTGATACTGATTGACTTCCTATCGACGAAGAATAGAGACTTTTCTTATAGGACTGCGCTACGTTAACTTGTTGACACCATTTATCCGATATTTTTAAATCTTCAGAACAGGACTTAAGTACGTTAGTCATGATCTTCCTGAATGCACGAAGCTCCTTACAAATATTGAGAGAATTAAACTATCTCACAACGATGATCTGAATTAAGGAGTCAGAAATTCGCAGTTTCGCAAGGACAGGGTGGGATATTAGTCACAAATACATGTAAAATATTATTATTTTGTTTATGCAACAACTTTCAATAAAATGTTGATTGTCGCCATTTACCTGCATGATTTTCCATTTCAAAACTATGCAGACGACGAGCCGGAAGCAATTCTATTTGCAGATGATACCTCGATTACAGCTAGCGATACAAGACCAAAAAAAGCACTGCTTAAAATAGAGCAAAAGCTTCCATTGCTAGTTGGTTACTTTAAAAAATGGGGCTTGAATATTAACTCAGATAAATGTAGTTTGACATGTTTTCAGAAAGCTAGCGGAAAGAGCTATCGACTTGCTGTTATGGAAAGCAAAACACTTTCATTAAAAATTAATAACAAACCTATTCCTCTATGCCCTGAAATGAAATACCTAGGGATTCACTTTCATAATAGGTTCTTTTTTAACAAGCATGCAAGAAACACGCTATCTTAAGCAAATGCTGTAACTTGTACACTTAAACCAGTACTGTGCTCTAGAGCAATGTCCAAAAATACAAAAGTACTTTTATATAAAACTTTAATCCGCCCAATTCTGACATCCGGGTTCTGTTCATGGTTTTCTATCTCTCCCACGACAGCGGGAGAGCTAGCAAAATTTGAAAGACAAATTTTAAGATTCTGCTGCGGCAAATTTAGAAGACCAAATAAAAAATATTTCGCGAATAAAATAATTATGAATCTTGTAAAGTAACTCCGCTACTTACATATCTAATCAACCTTTTAAAAAACAAACTTCGACGTATCGAACATCCTCCGAATGCATTGTTTAGATCCTTGTTTGACTCGAACCTAACAGATTGCTTGGAGAGCAACTACTATATTTCTCCATTTAATATGCTAAACGACAGCTCCCAGCCAATTCTCACAACTGACGCAAATAGATGTTCAAAGATCCCCTTCTATGAGAAAGCTTCGCGCCTTAATCTGAGAGAATAACGAAAGTCCATTGCATTCCTTGAAAAATGCCTGATTATACCAATAAATTTGATTGTTAATGTTCTTTCTGTTTTTGAAAATAAGTTAAATGTAGTTTGAACTAAAAACATATAGTTTGGCATGTTCACCATCTTTTTCATATCTAGTCTTAGCTTTAAGTTTATATATAAAAATAAAAATAAAACATAGAAAGTATGCCGGGAGCAAGCATACAAATAAACTAGCTATACAATTAATTTAATATCAGTTAAACTCATGAGTAAAGGTTATAAAATAAAATATCTTTTTGAATTCATTTGCCAGGCATAATTTATAAGTCTCACTTACTTACTTAAGTGGCGCTACAGTTCGGGGTGAACCTGGGCCTCAAACTGAACTGGTACTCTTCTCAAGAACAAGAAGAAAAATAAATATATTACGGATCGCAGCATCATTGCAACGCTCGCAAATGATTTCTATAAAAGCTGTAAGGTCGAAAAAGAGGAAGAAATGATACTAAGCCTTTTTTGTACGTGCCAGGCTCCCTCCGCTAGCAGAAGATTGCAATAAGGAGTCTAGTTCTTTAATAGTTTAGCCGAATTGGCTAACGGTAACATCAGCAGCCTAAAGCGCTTTATTAAAGCTCCAATTGGTTCTAATGGTAGTTCTTCCTGGGGATTTTTTTGTCGGGATAGGAAACACTCGACTGGAGCACTCAGACACAACTGGTCCATTGTACTGTCAGAGAGCAAACCCTGATTTACCCATTTTATTGGAATTTCCTTGACTTTCGAAGAAAGCCAAGCAAGCACTTCAGTGATGAGGAGCTTACAGTACCAGCACTCACCACATCCGCACCGAAGATCTGCCACCTGATACGAGCAAAGGCCGGACACTCACAGAGATAATGTTCCGCGGTGTCGTCGCTCTCTCCACAAGCGTCGCAGATTATAGTGTCACTTAAGCCTAATAAGTTAAGGTGCTTGGCAAAAGCGGAGTGGCCTGTCAAGACGCCGATAAGTTGTCTACAGTCTTTTCTGCTGAGAGACAGCAAGAATGCCGCTGATTTCTTACAGACGTCCGGGAGCATGCGTTTAGTCAACCTGCAACCTGGAGAGTCATGCCACACACAATTGTGCTCGTGAGAGACCCAATCGTCAATGGAAGCCCTAACCGAGGACGCTGGAAGACCCAACGCGGGTTCGGGACCTGAGAAAGCCTCCTCTGAGCCTTGTCTAGCAATCTCATCGGAGATCTCCTTCCCCAAGATCCCAGTGTGACCTGGGACCCAGATAAGAGACAGAGAATTCAGCCTTGCGACCGAGTTCAAAGAGTTTTTGGTTTCACGAACTATTGTAGAAGTGGTTAAAGGGTTAAGTAAGGCCTTAAGCGCAGCCTGACTGTCACTACAGACACAAATGCTACGTCCCTTCCACCTGTTCTTCACAACATAGTTCATGGCCATTAGGATTGCATAAATTTCCGCTTGGAAAACAGACGCATATTTGCCTAACGAGAAGTGAAGTCTAATGTTGTCGACTTCCACGAAGACCCCAGCGCCAGACCCTTGACTGGTTTTGGAACCATCCGTGAAAATACGACTACATTCCATTCCCGGCTCAGACTCTGACTGAAGCCGGTCCTGGACACAAGGAAAGTCGACTCTGAATTTGCGCATCAGCTGGAGTTCTGGTGTCATTGCATCAGACGGCATATCCATAAGACAGGAGTCGTAAGATAAGTGTCGCGCAAGTTCATCAAAGTTCCAGTGTGGAGTATACCAAAAACCGCCTCGCCTAAGACGATGGATGGCTTTGATAGTGCAACCCATGATATAAGTATCAAGGGGAGGTAAGTTCAGCAAAGCGTCTAGAGCAGAGCCAGGCGTACTCGGGAAAGCTCCCGAGCAGCCGAGACAAGCCGTTCTTTGGAGTTTCGCACAAAAGGCAACCACATATTTACGCGAGAGCCCCTTCCACTAAACAACCGACGCATATGCGAGGAATGGTCTTATCATAGCCGTATAGATCCAGTCTTCCTGGGGATTATAGATTCATGTGCTACTTGGTATAGGTGTGGTTGCTTCTAATGCAGCCTGTCATCGTAACCTAACTTAATAATGCTACGCGGGTGGCACATTCGAGGCTTGCCGTTAGATGTTTATCACTGACCTAAACATGTGAATGTATTTCGATACATAATTTGTGAAGTCGCAGTTTTCCATCGAATAAAAAACTCACGCAAGGCCGAACGCAGCTAAATTTTCAGATACTCAAGCAATGGTGTGCTTATGGAAGTCACAAGTGTGCAAAGATTGGTACTAGTTCCATGCGCCTAGATTTGGTCGTCTTTTGTAAGAATTTTCGGAGGCTTTAATAAAGCGAATTGCGTTTCAGGACGCCAGTTCTTACTTACTTACTTAGGTGGCGCTACAGTTCGGGGTGAACCTGGGCATCAACCAACAAACCTCTCCATTTAGCTCGGTCTTTAGCTAGTTGCCTCCAGTTGCGCACTCCAAGTTGGTCGAGGTCCCCTTGAACTTGTGCGCGCCACCTACGGCGATGATTCCTTCTACTGCGTCGTCCCTCGGGGTTAGATTCGAAGACTCTATGGGCCGGAGGGTTGGTGTGCATTCGCCCTACATGTCCTAGCCATCTCAGACGTCCAATACGCAGTTTTTTGACTAGGTCGATGTCGCTGTACAGCTCGTATAGTTCGTGATTGAATCTTCTCCTCCAAAACCTGTCAACGCAAACGCGACCGAAAATCTTACGAAGAATTTTTCTCTCGAAGCGACCAAGGATATCTTTAATAAAGCCCATGTTTCAGCACCGTAAAGCAGGACTGGGATGATCAAGGTCTTACATAGAGTCTCCTTAGTTGTTCGAGATAGGGCTTTACTGTTGAATTGCCTTATAAGCCAAAAAAAAAAACAGCGATTGGCAAGAGTTATTCTTCGATTGATTTCTGCGCTGATCTTGTTTGTAGAATTTATAGCAGAGCCAAGGTAGACAGAGTAGCTTACTACATCGAAGTTATAGCTGCCGACTGTGACGTTTTGTCCAATTCGTCGGTGTTGCCTTTCCTTTCTTGTTGACAGAATATACTTGGTTTTGCCCTCGTTTATAGCTAAACCCATTTTGGCCGCTTCCGCCTCAATGCTTGCAAACGCACCGGTGACAGCCCGCTGAGTTCTTCCGATAATGTATTTATTGTCGGCGTATGCAAGCAGTTGTACAGACTTGTGATAGATTGTGCCTCCGGTATTGGCTTGGGAGTTCCGCACAATCCGTTCAAGTACAATATTAAAGAAGTCACATGACAGCGCGTCACCTTGTCTAAAACCTTTTTTGACATCAAAGGTCTCGGTGAGGTCATTACCGACCTTGATGGAGCAGCGAGCGTTCTCCATCGTTGGCCTGCACAGACGGACAAGTTTGGCAGGGATGTCAAAACTAGACATGACTCTATAAAGCTCTTCTCTATAGATGCTGTCATAGGCGGCCTTGAAATCGATAAAGAGGTGGTGAGTATCGATTTGGAATTCTTGGGTTTTCTCCAGGATCTGCCGAAGTGTGAAGATTTAATCGATGGTGGACTTTCCTGGCCTGAAACCGCACTGATAGGGTCCAATCAGGCTGTTGATAAAAGGCTTCAGGCGTTCACACAATATCGCAGAAAAGATCTTGTATGCGATGTTGAGGAGACTGATGCCTCTATAATTGGCGCTGTTAAGGGGGTCTCCTTTTTTGTGGATCGGGCAAACGATGCTGAGGTTCCATTCATCAGGCATACACTCGTCTGACCAAATCTTAGAGATGAGTTGGTGTATGCACTCTACCAATTCATCCCCAGCTGCCTTGAAAAGTTCGGCCGGTAAGCCGTCAGGTCCAGCAGCCTTGTTGGATTTTAGCTTGAATATTGCTATCCTCACTTCGTTTTGGTCAGGTGGACGGAAATTTTGACTATCATCGTCTATGTTGAATGGTTCATTCTGCCTGACAGCGGGATGTTCGTCTTCGTCGCCGTTAATTCGGCTACATATTATTTTACTGAAATTTATTCCCGGTGTAGTACATGTTAAATGTTTAATTTAAGTATGGAATTCCATCTCGTTCATATGACCACCGCGAGCACGTTTGCAGCGATCGATTCTTTGGAGCTTATTTTATACCACTCTTTCATACATATAGGCGGGAACGTTGGCAATTTCGCGTTCAATATTGTTCCTGAACTCCTCATGTCAAGTCCATCTAATTCTGGCCAAAAAAAAATCTCCCAACATGGCACGATAGCGAACTTCATTGACCTTAACATGGCGATCATTTTCATCGACGAAAAAATACGGTCCAATCACATCTACGGCCTAAAATCCACACCACACGGTCACTTTTTGTGGATGCAATGGAGTCTCTTGAAGCACATGCGGGTTTGTTGCTGTCCAATAATGCAGATTTTGCTTATTGACCAAACCATTGAGTCCAAAATGAGCTTCATCGCTGCTGATGATTTTTCGATGAAAACAGGGATTTTCTTCAAACTTTTGCAGAACCTAATTGGAGAAGTTTCGGCGCTTCAAATGATCAAGTGGCTTCAGTTCTTGAGTTCATTTAATCTTGTAACGATGTAGGCTAAGATCTTTACCCAAAATTCGCCACAATGTGGACTGAGAGATTCCCAATTCCTCTGAATAGCGTGGAATCGACTGATTTGGTTTATTTTGAACTGAAGCACTTACGGCTGCGATATTTTCGGTACTTCGACCGATGCGTTGTCTCACTGGTACAGGAACATTCAATAGTGAACGTGTTGACTTGAATTTATCCCCTACAGCACGAACAGCCTGTCTGGGGGGACGATTATTATGACCGACAATTGGAGTAAGTGCTCTTAAAGTTGAGACCACCGACTCAGAATTTAGGTAGCAATTTTTAATAATTTCCAAACGTTGCTCATTCGTGAACTTCACCATGATCAAAATATAAACCTTGACTGAATTTTTGACATTGACAGATCATAAAAACTGTTTAAGGGTGAGTTTGTATTAAAATACAAATTTGTTATGTACCTATTGATAAACCCTTTACTCTTTCTCTTATGCACTGCCTAACCACACATAACACTTTGTTTAGAACAATATATGAGTCTTAAGGTGAATTCTATCGTAGATCCCTGACATCCCTAGCCTCCGAGTTGATGTTGTGGTGTTTTCGACAACATTCTCGCATGTTTGTTTTTTAACATTTCTTCATTGTTAGCGCATATCTCAAACCATGAATTCAGCATAAAATAATTTTAGATTCTACTATAGACAACTTTTCAATTATGTATCAGCTGCATGTGTTTGATAAAAAAAAAAGGTTCCTCCTTTAGCATGCACTGGAGTTCAAAAAATGGCGGTGGCTATGTCTGTCTACAGGCTAACATTATACGTATTTGCTGTAAAAATCATGTATGTAGGGTTTATAGTTTAGGAATTAGAAGGTGATGATTGATAGACATATTCCGATTCTGACTTTTGCCGCACCCTACATAATCAGAAATTCCACAAAGACTTAGAATAGCTTTTTTCACCATTTTATATTTCCTATCTTTAAAAACATGTTAACATTTTGATTCCTTTGGCATTAATAGACTTGGGTACATCTATAATTACAAGCTAATAAGTCATTTCCCCCAAATACTTTGAGAGATCCAAAATAACAATCTGTCAAGGGAAATTTAATGAGAAGGGTACTCCTATTTTTCGGTTTTTATGAAAATCAACGCAGCTGCTACACGAATTCCCAATCTCAAATTAAAGACGTATAAAACACACTTAAAAAATAAAAAATAAAAACAACCACCTCAACAACAATAATTACAACGAATTCGTTTCACTTAATTACTCCCTGCACGAGAATTATTCTTAATCCATTCCGAACTCAATTATCCATCCATCCTAACCACTCCTCCGCAACCACACAAAAAGGCATATGCACGGCGATCTTTCTTCTCGTCATCCCCCAAACCCTGCTTTCATCGCGCTGCTGTTTCCCTTTTCAGGATCCCAAGTGGCCAATTACTGTCTATCCACAGTATTTAGATTTACATATTCACAATTTATTGAATTGTCAGATCAAAACTCCGAACATGTATCTAAAACAAAAGCCAGAGGGATTAGAATAGGATCCAAGGATGTCGCCTGTGGCACACCTCTTCAAAAAAGGAACAACAACCAACGCGTTTTTCTTGCGCTGGTCGTATTTTGAGGTGAACAAATTAGGGGGAGTTACATAATTTATCTCTTAATAGATACATCTGGTCTGTGAAGGGTATATCTACCCTTCGACGGAAATGGAGGAAGTTTATTTCCAATAATTATGATTACCTAAATCCACGCGACGACCTCACGGTTAATCCTACAAATACCACACTCACACACAATCACTGAGGGACAGTTCTATTTCCTCTACTTCAAACAGCTCTGAATGACTTGTCGTAGTCGTTTGACTTTTCCCGCGAGATGCTATATTTACAGACGAAATACTCAAGCAGAGGACATGTACTTGTATCTTCTAAAAAAGAAATCCACAAAAAATCCATGTGTAAACAAATCAATGAATGTTGTAGGAGAATTTCTTTGACTTCTGCAGAATGTGTATCTGTAGGATGGTTTTATGTATCTTTGGCCTGTAAGGAGAATTGAAATGTATCTCGTTTGTGATAAAAATGTAATCCGATAAGAATTGAGGGAATTATGCATATCGCGCAATGTTTGCCAATGCGATTGAGGGTACTTCTTTGATTACATTTTCGTGGTCTGGGGATTTATTCGTTTCTTTTTCTCCGTTTCGTAATGTTTGAGTTAGTGTTGCGAAATTCCACCCCAAACGCAAGTGAATTCAGTCAGAGTTGCATACATAAAGGGGGAGGGATTCTTTACAGACGATTACATTATATTTTTCAAGAGAAAAAATTTGTGTTTGTACAGAGATATTGAGGAATGAAAATTATGATAATGACTATCGATTCCAAGATTCAGTCGTGATTCAGTGGGGAAAGCGTTTTTTTTTAGACGACTCTTCTCGGGTATTTGTTTTTTTTTTGGCAAGCAACCCTCGTGCTCGAAGAAGAAAGAAGGGTCTTGTAATGATGAGTACTATGCACTTAACTGTATTATCTTGTATTGTTATAGGTATAAGCAGTTGTTACACTCATTTAAATTACTTTAAGTTAATGTCCTTAAATTTTTAGCCTTCTGTGGCATTATTTCTTTTACAGAAAGCACAGGGATAATGTTTATAATGCAGCTATCGAGATTCGAGAGCATTGAACATCGTATATATGTAGTTCTCATTCGTATTTAATTTTAGTTCGTAGTGGAAATTAAAAAAAAAATCATATTGATGCTACTTACAATAGTGCATTGAAGTCATTAATGGAATACATTTGATATTGTTGTCAAGTGAAAGTCACTCAGGGGCCTTTTTAACGATTCTAAGGAAAGCATGTGTTAAGAAAACCTCTCGGGTGATGGGATGCTACTCTAAGACCCAAGCGAAGTACCATATTTTGACCTACAAGTGATCTTTTATCCTAACCCTTGAAGGAGAGCATGTTGCGATAGTGTCCTATATGAAAGCAAGTTATCGAGGGAAGCTTAGGATAGTTTGGACTGTAGAAGAGCTTATGCCAGATAGAGTGATAAGCCCCACAGGCGGATCAGTAGAAATGCAGTGAAGTGGAAGGATTATCATCTGTTGTTTTCGGATCATAACTTCGCCGAAATATGAAGAAGAAGAAGAAGGAGTGATAAACCCTTTATGAGCATTTATTGTCTGCTGCGAGCGAAGGCGGGACATTCACACATGATGTGCTCAGTTTCAGAGTCCCCAAGACATAGTCTGCAAGTGGCAGATTGTCTACTGCCAAATTTCTTAAGGTGGTATTTGAGAGAGCAATGACTGTCTGTTGTTCATTGCTAAAATTTCTTTCGGTCTTTTGGTGGAGATATCAATAAATCTCTTTGCGTGTCTTAGACCTATTTGTGAGTCCAGGTATGAGCGCTTTTCGCGTTGTTCCCAACGATCTAATTCAATTTTAATTTGGCTTGTAGGTAGGCCGCAAAAAGGTTCCGGACCAATGAATTTGAGTTGGGAGCCAGATCTGCCTAGTTCATCAGCAGTCTCATTGCCGGCGATGCCCTTGTGGCCAGGTACCCAATGAATGAGTGGGTGTTGTGTGCAGCAAGCTGCTTGATGGTATTGAGGCAGTGCCAAACTAATTTAGGCTAAAAGCTGAAGGATTTGAGAGCTTTTAGAGCTGCTTGGCTATTGATAGAATGTTTATGTGTGATCTTCGGAGGTCTCTATAGTATAGACCTATGGCTTGGAAGGTAGAGGTGTTTTGACTAAATGGTACAGCGGATTTGAAATTGGGACCAAAAATTCCCGCACCTACACCATTTGCCATTTCTTCTGAGCCATCGGTGTCGATGAGGGAGCTGGAAGTTTTCCCAATAGGTTCGATTTGGAGTGTTAATTTTGGACTGATGATGCAGGTTTTTCTTTTCTGGGCATGAGGTTAGAAGCGGAATTTTGTTTAAAATCTTCATATGTCCTGTAAAATGAGAGTCTTTGACATTACAGATGAAATTTAGCTTGCAGCAGCACTTTTACGTATAAGGGTGGGAGCTCCAATAGGGTTCCTGTGCCTCTGTCGGGAATGTGCGTATCGCACCCGTGATACCTACGCAGCCAGATCTTTGTACCTTTTGAATGCTAGTTCGAGCATGGACCTGTTTGATTTGTTCCCACCATATTAGTGAGGCATAAGTAATCATGGGAATGTCGATGGTAAGGTAGGTCCAGTGAATCATTTTGGGCTTGAGACCCCATTTTTCGCTAAAGAATCTAGAACAGGCTCAGAAGGTCTAAATCTTTGATGTAATTTTATCTAGATGTGTCCTCCAAGTGAGTTTCTGGTCAATCCTTCCCTTGGTCAAGAGGAAAACTATAATAGTCCCGAACAAAGCTTCTTGGACTACCTACGTGCAATATATTTAGAAGAGAAGACTGAAATAAACTATAAGGAAGCACTTCAAACTTGTTTTGCACCACAGGCCGCATAAGAGACATATTGGCTTGAAAACCATGATTTACGGGAAAACTAGTTTTTGATCAGAAAAGCTACGCTGGTATGACAGAATCTTTGCATCTAGAACACCCTGATAATTTTGGCTTTTCAAGCGGTGTATGGCATGTGTAAAAATCCACCGAAATTATGTCTTGTCCAATACCCACACATTCCAAACTGAAAAATTGATTATTCCGATTATAGCTGTGAAGTGTATCTAAAATATATATAGCCTATTTCAGGTGTATCGAAATACAATGAAAACAATCTCACAGTACCAAGTTCCGACAAGCACAAAGCACCTAAAAATATCCAATCACGTGTGCATATCTTATCTGTGGTTTAATTTAATTAAACTGACCGGATATTCCAATTAGAGAATCTCAAATGTGCTAATATTCAAGAAAAAATCTTACAATTTCCCCCCTATTTTCAACTCAAATTTAACTAAATCACCTTGCAAATATAACTTTATACGCCCTATGAAAACATTTCACCCTGTCAGATTATTTGCCAATGTACCTGTTTCTGTTTGCATTCATATCTGATTGCTGAGCGTTCTATAAACCTATGAGAACTTATCACAATTGTTTGGATTCTCAGATAAGATAACATTGGTTTTGCTTTAGACACAGTCATCGTCAACGTATTTTTATTATACCTAGGTACATAGATACTATGAATTTTGGAATTCCGTAAGCCCATTGCAATGTTTACGGTACCAATATGTGGGGAAATATTTGTAAGTCAAACAAGATCCAAAGACACAAATATAGTAAAAGTCTGTGGCCATGTGATTGCACAGATTTATAATTGTTACAAATGAATGTTTTGTTAGTCTCACTTTTTAATTAGGTCTTAAGAACGTACAAGGTTAGGCAATCTTGTTTTGCTAGTTTATGTGGACAATTTAAGTACACTGAGATATTAAATCTTGGAGAAGTGTCGTGAACAGATTCAAGTTTACACTTTCTAAGTGTAGCAGAAAATGGTGTATCTTGGAAGTTTAATAGCAGCGGATGTCATCAAGCGTTAAATGACTGGATATAAAAAGAAATGCGTTACAATAGGTTTGACAACATGGTGGATGGTAATAAAGTTAAAAAGTACCAATAAACTGTAAGCTGTGGGAAGTTGTAAATTTAGAGCTAATTATACTGAGAGTTTGGTAGAATTAGGGAAACGAGAACGGGACGAAAGCTAATAAACATTAACGTGAAGTACAAGAAACCGGGTAGTAAAAAGAATCTGATTTCTCATTGTGAGCTTGGAAAACTAAGTATCTCCAACCTTACATGCCAGCAGAAACAGGTCTTTCTAAAGCACACATTGTACTGAAAGTATTTCTTAAAGGCCTCCGAATGAACTGTTAAATGTAAGTTGGAAGTAAGTCATCATAAAAATGAATTAGTCCTCTTCATCAGACGATATTAAAGTCTTCATGAAAATGTACTATTTTTTTAGACACCTTGAGATAGATAAAACCGAACAAAGAACTCCTCAGAGTACAGAGGGGTTGTAAAAAAATTATACGAAACACATTTAGTGAAGCATTTAAGACATTTAGGAATTGCTATTTCGACATTTGAAGAATATATAATCAATACATTCCAATTTCGATATACTCGATGTGCAATATGCTCCTAATGTTGAACCCATGAATGACTTACATCAAATGCAATTTCAAAACAGTTTTAAGCTTTTGTCAATCGACTCACTGTTGTGTAGCTTTGATGAGGCAAACTAAAGATCTGGATTTAAAAATAAAGATTGGATTGGATTATTTTCGGCCCACGGCTCTGACGTACAATACTGATGATGGCAGCAAGGGATACAAGTTGGTCTGTTAGATTGGAATGCTATGATTCCAGGATACAAGCTGCCGAAATGAGGTTCCTTCGCGGTGTTGCTGGAATTATTAGTAAGGGCCGAGTGCGCAACACCAGAGTACGCGAGGCGCTCAATGTTGAGCAGCTACTTCTCCGAACGGAACATTCTATGCTTCGATGGTTTGGTCACGTATTGCGTATGCCCCCAGACTGGCTTCCAAGATGTGCCATGATTGCCGTGTCATCAGATTGGCGACTCCCCGGTAGGCATAAAAATAGATGGTTGGATCAAGTCCGACATCTCTCCTGGAACGGTCCAGGGATTTTTCCTGATGAGGCGGAGTCAATGGCGGAGAAAAGAGAAGGATGGAGGGTCCACCTGCGCATCCTACCCCCGCGACCCTCATGAAAGATTAGCGGGCAATTGAAAATGTATATATGAGAAAGTTTGTATGAGAAAGGTAGATTTTTGTTTGAGTCAGATGTCTTAGCGGGACATAGTGTTCGCGGCGGAGACTCTGACCATGAAATATCTTGACAATCAAGCTGAGACCTTACCATTTTGGCAACCATAGATACAAGGCCACCCATGGCGTATCACTGGGTTCTGTTTTGTGACACTTGTTGAGGAAATGAATGTATAACTGCAGTCTACGATTTTACATACAAGTATTCGAGGAATTGTTTAGGTTGGTAAACGATATCAATTAACAATGCTTTAACACGTTGGCTGCCATGTGTATCACCAGTGATCACAACAAAAATCTTTCCCTAGTTTCCATGCAGAAATGTATATGTAAGGATGAGTTGGGGGCTGAAATCTTTTGCACAAGCAATAGTGCGTATGTCAGGACATATTTGAACATATTTTCATATAGTGATCACTGATGATTGTTTAAAAAATAAATTTCGGCGTTTTTTGCGCACATTTGCACTGGCAGCCAACGTGTGCTGTGTTCGCCCGCATTATGTCCAATTTTGGAGGGCCAAGACAAAAGGTAGCAACTGCTTTATGAAGATGACCAAAACAAGAGAGTGGCTAGGGCTACACTCTACGTACCGAGTCATACCTCAAATCTTTATATGGATTAACAGACGATATATATAGAATACGTATAAGCTTTTTTCTGAGGTCAAACAAGCGGGTCTGTAGAAATACAGTAAAGTGGGAGGCTTATGATCCCTTGAGTTCAGATGATTATATCGTCGAAATATAGTTGATTCAGTTTTTGCACAAATCTGTCTAATTTGGGGATTTTAATGCCGTTAATACCTGCGGTTGCTCGAAGTGCGAAACACCTAAGGCCATACTTCTATACCTGTATGCCTCAGAAAGCAATGTCGACATAATATTAGAAATACAGGAGACGCGAAAGCTGTAACTCTTACAATGAAGGAATTCCACGCAAAGGAATATCTTCAAATGTAGCAACAGCTGTGCAGCATTTTAGGGCACGAGCATAATCAGTCTGTATCTGCTGAAATCGAAGTTTCTCAATGGCAAACAAATGAAGTTTCGAATGTTGGAATCGCCAGTGCGATGAAAGAAATGCCATCTGTTCTTAATAAAGGAGAGAACCTATGAAAGCTTGTTTAACTGATGCGATTACTTATGTTCCTAGCCACGTAGTTGGATAGATCCGGCGCTGAAAGATCGAATGCAGGATCAGAAATTTCATTCATAGTTTCTATGTGGGCAAATGATTCGCTACTTGAGAGTTATATCCAAAATTTACTCGTTCTGTATTTTATTTTTGTTTTAATAGAGAATTATTTTCGCGGTTGCAAGCAAAACATTAAATTGTTATGTGTTAGTGGTCTGTCGGGAAGGACGCCAAAATGGTGTGTTTTAGGGATTTTTGAGCATCATATGTAGGTAGGTATGTAGGTGTGGTAGATCTTCTTAGAAAAGAAGAACCCAATTAGCACTAGGTGCCATTTTGATACCATAAAACTCGTGTACCTGGATGTTAAAGGTGTGTTGGTGTCTCTGGATCCAACCTGTGGAGTTAAAGAAAATTATTAAATCTTTAAGGTTTGTCACTGAGACTTCCTCAAGGAAATTGAAAAAGGGTTTTCCTAGCTAGTGCCGGACAGGCGCATAAAAAATGGATCAGGGTTTCTTTTTCAGTTGCGATATTGCAACTGCGATAGTGTGTGTTGTGTGGGATGCATAGTTTGACTGCATGGTTTCCTATAGGCCAGTGACCCGTGGTGGCTGTTGTTATTTTGGCGATGTCTTTGCGCAATCTGTTTAGAAAGTCTGTTGTTTTTGCTTTGTTGTAGTTTAGCCGCATCTTTCTAGATATGACACAGTTTGTTAGCCTAGTCGATCTGAGGTTGGCTTGGGCAAGGAATTTTGAGGATATCTCTGTTTTGACTGCTCTAAGCAGAATCTGAACTGATTCCGCAAAAGAGCTGTGGAGGGCTGAGCTCTGCCTAGTCAGTTCATCAGCAAGTTCGTTTCCATAGACATTACTGTGCTCTGGAACCCAAATCAGGGTCACCTTGAATTGGTCATCTAGTGAGGCTAACTCATTTTGGGACTCAAGCACCAGCTTGGAGGATATAGTAACCGAGCTTTGATGGCTGCCTGGCTATTAATAAAAATAGTGATCTTTTGCCTTGGCGCTAAATTAGCTTACATTTTGATCTAGTGACAGGCTTCCCGGACAGCGAGTAATTCTGCCTGAAATACACTGGTAAAATCCGGAAGCATATATGATTTAGAGATGTTTAAGGATACGGAAAACACACCCACACCGACTCCACATTCCATCTTTGAACCGTCTGTATAGATTGTAACATCGAAATCCTTAATCACCTGTTCATCTTGCCATTCTAATCTTGTGGGGAATTGAACGTCGAAGCGCTTTGTGAAATTCAGTTTGGGTATAATTCAATCTGTTGTGGGAAAAACGAGTTCTCTCGGCAGAGTTTAAAACGTTTCTATGCCCATAGGGTTTCATAATCCAGCACCCACACTCCCTGAGTCTGACCGCACTGTGTGCTGTGATGTTTATTATGTGTAGATCTAAAGGTAGAAGATGGAAAAAGATTGTTACAGCATCGGTTGGGGTTGATCGTAGAGCGCCTGTGGTGCCTATACATGCAGTTCCTTGTACCTTATTAAGTTTGGTTATATTATAAGCTTTTTCTAGACTCGATCACCATAGTATTGACCCATAGGTGAGAATTGGTCATACCACGGCTGTGTTCATCCATAAGGTCAATTTTGGTTGCAATCTCCACTTTTCCGAAGGTTTTGCTACAAGTATAGAAAGCTATACATGCCTTCTTTACCTGTTGTGCTGTGTTCAGTTTCCAGTTAAGTTGAGGATCTAGGATAACTCCTAAATACCTAGCACTGGACGATAAGGAGATCGGTTGGCCCCTTAGCGGAGGAATTGCGAAGCCAGGTATTGGGGATCATATAGGAGCACGTCTTCGACGGGGGAAGGTTTTGAGGTTAGAGGCTAGCGTCGTAATTTCTATTCATCGAAACACTCGTTTCTTTATGCTGTCGGATAGAGTTAAATAATGATTTAAGGCCAATTTACCAGACTCGTCAATAGCGAGCAAAATTAAATTTGGCTTAAGCTCAATAAGAGAAGATTTGATCCAGGCGAACCCCACATGCGGATCAGTAGAAATGCGGTGAAGTGGGAGGGTTGTGATCCCTTGTTTTCGGATCATGGCCTCGCTGATAAAAGGAAGAAGAAGAAGAAGAGAAGATTTGATCCTCGTTATAGTACTTGTTACCAATTTCGCTCGTTCCAATTGCGAGGAACTATCATGTATGGCTAACATGAAAGCTGCTCATAAGAATGTTTGTTTAAATTTTTAAAGTATATTATCTTAGATATACCATACGTAGAGGCGAACCCCACAGGCGGATCAGTAGAAATGTGGTGAAGTGGGAGGGTTATGATCCCTTGTTTTCGGATCATAACCTCGCTGATAAAAAGAAGAAGAAGAAGAAGAAGAATTATCGTAGATATACCAACAAAGAAAACTTAAAATGGTATCCAAAGGCTAATGAAAGAATATATAGGTACATATCTATAAGCCACTGTGTGAACAACGCATCTCATCAGGAAACACCTAACTACGCATTAAAAAAAAAAAAAAGATTATACATCAATATTAACACTTAGCTTCTAAGTTTGAATAAAGCCATGACCAACCAAATACCCAAAAGAAAGAAAATGATTGAAAACAGTTTCAAAATGTATCCAAAGACTCAAAATATTGCATCCGATTAGGCGTGAAAAGTTTATAAGACTCGATATTAATGCGAAGAAAGATTAAAATACATTCGACCCGATTTTCCTGACTTTTCTCAGTCAAAACCTTCTTTTCTAAGAACTGACGTGTCATTTCGATTAGTTATGAACCTTCAAAAATAGTCAAAAAGTGATTATTAATGTTCCCATTGACGTAGATATTTGTTACAGAATGAGAAACAAAGAACAGAATATGACATATAACAGTCCCCCAATCTATACATACGGAACATCTTGATAAGTCGTTAGAAATCGTTAAAGATTCTCGTTACAGATTCCATTGTATGGGCATAAGAAAAAGTGTCAAAAATAAGTCATTTCCTACTAAACTACGTTCTATTGATTCATATTCTCACCACAGATGCCTAATAATTCTCTCAGTCATTAGTATCTATACAAAGTCCGTTCTCCAGTGATTCTAGCGTTAAGCTGTCGTTTTTCCCCAAATAATTAACCTTCCCCACTGCAATTAATACCACAACACAAAATAACTCTTTGTGTGCTACAAACCAACAAACGTACCGTAAAGCAACCAATTAATCATTCGTTAAGTGCAGCCATGACCCATCCACTGGCCACAAGATAAAATACTCGTACCTATAACCAAACCAAGAAGTTACCCAAACAAAGCCACACAAGGCAGGTATACCCATGTACCTGCATATCTTAGGAAAAGGAACGCATTCTTTTCACCGCAGTAATGCTGCTGCAGTCAATGAACTCCAAGGAGACGTTCCACACTCGAACGTGTATCATCATTGCTCATGATGATCATTATCATCATCATCAGTAGGTACCATCATCGCTTAATCATATTATGTACCGTGGTGCACTTAAGACCGACTTCTAGAAATTCCCACTCTCTCCGTATTTAGTGCGGCGCAGACTGTAATCTGACTTTTGACTTTTGCGCTACCGTGATTCCTACAATATGGTTCGAGGTATTCTACTTCTATTCCATTCTCTTTACGGATTCAGCTCCAAAGTAGGTAGGCAGTCCTCTTTTACTGTGAAAGGCAACTACTTTTCTATGATGTAGGGGATATGGGTAAGAGAAGCGAATGATGGCTTGACTGTAAAATGGGGTCAAGAGGTTATAACTGCAATCTTTTGTTTTTGTTGTGTTCTAAGAACACATAACAAGTACGAGTAATTCACATTTGGCCCAGTGAGCCTCAAGAGCCTGTGTAAGCAGTTGCATGGAGTATGCTAGCTTATTATCTGTGATTGTTGGTTACGATTGCGATTTTGGTGTTACTTGGTGAAGTTAAAAAGGAGCAATAAAGAACGGAACAAGTTTTGTAATACTAGCTGACGAGTTGGTCTGTTTTAAATTATTAGGTTAGATACATTTGTATCTAAATAGGGTTGATAGAAGTTATACCTGCTATTCTTCTTCTGCTTCTTCTATATCTGCTGCTAGAGTTGGAATACTCTTTGGGGATTAGACTAAAAAACACGTGAGTGCATCTATGTCAGATTGACTTACACAACATAGGCATTTTATACTAGGGGATGTTGCAATATTATATGTTATAAATTAAATTGTTATAAAACTGAAGGGTTAGGGACTACCGCATAAATTCTGGCACGGAGAGAATGGTTTTTAAAGATAGATTTCTGCTGTTGCGGTTTGAAACATTTTTTTTTTTTTGTCGGGATAGGAAACGCTCGACTGGGGCTCTCAGACGCAACTGGTCCATTGTACTACCAGAGAGCAAACCCATTTTATTGAAATTTTCTTGCCTTTCTAAGAAAGCCAAGCAAGCACTTCAGTGATGAGGAGCTTACAGTACCAACACTCACCACATCAGCACCGAGGATCTGCCACCTGATACGAGCAAAGCCCGGACACTCGCTGAAGTAATGTTCCACGGTGTCGTCGCTCTCTCCACAAGCGTCGCAGATTGCAGTGTCACTCAAGCCCAGCACGTTAAGGGGCTTGACGAAAGCAAAGTGGTCTGTCAAGACGCCAATAAGTTGTTTACAATCTTTTCTGCTGAGATGCAGCAAGAATGCCGCTGATTTCTTACAGACGTCCGGGAGCAGACGTTTAGTCAACCTACATCCTGTGGAGTCATGCCAGACACAATTGTGTTCGTGAGAGACCCAACCGTCAATGGAAGCCCTAACCGAGGAAGCAGGGAGACTCAACGCGGGATCTGAGAGAGCCTCCTCTGAGCCTTGTCTAGCAATCTCATCGGAGATCTCGTTCCCCAAGGTCCCAGTGTAACCTGGGACCCAGATAAGAGACAGAGAATTCAGCTTTGTGCCCGAGTTCAAAGAGTTTTTGGTTTCACGAACTATTTTGGAAGTGGTTAAACGGTTAAGCAAGGACTTAGCCGTAGTCTGACGGTCACTACCGACATAAATACTACGGCCCTTCCAGCTGTTCTTCACAACATAGTTCATGGCCATTAGGATTGCATAAGTTTCCGCTTGGAAAAAAGACGCATATTTGCCTAATATTGTCGACTTCCACGAAGACACCAGCACCAGACCCTTTACTGGTTTTGGAACCGTCCGTGAAAATACGACTGCATGCCATTCCTGGCTCAGACTCCGACCGAAGCCGGTCCTGAACACAAGGAAAGTCGACTCTGAATCTGCGCATCAGTTGAAGTTCTGGTGTCATTGCGTTAGACGGCATATCCATAAGACCGGAGTCGTAGGATAAGTGTCGCGCAAGTTCATCAAAATTCCAGTGTGGAGTATACCCAAACCACCCGGCCTAAGACGATGGATGGCTTTGATGGTGCAACCCATGATATAAGCATCGAGGGGGGTAAGTTCAGCAAAGCGTCTAGAGCAGAGCCAGGCGTTCTCGGAAAAGCTCCCGTGCAGCCGAGACATGCCGTTCTTTGGAGTTTGGCGCAAAAGGCAACCACATATTTACGCGAGAGCCCCTTCCACCAAACAAACGACGCATATGCGAGGAATGGTCTTATCATAGCCGTGTAGATCCAGAGAACCTTATTCGGTGACAAGCCCCATGTCTTGCCAAAGGCACCCCTACACAGCCAGAAGACTGAGAGCGCCTTGGATGTTTTAGACTCGACTTGTTTAGACCAATGAAGTTTCTTATCTAAAATCACTCGTAGATATTTGGCTTCATTCGAAATGCCATGGTTTGAAACATTGGTATCACCGGTTTTTGTTTAAAAATATTACATGTTCCTATATCCGTAGGGCAAGTATTGGCTTTGACTACCTCATCTTTTATTGTTATTGGCAGCTGTGGTTTCGAAACCTAGATCTTAGCAAACATGTATGGTGGGATGGACTAGATGAAAGAAGGAGGAAAAACTGTGACATCTACTGGAGTGAGTAATACGAGGAAAAGAAATCGAACTTGTTGTCAACGGAGATTCAGGAGCAAGTGCCTAACGACTATCCGCATAAAGGAAGAATTTACTAATATGATTTTAACAAGTGCTTAACCCCAATAGCTCATGGGAAAAACGTGGCTAGAGATATCTTTTATTAGTTCTTCAACAGCACGTACGACTAATGTCCCTGAATTGACCTTTACATTTTTTCAGAAACTTTACTGGTAAATATAGTCTGAATGACAGCACCTCAGGAAGCGGGCTCATGGTAATCGACTGAGGGGCAAAATAGCACTGTATTACCATACAAATCACACGATTTGATATTCGTAAGGAGGCTTGGACCTGTTCTTTGAATCAAGAATAGGTTTATTTCTTGGAGAAGAATGCAAGGAACTCTTCCAGTATTTTGGATGTTTGTATCAGCTCACATTGACACCGACCATAACGTCAAAGAATTTTCAGAAAATGTGATGTCCAAACCGATTGAAAGCGGTCATTATTTTTGTCCCCACACCGAAGTGAAGGGATAACAGAAACAGAAACTTACACCCAACAAGACCAATGGTGGTGATAGTCTAACTGATGAGCTATTTAAATCAGGCCACGTTTCACTATGAACCTATCATCGGTTGGTTGGTAATGATTGGCCCTCGATGACGATGCACTTAGACCAGAAGTAGGTCCATTGTACTCCCGATATGTAAGGCGGATGGGCCACTCTCTTACTCTAGGAACCATTTGCTTCGTTGTAAAGCGTTCATTTTAGCCGTGCAAGCATCGCTGAGATCACTAAGATCATGGAAAAAGTATTTACCTAGGGTGGCCTTCCTAATGTTGGCGAACGTAGGACAAGCGCATAGGACGTGACTTATGGTCTCTTCCTCCTCTTCATCCCTACAGTTTCTACAGAAATCATTGAAGGGATGCCTAGTCTTTGGACATGTCTTCCTATGACGCAGTGTCCGGTAAGAACGTAGGTAAAATTCGAGGATTTGCAGGTAAATGGAATATCAACGATTCAAAAAAAAAACGACCTTCTGAACATCGCTGACTACAAGGCATCAATTAAAGCAGCATCACATATAAGATCTTGTCTGCTTCAGTATGTGAACGAGCGAAACCCTTTGTCAAGTGGATATAGTTTAAGGCGAGGAAAGTCCACCAAAATTCACATTATCTTGGAGATTTCTATAGTTATCCGTTATCATATCCCTGATTTTAAAGTTGACTACTGTCATAGTCCTTTGAGAGGAACTATACAGAGCCACGTCAAGGTTTAGCATTCTTGCGATTTTTTTTTTTTTTTTTTATAATTTGCGTGTGCCAAAGGGATTATTAATACCCTTATACTAGTTCTCAGGGTACGGGCGGATGGGAAAAAGGGGGAAAGAAACAGAGGAGATGCCGGTTTGCGTTGGCCTTAAATGTTTGAAGGTTTTAATGATTAGGAAATACAGAGGCTGGTAGATCGTTCCACAAACATGTTGTTCGGCTTATAAACGAATCCATATATTTGACAGTACGTCCGAAGTTGGGCTTGAGGGTGAACTGATGTGCATTCGAAGCATGACGCGTATTGCGGCTGAAACTTTGAAGGGGAGGAATGCAACTGGCTATTTCACTGAAGCATTTAAACAAAAAAAAAAGAAATGAAAAAGGGTAAGACGCGAGACATTTCTACGATGTTCAAGTGAGACTATGGAGTTCACAATGCCTCTATTACCTATAAGTTTTAACGCGCGATTCTGTACCCTACCTAGAATGTGCAGAACGGTCTTGGGTGCACCAGACCAGATGTGGGTGTTATATTCCAGTTTTGGGCGGATGAATGCCTTATAGATGGAGGCCAGATCAGGCGGGATAAAATATTTTTCGCACCAAGGAATCCTAGATATTTTGCAAAATTTTTGGCGACCTCGAATATGTGATCGTTCCATCGAAGACGGTTATTGATGCACATACCGAGAATGGCAAGCCTTTCGGATTCAACGATGCAAGTACCATTCAAGGATAATGGTTGAGGGTCTTGGTTTCGCTTGAGAGACAGAAGACAGTATTGTGTTTTAGATTTATTTTACATCATGTGTAATAGAATTGTACAAGCCAACTCCAGAGATATGATCTTTCAAAAATCTGTACAACTACTGGTGCACGTCGACGATATGACATAATCGAGAGAAGTCAGTGGACTGTTAATTGTGTGCTTGGGGGTATTACAGGAAAAACAAATAAGTGAATCGATCAATGAGGACGAAACCAAATAGATACTGTCATGGAACGAGTAAAATCAAAGCTTTGAGGTAGTTAAGGAAACTTGTCTATCTGAACTCAAGGATGAATCACTCTCATTATTTTTTGGGATATAAAACGAATTGAGAAGCAAAGCTCTACCCAGAGCAATTAAGTTTACATTTAATCACCGCTCAGTCATGCTGTATGATACAGAAGAATGCAACTTAAAAGAGCAGTTGAAAGTATTTGTGTCTGTTTCGGAAAAAAAAGTTTTTAGTGATTTTCGGTCTCTTCTGCGTAAACGAATGCAAATATTCTTAGATAGATAGATAGATAGATAGACAGACAGACTGACACTTTTTTTTTTAAATCATTAAAGCATGACTTTTTCGTCTGCCCGATTGACATTAATTTACAAAGTAAATGGTAATTTTTAAAAATAAAAAAAGTAATTCACGAAGAGAAAAATAAAATAAAATAATAAATAAAAAAGTTTCAAAAGGTCTCATTCAAGATTCGATTTCTATATGCGAATACTTTCCTATAATAATTATAAAGCTAGTTTGCATCACCCGCAGTTTAGGATCGCTAGTACTTCTGCTTCAGTTTTCAGGTCGCTGCCAAGAAATGTTCTCCTTACTTCTTTAGGATCGGACATATTCCGATGAAATGGACAACGTCTTCTCTCACCGACAGGTTACTAAGACTGCAAATAATTGGCAAATCCTCACGGTGAGGGATAAAGTACAACCTTACCAGCTCTCCCTTCATTTCAAAAACAGAACTTAATTTCTGACTATATTCAGATCGAGAATAATTCCGTTCGCATAGATTTTGTTGCAGAACGCTGTAAGTTGCTCTATGCACAGAATAAGTAGCTTCGTTGATATAGTCTAATCTATATTTTTCATCTACTTTTATGACGAGGTCGAAAAGTGAATTTTCAATATTCCTACCGCTACTTCCCAGCAGGCTAAGGTCAAAGTTTGTGGCGCAATAGTCTGCAAGCTTCTTTAGCTTCCCAAACCATCGAATTTTCTTTCCAATTGTATATAGGGCTACAATTTGTGGCAATCTTCCTTCCGGCATATTAAATACTTTCAGTAGATACTCCACGTGTAGTTTGAGCGTTTTGATGTGACAACCGAGTTTCGATGGTTATCATGTAATTTGGAGTATATCTTGGTAGTTGAAAACATATTTTAACAAAAAATCTTAAAAGTTTTTCTACCGTTTCGTACTTCTCATATCCCCACGTTTGAGCTGCATACAGCTTCACCGATTCGGCCACTGCTACGAAAACCTTGTACTTTACGGTGTGGGCTATAAGCTTGTTTAAAAAGCATTTCTTCCAAGCACCACTTACCGTGCTTTTAGCTTTTACGAGTCTATCTTTTAAGTGGCTTTCCATATAGAAATTACTCGTTATTATGATACCAAGATATTTATAGTCTCTTACAATTTCAATAGGTTCACTATTTAAATGCCATATCTCATTCCTTAACATTCTACCGACCCCCTTTTTAAAGACCATCACTTTTGATTTGTTCAGATTCACCGTCAAATTCCACAACCGGTTGACCATAAGTTGAAGAGCTTCAGGTGAACGTGCGAAGAGGACAACATCGTCCGCAAATAGGAGGGTTTTAATTGATATTCCGGCAAACTCTATTCCACCTGTTAGATAGATCGTCAATAATTAGAGAAAAAAGATATGGACTCAGGGGGCATCTTTGTTTAACTTCCATTGTTGTCTCGAACCCTTCCAATATATTGTCTCCGTTCCATACAGCTGAATAGTTCTCATCATAAAGATTTTCTAAGACCTTTCCAAACTTTGCTGTCATTCCGGCATTATACAGCTTGTAAAATAACGCTTTTCTAACAACTGTGTCGAAAGCTGCCTTGAAGTCGACGAAAAATGCATACAACTTCCTTTATCGTTAGATGTTGTCGGTGGTCGGAAACCGCTCCGAAACCACGTCTGGAATTCCTTAAGCTGAATGCAAATATACTTTTCCAATATTTTTGCAAAAAGTGTTAAGAGTCGTTCCAATATACGATAGGTTTTGGCTCTTCATTCGCGTAGATATTGCATGAAATCACTTCCAATTTTATGTAGCTTTCGTCCTTAAAAATAAAGCCAAGATACAAAAAAAAAAAAAAAATACTAAAATCAGATTGTATCTAATTGGGATTATAAATGGTGAATGTCATTTAAGTAGCTCCCCTGAAATTACCCAGTATTGATTCGTTTAAGCATATATTCTTTTAAATAAAACAGACTGAAGCAGATAGTTTGAATTTGTAAAGAAGCTCTTGAATTGCATTAAATAACCTCCTCTGTTCAGGTTTGTAGGTATATGTACATATACCATAGTTTTACTTCTGAAGGAACAAATATCAGCACATACTTTTTTTTGCATGGTAGTCTACCTATTTCACATCTCATAAGCAGGTACCTCATCGTAACTACCATCGTAATGCTACTTATCTACTGTATCCCTTTCAATTCAAAACTTATCCTTGAAACCCCCTCCAACTCAAGTTTACTAAACGAGTAACAAGTTGAGGGTCACACTTTCTTTTTCTCTATTTTCCGCTTTTAATTAAAAACCAAGCGCAAACACTATGTGCGATAACACAGAGGCATAGATACTCAATCCATAGACACATCCCGCAACATTCATTCCCCTTTGCTTGCTTGTAATTACCTTGAATACAGGGCACTAGTGGCAGTCCACAGCGCCCTTCGATATACATATGCACATAGAGCGCGCGCTCTATTAGAATCCTTTTAGCTCCTTCATCACCAACGTCACCTCCACCTATGAGTATGCACAGAACAGCAAAATATAAATGGAAGTCATTCAATTTGAAATTTTTGTTATTTTATTGTACTTCAAAAATAGGTATCATTCTCGGCTCGTATCATTACGAGATAGTTTTCCATTCCCTTTGGCAGTGCAAGTAAGATATTACTTGAAGAGCAAAGGAGAACATAAATACCAAAGTGAAAAGTGGATCACGGATAGGGGTGTATCTATAGCTAAGTTCTTTGGATCCTCTGCTTTTTCTACTGTGGCGCAATAAAATGCCGGCATTTTAATTAATAGTGCGAGATGGTTGTTTCTAAATTTTATTTTGTGCACATAAAGTGGTTTGGTGTGGTGCGGATGTGCGGAGGAACATCAAGCTTCTGGTTGTGTGTGCTATCTTCTTGAGGCTCCTTGTTTCTCAGTTTTCGAGTATGAAATTTGAAATATATAATTGAGGTACTTGAAAATTAAATTTGGGAAAAATTGAATAAGGAGCACAAACTATGTATGTGCGTGTGTGGGAAGTTGATGCTAATGATGAGGAGTCGTCAGTAAAGGCATTGACTGCTCGGGAATTATTAAGTTCAACTTTGATTGTTGCCGATCTACTGAATGTTTTTTATGGTTTGTCTATTAAGTTGAAGCTGTTCGTAGTGAATGGTGAAAAGTGTAATCAGAAGTTATACTGACGCCGACAGTATGACGCCAATCTTTTGTCTATTGAAATTCTGGGCAAAGTAACAATATACGTGGGATTCTGGAGGGAAGTTTGTATTTTAGAGAGATATCTCATTAAATATATAAACTTCTAGATAGATACATTTTTTTTATGTACTTCACTATTAATACAAAGTTTTAACAAAAAATCAATAAACATGGCTTTGCCGTCTGCCTGATTGACAACATTAAATAAATTCAAAAATTAAAATTGACTAAAATATGTATGTATATTTGTATATTTCTTTTATTTTAAGCGATTTTAGAAATTTTCATTAATGATCCTTCCACGATAATATAAAGCAATTTTGCAGTACTGGGGTAGCTTAAATACGTTTGGTTCGTTAAGAAGCATAAAAACTTGATCCACCGACAGAACATTACTTCCAAAGATATGTCTCCTAATTTCGCTTAAAACTGGGCACTTCCCAACAAAATGTATGACATCTTCTCTTTCTGCCAAGTTGCACAGGTTGCATAGCACTGGTAGGTCTGCTCTGTGTGGAATATAATTAAGCTTTAGAAGCTCTCCCCGTAATTTAAACACAGTCGCTATTTCCGATATACTGTATTCATCGCGGAAGAAGTTATTTTCCTGGTATGACTTAAGCGGCTGTAGATCATTCTATGCAGTGATCCATAAGCTTGCTCTAAATGCATACTTGCGATGAGTTGATAAAGTTGGGGTTTCCAGTCTCCGCTATTACCCAGATCCGAATGTATCCCACAGTCCTCAGCAAGTTCCAACCACTCCCTGTACCATCCTATCCTGGATTGTATTACTTGCAGAACAGCTTTTTTAGGCAGTCTGGTATCCGGCATATTCAAAACATTTAGAATGTAGTCCACATGCAATTTAAAAGTTTTGATGTACAATGGGGACAAGCCTGTTTCCAGCATTAGCATATAATTGGGAGTGTTGGGTGGAAGGTGAAATGCTCTCTTAACGTAGTACCGCAGTAGTTAAGTATAAACTTCTATAATGATTATTTAAGAGAGACATATACACGTATACACAATAAACTTAAAGTCGTTAATATTCCTCAAGGAATGATGATTCTGATCACATTGACCAAATAATTGAAACTGAACATTGTTATAATTCAGGCAAAAGATAGTTCAGAACATTCAAGTAGGGATCATATAAATAAAAATGTGAAGAGGAGAAATTCAGATATAAATCTATTTGTTTGATTAAATTGGGTTCTTGGATATTTTTTCGCTTATGTCGCATAAAAGCTGTAAGTGTTTGAATATATGTGTGAAAAATGTACATACGGGCATACATTTATGTATAATTCAATTCGATCAAAACTTGACCCAAATGATACAAGACGCATTCAGATTGATTCAACTTTTCCTTAGCACTCTACAAAATCTATACACCCGTTAAAAAAAATTATGTCCGCGCCATAAGTAACTTACATATAGCCTTACCTTTTTATATATACATATATGTACATATGTACGTACTTTGACTTTGAATAATTGCAATGCCATATTGCCATATTCCTCTGCCCAACCATTTAATGACACTAAATACATTGAGCCAAAATGTTTATTCTTATACTAGCTACATTCAATGCTAGATACTTTTCGTGATTCTTTTCCAAACTTAGGCAACTTAGGATTGCTTCTGGACTTAATACGTTTCTGCATATCGAGATATGTTAAAAATATAAGTGACCACTAAAAGCAAGTGTTTTCTTAATTGTTTTATCTTTGCGTGCTTGGCAGTATTGGCCAAATTCCCCATCTATTACACGAAAACTATAGAGAAATATATGGTAACACACCTACACTTACGAGTATTATAGCAAAATTAATTGGCAATATTTTCGTGTACAGACTTTGTCGTAGGATGAATCCAGATGAAGATATAGGGGTAGTTTTCCACCTACCTGATGGTAGTCTTTTTATAAATTTTATCTTTTATTTTTCCTAATTTGTGTGCACCTATACCTATAGATACCTACTATTCCAAAAGAAAGAAACTGTTTGTATATATTTAGAGGTAACTAAAATATGTTTGCATACATAGTGAGCTAAACTGCCCGTGCAGGGACGGGTTAAGAATATCACTGCAGCGCCCCCCAACAACTAGCGCTTGTCGTAAAAGGCTAAAGCTCATATATTTGCATACTTAACGAACTAAAATATGTTCCTGTTAACTTCACAATTCTAAAAAAAATAATAATAATATGCTTGGACCAATGCAATGGTGGTTCTCATTCATTTAGGCATAATGAAACACTTTCCTCAAAAGCATATTTGTTTGTGGCAAATAAGTTTCCATTTGCTCTTCAGAAAACTGCAAAGATTTCATACTTATGTTCTTTATCCCCTCGTGGGTTTTAGGCACTCTACTACGCGTACGCGCCATCGTGTACGGTTTCTGCCTATGTGGCTGAGTTCTCCCCAACTTTTCCCCAGTTGCCGTGCCTCCTTCTCGACTGTTCTGCGCCATACTAAGTTAAAGGGTTCCATTGCAATGCTTGGTTTGCAATGGAACTGTTACCCTTTCAGAACATGTGACCAATCCACTGCCACTTCCGTCGTTGAATGGCCGTGCCTATTGGTTCCTGATCCATTCTCTGGTAGAGATGTTCATTACAGATACGATTGGGCCAGAAAATCCTTAAAATATTGCGCAGGCACTTATTAACGAAATAAATTCACAATCTCTCCCGAAAACACATACTATACCATTCCACGTCTAAATTTTGACAAGAACTTCCTTGTAACCATCACTTCCAGATCACTCTGGAATGAAGAGACTTTTTTTTAGAAGATGACTCGATCCACTTCTATAATGACGGCTCAAAAACGTAAGTTGGAGTTGGTGGAGGAGTTTTTTCTGACACGCTTAATCTTAAGCTCTCCTTCCGTCTACCAAATCATTGTAGTGTGATCCAGGCGGAAATTATGGCGATTAAGGAGGTCCTATCTTGGCTAAAGAAAAACGTGATATCCGCCAAGGACATCCGCTTTTTTTTATTTTCTTTCCTTTTAGATAGCCAAGCTGCAATCAAATCCTTGGAATCGATCTCTATAAATTCAGTACTAGCCCTAGACTGCCATTCGTCTCTTGCGGAGATGTCGGAGCAGTTTAACATTCACCTCATTTGGGTGCCGGGGCATAGGGATATTCCGGGGGTACATTCAAATGACATTTTTAGAAGCTGATTGGACGAAGAAGAAGAAGAAACCATTCTTCACCTTCTTTGTGCATGTCCAGCTCTCTCCCATAGAAGAAAATTTCACCTAGGAGCTTTCTATTTTAACGATTTAGGCGATCTGATAGATTTAGACATCAGGAGCCTCCTTCGCTTCATCAGAAGCTCTAATTGGTTCTAATGAGTAGACTGGGATTACATGATCCTTCATGGTACCACAACAGACCTTTCTTGGTCTATGTGTGTTGGCGTAAGCTTGCACCCACTTCAACCTAACCTAATCTAACCTATTAACGAACGTTTGCAGCTTTCCGGTGATAGTAGTGGTCACTCTCTACGTGCTGCATCCATATAACAGTATGAATTCAACATATACTTGCGAAGTCCTAGAGCTCTCGTTCTGTCGTCCGCCCGTCTGTTTTTCTGTCATTACCTTCTAGCTCCCAAATTATAGACGGTTCCATATTTTAAACAATCGTTATTTTAGAGTATAAGGCACCACAAGAAAGTAGTGATTCACCTTTACAAAGCATCTTGTGTACATTTATGAGCCTCAAACAGTCACCCAATTAAACAAAATATGCTGTGGATTTAGTTGAATCATCGCAAAGTTAACCTGAAAGACCCATAATCTCCATCCATCTTTCATTTGCAATTAATATAACAAAGCGACTTGAAAGCCAGAATCCTTGATGAAAATTCAGGCATTGTGACTCATTAATGCATAACAAGTAACCATTCGGATATAGCAATATGCAATTCTCATGAAAAATATTTAAAGCCAATGAAACGAAGTTATGTTCGATCATATCCAGGGTTCGATGAGCGATAGTAACCGGATTTGGCATGTGAAGCTCCTTTTAATATTTGAAACAGTGTTGCGAAAAGTAGTCAGTCGACCCTTAATCGTCAGCATGTTAACAAATCGACTGCAAAAGGCATATGACTAATCAATCAGCTACATAAAAAAAAAAAATTTGGCGCAACAGCTCTTTAAAGTGCCAGGGCCTAGCTTCTCGCAACCACTCAGTTTGTGTGCGTTATATTTTTCACACGAATGGAAGAGACCTACAGTTTAATGCCGAATCCGAACGGCGATTTGAGAAGCTTTTTCGTGACAACAATACTCTCGGATGTTTGTCAGACGGTCGCGAGAGGTGGGACCGTGAAAAACTTTTGTGTGCTTTCTGGGATTCAAACTTGGAACCTCATGCGTAGTGATCCGACACACTAACCACTTACGCCACGGCGCCCACAATCAGCTACATACTGAAGTAATATCTGTGACCACAAGGTAAAACCGCCTAAGTCGAGTTAGGACAAAATTGAGTTAAGGACGCGAGAAGATGCTCTACTATTCGGAGTTTATGCTACCAAATTTGTACCTTATTACCTGCCATCCTTATAGGCAAAGAAGCAAGACTAAAATTCCAAATTCGCATACGTTTTCGAGAAAAACGAAAACTTTAAACTTGTTTTCTGAGAATCTGTGAGAATCGACTTAGGCGGTTTAGCCTTGTGGCCACAGACATATACTTCTCGCAAACAACTTCTGCTGTTGTACGGACGGCTTGTCTGAGGACGAGAAGGAGAGCTTCTATAATCACCTAAGCAGCGTCTTCAACACACACAACACCAACTGAAGAAAGACATAGTCATAGTGATGGGGGATTTGAATGCCAATGTAGGCAACGACAACGAAGAGCTCCAACATGTAATCGGGAAGCATGGAATAGGCAACCGCAATGACAACGGCGAAAAGTTTGTGAATTTCTGCAATGCAAGTCGCCTTGTGATAGGTGGCATCATGTTTGAACACAAGACCTGCCACAAAGTCAGCTGGGTCTCCAACGATAGGCAAGCAACCTCCATAGCGAACCATGCTATGCAATGGCACCCTTTAACTTAGTATGTCAGAAGACCTGGCGGTCCGAGGAGAACATGGCGCAGTTCAGTCGAGAAGGAGGCACGGCAGCTGGGAAAAAGTTGGAGAGAGCTCAGACACATTGCCAGAAATCGTACACGATGGCGCGTAGGCGTAGTAGAGGACATAAGACCCACAAGGAGATACAGGACATAAGTCAGTAAGGAATAGCCCATTAAGAGTCTCTGATCTAACTTTTGGCAGCACTTTGTGATGCTTTTATTCAGTCACACTCTCGGAAGATTGGCAAACATCTTAAAAATTGGGTTTCTGCATGAAGTTGAAGTTGATCTTTTTCAAAGTAAGGAAGCGGTGAGCAGTTTCTACTTTCCAATTTTTCTACTTTTGCGTTAAAATTTACACCTTATTCACGCTTTAAATTGTTTTCTTGAAACGTAGAAATCAAATATTTGGCACAACAGCTCTTTTAAAGTGCCAGGGCCTAGCTTCTCGCAACCACGCATGTTGTGTGCGTTATATTTTTCACACGAATGGAAGGGACCTACAGTTTAATGCCGAATCCGAATGGCGATTTGAGAATTAGAAGTAGTAGTAGTAGAATTCCATAATATGAAATTCGTATATACTTTTATAGGTACACCTACTTATTGAAGTTGTGTACCAATTATTAGGTCTATTCTTTGAGAGCTCGCGGCGCTCTGAAATCGCTCTGAAGTCAACCCAGATTTTTCTTGGATAAGGAAAATGTAGCTGTCAAAACCTTATATGAGCATTTGTGGTTATCATCTATTTTGGATATCGCGGAAATAAAAGACTAATTCTTTGTGTAGAATTATGTTTAAACAAAGCGGTGTTACGGCAGATCCAATCTCCCAAGTTTTCTCTATAATTCCTGTGAAACTTGAGGAGCAAACCAAGATAAGCAACGTCATACTCGTATTTGATAAACTCAGCAAGCTTGAGTTAATACCTCGGAAAACAAAATACTCTCTGAATGTTAAACAGTTACTTAAAATGTTAACATGGAACGCCAACGAACTTCTACAAAAAATCGCCGAACTATAATAGAAGTAATCTTGGGGAATAACAACATTGAGATTTGCTTGATCTCTGAAACTCATTTGACAAGGGAATCCAGAGTAAAAATAAGAGGATATCGTGCTTATCACACATACCACCCTTTCGATAAATAGAGGCGGATCCTCTCTATTAATTTTTTTTTTTTTATAATTTGCGGGTGCCCTTATACTGGTTTCCAGAGCTCTCCATGAATACAACGATTGAAATCGGTACAATGCAAACAAGTTAAGTTCGAGTTAAGAATAAGCACTCGTATTTGAACATCGCGTCCATTTATTGTCCTCCGCGATGCACGTTTAAAAGTAACGACTTTGTACGTCTCTTTGACTCACTCGAATTTCATTGTTAGCGGCGATTTCAACACAAAATACACCGCTGCGCTCAAAACACAAAGTGCTGCGTGGTAAGACTTGCTAAATTTTTCAACATTAAATACGAGTATTGTAAACCTTATTATACCTTAATTTAAATTTAATTTTTCCTCTTCTAAAATCTGTAAACTCGAAACTGAAATTCACTTATAAGTAACTACCGATCCTTGTATGTATCTTAAATTGTTTTCCTTAAGCCAATCACAGGATATAAGATTAATCTTAATCTGAAATTATACCTTATCCAATAAATATCAAAATATCTACTACTTACTGATTAACTTTTGTCGTAGTTATAAAATAAAAACATTTATTGCTAGACGCATATAATATTGTAAAAGATAATTCAATAAGCGTGAAACATCTTTAAATCTAAGTAAGAGAAGTTGTATTTGGGGTAGGTATATGGCATCTTTTTATTTCAAGTTAAAAAGCATTCGATAGAATTATGCGTGAAAAATATCGCTGAAATGGCATCCATGGCTTTGCTTGAGGGCGTTTATCCGAGAGATCCAATTTTGGATGACTCTGGCACATAAGTTGGCGTCAATCTCGCCAATGACGCGAACAACGTTGTCCTTAAGATCGATAATTGTTGCTGGCTTATTGGCATAGACCAACAATTTAACGTCACCCCAAAGAAAAAGTCGAAGAGCGTCAAATCGCACGATCTCTGCGGCCAATTGACGATGGCTCTTCATTAGATTACGCAACCCGGGAACTTCGCTTTCAATATCTCCAATATTTCATTCGATGTGTGGCACGTCGGACCGTTCTATTGAAACCACATGTCGCCAATACCCAAACGATAAAATTTTCGCTAAACAAATTCGGATATCATGGCCTGGTACCGCCACCCGTTGATAATCAGCGCCCTTGAAAAATAAGGTCCGATTATGCCGTTGGCCCATAATCCACACCAAAAAGTGAGTTTTTCGATATGCAAAGGTGTCGGCATAATCTCTCAGGGATTTTCATTGTCTCCAAAATCGACAATTTTGTTTTTTCACGTAGCCATTCAACCAAAAATGCGCATCGTGGCTGAAGATGTTTTTTGGCCAAAACTGTGATCGGTTTTCAACTGCTCCAGAGCCCAATGTGCGACGCATACGCATGGAATGATCAGTAGGTTTCAGTTCTTGAACAATTTGAATTTTATACGGATACGGACCCAAGTCTTTTCGCAAAATTCGTCAAGTTGATGCGTACGAAAGACCAAGTTTTTGAAAATGACGCAAAATTGAGACTCTGTGACACCGCAGCAATATTTTCGGTGAACCGAGCATTTCGTTGACATAGGGGACTACTCGATCAGCCACGAACCACTTTCCCCGAATTCCATTATTCGCTGAATGATGAGCTCGGAAGGATGCTCATTACGACCGTAAATCGTACTAACGCGCGGAATGTTCCGCGAACAGAATTCGAATTTTGATAATAAATTTTTACGACTTCGATGCGTTGTTGTTGACCGCTGCACGGTCCAAGGTAAAATGGTGACTATGACAGAACACAATAACAGCAAAATGGCAGCAAAGTCGAAGTCGGCTGTCAAAGTTTTATCATAGCTACTGAATGACCATTTAGATAGGCATACCATATACAAGGTGGCGCAAAATTTATCACCCTATCGGAAGATGTTATAATTTTTGCAAATGGCGTCGTACGTCAATCATATTTCACATTTGTGGACTAGACAGTTGCAGTATACAAACAGATAAACAATGGAGGTTGTAAAGGTCCAAATAAAGACTTCCATCACTCAAAATCATTTTTTTTTATTTAGTACAAAAGTAATTCAAAAACATAATTGGATGATTAATTTTGCGCCACCTTGTATAATCCACGACTTTTTTTTATGGATTTCCTTATTCCCAACAATTAAAAGTTTGCCTAATACCTATAAGCAATTAATGCGAACTTTTTTTCGGACTTACATCACTGCTAGAATTCCTTCCACAAGACACCGACTATGTACATACATATACTTCCACAAATTCTATTTGATAAGAGCTTTGAAAACCGCATCTCCTCCAGACTTGAATGGGAAGGGGAGTTAGGGACATAAGAGGGATTCATTTGCTTTTACACAGATCGATCCCAAACAGAGTCGGGAGAAGGGGGAGGTGTCTTCTTCCAAGCACTAATAAAAAATATCTCTTTTCGCCTCCCTAATCACTGCAGCGTCTTCCAGGTGGAGATCGTGGCAATTAAAGAAGCCTTGTCATGGCTGAAGTACAATGTGATATCCAGGCGGGATATTACTATTTTTACTGACAGTCAAGCTGCGATCAAGTCCCTGAAATCTATTACCTTCAAATCAAAAGCAGGTCTAAAATGTGACTTGTCTCTTAACGAGATGGCCAAACAGTTCAACGTGGGCGCCGTGGCGTAAGTGGTTAGTGAGTCGGATCACTACGTATGAGGTTCCAAGTTTGAATCCCAGAAAACACCAAAAAGTCTTTTTACGGTCCCACCACTCGCGAGCGTCTGACAAACATCCGAGAGTATTGTTGTCACGAAAAAGCTTCTCAAATCGCCGTTCGGATACGGCATTAAACTGTAGGTCCCTTCCATTCGTGTGAAAAATATAACGCACACAACATGAGTGGTTGCGAGAAGCTAGGCCCTGGCACTTTAAAGAGCTGTTGCGCCAAATATTTATTTATTTAAACATTTCAACTTTCACCTTATCGGGGTGCCGGGGCACTGGGAAATTTCAAGAAACTGCTCGACCGACGAACTCGCCAAGCAGGGCACTTGTCTACCGATTTCATAGAACAAGGCGAACCTCGACATGTCTCTCGCTACAGTGAAACTGCTACTAAAGTTCAACACCATTAGCGCGACTAATCGCTGGTGGGTTAGCGGCATTACGTGCCTCATTACTAGACAAATCTGGCCTGAGCTGGATCAGAAACACTCCAACTGCCTTATCGGGCAGAAAAGGTTGTTCATCGCAATTAGAGTAGGTGTCATTACGAGGAACTGCATCATCGGTAGGCATGCAATTAGGGTGGGCATCTTAGCAAATGATTTCTGTAGAATTTGCATTGTCGAAGAGGAGAAGAAAACCATACTACACTTCTTTGCACATGTCAGGCCCTCTCCGCTCGTAGAAGACTACCTCTTCGACAATTTAGGCAAGCTAGCTAATGTCAACATCGGTTGCCTACAGCGGTTCATAACAAGCTCCAACTGGTTTCAGTTTGGTTGCTTTCCCTGGGGATGATAAATCCATGTTATATCACAATGGCCTAAGTGAATCTGCTTTTTGTAGCCTGTCACTCTAACCGAAGCTAACCTGCATCACCTCTATGGACACCGTTTAACCGGCGTTCGATAAAGCGTTATGATATATAGCCTATGTCATTCCGATGATAATGTCTGACAGGCCAGAAAAAGCTCCATCGCAATCGGATAATTAGTTTTTGAGTAGAAGAATTATAATCAAACATACAAGCTTTCTTTATACTAGTTTAAGTAACTAGTTAGGGAAAAATTAGACTTACTAGATTTTAAGTTCACAGGAAATTACGTAGCTGAAACATGTTTATATTAAGTGCAATATATGTATGTATGTAGCCATGGTTGATCTAAGATGCCTGAAGAGATACTCGTACCTAGGATGCCTAAAAATAGTTATAGAAACCAACTTAAGAACCAGAAGTGCATAGGTATACTAGATTACTTGTCAGTTTTTTTTTTAATCAAGACAATGAATGAAAACACATGAGAAGTGAGTCTAAATCAGGATAGGAGAATTAGGTATATGCATTCCATGAGCCTTACGATTTAAGCAGTCATTTCATTTTATTAATATTTCCCAAGACACTGCACTATTTTCTACTCTTTATCAAAATAGATTTATTATTTTTATTTAAGCTCAAATCTAAACTTACCTATAAATGAACTGCATATATGCAAGAATGCAATTGCAAAAATCCTTAGTTTAACTTTCGTCATATTTGATCTGCTACTGGTCGTTGAACGCCACTCGCTGTTGTTTCGAAATCAAAATATTTATGTTTATGCACTAGAAGCTTAATGCCCCTTCACAAATGCCACACACTATTTTTAAGTAACTACAAAAAAATATATATAAAAAATACTAAAACTGTCACACACGCACTTTTCTTTCACTTCTGGCACACGCACCACACAGGGAATGTGTGTTTGTTGTGTGGATCTTCTGCTCCTACTCCTGGGGGAAAATATTCTAATTTTATATTTTTAGTTCAACATGGAACTAAAAATACGATTCCGCAAACATTTATAACTTTTCTTTTTGTTTTTTAATTAATTCTTTCGTCACAAACACTAAAAATAAATAAATAAAAATAAATATACATATAAATAAAAAAAATTAAAAAAAATGTCACCAGAAAAACAATAGAACTACTTTAATTGGAAATCTTTTGGAATAACTCGGAAGTGAGTTAGTCAGTTGTATTACTCATTCAGAGATACTTTTTTTTCGCACACACCATTCACTTGTGAAACAATTAAAGCGAATTTACGCTCTCTAATCTTTGTCAATGGACACACTCACACGTGTTATCCGATCGGTAGAATTCGCTTGGAAGAAAATAACTTCATCAGATACTTTTACAAAAAGTCACTAGAGAGGGAGATACACGTCATAGATACTTTTTCGCAACCGCTTTGTGTTGGGTTTTTTATTTTATTTCTTTGTCGGTTGCAGACAGACAGATGGGCAAGTGGGCATTCACCACTATCTACGGGTGTTACACTTGACTAGCTTAGTATCTGCGAGTATCTTTTTATCTAGAAAACGGTGAATGAATGGTATGCTGTAGAGTTCCAGATGGCTGCTTTTGACCGTTGCAAAAATAATGCTGGTAGGTGATCGTATACAAAAACTATCTCAATAATTATCACACCGACTGCGAACACCAAACACTTGTTTTGTTGACTTCTGCTCCCTCGCACTTTCTTAACCAACTGTCGTTATCTATAGGCAGCTGTGTATTAGTGGATATAATTACTTTTTACCTGTGTTTGGATCTATACTCGTGTATCCACAAACCACAGATACAAATACAGGGAAAGAATTGTGTAACCGGTTCGTAAGAGTTGGGCCAAGAAACGATCGAGGGAGAGAGCCAGGTTGGGGATTTTTTTTTATAGGAGTCACGATCACTTTTCGATAGAAAAACGCAATAAAATTCTTCAGATATTTGCATTTTATTATAATAGATTTAAAAATATCCAACCGCTGAGATCCTGGATTGTAGATTAATATTCAGATTTAAACCATAAAAATGCAGAAAACATTTATTTTTTCCTCTCCCGCACTACTTTCTAGATACAATACACGACTAAATTTCAACGACAACTGAAGTTGATTGCGTTCACGATATACATCCAAAGTTAGTGGTTGTTCGTTTTACTCTGTTGAAATATGTGGCTGCGGTTAGATACATTTGTGTCAGTTGGAATTATGGAACATCGCTGATTGGAATTGTGTGCAACATTTGGTGGGTGCGATTGGGCGGTTTCTGTTTTGTTGTGCTGCGAGGAAATTCCAATTGGAAATGTGCCGTGTTAGTGAGTTAGAGCTACTGGAGGCATGTTGCTGAAGATTTATTTGAATAACGCAGTTGTCTGGAAGTTTCATTCACAGGGGTGGCATCGAGGGAAGATATTTTGGTGAACAAGAATTCTTCTGTTGAAATCCAACATGAAGCACGTCACTAGACAATTGATAGGCGTTTTGTTTTTCTTCTGAACTGTATTCGGGGGTTCTATAAATAGATATGCACGGGCACTATAGACGCTCACTCGTCCGTCTGTTAGCATATCTAGTTCCATAAATATAAGCGACATATGAATAATTTTTCCATAATGTATATTAACCTTCACCTTAACACTCCAAATTTTCGAGGTGGCTCCAGAATAATTGCAAAACTATTTTACCTGAAACATAGGAATGTGGTATTTCGTAACAATACCTTTTGAACAATTTTATAGACAATTTCTTTGAATTTTAGATTTTAAATACACTCTCAAAGCAAAATTGGTCCGTCTATACAAATATGTATATATGCGTCCACCACTTCTATCTTCAAATATATTTAACCTAGACATGCGAGAAAACAAAGTTATTACAGTGGAGCACCTGTGGATATATGGCGATTTTATATCTTCAAAGATTTGCGGGATAAGATATGTTGATATGTTTATATTAGCCAAGGACTTATACATTGTCAAATCGTTCTTAAAGAAACAACACAGAAAGGTGCATAGGCATACGCAGATATCCCATTAGTTTCGTACAAAGTCTTTTCACAAGAGAAAAAAAAGTACGAAAGAGAAATGAAAAGATTTTTCGTGGGTTCCGTATATATACCACTTGCGCGTCTGTCTGTTTATACACGGTGCATGCATGATATTATACAGAATATATAGAAAAGCCTTGGCGCAGCCTATGGCATTTTTTTAACAATCGTTTTTTATATGTAGGTAGCTCCGATGAAAGTAATAGAAACGACAAAAACCAATTTTATTTTAATTTATAGTTTGAAAAAAGCCCCACAATAGAGGAATGCTAAAAAAAAAAATTTCGTTCTCTATGTACGAAAATACTGAATCTTAAATATGGTTTCAAATAATTCTGTAGGTGCTGTGACGCAGTGGTTAGTACGTCGTGGATTCAATGTTCTTATCTCAGAAAACACTAAACAGTTGTTCACGGTCCCACCTGTCGCAAGCCTTCCATGAACAGCCAAAAGTATTATCATCACAAAAACGCTGCTCAAAAACAAAATAAAAATTGCCTTTCAGATACGGCCCAAAACTGTAGGTCCCTTCCATTGGTGTGAAAAATATAATGCACACAACACGAGTGGTTGCGATGAGCTAGACCTATGCCATTCATGGGCTGTTGCACAAAACATGTATCTATGTAATAATTCTAAAAGAGCATATCCGAAGCTGTAACATAAAATAAACCCGAATCTGATGTCCTCAATGGTTAACGAGGCATGATATTTTGTATCTTTGGATTGTTTTGTATTTTGGTATCCCTTTGGAAGAGCAAACGAAAAATGTATATCACAAAACTATTAGAGACCTGTCCTAGTCCATTTAAAACAGAATGGTGTATATTTTTTTCGTCCGAAAAATAGTTTCCCTATGTGCGAACAAACTCGCGTTTGACGAATTTTTATTTCTTTATTTTACATTCACTCAGTATTGTATTGTGTCGGATCGCTGCTAGTGAGGTTCCATGTTGCCAGAAATTACTTAAACGTTTTTCACGGTCCCACCTCCCGCGAACGTTTGCCAAACTTCCGCGAGTATTGTTGTCACGAGAAAGCTTCTTTAAATAAATTGCTCTTCGGATACGGCACTAAACTGTAGGTTCCTTCCCTTCCATTCGTGTAAAAGAATATAACGAACACAACACAAGTGGTTGCTAAAAGCTAGGCCCAGGCACTTAAAGAGCCGTTGCGTCAAATATATAACGGGTGGGCCATCTAGTGATTTCTTTTTAAATCATAGGTTATTTTGACACTGACAGCTGTTTCCCACTCGAAATCTCGACAGAAAGCCAGTATCATATCTCCGCGGAACGAAATGAGTCGCTTTATGCTTAAACAACATTGAGAAATATTGAAAACTTATTTCCAAAGTGAGTGCTGTGTAGCCCAAACAATGCTTTTTTTGAAAAGAAGTTTTGGCCGAAATGAAGCACCCACCGCGCCTGCTGTACGCAAGTTTGTGCAAAAACTTCATGAGACTGGTATACTAGTGGCCAACACTCATGGTTCTCGCCGTCGTATGGTCTGCACAGATGAGAATGTGGCTGCTGTAGCCGAGAGTGTGAGACTCAATTCACGAACATCAACTCGTCATCGATGTCAACAGCTCAACATTTCGCGCACTAGCCTGAGGAGAATTCTGCACAAAGATCTGGGATTATTCGCTTACAAGGTCCAATTGATTCAGCAATTGAAAGCGCACGACCATCCGCTTCGTTATCGTTTCGCAGTTTTGGCCTTAGAGCAGCTTGAATTGGACAACGATTTTGGGCGAAAAATAATCTTTTCTGACGAGGCACATTTTCATCTCGGCGGCTACGTTAACTAACAAAATTGCCGCATCTGGGGCTCGGAAAACCCGCACGTTGTTGTTGGGAAGCCAATGCATCCACAGAGAGTGACAGTTTGGTGCGGATTGTGGAGTGGTGGCATCATTGGACCATTTTTCTTCGAAAATGAGGCTGGGAACAACGTTTCGGTTAACGGTGGGCGTTACGGAGCCATGTTAACGAATTTTTTTTTTACTGAAATTGAAGACATGGATTTGGACGACCTCTGGCTCATGCAGGATGGCACGCCATGCCACACAGCCCATGACACAATCGGTCTTTTGCGCACCAAATTCCCAAATCGTGTTGTCACCCGTCTTGGCGATGTCAATGGGCCGCCTCGGAGCTGCGATTTGACCCCTTTGGACTTTTTTTTGTGAGGGCCCGTGAAGGACCGATGTTAAGTCAACAATCCGGAAACGATTCAAGTACTTAAGGCCAATATCATCCAAGCAATCCGTGAGCTACAGCCCGAAACCATCAACAAGGTCTCGGAAAATTGGAGTGATAGAATGCGCTACTGCGAGGCCAGCAGAGGCAGCCACTTGAACGACATTGTATTCCATAATTATTGGGAATGTTTGTTCTTACTAATAAAGCCATAATAGATGGAAAAAATTTCATGTCGTTCATTTTATTGCATTTTTAAAAAGAAACTTGTAGTTGGCCCACCCTGTATGTATATATTTTTTTTCATTCCGTATTACTCCAACCCTGTTTTTTTTACGTTCTTATATAAATTCATAGTCTTGTGTAAAGGAACGGATCTTGGATTGGTTGTAAGAAATATCATTTTTCTACAAAATTTAAGAAAGCGAAGAATAATATATATAAAAGTGCATCCAAGCTATTCCTCAGTTGTTTGGAAAGGCCAAAATAAACGTTTTGACTAACGATCAACATTCAGTCTTTCTACCCATGGTATTGGTTAACTTTTGAATGAAAGTGAGATTTCATAACTTTCCACACAGATTGGACAAATGAAAGAAATTATGTGCGATCAATATGTACTATTAAAACAGGACTATACTATCGATATCCGTTTATTTTAGCCTTTCTAACTGTACTAGATATTTGGCGTGTTTTGGTGAAAATTATGCAAAGCAACGTAAAAGCTTATCAACAAAATGATCCGCAATCAATCTGGTTTAAAAGCTTTTTTCAATATTTGAAATTGGTGCACCTGTTCGCTATCAGCCTCTGAAACATTTATTATTTTTCAAATTTTTTATTTATTTATTGTACAAATTTAAAGATAGTAAACCTTTAATGGAAAACCCTTTACATGTAATGAATCACTTTATAATTAAATAAAAGTCTTTAAGAACCAACTATTGCTAAAAAAGCGAGGACATTGCACATACAAAATAATTTCATGTGGTAATTTGTAAATATGAGAGCATGACCAAGTATTGTTTTTAGAAAGCGATACATTTGTATTATCACCGACAAAATCAATTGCTTAAAATCAGCAGATTCTCGTATAAGCGGTATTACGTAATTCCGATGTGCGATTGGAACTTGTTTCGTTTGTGAGAATTGTGAGAACACCACCTAAGCTTTTCAGAAATTCCTAATATTCAAAATATTTTTAGCAGTTCAGGGCTCCTTCCCTTAAACCGAAATAGTTTAATACCCATAACTCCATAGCCTTTATATGATATATATCTTTATATTAAAATCATACGTTACAGAATTATTCAATTACCTATCACCACTCTGGTACGCAGACAACTTACTTAAACCCCTGACTGGAACTGACTCAACAGGTGTCTCTTGCACACATGAATCGTGGAAAATTTCAAATCGAGCTCCGGGTAGCAGAATTATGTCAACATTCCAAATGAACAGCGCACACATACACTAAGCAAATGGGAATGTTGCAGATACATTTGCTATATTTTTATTTATTGTAATATACCAAATGTATCTGCAACATCTGGTGGTACGAGTTTAGAATAAAGGCTATCTAATCCAAAAGAAAGGAAGCCGCTGCGGCAAATACTGCCACAACAGGTAGATAAAACCTTTGCGATAATCGGAAAGATATAAAAAATTGGAAAAGACATAAAAAAAATATGCGAATGAATAATAGGATGAGGGGGAGTACTTTGTGAAATTTAATAATCGCACGTGGAGGTATGCCACTTGAAAAGTGTTTAACGAGTTTTTTCCTTTATTTTTTTTTTGTTTCTTCAATCGGCTATTGGTTTCGTCGGAAAAGAATAAAGATAGGTGGTTTGAGAGGGAATAAATTTATAGAGCCTTCAAGTTGGTGCCACAAGAGTCAGGTGTTACTTAGGGTTTTCTTCTGTCTTCTTGTATCTCAAAAGATTGTGTTACACTTCTGGTTTTTGTTCTTTTAAATGAAATGTGGGCAGCCATGTACTGAAAGGAAGTGCATTTTTTAGTTGAATAATGGAAATGTTCGCTTTTGGTAATCGATACTTTTAAAGACAACACATGTGGGTTGTTTTGGAGAATAGCTCATTACAGAAATATGCCAATAATTTAATGAGAGAATGAAATACTGCATTGTTATATAGATTTCGGATAATCATGACAAAACGAATTATGGATTGGAAGGATGTGCACATTCGCCCAATAACAACAACCACAATAGCTACCTGCTCTCGGGCAGAGCCTATTACGAGATGTGGTATGAATGGATTATGTAAGTACTTACTACAGGGTTATTTCTAATACATACAAGCTGTCATAGCCAGCCCGGGAAATAAAAAAAAAAAAATTATATTGTAAGTTACATGATTACAAATGCTGTCACCGAGTTTTCTGTAGACCTTTTTGCTGACAACAATTCCTCGACACATAATTACTTTAACGGTTAAGCAAGAGTTAGCACATCACAGTCGGTGCTGAGAATATGGAAAAACTATTTCTGCGGACTGTATAGCTGCGACGAAAACCAACACCACACTATCAGGCAGAATGAAACATTCAACATACATAGATGATAATAGTCAAAATTTCCCTCCACCTGACCAAAGTGAAGTTGAAATCCAACAAGGCTGCTGGACCTGACGGCGTACCGGCGGAACTTTTCAAGGCAGCTGGTAATGAATTGGTAGAGAGTATACACCAACTCATCTCTAAGATTTGGTCAGACAAATGTATGCCTGATGAATGAACTCTTAGCATCGCTGGCCCGCTCCAAAAGAAAGGACACACGCTAACTGCGCCAATTATAGAGGCATTAGTCTCCTCAAATCGCATACAAGATCTTTGCTGCGATATTGGAAAGTCCACCATCGATCAAATCTTCACACTTCGGCAGATCCTGGGGAAAACCCAAGAATTCCAAATCGATACTCACCACCTCCTTATCGATTTCAAGGCCGCCTATGACAGCATCTATAGAGAAGAGCTTTATAGAGCCATGTCTAGTTTTGACATCCCTGCCAAACTTGTCCGTCTGTGCAGGCTGACGATGGAGAACGCTCGCTGCTCCATCAAGGTCGGTAATGACCTCACCGAGACCTTTGATGTCAAAAAAGGTTTTAGACAAGGTGACGCGCTGTCATGTGACTTCTTCAATATTGTACTTGAACGGATTGTGCGGAACTCACAAGCCAACACCGGAGGCACAATCTATTACAAGTCTGTACAACTGCTTGCATACGCCGACGATATAGACATTATCGGAAGATCTCAGCGGGCTGTCACCGGTGCTTTTGCAAGCATTGAGGCGGAAGCGGCCAAAATGGGTTTGGCGATAAACGAGGGCAAAACAAAGTATATATTGTCAACTAGAAGGGAAAACCAACACCGACGAATTGGACAAAACGTCACCGTGGGCAGCTATAACTTCCAGGTAGTAAGGGACTTTGTCTACCTTGGCTCTGCTATAAATTCTTCTAACAAAATCAGCGTAGAAATCAATCGAAGAATAACTCTTGCCAATCGCTGTTTTTTTGGGCTTATAAGGCAATTCAACAGTAAAGCCCTATCTCGAACAACTAAGGAGACTCTATATAAGACCTTGATCATCCCAGTCCTGCTTTACGGCGCTGAAACATGGACTTTATTAAAAGAGGATGAAGATATCCTTGGTCGCTTCGAGAGAAAAATTCTTCGTAAGATTTTCGGTCCCGTTTGTGTTGACGGGTTTTGGAGGAGAAGATTCAATCACGAACTATACGAGCTGTACAGCGACATCGACCTAGTCAAAAAACTGCGTATTGGACGTCTGAGATGGCTAGGACATGTAGAGCGAATGGACACCAACGCTCCGGCCCGCAGAGTCTTCGAATCTAACCCGGAGGGACGACGCAGTAGAGGGAATCATCGCCGTAGGTGGCGCGCACAAGTTCAAGGGGACCTCGACCAACTTGGAGTGCGCAACTGGAGGCAATTAGCTAAAGACAAGGAGAGGCTTGTTGGTTGAGTTCACGTTCACCCCGAACTGTAGCGCCACCTAAGTAAGTAAGTAAGATACCCGAAACTGTGATAACTACCGTTCGATCAAGCTGATGTCACACACCATGAAGATCGTTGAGCGGGTATTAGGTGGCCGACAGCGAAAAATAATACGGCTATCAGATGATCAGTGCGGGTTTGTCTCGGGTAAATCAACCACAGATGCAATCCAAAGTATAAGGATCATAATGGAAAAACATCGTGATTCCTTAAGGGATTTGCATACTGTATTGGTTGACTTTGAGAAGGCATTCAACAGACAATCACGAGATCTGATATGGGTACTTACTTACTTAGATGGCGCTACAGTCCGGTGTGGACCTGGGCCTCAACCAACAAACCTCTCCAGCCAGCACGGTTACGAGCCAGCTGCCTCCAGTTGCGCACGCCAAGTTGGTTGAGGTCCCCCTCCACTTGTTTGCGCCACCTACCGCGAGATCGTCCTCTACTGCGCCGTCCGTCCGGGGTGGATTCGAAGACTTTCTTAGCGGGAACGTTGGGCTCCATCCGCTCTAAATGACCCAGCCATCTTAGTCGCTCTATGTGAACTCTTCTGGCTAAGTCGATGTCCTTGTACAGGCCGTATAGTTCGGCATTGTACCTTCTCCTCCACTCACCGTCTATGCAGACGGGACCAAAGATCGCTCGAAGAACTTTTCTCTCGAAATAACCAAGGGCATCCTCATCCGGTTTTTTCAAAGCCCATGCCTCTGCGCCATATAGCAGGACTGGGATGATAAATGTCTTATAAAGAGTTACCTTAGTAGTTCGAGATAGGGCTTTGCTACTCAATTGACGTTTTAGCCCATAGAAACAACGATTGGCAAGAGTAATTCTCCGTGTGATCTCTCCACTCATGCCATTTGCGGAGCTGACCATAGAGCCTAGGTAGACAAAATCCTTTACTACCTCAAAATTGTATCTGTCTATTGTGGCGTTCTGTCCAAGACGCCGATGTTGGGTGTCCTTTTTTGTAGACAGAATATATTTTGTTTTGCTTTCATTGACCGCTAGACCCATCTTTGCTGCCTCGATCTCAATAATCGTAAATGCCCCATTGACAGCCCGCTGAGTTCTTCCGATTATGTCAATGTCATCGGCATAAGCGAGTAGTTGTACAGACTTGAAGAAGATTGTACCTCCGGGGTTGGCTTGTGAGTTTCGTACAATTCTCTTTAGTACTATGTTAAAGAGATCGCATGATAGCGCGTCGCCTTGTCTAAGACCTTTCCTGACATCGAACGGTTCGGTGATGATCTTACCGACTTTGATGGAGCAGCGAGAGTTCTCCATCGTCATTCTGCACAAACAGACGAGCTTGGCAGGGATGCCAAGACTAGACATGGCTCTGTATAACTCGTCTCTATACACGTTATCATAGGCAACTTTGAAATCGATGAAAAGATGGTGCGTATCGATTTTATATTCATGGGTTTTTTCCAAGATCTGCCGTAGTGTGAATATTTGGTAAATGGTGGACTTTCCAGGCCTGAAACCGCACTGATAAGCACCTATCAGGTTGTTGACGATCGGTTTTAGGCGTTCACATAGTACGGCAGACAGGATTTTATATGCGATATTTAGGAGACTTATACCTCTGTAGTTGGCGCAGTTCAGAGGGTCTCCTTTCTTCAGGATCGGGCAAACGATGCTGAGGTTCCATTCATCGGGCATACTTTCGTCCGACCAGATTTTACAGATGAGCTGGTGCATGCTCCTTACCAACTCATCTCCTCCTGCCTTGAAAAGTTCAGCGGCAAGGCCGTCGGCTCCAGCAGCTTTGTTGGATTTGAGTTTAGATATCGCTATCCTCACTTCATTCTGATCGGGTTGACGGGAATCTTGACTGCCATCGTCACTGTTGAATGGCTCATTCTGCCTGACAGCGGAATATTGGTCATCATCGCCGTTTAACAGTCTGCAGAAGTGTTCCTTCCATATCCTCAGCACCGACTGCGATTCCACTACTATGTTGCCATTTTCGTCCCTGCAGGCTTCTGTTCTGGCTTTGAAACCCTGGCATCTTCTTTTTACCCTTTGGTAAAATTTTCGAACATTATTCCTGCAATAGAGTCTCTCAATCTCCTCGATCGAGCGCTTCTCATGCTCCTTTTTCTTCTTCCTGAGAAGTCGATGTTCCTCTTTTCTCCTGCGCACGTAGAGCTCGTAAGCAGCTCTAGTCCTTCTATGCAGCGCCGCTTTGTACGCCTCTTGTTTTGCTGCATGTGCTTGCCGGCATTCCTCATCAAACCAGGGGTTTCGTTGTGGTGGGCGAGAGAAACCCAGTACATCAGAGGCGGCATCTCTGATGGCTTGTTGGCAACGCTGCCACTGGTCTTCCGCATTTGCTGCTGGCGGCATAGGACTTAGATTGAGATTAGAAGAAACACGATCGGCAAAGGTTCTCGCGGTCTCTTGCGATTGTAGCCTTTCGACGTCAAATTTCCTCACAGTATTTCGTTGATTTCGCTCCGTTGTGGATATCCGCATCCGTACCTTGGCTACAACTAGGTAGTGATCCGAGTCCACGTTGGCTCCTCGGAAAGTCCGGACACCCAGAATACTGGAAGAGTGCCTTGCGTCGATCGCAATGTGATCGATTTGGTTGACGATTTTTCGATCAAAGGAGAGCCATGTTCCTTTGTGAATATCGAGACGTGCTAACCGCGTACTAGCTACAACAAAGTTTCGCCCCGCCGCAAAGTCGATTAGCCTGAGTCCGTTGCCGGAAGTGTTGTCGTGCAGGCTGTGCTTTCCGACCACGCTACTAAAGACTTCCTCTCTTCCTAGCTTTGCGTTAAAGGCGCCTAGGATAATTTTAACGTCGTGGCTAGGTAGAAGTCATCCTTTGTCGCGTCGTCCTTCTCCTCGTGAGGGGCGTGAACGCATATTAGGCTAATGTTGGCAAATTTACGGATAGTCATGAGGCGCTCATTCACATGCCGGGAACTCAAGACTTCTTGCCTAAGTCTGTCTCCAATGACAAATCCGCACCCGAATAGACGCTGTCCTTTTTGTCTGTAGCAATCGCCGTAGTAGATGTCGCAGTTTTTCATACTCCTTTTGCCCGGCCCATCCCATCGCACTTCTTGGATGGCGGTAATGTCTGCTTTGAGACACTCTAGGGCCCCCGCAAGTTGTTCGGCTGCACGTGGTTTGTAGAGGGACCTAACATTCCATGTGCAGACACGAAGATCGTTGTCCTTTTTACGTTTGCATGGGTCGTCAACAGTAAGATCATCCATATCCGAGGCTGTTGGTTGCTTCGTAACCTGATATGGGTGGCGCTATAGAAATGTACGAAAGAGCAAAGACAAGGGTAAGATGCCCCGCTGAAGTAACTGAAGAGTTCCCAATCAAAATCGGGGTGCACCAGGGAAGCGTCTTAAGTCCTTTGCTCTTTATTAGACTCCTTGACTATCTGCATGAAGGCAAAGGGACGGACAAGAAGATTTAATGACGAACTATACGAGCTGTACAGCGACATCGACATAGTCAAAAAAACTGTGTATTGTACGTTTGAGATGGCTAGGACATGTAGAGCGGATGGCAATCAATGCTCCGGCCCACAGAGTCTTAAAATCTTATCGGAAGGAACGAAACAGTAGAATGCCTCTTCACCGTTGGTGGCGCGCATAAGTTCAAGGGGACCTCGATCAACTTGGAGTGCGCAACTGGAAGCAGTTAGCTAAAGACCGAGCCAAATGGAAACACCAGACTGTGTTACTTATGAAAAGTTAGAAATAAATGGCATCCAAACGGCACTTTTCCTCCCATTTAATTCACTATTGTCATCACTGTTGGCTGAGTTTTGTAAAACTTGATGATTCACAACTTATTTTACTCCATAAACAACGCCTGATATTCCACTTACTCGCCTTCGAGTAAGTGTTATGTGAGCTAAGGAGTTAAAAGCAAACGACCATACCATAACATTGGGTGGCAATGGTGCAGTGGGTAGTGTGTTTGCTCGTTAACCGATGTGTGCAGGTTCAAGCCCCAGCGGAGAACAGCAATCATGGGCCACCCAAGTATAAAAGGAAAAACGAATTACATCGAAGTTTTTCCAACCACTGCACCAAAGAAAGGTTCCTGCCTGGTAGTACAATGGACCGGAGAGTCTGAGTGCTCTGGGATTTGGGTTTCCTTTTATATAAAAAAAGAAGAATACCATAACATTAATATTGTATTATAGAAGACACGCGTGGACCAGTAACGATCCCTCTTACCACTTTGTTAGATCACTTTTCTTTTCTTTTCCTTGTATCATCTTACCTTTATCAAAGTTCAGAGAGCTAGCGTCTACTCACACCTTGTGGGGCATAGGGCATCCACAACGCTTGTACGTCATTGTATTCAAAGTTCTGCAACGTGTTTTAAAACTCTTCAACTCATTCCTAATGCTGTTAGCTCCTCCTTAACAGTTTTGCGCGATGTGAACTTAGATCAACCCACTTTTCTGTCCAATCGATTTCCACTTTTCTCTCAGATTGTGCTGGCAATAGGTTCGTGACCCGTTCTCCTATAAAGGTGTTCTTTCGACGTGAGATTGAACAGGACATCCTAATTTAAGGAATGCAGTTTATGAATAACAATGGTGGGGATTTTTCAGATATTGCACTCAGTTTAAATGCTATAAGCATTACTTTTCCATATTTTCGGAAGCATCTCGAACGCAGCTTTAGCTTTCCCAATTCAGCGGTCATCAGGCACAAAATTTCCTTTTTCGACATGCTATCGATCAATGTCTACTTAAGCGGCAGAGCTGAGAAGGCTTAATTTATTTGCCTGCACTGTGTTAGTTCCTAGTTTCACGTTGTTTGCTTCGACTTTCAGACCATGCAGCATTTGTTGTTAAAGCGGTCAATATGTTTAAAGTTAGATATCATGGCCCATTATTGGTCCACCATTGATGCCAATGCAGTGGGCAAAATCGCATCTTCACCTTCTCGCGGTGCCCGCTGGATAGCTATCTGATAGTGAACTAACGATGAGCGTATGCTGAGTCTGACGATATATGTGCAGCTGTCTGAGTGTTCAGACCTGCGCAAGCACATCTGAGTGAACTTCAGCGCGCATACGTTTAACCGGACGAGGCATCTCTTGTTGACCTGATCGGCTGAAATATGCGTCTCAAAAGTCTAGCAAGAGCTCCTCAGAACGAGGACGTGCGGCGGATGAATTCTCTCAATGGAATCAACGGTGACGTCTACAGACCAGCGGATACCTTACCGGAGCTACTTCAACATATTTGGAGCTGAGGTCTGTAAGGATTTTCAATACTACGTCAGGGTATTGAAAAAGAGATGGTGGCGGATGAACCCTTAATGGGCCAACGGCAGCGCTCATATCCCCGAAGTGGGTTACTGACATCGGTGTATCCGGCCTCTTGTCCTACGGGTACAAAAAAAAGGATCTGGCCTTCCAGGTTGGGGGTTGTTCCGCCGGGTTAACTTTCCTACCACGTAAAAAACCTTTGGTTACGAAGCAACCAACAGCCTTGGATACGGATGATCTTACTGTTGACGACCCATGCAAACGTCAAAAGGACAATGATCTTCGTGTCTGCACGTGGAATGTTAGGTCCCTCTACAAATCACGTGCAGCCGAACAACTTGCGGAGCCCCTAGAGTGTTTCAAAGCAGACATTACCGCCATCCAAGAAGTGCGATGGGATGGGCCGGGCAAAAGGCCCACGGCGACTGCTACAGACAAAAAGGACAGCGTCTATTCGGGTGCGGATTTGTCACTGGAGGCAGACTTAGGCAAGAAGTCTTGAGTTTCCGGCATGTGAACGAGCGCTTCATGACTATCCGTATCAAGGCTAAATTTGCCAACATTAGCCTAATATGCGTTCACGCCCCTCACGAGGAGAAGGGCGACGCGTCAAAGGATGACTTCTACCAGCTTTTGGACAAGACGTATGAGCACTGCCCTAGCCACGACGTTAAAATTATCCTAGGCGCCTTTAACGCAAAGCTAGTAAGAGAGGACGTCTTTAGTAGTGTAGTCGGAAAGCACAGCCTGCACGACATCAGATCCGGCAACGGACTCAAGCTAATCGACTTTGTGACTGGGCGAAACTTTGTTGTAGCTAGTACGCGGTTCCCACGTCTCGATATTCACAAAGGAACATGGCTCTCCTTTGATCGAAAAATCGTCAATCAAATCGATCACATAGCGATCGACACAAGGCACTCTTCGGTATTATAGGTGTCCGGACTTTCCGAAGAGCCAACGTGGACTCGGATCACTACCTAGTTGTAGCCAAGGTACGGATGCGGATATCCAGAACGGAGCGAAATCAACGAAATGCTGTGAGAAAATTTGACGTCGAGAAGCTACAATCGCAAGAGACCGCCGGAGCCTTTGCCGATCGAGTTTCTTCTAATCTTAATCTAAGTCCTATGCCGCCAGCAGCAAATGCGGAAAACCAGTGGCAGCATTGCCAACAAGCCACCAGAGATGCCGTCTCTGATGTACTGGGTTTTTCCCGGCCACCACAACGAAACCCCTGGTTTGATGAGGAATGCCGGCAAGCACATGCAGCTAAACAAGAGGCGTACAAAGCGGCGCTGCATAGAAGGACTAGAGCTGCTTACGAGGTCTACGTGCGCAGAAGAAAAGAGGAACATCGACTTCTCAGAAAGAAGAAAACGGAGCATGAGAAGCGGTCGATCGAGGAGATTGAGAGACTTTATTGCAGGAATGATGTTCGAAAATTTTACCAAAAGGTAAGAAGAACATGCATCGATTGCCCGATCCTCAAGAAAGGAGACCCTCTGAACTGCGCCAACTACAGAGTTATAAGTCCCCTCAACATCGTTTATAAGATCCTGTCTATCGTACTATGTGAACGCCTAAAACCGATCGTCAGCAACCTGATAGGTCCTTATCAGTGCGGTTTCAGGCCGGGAAAGTCCGCCATTGACCAAATATGCACACTACGGCAGATCTTGGATAAAACTAATGAATACAAAATCCATACGCACCACCTCTTCATCGATTTCAATGTTGCCTATGCAAGGGTGTATAGAGACGAGTTATACAGAGCCATGTCTAGTCTTGGCATCCCTGCCAAGCTCGTCCGTTTGTGCAGAATGACGATGGAGAACTCTCGCTGCTCCATCAAAGTCGGTAAGAACATCACCGAACCATTCGATGTCAGGAAAGGTCTTAGGCAAGGTGACGCGCTATCATGCGATCTCTTTAACATAGTACTTGAGAGAATTGTACGAAACTCACAAGCCAACCCCGGAGATACAATCTTCTTCAAGTCTGTACAACTACTCGCTTATGCCGATGACATTGACATAATCGGAAGAACTCAGCGGGCCGTCAATGGGGCATTTACGAGTATTGAGATCGAGGCAGCAAAGATGGGTCTAGCGGTCAATGAAAGCGAAACAAAATATATGCTGTCTACAAAAAAGGACACCCAACATCGGCGTCTTGGACAGAACGCCACAATAGACAGATACAATTTTGAGGTTGTAAAGGATTTTGTCTACCTAGGCTCTATGGTCAGCTCCGCAAATGGCATGAGTGGAGAGATCACACGGAGAATTACTCTTGCCAATCGTTGTTTCTATGGGCTAAAACGTCAATTGAGTAGCAAAGCCCTATCTCGAACTACTAAGGTAACTCTTTATAAGACATTAATCATCCCAGTCCTGCTATATGGCGCAGAGGCATGGGCTTTGAAAAAACCGGATGAGGATGCCCTTGGTTATTTCGAGAGAAAAGTTCTTCGAGCGATCTTTGGTCCCGTCTGCATAGACGGTGAGTGGAGGAGAAGGTACAATGCCGAACTATACGGCCTGTACAAGGACATCGACTTAGCCAGAAGAGTTCACATAGAGCGACTAAGATGGCTGGGTCATTAAGAGCGGATGGAGCCCAACCTTCCCGCTAAGAAAGTCTTCGAATCCACCCCGGACGGACGGCGCAGTAGAGGACGACCTCGCGGTAGGTGGCGCAAACAAGTGGAGGGGGACCTCAACCAACTTGGCGTGCGCAACTTGAGGCAGCTGGCTCGTAACCGTGCTGGCTGGAGAGGTTTGTTGGTTGAGGCCCAGGTCCACACCGGACTGTAGCGCCATCTAAGTAAGTAAGTACCCATATCAGATCTCGTGATTGTCTGTTGAATGCCTTCTCAAAGTCAACCAATACAGTATGCAAATCCCTTAAGGAATCACGATGTTTTTCCATTATGATCCTTATACTTTGGATTGCATCTGTGGTTGATTTACCCGAGACAAACCCGCACTGATCATCTGATAGCCGTATTATTTTTCGCTGTCGGCCACCTAATACCCGCTCAACGATCTTCATGGTGTGTGACATCAGCTTGATCGAACGGTAGTTATCACAGTTTCGGGTATCTTACTTACTTACTTAGGTGGCGCTACAGTTCGGGGTGAACTTGGGCCTCAACCAACAAGCCTCTCCATTTAGCTCGGTCTTTAGCTAATTGCCTCCAGTTGCGCACTCCAAGTTGGTCGAGGTCCCCTTGAACTTGTGCGCGCCACCTACGGCGATGATTCCCTCCACTGCGTCGTCGCTCCGGGTTAAATTCGAAGACTCTGCGGGCCGGAGCGTTGGTGTCCATTCGCTCTACATGTCCTAGCCATCTCAGACGTCCAATACGCAGTTTTTTGACTAGGTCGATGTCGCTGTACAGCTCGTATAGTTCGTGATTGAATCTTCTCCTCCAAAACCCGTCAACACAAACGGGACCGAAAATCTTACGAAGAATTTTTCTCTCGAAGCGACCAAGGATATCTTCATCCTCTTTTAATAAAGTCCATGTTTCAGCGCCGTAAAGCAGGACTGGGATGATCAAGGTCTTATATAGAGTCTCCTTAGTTGTTCGAGATAGGGCTTTACTGTTGAATTGCCTTATAAGCCCAAAAAAACAGCGATTGGCAAGAGTTATTCTTCGATTGATTTCTGCGCTGATTTTATTTGCTGAATTTATAGCAGAGCCAAGGTAGACAAAGTCCCTTACTACCTCGAAGTTATAGCTGCCCACGGTGACGTTTTGTCCAATTCGTCGATGTATCCGTATCCAAGTGCCTCACTGTTTTATATATGCTATATGACCATACTACAGAAGAAATTGGAATCATGCGTCTAGTCACTAGCGAATTAACTGGCCTAGTGTGCTGGCCTAGGAGAGATTAACCATCGCTGTTCACAAACTTCTTCAGGTTGATAGGTACCTTTTCTGGAAGAAATAGACGACATTTGTAATAAATGTATGCGAAAAGTGGGGTGGCGGATGGCAGCAGTTGAGTTAGAGCTCGTAGAACATAAAACAGAAGCAGTACTAGTAAGCAGTCACAAGAAAAGAGAAACAATCGCCATCAGGGTAGATGACCATGATATAGCATCAAAACTGGCTATCAGATACCTATGTAGGTGTGATGATCGATGCTAGGCTTGCTCGCAAGGAACGCCTTGAATGAACGTGCGACAAAGCTGCCTTATCTAAGATAACGACTAACATTGGAGGACCCAGACAACAAGGGTTCTATCAAGGGTGGTGCACACAGTCATGCGGCACCAATATGGACCAAAGCGGTGACAATTAAGTCGTACGCAAAAAAGATTAACTCCGTCAACCGACTATATGCACTGAGGGTTTGCTGTGCGTATCGGACAGTGTCAGATGATGATAGATGTATCAGCGCGGGAATGCTACCAGCAGATATCTTGGCTAGCGAGCTACAAAGAGCCTACGATGCCAAATTCAGGAACCCCGAGCTTCAGTGAAAAATATCAACCTAGAAGAAAAACAGCGAAGCGTGAGCCCATGGCTATAGAGATGCAACCAGTCTACAAAGGTAAGATAGACCCATCGATTTATACCAGATATTCACAAATGGGTGGACCGAAATCACGGAGAAGTAGATTTCTATTTAAGCCAGCTCAGCATGGCTGCTTTCGAGCGTATCTGAACAGGTTTGATCTCAAGGAATCGCCTATTTGCTTAAATTGCGGAGAGGCCAGAGAAGATGCGCAGCACATATTCTTCTAGTGCCCGTGTTTCAGTATAGAGCGCAGAGAACTAGAGGAAAGAATTAGAGAAATACCAACTCCCGAGAACATTGTGAACCATATGTTAACATCGAGCGCAATATGGGACGCGGTGAAACAGGTTACAGCAATAATCATGAAGGAACATCGACGGTTGGAAGCAGTCAGGGAGAGCACCAGTGAAAGCCAAGCCCAGATGGCATCTCTAATAGAACAAAGAATAGCAAAAGCTGAACTCAATGAAGAACCAGCAAATGGGGAAAGAAGACTATAAATTGCTAATCAACCCCGCGAAATAATACCTAACAGCAGTCCCACGGAGAGAGTGGTAGAAGTGTGCAGGGTGTGGATTAGTACGTAGGCGCATTTGTGGCATCGATTACTCGGGCTGAGGAATTGTGCATGCTAGTAGCCCGGGCTACTAGAAAAAAAAAAAGGTACCTGCTTCTGCAATGAAGAACCTATTGGGATGGTTTAGGACAAAGGAAGAGACAGAAGTAGTGCTCATAAGAAGCAGAGGAGTCATGGAGACTATAAGAGTAACCGGGATGACGCGATCTCCGATGAGATTGCTAGACAAGGCTCAGATGATGCTATCTCAGGTACCGAACCGCGTTGGGTCTCCCTGCGTCCTCGGTTAGAGCTTCCATTGACGATTGGGTCTCTCACGAGCACAATTGTGTGTGGCATGACTCTCCAGCATGTATATTGACTAAACGTATGCTCACGTACGTCTGTAAGAAATCAGCGGCATTCTTGCTGTCTCTCAGCAGAAAAGACTTCAGACAACTTATTGGCATCTTAACAGGCCACTTTGCTTTTGCCAAGCACCTTAACGTGTTGGGCTTAAGTGACACTACAATCTGCGACGCTTGTGGAGAGAGCGACGACACCGCGGAATATTACCTCTGTGAGTGACCGGCTTCTGCTCGTATCGGGTGACAGATCCTCGATGCCGGTTGCGGTATGTGTGGTGGGTGGCATGGTACCAATAGGTACCCAGCAAGACAGCGGCATCAACTGCTACGAGTCGAAGTGTCACTGACGCACCACCAAGGACAAGTCTGGATGAATGGCAGGAGAGATGGGATCACTCTGATAAAGGCAGGTGCACGCGGAGATTGAATCCGCCGAGATCATCAGAAGTGGGCTGGCCATCCGGTTTCACAACTTCTCCAGCGACGCAGATTTAAAGTCAACTTTGATGAATTTTAGAGGCTTACAGATAATTTTGTCGCAATAAAATTCTTCAAATCGAATTATTCCCGAAAAATGTTATTAAAAAAACAGACAGAAAAAAACTAAGCCGGCCGCGCAAGCGAGGGAATAAAGCGAAAGTGACAGCTAGCCACAGATGATATAAAGAAGATCGGGAAATTGCAACAACAGCAGCCTGTGGGATGCTGCTCTCCCGGTTACTCAGTTGGCGTGAGTTCACTGGAATTCCGTTTACACGGACCTCTGGCTGTTTACTCGAGGAATGGGCGCCACCAGATCTTTGAAAGGGATCGGGAAACCTTTTTGGGAAAGTGAATCGGGTGGGAATCCTGAAATTATGTCAAGAAGAAAATAAAAGAACAACGAACGTGCGTTATAACACTCTTTATGAGTACGGCCAATTTATTTAAGAAAAGTTTTTCCACAAGTAGGAAATGGTGAAAGGTAAAAAAACAAGGGTTGTATTTAACCGTATTTAGAAAAAGGAACAACGGTTGTATACAACCGTATTCACATAAATGAAGCCGTTGGGATGGCCCGCTATCACCGGTCCCGAAGCTTCTAACGTTAAAACGGAATTAGGTCGCGTGTCCCGCTTTCACCGGGAAATATACGTTATGAGACCCTACCGGGATTGAAAAAGACAAGATCCTACACTAATCGAACAAAAGAATAAAAAAAAATAACACAACTTATCTGTTTTCCTTTTGGAGTGGTAATCTGCTTCCTACTCCTCGCTTCCAGGCTGTTTCTCCTCAGATCTTCCTCAAATGCTCCTTCTCCTCGAGTCTCCTTCGCCTCTGTATTTTTCCTTCAGTCCCCTTCTGGACTTTTCCGCTTGTTCAAAAAGATAAGCCAACTCGCTAACTGCTAGTAATAAAACTCCTCGAATCACCTTAGCGCTTTAGTGCACACTCTCGTGGTCAACCAAGAAGTGCTGAACTCGCCTCAGCACTTTGCCTAACCGACCGAGAGCCTCTCTCTGAAAATTGGCCTACCGCTTATTCAGCCATTACCAGTTCAAGGACGGCTTTATGTGCAGTACTCCGCTCTTTTGCTGAAGCATGCAACCGTTCCTTGAACGCCGCTATCTAGCAGCTCTTTCCATTTTTCCAATGGCTCTCTCTCTGAAATCGCCTCCAACTGGCAGTTCAGAGGGTCGGGTTACGCATTCCCAAGGTTCGCTCTTTACCTTGGTGCCACGTTCACAGCAAGCGCTAGTAACTGAGGGGCTAGTGAACGCAAAATTAAAGATTCGAAAAAATATCGCGAAAAATACAAAGGCGAAGAAATATGAGACGAAGGAGGAAATTTGTCAAACAACGCTTGGCGTTGGACCTAGCAAGAAGAAAAGAGGTTATTGAAAATGTAAATGTGTCAAACAACGCCTTGCGTTGGACACTCCTGAGGAGGAAGAAGCCTGAGTACCCACTCGTATTCCTATTATTTTATTCAGTCCGCGAAAGCTAGCTATCCCGGTGGAATCTCACGCAGATTTGGGGAAAAGGGACTAGCCGATGACGTGCCACCCCGTACAAATGATAAAATATAAACGTCGGGCTCTCGGCCATTGATGAGTTTATGATTTGGACTGAACCTCCTTCAGTCCGTTGACCGCCGCTCATGGTCGTACAAGTTGTGTTGAATGTTTGTGATGTTTGGGTAAATGTGTGATGTATCTTGTTGTGTACTCGTCCTTTATGTTGTAGATACATATGCCCTGGTGGTGTTAGGGCAGTCCACCCTCTTCTTCATCGCCGCTCGTCTCACTCGTCGCTCACTTAATTCGCATCGTTGGCGGACGGTCCATCCGCATCAGAGGGTTGCCAACCGACCGTTGGGCTCTGTTTCCCGGAGTACCTGCTTTTGTTGCCCCCTTGAAGCGTGTGGAGAGGTATAAGCACTGAATGGTGGAACCATCCAGGAACGCTTAACGAGACCACTGCTCCAAGAAGACAACGGAATAAAATTGGAAGGCCAAAAATGGTGGACGGGTGAGAATTGGTAGGATGGAGGGGACAAAGGATCTCGTGCGAAATTTGCACGTAACAATTTGATTGTTATACCTGGACCTATAAATTGGTTCGTGCATATGGCGACATATTTTAGCAAGAATCTGTAGAATATTCACTGCGGTCATATCGTATCATCTATACGTATTAACACGCATAAATTTAGCCTTAGATGCCTTCAATCCATATGAATAGTAATTTCGCAGAGCAGATGTCACCAAACTCCATCCATTTCATTACAATTATACCTAAAAACCATTTAACGAACCCATCACCCCCCTCCCCCAAACCAGGGAAAATCTACCGACGACACCGAAATTCATTTAAAACTAAATTCAATCTGTCAACACAAACCATTAAATGGCACTACGACACTCGTACACTCACCACACCGCGCGTATTGCACAAACCCCAGAGCCATTCGTCCCATTTCGGGAGAAGCAACAACAAAACAAAAAGAAAACCCAGTTGCGGATGGTTGATAAAATTTATTGCCTCGAACCAAAAAGGACTCGTTCCCTACACATCCTGGCCCGAGAGAGATAGTAGAGTTATACCATATAAAAACCTCAAATAAAGATCGACAACATGCAATGCTGCGCACATGTTCTATGGCCATTTGCAAAAAATTTTTCCGGATTTTGTCCTTTTTCCAATTTAATGCGATTTGTTCCGCAACGGGCCGCGTGTACTGGGTGCTGTGCTATGCAGTGCATCACTTCCGATAGAGGACGACACTAAAGGACGAGAATTCATATTTATTAGCGCAAATCACGCCACAAAACCTAGTCCGTCCTGGATATGAATTTATGTGATGAGATACGTATACGATGTGCATTTAGAAACATGTAGATACGCGCGATATGCTGCGAGATTTGAATCGACAATTGTGTGTAATCTCTATCGATGCGGTGCAGTGTGGTATGTCGAAGTGTAATTCTTCACGGTGTGTCCATTTGGCGAGATTTATCGCACTCGACGAGGGTGGGGATTATGATTGGAAAATTATACCTATCTATCGATTTCAGAGTGCAGAACGAATCCTTTCGATTAATACAAACTACTCGTATGTCTCTATGTAGTTGGAGAACTGAAGGTAGATACATCTATTAGTATCTTATTGTGACCCCCTTCCGGTCTGGTAATCGATTTTCCATCATCACAATCCTACCAGCAGTTTCTGGAATTAAAAGTTGAATCTGTGCTTGGGGAATTTACTTTTTCTCACCTGTCACACCGGAAGATTTATCTTTTTTTTTCCTTTCTCGTCTAATTGCGTTGAAATTGGTTTTTTATTTGTCATAATGCGGGTCAGCAGCATTTGGTGACATTCGACTGATTAATTATTGTGCGACGGACAACAACAACTATCTGAACTGACTTCCATCAGTTTAATCGCTTTAGGATGGCAAGGGAACCTAAAAGTAATCGTGGATCCATTAAAATGCAACAATAAGACGACACGGTAACGTTGCACATTTAGATATAATGACTTTCGTATCTTTTTGGTTGGAACACGTCTGCGGTGAATGATACTAGCGTACCTATCTTTTTGTAATTTGTGTTTATTGTGTGTATGTGCGGAGGGATTTTATGAGGTTGTTGGGCTTTGTAATGAATTTCATATCGGTATCGGTGGCTTTAACCTCAATTAGCGAGGGATATGACATTTTTTGAGCATTCTCGTAACACACTGACAAATATTGGCTTATGAAATGACACAGTCCATCGTGACTTCGGTGCAAAGAAAAGACAATTTTATGAACTCGACCGAAATACATGACGGAAGATACATAATAAAGATGGTTTATAATTCTAATTGATATTGGAAATATAAATCCACAATATTGAAGGAATATTAATTATCTTTTCTCTTTTTACATATATGTCAGGAGAGGCCGGCCTATAATATCGTATGATACTAACCAACAATGGAGTTGAGTTGCATCTATGCTCCTGGAGTCTGTCGCCGTATATATCGCAAAACGTAGGGTCTGTCCCCAAAAGTCACATTCTGGTTATATACCACGTTGTTAGACCCATCCTTGCATATGCGTCTGGTGGATAAAGTCTAAGGAAGTCACAACCATCAACAATCTCAATAAACTTCACATTTTCCGCTCCTGTTGAAGTACGAGGTCGTCCAGGAGGACTTCTTTTTGAGTGCGCCTGTTTCTCTAAAGTTCGACACCCAAAGGCGTATTGTTTTTTTTGTCAGGAATGGAATCACGTCGACCGAGTGCGAAGTGTATGCGAAAAGCATGCTGCGTCAAAATCGGTGACCCGCCATATTTAATGAATTCTTCGACAACAAACGCACGGTGTACTCCCGCTCAAACCATTATGACAACTGCAAACCGCATGATTACCGCTGTCTATCGCCGCCTCCCGCGCTTAGCTATCCCCACCCTAAACTTATCTATGCTCTCTTTAAATCGGGAAGTTCTTTCCGCCCTGTCCCACGACAGCCATAGAAGCTATAATCGGACTCACTCCGCTACATATATTCATCAATCTATTTTGTAGTTTGCAGTGCAGTTAGTCTGCGAAAGTCGGGTGTCAATAGTACATGCGATCACATGGATCTCAGGGATTTACTAACCGACGTCCCAGCATGGGTTTCTGACTTTATGTCTAAGTCTCTCACTCGGTAGAAGGTTTGAGATTAAGATCCCAAGTCGTGATACGTAGAATAATGCCCGCCCTCTGCTTGATCCAAAGGGAATCGTGTGGTATGCCAACGGATCAAAAATGGAGTTGGCTCCGGAGTGTATGGACCGAACTATAAAGTTTCAAAACGAATTGGAAAGAGTCCCAATGTTTTCCAGGCCGAGCTTTGGGCTATTGAAACTTTCGCTAGTTTAAACCTGCACTGAGGCATCAAGGGTCCACCATCCAGACGCTCATCGATAGCCAAGCGGCGCTCATAGCACTGATCTCCCACTTGATCGGTTCAAAATCAGTTCTAAGCTGCATCGACAGTTTACGGAACTTGATCAAATACAGTAAAGTAAAATTGTGCCGGGTACTGGGCCTTGTAGGTGTTGACGGCAACGAAAATACAGATCTGCTAGTCAGAAAAGGCTCCTTTGAGTTGTTTACTGGACCCGAACCCTTTTGCGGAATATCTGATTCTGCTTTTAAGCATACCCTAAACAGTTGGGATTGCAACATGTGCATTTGAAACTGGAATAACACCCAAGGTCTCAGACAAGCTAAAAGAGCTGTCAAACTGTTTCAAAAAACAGGCAGTAGTTATCCTTAAATACAGCAGACACGATATGATAAGACTTGTGAGCTTCCTTACCGATCACTGTCTATTGAAATACCACCTCAACTAAATGAGAACCTCGGAGGATATCACCTGCCGCCAATGCCTAGAAGAGGACGAAATCGCAGAACACATGCTATGTGAGTGTACAGCTAGGAGTAAAAGTATTTTCCTTAAAGAGATGATATCTCCAACAGTCTTAAGGAACTCCTCTGCAGCTGTAATTACCGCTTTCATAATGACAGTAAAAGTACTGCTGTCCTAAAAGTTTGCCTCTGGCACAATAGAGCTATCTGGTTGCAGTGCCTATACGCCATATGGGCGTGGTCAAAAACATGTACAAAAAAAAAATCTTCTGGAGTCCTGACGAGTGTCAGAAATAAGTGGAAAATTTGCCCAGCTCAATATTATCCTCGTGATAACAGTACTCTCGGATGTTTGTCAGATGTTCGCGAGAGGTGGGACTTTGAAATAACATTTTTTTTTCGGGATTATAACATGGAGCCTCACGCTCACGATCCGACACACTAACTACTTGCGCCACGGCACCCACCCTCATTTAGTTCTCCACAAATCAATGTATTCAGCGACGGGTATCCGATGCGTGTGTTGCCGGAGAGAATTAAAGTCCGTCAGGGCGGAGAAAATGTTGTGTATCCGATGCCGGATAAGTTTAAACACTCTCATTCAATTTTGTTCACTTTAAACCGGATATACGACGTCATGTATCCTATTTCGGATATTTATTTCTTCCATCTCAATACTTTCGGCTCTTAAACGATATTTATCTATTTGTTTGATGTGGAATTTTTAGAACATCTAAAGTTGAACCTTCTCTGGATTCTAGAGGTCACAACATCAACGTCCCCGTTCCACTGGGGATGTGTCCTAGTGTTTTCCAATCTGGAATCTATGCCATTGAGATAAGATGTGACTGAAATAAAGACACTAGAATTCATATAAGTTTAGACAGCAAAACATCACTTAATGGACTAGCCTCCCACTTGAAGGGCGCGAATGGAAGGGACCTACACACAACAATAGTCTCGTATGCTTGTTAAATGTTTGCGGAAGGTGGGACGGTGAAAAAACTTTTTGGTGCTTTCTGGGATTCGAACATTGTGCTGCGAACACCCACACCTCTATTTTTATAACATAAGAAAGATAGTGGGCTTCCTCACATGCCGCTGTGGCTTGAGAAATCATCTTAACAGATTTTACCTGTCTACAGAGACAGAGTGTTACTTACATACATATGTATGTCATATATGTAGGCTTAGTAATTGGTTGAAGGGTGTCATACAAAGAACATCTGCAGTGCTCATGCAGGAAAGCCGCGCGTGGGGGTTCAAAACAAAGCAGAATATTACTCCTGGCGAGGGTATTCCAATCTATTGTCCTTTATACAGCGCTAATATGGGCGGACGCATTAATAATAAAGCAAGCGCGACACGATAAATAGAAAAACTCTCTGTGCCCTAAGAGTATGCAGTGCGTTCCGTACGGTATCGGATGATTATTTTATTGCAAGAAAGATGCAAGTAGATATTACCGCAGATGAAATGCCGCGGCTAGGTAAATGGGTGCCTTGTGCCAAAAAGTCACTGCTCACTCAGACTAACAGTATGGGTCCATTGTGCCCAATCATTTAACCCTGGAAAGTCTGTAAAGAAAGTCCGCTGTTAGAACCGCACGGAAAGTGATATGAATCTCAGCAGGTCCGTCAGCTCAACATTACCCAAGTCCTCCAGCTCCGAGAAAAAGTAACTACCAAGAGTCCTGCCCTTCTGACGGATAGGGCAGGATAGTCACACAACAGGTGACGAACAGATTCAATTTCTTCTTTGTCTCTGCAACTTCTGCAATAGTCATTATGCAGCACACCGAGTCGTTCCGCGTGAACGCCAATGGCACAATGTTCGGTAATTATGCCAGAAATGACCCGTGCGTTATAACGACTAAGTTTTACCAGAGAGATTGATTCCTTCTTGCTGGAGGCCGGCCATAGCGTCCTGGCCGTTGCGCATGTTTCCAGATGAACCCAGCGTCCGTTTGCTCGACCAGTGGCTTCATCCTCTATTTTTTCTCGAAAGGAACAGATTGGAGTTGCTACAGAGCGGAGGGCCCGCGATAAGTGCAGCGCCGACCCTTTCCTAGCAAGCTCGTCACCCCTTTCCTTACCTTCGATATCCATGTGCCCTGGTACCCAGCAGAGGGTCACCGCATTGGCTCTAGATATCTCGTTTAAAACTGATTTGCAGCTTTTCACAAGCCTCGACCTAATTATAGAAGAGTCCAGAGCCTTAACGACTGCCTGCCTGTCTATATAGACAGTGATCGTTTTACCAACGATGTTACTCTCGCGTATAATTTCAGCAGCCTGTATAATGGCCATGACCTCGGCCTGAAAGACGCTGCGGTTGTCTTTTATTCCAAAGGAGTGGTTTATTCCTAGGGCTTTACAATAAACTCCGGCTCCCGTGCCAACGTTAATCTTAAAACCATCGGTATAGAAAGCCAACTCCTTTTTCTTCATGGTTCTTCGGTTCTTCCAGTTCTGTCAGGAATTCTTGTAGTAAATCTCTTTTCAAATGCTAGCATCTGGTTCATGTGATCAGTTTCCGTCAATCCACTGGTAGTCTCCCATCGGGGCAGAATGGAAGCATGGCCCTAAAGGCTCGATGATCACAATCGGCCTTCTCTTAGTCTCACAGCGGTTTTAGTCGCCTGACTGCTGGAGTATAAGTATGTCCAGCGGAATGAAACTAAGCATGGTTTCCATTGCCGCTGTTGTTATTGTTCTTATTGATCCCATGATTCCGATGCACGCCACCCTCTGGATTTTGGTGACTTTTGAAAGCTGGTATTGCTTCTCAAGTACCGTCCACTATACTAGTGAACCATATGTGAGAATGGGTCTTACAAACGCCCTGTATATCCAGTACACCACAGCTGGTTTGGAGCTCCACGTATTACTGAATGGCTTTTTGCAGGAGTAGAAAGCTACCCTTGCTTTTTTGACGCGTTTGGCAATATTTACTTTCCAGTTTAGTTTGGAATCTAGAATTACGCCCAGGTACCGGGCTGAACTTGAGATATTTAGTTCAATGCCGCCGATATTTGGGGGTCTGAAGGTAGGAATTGATCTCCTCTTAGTGAAAAGAACTACCTCCGTTTTTGAAGGATTCAATCCCAGACCTATGCTGCTGACTCAGTTATCCACTAGTTGTAGTGCGAAATTGAGCCTTCACTGGAGGAAATTTTCCCGAAACCAGGATAACGACATCGTCCGCATAGGCCGTCCCGTTGAAGCCGCTTTCCTTCAGTATTACTAAGATCTCATCCACCACAAGGAGCCATATTAGCGGGGACAGGACTCCACATTGAGGTGTTCCTCTGCAGACCCTTTTCCGAATGGTTACATCTCCTGCGTTGAAAATATAATCCTTGAACGCTGCGGCTAAATAAAGAAAATAGAAAGGATGACAGTGAAACAACATAAATTATGGGGGACTGGCAGCAGAGATGAGATGTCACCAAAAGGGCGATGGACCTATCGGCTCATTCAAACATAGAAGTATCGATACCGCCAAAGGGAAATAGACTTCTATCTAGGTTAACTACTGGCAGCTCCAGATTCACAAATGAGTACGACTGCCTGTGCAAAAAGTTGGTGCAGAGCCTAAGCGTGAAAAACATCAAAGCCCAGGTGCTTTCATCACAGGAAATATGGGAGGCAGTTACAAGCACGGTAGCGACTGTATGAAGAAAGGAGCAGGCAAGCCTCGAACGAAATCCATGGTACACGAAATGCTAAGTCCTATTCCGCGATGTAATACCTGGCGATAGTTCCACGCGTAAGACAGGACAGTGATATGAGAAAGGAGGTAGTTTTAGTGGGTGGAAATCCCCACTGTTAGTGAAGGCATGATTTGCGTTGATCACTATATGATCATTTTGGTTGATCGTTAACTGACCATTGGATCGCCATGTCTGCTTGTGAATATTGAGATGAGGAAACCGTATGCTTGCTATAGTGACGTTTCGCTTCACAGCGAAATTCATAAGCCTTAGTCCGTTGTCAGACGTGGTGCCATGTAGGCTAGGTTTACCGACTACCCTACCAAAGACGTCCTCCTTTCCTAATTTGGCGTTAAAATCGCCCAAAACGATTTCCACGTCGTATTTGTCGAGGAGCTCGTAGAAACAATCTTTGGTGGCAGGGTCCTTTTGTTCGGTGGGGGTATGAGCACATATCAAGCATATGTTAGCGAATATAGCCTTGATCAGGGCTGGTATAAAACGCTCGCTCACGTGTTGAAAGCTTAAGACTTCTTGCCTAAGTCTTGCAGCGTATAGCAAATCCGCATCCAAATAAGCCCTGATTCTTGTCTTTGTGGCAATCACTGTAGTAGATGTGAAGGTTTTTCATCCTCTTTTTGTCTTTATAGCAGTCTAGGGCCTCTGCTAATTGTTCGGCAGCACGTGGCCTGTTAAGGGTCCTAACATTCCACGTGCAGATCCGAAGGTCGTTGTAATTTTTTCGTTTCCCGGGCTAATCATCGTTGAATTATTGTTTTTTTTTACGTGGTAGTGAAGTTACTCCGACGGCACAACCCCCAACCCGGTGAGCCAGTTCCTTGTGGTATACCCTTAGGACGCGGGGCCGGCTACATCGGTGTCAGTAGTCTACTGCGGGAGTGTGAGCGCTGACATTGGCCCATTAAGGGGTTCCTCCGCCACCATCTCTATTCCAAGATTCTGACTGACATTGGAAATTCCTTGCCAACCTGTGATCCGAATATGTCGAAGCAGCTCGCGCAAGGTGTTCTCTAAGTTCAAACTAACTGGAACTGTAGACGCCACCGTTGACTCCATCTAGGGAATTCATCCGCTGCCGTCTGGAGCAAGAAGAAGTACTCCAGTGAGACAGCACCCTTTCCCCTCTCTCATCTGCTGCCGTCAAAGATCCTTCAAACGGGATTGGTTACCCATTTCTTCGATCAAAATACTAGGCACCCAGCGGTCACCATGTGGAGGCTGAGAGTAGGAGTTGGTAGGCTTGGACTAAGTGAAAATACTTGTGTATAATCGCACGAACTACCATTTGAACTCCTTAGTAAATTCCAGAAAATACTTTCTGCTCCGGCTTAAGCATATTTTTAGCAGCTCTTTAGTCTATGTTCCAGAATGGTGTCTTTTGGCATGCTATGGTTTCCCGAAGTTCACTCTCACTCACCTTATTAACCTTCTCAAGTATCCTTGAAGCCTCCGACAAAACAAATTAAAATTGCATTGAAAACTTTCCTTTTCGAAGATCAAGGATTATTCTTCCAGACCAACAACAAGGGTGCAACACCTCCCCACATTAAATTGTTATTCACAAGCGGTTCATTTATCATCGCGCAACAAAATTTCGTCGTTCACTTCGCCTCGAATTGACTCAGTGCCAAAGTCAACTCCTTTTCATGGATCTTCAAATGTAGCACTTGTGTGCGTGTGTGTAGATAACTAGTGCGCCATGAAAACAGTTGGTGTAGCATCAGTACCATGCTGCTTGTACATCACAAGCTTCAAGAAGCTAAGTACTTCGACCTTTTGCCAGTCAACTGTCTGCCGTACCGACTCGAAAAAATACTTCTTCCATTGACAAGGAGCCCAGCGCGAAAAGGATGAGGAGGAACGACGAGAAAAAAAAAACTAGGATAACTCTCAACTGAGTAGTATGTGCATTCACTGAGATGTGGAAAACAATTTTATATCGTTCTTCCGTCTCCACTCAACTACACCCAGGGTAATATCCTTTCCTGCAAAGGACAAGGATGTGCTGCATTTCATCTCTATGTTTGTGTGTTTTATTGTTTATTGAAAAATTGGGTGAATAAAAATAAATAGATTACACTAAAGTGGAAACGCAAACATATCCTTGTGTTCCTGTTTATTTGCCTCTGGATATAAGTTCCTGCATATGATATCCTATAAACACAATTTTTAATTGCACTAAAGGTATGGTATTATTCATCGTGTTCCATTTTCGAAAGGATTCAGGCAGTCAAGAACGTCATGTAAGGATTAAGTGAAATACGCTCATAGGATAGTTCGTTACGTTTGTTTTAGTTTTCTTTTAAGGAGAAACTTTGTTGTGGGTTTTTCCACAGAAGTTCCCATTGAATGAGGAAAAGAGGGCGCCACTATTGTTTGTCGGTTCTGGAAATTCATTGTGCAAATATTTGGAGTAAGTTTTGTTGTTGCAGTTTGTTTGCGTTTACGTTTACGTTTGAGTTTTATTCTTCCACATCTTCCTTCCCGATTGGTGTTTACGGAATAAATGCTGAATGCACCGGCAAATATTGGACGGGTAGTCGTCCTTGTTTAATGCTCTCCTTGGAAGAAAGGACGATTTGCAGAATTATGCGATGAGTTCACTTGAAATCATGTTTTGATTGTTTTAATACGCAAATACGAGACACATTTTGGAAGGAAGTTTGAAACAAGGTTCTGTGTAATTCAAAAGTGTTTGACAAGATGGTCTCTTAGGAGCGGATCTTTTGAACTATTTTTATTATTTTTTAAGAAATATTTTTTATAACATGTTCGAGCAGGAACCGAAGTACTGCGTCCAGGAAACAAGAAGAAGCATATTGGCGGACCAAATTCCTCGAATTCGCCAATTGTTTGGGGGACGGGGGACTAACAACTTTCCAAAATATGTTTATTGTCATGCTATTGTTGACATTAACACAGTAGCCTTGACATGCTAATAAAGGACATGTGTCGTACGCTCAAATCCAACAAGGCTGCTGGACCTGACGGCTTACCGGCCGAACTCTTCAAGGCAGCTGGTGATGAATTGGTAGAGTGCATACACCAACTCATTTCTAAGATTTGGTCAGACGAGTGTATGACTGATGAATGGAATCTCAGGATCGTTTGCCCGATCCACACGAAAGGAGACCCCCTCAACTGATGCTACAGAGGCATCAGTCTCCTCAACATCGCATACAAGATCTTTTCTTCGATATTGTGTAAACGCCTGAAACCTTTTATCAACAGCCTGATTGGACCCTATCAGTGCGGTTTCAGGCCAGGAAAGTTTATCATCGATTAAATCTTCACACTTCGGCAGATCCTGGAGAAAACCCAAGAATTCCAAATCGATACTCACCACCTCCTTATCGATTTCAAGGCCGCCTATGACAGCATCTATAGAGAAGAGCTTTATAAAGCCATGTCTAGTTTTGACATCCCTGCCAAACTTGTCCGTCTGTACAGGATGATGATGGAGAACGCTCGCTGCTCCATCAAGGTCGGTAATGACCTCACCGAGACCTTTGATGTCAAAAAAGGTTTTAGACAAGCTGACGCGCTGTCATGTGACTTCTTTAATATTGTACTTGTACGGATTGTGCGGAACTCACAAGCCAACACCGGAGGCACAATCTATCACAAGTCTGTACAACTGCTTGCATACGCCGACGATATAGACATTATCGGAAGAACTCAGCGGGCTGTCAGCGGTGCGTTTACAAGCATTGAGGCGGAAGCGGCCAAAATGGGTTTAGCGTAAACGAGAGCAAAACGAAGTATATGCTGTCAACAAGAAGGGCCAGCCAATACCGACGAATTGATCAGAACGTCACAGTGGGCAGCTATAACTTCGAGGTAGTAAGGGACTTTGTCTACCTTGGCTCTGCTATAAACTCTAAAAACAACATCAGCGCAGAAATCAAGCGAAGAATAACTCTTGCCAATCACTGTTTTTTGGGGTCATAAGTCAATTCAACAGTAAAGCTCTATCTCGAACAACTAAGGAGACTCTGTATAAGACCCTGATCATCCCAGTCCTGCTTTACTGCGATAAAACATGGACTTTATTAAAAGAAGATGAAGATATCCTTGGTCGCTTCGAGAGAAAAATTCTTCGTAAGATTTTCGGTCCCGTTTGTGTTGACGGGTTTTGGAGGAGAAGATTCAATCACGAACTATACGAGCTGTACAGCTACATCGACCTAGTCAAAAAAAAAACTGCGTATTGGATGTTTGAGATGGCTAGGACATGTAGAGCAATACTCCGGCCCGCAGAGTCTTCGAATCTAACCCAAAGGGACGACACAGTAGTGGACCGCCGTAGGTGGGGCGCACAAGTTGAAGGGAACCTCGACCAACTTCGAGTACGCAACTGGAGGCAATTAGCTAAAGACCGAGCTAAATGGAAAGGTTTGTTGTTTGAGGCCCAAGTTCACCTCGAACTGTAGCGCCACCTAAGTAAGTAAGTCGTACGTATTTGCATCTAAAGGATGCTTATTCGCAAATTGGTTCATGTCTGTGAAATTGTAATTAAAGCCTAAAGATATCATTTCGACAATACCATTGCTTCATGCAATTTAAATAAATGTATGTCGTTTGGTCAATATCGTTTTAACGATACTTCACATAGTTTCAAAATGCGTCCAAAATTATCGCCTATTTAGGTGTCGCCTTTTTAAAATAGCAGGTGCTTGAGACAATTTTGAAAAGTTATCTAGATCTGGTATGCCTATATATTGCAAAAATATGGGGCGATCTTAAAGTTGTCTTCATACATAAATCCCAAAGATTTCAGACCTATTAGTCTATCATAATTCCTCTTAGAAACATTAGAACGACTGATTGATATACACTTACGCAACAGTATTCATAAGAAACTACTGTCGGCGGCCCAACATGCATATTAGAAGGGTAAATCAGTGGGGACGGCATTACACTCGCTAGTGCGTAATATTGACTATTCACTGTTTCATAAGGTGTACACTTAGATGCCTTTCTGGATATGGAAGGCGCTTTTAAAAATGTCAACACATCAGCGATAGCAGATGCACTATCATATCTGAAGGTCGACAGCTTACTTTGCGAATTGATTAATCTGCTGCTCAATAGTCGGGTTATCTTATCAACTCTAAGCTGGGTGGTACGTCTACTAAAAGAGCTACAAGTAGAGGCACTCCGCAAGGAGGTGTTCTATCCCCTCTTCTGTGGAATTTGGTGGTCAATAAACTATGGATGATCATGGAAGGCGAGGGATGCACGGCAATCGCTTGTGATGATATTGCTTTATTTGTCTCGGGGAATCACCTAGTTACTCTAAAAGAACTTTTACAAAACGCTTTAAACAAGCTCACTAAATGGGCGGTCCGGTGTGGTTTGGGTTTAAGCCCCCACAAAACTGAACTAGTACTCTTCTCCAGGAAATATAAAATTCCGTTAGTCGATCCTCCTTCTCTCAGTGGTATCAACTTAACTTTCTCTAACGAAGCAAAGTATTTGGGACTTATCCTGGCTGGGAAATAAAGCTGGAAACTTAGCATTCAAGAAAGAGCCAAGAAAACTAAAGCAGCAACAAAGCTATTGGGAATAAATGGGGCTTATAACCTCAAATCACTCACTGGCTCTACATCTCGGTCATTAGACCAATACTCACATACGGGGTGATTGTCTGGTGGACAGCCTTAGATAAAGCTATAAATCAAGATTATTGAAGTAAGGCCCAGCGTACAACTGTCTGTGCATAAGCGGAGCACTACGTACAACTCGCTCTGTGTCACTGGATATTGTGTTTCTGAAATTACGATGCATTCTTAGAAGATGGATCGATCCACTTCTACACTGACGGCTCAAAAACGAATGACGGAGTTGTTGGAGATGTTTTCTCTGACAGGCTTAATCTTAAGCTCTCCTTCCATCCAGCGTGTTCCAGGTAAAAATAATGGCAACGAAAGAAGTCTTATCTTAGCTTAAGAAAAACGTGATATCCGTAAGAGATATCTGCAACTTATTAGATAGCTAAGCACCAATCAAATACGCGAAATCGGCCTCTATAAATTCTTTAGTAGCTCTAGACTGCTAATGGCCTCTCGTGGAGATGGCTGAGCAGTTCAGTATACATCTGTGTTGGGTGCCGGGGAAAGGGCCATTCCGGGGAATTTTAAGGTCGATAAATTCGTCAGAATAGGAATATCTATACCCATCCTGCCAGACAAAGGCTCCTTAGGTATACCAATCGCTACTTGTAAACTCAAATTTAAACTGGATGCTATCGAGAGTACAAATCTTAAATGGACAAGTGCACCAACATGTCTAGCGACTAAACAGATTTGACCAAAACTGGATCTAAAACGCTCTAAGAATTTGCTTTCTCTTAATAGATTGCATAACGGCACTACAATAGGTGTCATCACTGGGCACTGTCTAATAGGCAAGCATGCTACAAGGCTGGGACTTTTTGCAAACGACTTTTGTAGAAACTTTATGGATCACGAAGAGGAAGAAACTATTCCTTACCTTCTTTGTTTCTGCACAGCTCTCTCCCAAAGATGAAAGCTTCACTTAGGAGCCCCTTATTACAACGATATAGGCGACCTGGTAGACACAGGTATTAAGAGCCTATTACGCTTCCTCTAATCCACGTGGTATCACAATGAACCTATTATTGGTCTAAGTGTGTTGGCTATTCTCAGCTGGCAGCCACTTCAACCTAAGTTAACCTACGCTTCATAAGAGGCTCAAAATGGTTTAACGAGTAGGGAGAGAGAAACTTCTCCGCATGATCCACTTGGTATCACAATTGAGCTATTGTTGGTCTAAGTGTGTTGTCGATTCTCAGCTGGGAGCCATTTCAACCTAACCTAACGTAAGTATCCTACGCATATATAAAAATTGCATTCTTATTTGTGTAACATTTTTCATCTCTGCCAAATTACACAAGTTGCACAGTACTGGTTAGTTCTCTCTAGATTTTGAATTAAATGACTATAGATCATTAAAAGCAGTAATCCCGAAACTTTTTCTAAGAGCATTGAGCCTGTTCATGCACACTTGCAATGGATTGATAGACTGGGGGTTTCAACTTCCGCTATCACCGAGATTCAATTAGATCCCACAGTAGCTAGTAAGTTAAACCACTCACTGTACCTCTCTGTACCTATACCTCTCTTAGATTCTCTTGCTTGTAGAGCTAGTTTTCATCGGCAAATCGAAATCGTATAGAAGTCGAAATATGAAGTTGAAGCGGCTTTTGAAGCAATTGCAATATTTTAAAATCGGCATTAGCACTGTTTCACTAATTTTTGGATTAAAATTAATATTCATATTTATAAGCACACATACCCTAGTCATGAAATATAAAGTACAGAATTGCAAGACCCACATTTCGAATTCCCTTGTAACCTTAATTGTGTCAGTCATCAGAGATTTTAATAGGTAAACTATAAATGAAAGAATTTACAATCTGATTCAAAAGATGCGCCACAGAAGATCTTTTTCTGTCGGGATAGGAAACGTTTCAGCGGATGGAGCACTCAGACGCACCTGGTCCATTTTACTTCCAGGAAGTAAAATCCTGCTTTATCCATTTTATTGGAATTTTCTTGTCTTTCTAGCAAAGGTAAGCAAGCGCCTCAACGATGAGGAGCTTGCAATACTTGTATAGATGATGATTTCCGAAAACTCTGTTATAGATTATATTCGTTTTAGAAGATGGTGACCTGAGTACAACTCTATTTTGTGGGGTGTACCACATATGAGATACGATACGATATTTGGGGCTCAAGTGCACTGCATCCTATATGATCTACTGTGCTGGCCTAATGGTTAACCAGAAGTAAAACTGAGACTTTTGATAAACCTCAATAATGTCTTGGGTTCCATGTTCCAGGTATCCGCTGGGCCCAACGAGACCCGCGTTAGATGGAGTAATCGTTTCTTTGCGGCCCCTGGCCATTCACATTCTGCGGTTTCTCTTTGTTCCCTTCAGAGTCTGCACATGGCTGTATCTGATAGTCTTTGTTTTTATTCAGATGGCACGAGTACCTGAGTGGACATTATCCCATTAGAGTTCGCAAATCGTCTTTGCTGAATTCGAGTAGCCTGCTTGCTCTATTTCTATTGGGGTTTATGAACTTTTTCGCTTGTATTATTGTCATTGGTTGGCTCAGCTTTCGGCGAGTCCATTAAGCTTCTGATTTTGTAATTGTGGAGTGGACACTACTGGGTGGTACCCCGAAGTAGAATTCAGGGCTGATGAGTGGGAGCCCAGCGCCAGCGGAATTAAGGGCATTTAGTGCTGTCTGAGTGTCTGAATAGATGTAGATGCAGGTTCCGGTAGTGTTTCTCCGAAGGCATTCCTGAATGCATAGCTTTATCGCATGCCCTCTGCTTGGAAGATGGTAGGTTATTTAGCAAGCGCTGGTGCACGCTGAAAGTTGGGACCATGGACTCCAGTTTCGAAAATACCATTTCCCAATTTGGATTCATCAGTATACCAGACTTGTGCGTTGGGCGGTGTGTTGAGACATTTGTTTCTCCATTCTTGACGATCACTAATGACTATTCCGAAATCTCTTGAGCATCGTGTCTGGAATCTTGAATATTGGCTATTAGCTTTGATCTGTTACGTTTTAGGCCACTAGAGAGGCATAGGTGATCATTGGTTTGACGATTGTGCTCTACATCCAGTAAAACATCTTGGGCTTCAGATCCTCCTTATTACCGTAGAAGCATTTGCACATGAACATTGCCCTTGTCGCCTTGCTGATAAGATTGTTTAGGTTATAGTTCCAGTTAAGCTTTTTATCTAGGATTACTCCAAGATATTTTGCTTCCCTGTAGGGTTGATGGGGGTCTTTTCAATTGAGTTACCTTGCATCATTTCCGACATGATGTTTTCGAATTTGCCCACAATGCTGGTTTATATATAAAATTGTATTATAGGTGCTGAGACGAGTATATGCCTATTTCAATCAACTTGCTTGTACGAAGTTTTTTTTCTTTTTTTGAGTATCTAAAATGAATGGATTATTACTCAAAATCTGAAAAATAGGTAAAGACATACATAGCGCACAACATAGTGCACAATACGCAACGGCAAGTAGAATATCATTCATCATTAGAATATCATATCAGCTCTGTTACAAAGCCCTACTTCCATCTTCTCGTGGTGCCATCTGGTAATTTCTCTGGAAATTGCTTACGGAAGAGGATGAATGGCGAGTGCCCTGTGCCACAAAACAGGATAAGTGTCGGTTGGTCTGTGGCCCAGCGAGCCGCAACCGTAAAAAAATGTTGCTCCGAAACGAAAACTAACGCCCCGGATACGGACGGATAATTTCATGACGACCTTTGGCTATCGAACATGGACAACGATCGGATTCTGGAACGTTAAGACCCTCCTTGACTCACTCCAGGAAGGGACATATAACGCCAGATTCCGTTCGATGCTGGGGAATACATCTCCCCAACAAAAAGCACTGTCGTGCTCTACTATGATAAACCAGCTGGAATTGCACGGGCGTCCGGAGTAGGACTGGTGCTAACTCCAGCAGCACGAGGAAGCCTCATATCTTGGATACCTCACAGTGACCGGATATTGACGGCTAGGTTCCACAGTAGAGTAAGGAAAATTATAATCATTCAGTGCTATGCTCCGACTCAAGACGCGACTGGGGATGAAAAGGATGATTTTTATAGCCAGCTAGGCGCCATATACAACCAAACGCCTAATGGGGACATCATAATAGTGATGGGGGATCTCAATGCCAAGGTAGGTAGCGACAACACTATGCTTAAACACGTGATGGGAGTTCACGGCATTGGAGACTGTAATGATAACGATAAGCGGTTTGTGGACTTCTGCAATACCAACCGCTTAGTCATTGGAGGTACGTTGTTTAAGCATAACACCTGCCACAAGATAAGTTGGGTCTCTACTGATAGGCAACGAACGTCCAACCAGATCGACCACATTGCGATCAGCCGTCGCTCTAGAAATTGTCTTCTGGATGTCCGAAACAGACGTGGAGCTGACATCGGGCTAGAACGAGATCACCATCTTATGTTAGCTCATTTACCTCTTCATACTACACCCGTCAATAGCAACCGCTCAAATTTACTTAACATCACCAGGTTTAATATCGACAGGCTCAAGGTTCCACAAGTGCGCCAACAGTTCGGGGACCATCTTGCCTTAGAAGCAGAAGCAATCAGCAGTACAATGCAGGAGAGCATGGATGACCACTGGAATGCTGTGAAAAATGCTTTTACGTCTGGGGCACGCACCTATGTCGGTAAAAGGCAGAAAAACCATCGTACATGGCTATCTGCAGACACCTGGAGACGGATAGATGAGCGTACAGCAATCAAGGCTCGGATTGCAGCAGCCTCAGTAGAAGACAAGACCGAGCTAGAAGCCCAATTCCGTGCGAAGAAGAAAGAAGTGCAGCGTAGTGTGAGACTTGACAAACGTCAGCACATCAACTCACTGGCTTCAAGGGCTGAAGAAGCAGCGAGCAGGTGCGACAGTAGGACTGTTTATAGCATCACCAAGGAGCTGACTGGTGGTCGTAGCTCCAAGCAACACCCAGTGAAGAGCCTAGACCGTAACCTTCTGATCTCGGATGAGGACCAGCTCACTAGATGGAGACAGCATTTTGCTACAGTGTTAAACCACTTAGACGATGGCGGTATGATCTTTAATTCGAATGAGCAGTTCGAAGCAACAAATTCGCGAATTCGCACCTCACCTCTCAGTAAAACCGAAATAACATCAGCAATCAAGTCCTTCAAAAAGAACAAAGCGGTGGGTATTTATGGCATCCCTGCTGAACTATTTAAAGCGGCGCCAAATACATCGGCAGATCTGCTGCACACTCTAATACGGAGAGCTTGGAATAATGAACAATTTCCGCAGGAGTGTAAAAGGGGGATGATCATTAAACTTTCGAGAAAGGGAAACTTCACAGAATGCGGAAACTGGAGAGGTATATGCGTTCTTCCAGCCGTAGCCAAAATAATAGCTAGAATAATTCCGGAACGAATCAAAGAGCATTTAGATTCAACTCTCGACGTCAATTAGGCAGACTTTCGTGCTGGATCCTCCTGCATCGACCACATAAACACCTTACAGATCATAATCGAACAATGCGTTGAGTACAGGTCTCCGCTACATTTGCTGTTTATCGACTTCGGGAAAGCTTTCAACAGCTTGAATCGAGATGCTATCTGGTTAACCTTGCGCAGGAGAGGCATTCCAGAAAAACTTATAACTATTATCAAGGCTACATACGAGAGCGGTAACGTTTTACACAATGGTAAGGTGTCGGAGGATTTTGAAGTCCAAAATGGAGTACGTCAAGGGTACATACTTTCCCCACTATTGTTCTTGGTGGTTATTAGCGATGTACTCCGTGCAGCATTGTACGGAAGGCAACTATGGAATTCGCTGGACTATGACATCTTAAATTAAACACCTGGATTACGTTGACGATGTTTGTCTACTTTCCCATAGAATAATGGATTTTCATTTGATGGCCCAAAATCTAGAAGCTGAGGCAACCAAAGTGGGACTAAAAATAAACACAGCCAAAACAAAATCTCTGAGCACTTCTAATACCCGTGTTCAACTAAACATTGCCGAACAGGAAGTCGAGAAAGTTGATAACTTTCTTTATTTAGGAAATGTGGTCTCGGATAACCGCGGTGGCACCGAACTGGATGTGTGCAGACGAATCGGGAAGGCTAAAGCTGCGTTCGGAATGCTATCCAAAATCTGAAGAAGCAATGTTATTAGCTTAAGAACCAAGCTGCGACTGTTTCGCTCCAACGTAGAATCGGTGCTGCTTTATGGATGAAGTACTTCGAAGGTGGACACCATTAACACACGTAAGCTGCAAGTCTTCGTAAACAAATGTTTAAGGATCATCTTGAGGATTTTTTGACCGAACCGCATCTCCAATCAACAACTTTATACGAGAACGGGCCAATAACCTATAAGCATTACTATACGAGGGAGAAAATGGCAGTGGATTGGACACAGCCTACGACGCGACAACAACTCCATTGCAAATTATGCCATGCAGTGGAATCCGCTCACCCAGGCAGGCAGAATAGCGGGACTCCCTAGGCAGACGTGACGCAGAACAGTTGAGGAAAAATCGAGCTGTTTAGGAATGAGTTGGAGGCAGCTCAAACGCGTTGCAGAACTCCGAACACGATGGCGCACAGGCGTGGTTGACGCCCTATGCCCCCCGAGGGGTTAAAGGATCTATGTACGTAAGTAAGTAGAATATCATTGGAAATCCACCTAAGCAATTGACAGGTGGAGCCGTGGCGTAAGTGGTTAGTGTGTCGGATTACAACGCATGAGGTTCCAAGTTCGTATCCCAGAAAATACCAAAAAGTTTTTTTCACGGTCCCACCTCTCGTGACCATCTGACAAACATCCGAGAGTATTGTTGTCACAAAAAAGCATCTCTAATCGCCGTTCGGATTCGGCACTAAACTGTAGGTCCCTTCCATTCGTGTGAAAAATATAAAGCACACAACATGAGTGGTTGCGAGAAGCTAGGTCCTGGCACTTAAAGAGCTGTTGGGCCAAATATTTATTTATTTTTAATTGATAGTTGTGACGCTTATACGACGCTGAGAACCTCTTTATCTACACTTTTTTTTCAATATCATAGCACGACAACCACTATCTGTGTGCACCTACCTCGTGGCTCTAAATTCTTTCAATTCGCAGTCAATGGTGGCTAATTTGTCAAATTGCCATGTCCCAACCCGATCCATAAATTCTAATTGCACATAAACTCATCCGATTATAATCCGCAGAATAACGGTATTAACAATTACTCTCCAACCTCCCATTGTCCTAATTATACAAACCTCAAAGGGCAGACATACCTACTCCCAAATCCCTTCCAATACACAATCCCTACACAAATTCAAATTCCCTTTGTGAATATTTTGCAAATACCTAACACACAGCATCAGGTTCAGGATAATTAACATTCCATACCAAAAAAAGGTGACAAAAGAGCTTTTAATATATTATGCTCGTACAATCGCACACATAGACATAGCGCCACATATTTCATTCCTTTGTTGAGATCCGCTGACCCTTTTCGCACTCACTGCTGCCCTGGCACGCGTATAGACCGGCCATTCGGCCAGGATAACCTTTCTTCATTATTGCATTGTAAAACAAGCCAATAAAAGTCTATAGTCTACCTCTGGACTGACCCTCATCCTCTTCTTATTCTCTGCCGCTGTAACGGGTCCTGTTTTCGGTCATTTTACTTAGTACGTCCTTTCATTTTCCATTCATAGTTTTTCCTGCTGATGCTATACTGTATGTGTGTGTATCGAATTCCTTTTCTACTACTTGTTGGTTTTCGTCCTTTTTGGTGGTAATTTTTGCGTCACGTGAATTTTGACCCACGTAAAGGGACAGGCGAATAAAAAAAAAGAAAATAGAAAAGAAGAAAGGACATTTTTTTGTTTGGATGACGCCCCTCTTATGATATAGGCGTCGGGTAGCCTTTTGTATTTCTCTTGTGTGTTTGGATGGTGTAATAAGTTTCCATTTCGAGGCATTGTCTGGCGTGTGTATTTGACAAGCAATTACCCCAATAGAGGCAAAATGTCCTTTGTGTTACTCTAGATAAAGTGTCCTTTTTGCGTGCTCTCTTTACTTTGTGTAAACAGCAGACAGCATCCAGAGAGATGGATTTTCGTTTTTCTTTTCTTGATTTAATAGAAAACAAATGGCAGCATTAATTTGGGCGAAAGTGTTTTTAGGCCTCGAGCAACTTGATACCCTATAAAAATAAACAAAGTAATCTATTGTTTCGGCCATAGGTCCATATGGGTACATGCATCTAAGAATATCAGAGCAAAAGTGTAAACATTTGCACCATCTTCACCTTTCTGGGCGTTTAAGGAGACGTAACAGAGGGAAAATCACTACTTAGTTCGAAGTAATAGTATTCACGTTTCACTGAACCGAATTGCGTAAGTTCAGTGCAATGCAAATTTTAAGTTTTTTGTACAAGGTGGTCCAAAATGTATCACCCTATCGGAAGATGATATAACTTTTGCGTATGGCGGCAACTGTCAGATTTGTTTTGATACTTGTGAAGCAAACAGATGCAGAATACACGTCGACATGCCTTGGAACTACGCTCACGTTCTCCTGAGCCTCAACGACACAGTGGACGATTTTCGTTCGAAAATCGAGGACCATTTCCATTTGAACGGATGCGCAAATAAACAAAATTTCCGTATCTGGGGCACTGAGAATCCACGTATAATTCACGAAGAGCCATTACATCCACTCAAAGTCAGTGCATGGTGCGCCATTTACACCGGAGATGTCATCGGGCCTCATTTTTTCTAGGACGGCTTGGGTAACACGATTACTGTGACTGGTGGGTGATACAGAACCATGATCAACCAGTCCATTTAGATCAAAATTAATTTTTAACCAAGAGTGGCTTCAGGAACAGCAGTTCCAAACGATAAAATGACCCGCCAAAAACCCTGATTTAAACCTAATTGGAAATGTATATGCACTTGTAAAAAAGAACGGCTATCGGGGTATGACGAGATGCCAAAGACTCTCGATCAACTTTGGAAGAGGGTGCAAAGGGAATGGAAACATAAGAAATTGTACCTCCAGGTCGTGGGTTGTGCCGTCAGGTTAACTTCCCTACCACACGATAAACCTTCGGATACGAAGCAACCAACGGGTTACGGATGATTTTACTGTTGACGACCCTTGCAAACATAAAAAGGACAACGATCTTCGTGTCTACAAACCACGTTCAGCCAAACAACTTACGGAGGCCCTAGACTGCTGCAAAGCAGACATAACCCCATTCAAGAAGTGCGGTGGCATGGGCCGGGCAAAAGGAGGATGATAAACTGTTACATCTATTACTGCGATTGCTACAGACAACAAGGACAGCGTCTATTCGGGTGCGGATTTGTCTTGAGTCTTGAGTTTCCAGCATGTGAACGAGCACCTCATGACTAATCATATCAAGGCAAAATTCGCCAACATTAGAGTGAGCCTCTCACGAGAAGATGGACGCCGCAACAAAGGATGACTTCTACCAGCTCTTGAACAAGACATCTGAGCTAGCCATGACGTTAAACTTGCAATGGGCGATTTTAACGCAAAGCTAAGAAGAGAGGACGTCTTTAGTAGCGTGGTCGGAAAGCACAGCCTACACGACAGCACATCCGACAACAGATTCGGGCCAATTGACTTTGCGACAGGACGAAACGTTGTCGTAGGTAGTATGGTTCTCACGTCTTGATATTCACAAGGGAACATGGCTCTCTTTTGATCAAAAAACCTCCAACCAAATCGATCACATTGCGATTGACGCAAGGAACTCTAGTATTCTGGGTGTCCGGACATTTCGAGGAGCCAACATGGACTCGGAGCACTACCTAGTTGTAACCAAGGTACGGATGCGGAGCGAAATCAACGTCGGACGGCTACAATCGCAGGAGAACGCCAGAGCCTTTGTCGATCGAGTGCTTTCAATTTCAATCTAAGTCCTATGCCGCCAGCAGCAAATGCGGAAGACCAGTGACAGCGATACCAGCAAGCCAACCGAAATGCCTCTTCTGGAGAAACTGGGTTTCTCTCGGCCACCACAACGAAACCCCTGGTTTGATGAGGAATGCCAGCAAGCACATGCAGCTAAACAAGAGGCATACAAAGCGGCGCTGCATAGAAGGACTAGAGCTGCTTATGAGCTCTACGTGCACAGGAGAAAAGAGGAACATCGATTTCTCAGGAAGAAGAAAAAGGAGCGTGAGAAGCGCTCGATCGAGGAGATTGAGAGACTTTATTGCAGGAATGATGTTCGAAAATTTTACCAAAAGGTAAAAAGAACATGCCAAGGTTTCAAAGCCAGAACAGAAGCCTGCAGGGACGAAAATGGCAATATAGTAGTAGAATCGCAGTTGGTGCTGAGGATATGGAAGGAACACTTCTGCAGACTGTTAAACGGCGATGATGAGCAATATTCTGCTGTCAGGCAAAATAAGTCATTCAACAGTGACGATGACAGTCAAGATTCCCCTCAACCCGATCAGAATAAAGTGAGGATAACGATATCTAAACTCACATCCAATAAAGCTGCTGGAGCCGACGGCCTTGCCGCTGAACTTTTCAAGGCAGGAGGAGATGAGCTGGTAAGGAGCATGCATCAGCTCATCTGTAAAATCTGGTCGGATGAAAGTATGCCCGATGAATGGAACCTCAGCATAGTTGGCCCGATCCTGAAGAAAGGAGACCCTCTGAATTGAGCCAACTACAGAGGTATACGTTTCATCAACATCGCATGCAAAATCCTGTCTGCCATATTTTGAGAACGCCCAAAACCGATCGTCAACAACCTGACAGGTCCTTATCAGTGCGGTTTCAGACCTGGAATGTCCACCATTGATCAAATATTCACACTACGCCCGATCTTGGAAAAAACCCATGAATTTAAAATTGTCTTATCATGCGATCTCTTTAACATAGTCGGCGAGTGGAGGAGAAGTTACAATGGTGAAGTATACGGCCGATACAATGAGATCGACTTAGTCAGAATATTTCATATACACCGACTAGGGTGGCTGGGTTATTTAGAGTGGATGGAGCCCAACGTTCCAGTCCGGAAAGTCTTCAAATCCACCCCGGATGGACAGCGCAGTAGAGGACGGCTACGCAGTAGGTGGCGCAAACAAGTGGAGGAGGACCTCAACCAACTTGACGTTCGCAAGTGGAGGCAGCTGACTCGTAACCGGGCTGGCTGGAGAGGTTTGTTAGCTGAGGCCCAGGTCCACTCCGGACTGTTGCACCACCTAAATAAGTAAGTAACTAAGTTACATACAAACATTTTAATTCTTAACAAAAAACTTAACTGGAAACCCAATATCCTAGAACGTGTAAGGAAAGCATTTACAGTTCTATACTGGTGTCAGAAGGCAGGACTAACTGGGGACTACTCGTACAGCCACGAATTATGTACATATTGGCTCCAAAATCAGGCCCATACTAACGTGATGGCATGATCGTTTGGTGAGTAGCATTGGAGAAAACTGTTCACTTAACCTATTTTGGCCATGTAGAAAGGCCGACTTGGATTGCCAATGCGCCAATGGAGTACTAAGAACCACCTTAACAATGGCTCTAGACAATGATCTTAAATATCTAAGTACCTCTTTCCGCCTTCCTAATCACTGCACGATTTTTCAGGATGAGATTATTGCTATAAAGGAAGATTTGTTGTGGCTAATGTACAATGTGATATCACAATTTTTAAGTAACACACGTCAAGCCGCGACCTAATCCCTTTAATCTGTCGCCTTCAATTTAAAAGCCGTACAGAATTGTCGTCTGTCTCTTAACGGGATGGCTAAACAATTCCTTATTCACCTCATTTGGGTTGCGGGACACATTCAAGGGTATTGCATGGCCGACGAACTCGACAGGCCTATCGATTTCAATGAACATGGTGAATATTAGCATGCCTCTCGCTACAGTGAAACTACTGCTTAAAATCAATACTATCAACTTAATCAACCGCAGATGGGCAGGCGGCGGTGCGTGCCTTATTACTAGGCATATCTGGCCTAAGCTGAATCAAAAACGGTAGAATTGGTTTATTCGACATAAAAGAGCGCTCATTACAACTATGGGGTACTGCATCATTTGAAGACATGCATTAGGCTAGGCCTTCTCGCAAATGACTTTTGTAGAAGCTGTATGGACGAGGAAGCATCTCCTTTGCACGGCATCTAATGCAGCCTGCCACGCTTACCTAACTTAACCTACATTCAAATCTCCATTATTTCGCTATGTGCGTGGAAATGTATCTATACGCGTATATGTGGAGCCTTGAGTCAGGAAACATGAAAATACTTAGACAGAGCAAAGAGATCGAGGACAACTCGCGATTGAACTTTTCATGCATGGCACTGGAGTCGACGTATACGAGTACATATCACAATGCTTAGGCCCATTCCAATATATGCGGCAGTGATCAAGCGCAAGTATCACATCGACTAAAACTCCCAAATTGCAATGGACTTGTGTCCTAACAGGCAATCAATTAACAAATTACAATTAATAAAAAATATATACTCGTAAGTCTTTTTTTTTTTTTTTTTAGGTTGCGCCAGGGATGTGTAATCTTCATAGATACTAATAGCCCGAGTAGCACTAGCATGCACGATTCGCAAACCTAAGTAATCGATTCCAGGAATACGCCTACGTACTAAACACACACCCTACACACTTCAACCACTCTCCCCGCGGGACTACCGTTAGGTATTACATCGCGGGGCTGGTTAGCAATTTATGCTGTACTTTCTGCTTCTCGACGTATTCTTTCTTGAATTCGAAGCTGCATTTGCACGTGCGTAATAAATTCGCAAATTTCCATCCATTTTGCCTCAGATTGTACCATATGATCTATGAGGAATGGAGGACTGGGAAGTTCGTTTCTCCAGTTTTCAATTCGCCTACAGTAGAAGACTGCATGCTCCGTATCTTCCTCCTGGTCTGGACATTCTGGACACAACGGAGAGCTATCGTGTCCAAACCGGTAAAGATATTTGCGATAACCTCCATGGCCAGACAGGAACTGCGTGAGGTGGTAGGTGCAGTTCCCATGTGTTCGGTTTATCCAAATTTCGATGGTGGGGATTCATTTATAGGTCCATCTGCCTTTAACCGCATTATCCCATCGATCTTGCCACACATCTCTTGAAGCTGCTTTTTCTTCTTCTATAACCCTTCTTCTTTCGGTAGCCTCTTGATGGCTCGAGCCTCTCCGATTGTAGATTCTCTGCATCTCGTTCGCGAGGACGTCGATAGGAACCATTCCTGCTATGACAAAGGCTGCTTCGTCAGAGATAGTTCTAAAACCACTGATGGTCCTTATAGCGCGGAGTCTGTAGGCTGATGTAAGTTTCCTACTTGTTTCTTTGGTCGCGAGAGCCCCCGCCCAAACCGGAGCCGCATAAAGAAGGACTGAGCTGACAACTCTGGATAGTAGGATCCTCCTAGCGTATCCAGGTCCTCCAATGTTGGGCATTATCCTTGAGAGTGCTGCCTGAAGTCGTGACGCTTTTTTGCTCGAATAATCAACATGCTGTTTAAACCGCAGTCTATTGTCGAGCATTACTCCTAGGTATTTGATTGCTTCTTTGGATCTGATGATTTGGGTTCCAACCTGGACATTCATATATTCCACAGATTTCCGACTGGTTATTAGAACAGCTTCAGTTTTGTGGTCAGCTAATTCTAAACCGGCGGATCTCAGCCAGCTTTTGATTTGAGTGATTGCCACATTTGTAGCTGATTCTACTTCACTGATTTGTTTTGCTACTGTAACAATAGCGATGTCGTCAGCAAATCCAATTATATTCACTTTAGGTGGCAGTGGTAGTCGTAAAACTCCGTCGTACATTATGTTCCATAGTAATGGGCCCAGCACCGATCCTTGTGGGACCTGGGGGTTTGTTTCCATTGATTAGGGAAAATTCCTTCTTCTAGGCACTTTTGCATTGTTGTAATAAAGATGTCTGGCCTTTTTTGAACAGCGGCTTTCACTGCGTTGTTAGGGATGCCGTCAGGTCCGGGCGTCTTGTTGTCACCTATCTTTCTGGATGCGATTGTCAATTCCTCTGTTGTAATCACTGGAATTACCTCTGTAAAGTTTTCTCTGGTGATTGCGCACATAGTAGATGCTCTCCTTGGAAAAAGATGTTCTACTATTGACTTCAGCATTATCGGGCATGTTATCTGCGGGGAGTTGCCGCCCTTAAGCTTTGTCATCACCATCCTATACGCCGTGCCCCAAGGGTCTACGTTAGCTTCAGAGCTGCAGAGCTGTCTGAAACATCTTGCTTTGCTCTCCTTGATAACTCTGCTTAATTGTTTTCGCGCCAGCCTAAAGGACGATAGGTACTCCTGAAAGTTGGGTGTGTTTCGCGATCTTTGTACTTTGCGTCTTGCCCGAAGGACACTCTGCTCTAAATACCCAGATCTCGTCATTCCACAAGTAGCAAGGCAGGCGTCTTCTACTTGGGGCCATCCTGGGCATTGATGCATCGCACGCCATGTTGATGGACTGGGTGAGGTGGCGAGCTGAATTTTCTGCCGATCCTTGGACTAGCGTGATGGTGTCAGCCACCTTCGCGAATGTATATTTGTCGAAAAGCTTATCCTGCCATTTCGGACCAGTCGATCGCGGGCGGTGAGTGCTTCTGGCGTTACCGATGTCAATTGTAACAGCTTGGTGGTCACTGTGGGTATAATCTTCACTGACTCTCCATTTAATTCCCCGCAGGATGGAGTTACTCGCTAACGTGATGTCAATTATTGAGCCCATGCCTGCTCGGCGGAAGGTGTTAGCCCTACCTACGTTTGCGATGCCTACGTTGAGAATTGCAAATGTTTCCAGAAGGGCATGACCCCTTGCGTTGGTAAATCTACTGCCCCATTCCGTCGCCCATGCATTGAAGTCCCCGCCAATAATCACTGGAGTTATTTCCCGAGCATCGGACACGAGGTTATCTAGCATCTCCTGATATTCAATTATAGTCCAGCTGGGTCGAGCAGAGCAACTATAGAAGTGTATACCGTTGATTTCGGCTCGTAAGTTAATAGACCGTAGAGGCTCCCACGGACAATCTCACAGTATAGGTGCACAATGCTAATTCATTTGTGTAATAAATAACTAAAGTATATCCGTAGGAACTAACAAAAGTTGGCTTAGTTGATTGAATAATAAAACACAAAAATAATTCTAACTTTAGATATTTAATCTTCATCTTTTTTTTAATTTCTCCACATAATTCCCATTTATTTGAATACATTTCTTCAGCCGATAGAAAAACAGCTTTCAAACTCCTCTTTTTGGAGCTTTTCGATTTTGACATTGACTGCATTAATAATATCCTCATTAGATGTGAAGTTTTTTCCCCTGAAATCTTTTTTTATTTTCGGAAACAGGCAAAAGTCACACGGCGCTAGATCCGGAGAATAAGGCGCTGGGTGAATTTCATTGATGTCCGAGAGCGCAAGAAAGTTGTTGATTTTTTCAGCAGCCCCTCCTTTTGTCGGTGTCCTAGTAAATTTTGGAAAACTTGTGGAAAGCAAGTTTCAGTATACCAATTAGCAGTGACTATCTGACCAGTTTTAAGAGGGATGACGGCCACCATTTTCACCCTGCTGAAGTACATTAACATCATAACTTTTGTCACTGACTTTTGTTGTTTGGCCTTTACTGGAGGATTTGCACCTTCTGGGCTCCAAACCATGGGCTGCTGTTTGGTTTCCGGGTCGTACTTGTAAAACGAAGATTCATCACCTGTATCGATCTTATTGAAGCAGATTAACTCTCCATTTTCAAACTAATCCAGGAAATATTGAGCAAAATGAACTGGAGCTTCTTTTTGCTCTCCATTCGAAATTTTTGGAACCCGTCGAGCTGACTTCTTCGAATATTTCAGGTGATAATTTAAAAGAGATGGTGCATTTATTCCGTATGCATTTTGGCATTCGTGCAGAATTTTGACTGGCGTGAGTTGACGTCGAAATCCGAAGAGAATGGCAAAACGAATTCCTTCTGTGTTGGCGGTGGAATTTCAACCGAGCTTACGTCACTAATTTTTCCCTTTCTCGTCTCCATTTTTACCTGTTGTTTTAAAATTTGGAAATAAATATTGTTAGGTTATAAGCTAAAGAAATGCATTTTTTTTTTTCAAAAACTACTAAATTGACACCAACTAAGCGAACTTTTGTTAGTTCCTCCGTAACACAATCTAATAGCAAAACTGTAACAATAAAACATTGATAACCCATCAGTCCTAATTTAAAACCCCAATCAAATTAAACCCGACATATAAAATTACTTAATAACCCAATTTAAATCAAAATTTAATTAAACCGTTAGTGTGTTCCCACAAAGATAACATAAAACTACAACAGAATTCACATCTTAATGTGGGCGGTAACTTGGTAATCTCTTAAAACCGACACGTGACCGAGTATCTCTGGGTGAATACATAGAATCCATACATCCATCCCATCAACCCCTCACTAGAAGTACGACCACATACACCTCTTTAATTAAGATATCACAAAGAGGATTTTATCAAACATCAAACAGTTCCTGAAACAATATAAGGGAAAAACGGGAGTGGGTAACTCCCGCACAGTACATCCAGGATGTCAGCAATATTTCGATGATCTTTCTCTGAAGTTTAGAGCAGCCGCAAACTAAACACGCCACACACAATACAACAAATAGACGAACAAGAAGTTATTTAAGGATAACAAACGTAGGATATGTTTACAGTTCTCAGGAGATAATGATCCGCGAGATATGCAAGGCAAGCGAGTGTGGGAAACTGCATTTCTATGTAGTCTCTGGTGGATACCCCTATTCCAGCGAGGAATGGGGTATACTCGTACATAGTCTTCGTTTAATGAAAATAAATCGATGATGAAAATCGAGATAGATAGATACACAGTTCATTTACCCATCCATCATAGAATTAACAACGCAGAACAAAGTTCTGAATGATGCTCCAGTCTACCAGTGTCAGTGCCACCACAAATGGCAACAAATTTTCAGCATCGATCAGCAGAATATTGTCGGCAGCATCGCGTCGCCGGCAGTGGGAGATGGACTTGACTGATATGACAGATGAGCTGGATTATTTCCATAATTTCTATCAGCGTGGCATGATGCATACATGGATGCATGCAGTTGGGGTGAAAAAAGATGTTTTGAATGTGGGCGACATGGTTGGAGAAACTTTTTTAGATGACGGTATTGGAAAGATTGACATTAAGAGCTAAAAAAAAGGGAACCGACTCTATTACAAGCATGATGCTAGGGGTATTCGCAACACCGTATTACTATAATGAAATAATAGTTATATGTATGTATTATTAATACAAATTTGATAATGCTCCCGTCCTTTACTTACTTACTTAGGTGGGGCTACAGTTCGAGGTGAACCTGGGACTCAACCAACAAGCCTCTCCATTTAGCTCGATCTTTAGTTAATTGCCTCCACTTGTGCATTCCAAGTTGGTCGAGGTCCCCTTGAACTTGTGCGCGCCACCTACGGTGAAGACTCCCTCTAGTGTATCGACCCTCCGGGTTAGATTTGAAGATTCTGCAAGCCGGAGCGTTGGTGTCCATCCACTTTATCCATCTCAAATCTCCAATACGTAGTCTTTTTACTACATTGATGTCGCTGTACAGCCTGTATAGTTCGTCTTTGAATCTCCTCCGCCAAAACCCGTCAACGTAAACGGGACCGAATATCTTATGAAGAATTTTTTTCTCGAAGTGACCAAGGATATTTTCATCCTCTTTCAACAAAGTCCATGTTTCAGTGCCGTAAAGCAGGACTGGGATGATCAGAGTCGTATACAGAGTCTCCTTAGTTGTTCGAGATAGAACTTTACTGTTGAATTGCCTTATAAGCCCCAAAAATCAGCGACTGGCAAGAGATATTCTTCCTGGACTTACCTGACTTAAAACCGCACTTATAGAGGCCAATCAGACTACTGATAAAAGGTTTCAGGCGTTCACGCAATATCGCAGAAAGGATCTTATATGCTATGTTGAGGAGACTGATGCCTATTTAATCGGTGCAGTTTCGGGGCTCGGATCGGACAAACGATGTTGAGATTCCATTCATCAGGCATATACTATACTCCTCTGACTAAATCTTAGAGATGAGTTGGTGTATGCTCTGTACCAATTCATCACCAGCTGCCTTGAAAATTTCAGCCGGTAAGCCATCAGGTCCAGCAGCCTTGTTGGATTTCAGCTTGGATTTTGCTATCCTCACTTTAGTCAGGTGGACGGAAATTTTGGCTATCATCGTCTAAGTTGAATGGTTAATTCTGCCTAACAGCGGGATGTTGGTCTTTGTTGTCTCAGCACCGACTGTGATTCTACGATGAGGTTTCTATTTTCACCTCTTCAGGTTTCTGTACGGGTTTTGCACGTTTTTTTTTACCTTTTGGTAAGACTTTCGTACATTGTTTCTGGAGTATAAGCTCTCAATATTCTTGATCGCGCGCTTCTCATGCTCTTTCTTCTTCTTTTGTAGAAGCCGATGTTCTTCCCGTCTTTTTTGCTCGTAGAGCTCACGAGCAGTTTTCGCCTTCCGTTGCAGCGCCGCTTTATATATCTCCTGTTTTGCTGCATGCACTCGCTGGCATTTTTCGTCAGACCAGGGGCTTCGAGGTGTTGGCCGGGCGAGACCCAGCACATCACTTGTGGCGTTTCTGATGGCTGCTGGCATGGTGGCAACGTTCAAACTGGTCTTCGGCACTTGATGTTGGCTGCATAGGGGTGATTGAGAGATTTCGAGATACGCATTCAGCGAAGAGTCTGGCGGTCTCTTGCGATTGTAGCTTTTCGACGTTAAATTTTCTCGCAGTGATTCTTCTTTGTTGCTCAGATTGGGATATCCGCATTCGTACCTTGGCAACAACAAAATAATGATCCGAGTCTATATTGGTCGCTCGGAAGGTCCGGACATCCAGAATACTGGAGGCATGCCTTGCGTCAATCGCAATTTGATCAACTTGGTTGATAGTTACATGATCATTGGACCGCCATGTCTGCTTATGAATATCGAGATGAGGAAACCATGTGATTGCTATGGTGACATTTCGCTTCACAGCGAAATCAATTAGCCTTAGTCCGTTATCAGACGTGGTGTCGTGTAGGCTATGCTTACCGACTGCCCTACTTTGGTGTTAAAAGCCCCCAATACGATTTTAACGTCGCACTTAGGACATTGCTCATATCTTTTATCAAGTAGCTCGTAGAATCAATCTTTGGTGACAGGGTCCTTTTCTTCCGTGGGTGCATGAGCACATATTAGCGAATTTAGCTTCGATCCTAATAGTCATAATACGCTCGCTCATGTGTCGGAAGCTTAAGACTTCTTACCAAAGTCTGCGGCGTATAACAAATCCGCATCCAATCACGGTAGTAGATGTCACAGCTTTTCATCCATTTTTGCCCGGCCCATCCCATCGCATTTCTTGGATGGCGGTTATATCTGCTTTATAACAGACTAGAGCCTCTGCTAATTGTTCGGCTGCACGTGGTCTGTAAAGGGACAGAACATTCCACATACAGATCCGAAGGTCGTTGTCCTTATTTCATGTGTTGGGGTCGTCATCAGTTAAGTCGTCCTTATCCGAGGCTTGTTTCAGAACCATTCGTTTTCTACGTCGTAGAGAAGTTACCCGGACGGCAAAACTCCCAACCTGGAGGGCCATTTCCTTTAGTTATACCACTAGTACGGGGGGTCTGGCTACATAGGTGCCAGTACTACTGGAGTATGCGGACTGCCGTTGGCCGATTAATGACTCATCCGCCACCATCTCTATTTCAAGGTCCGGACCAATATAGAAGATTCCTTACCGACCTCTGATCCATATACGTCGAAGCAGCTCGCGCAAGGTATTCACTAATTTCATTCTAACGGAAACTGTAGACACTACCGTTGACTCCGTCTACGGAATTCGTCCGTTACCGCCTGGAACACGAAAAAGTGCTCTAGTGAGAAGGCACTCTTCGCCCCCTCTCTCATCTGCTGCCGCCAAAAATCTTCCAAACGGGGTTGGTTACCCATTTCTTAGATTAAGCTACTAGGCACCTAGCTGTCACCGAGGTGGAGCTTGAGAGTAGGAGTAGGTAAGCTTCAGCTTGTTTTTCATATAATCCCATGCAAACCCTTTCGTACCAGGAATTGTAAGTATATTTTTAGGTTTTTGAAGTAAAGTATACTGCAGCAACTATTCTGACCTTTATTTACGAATATATATAGAAAGTAATATGTATATTATAAAATACTTATACATTCCCGCTGTGAGTCCAACTTTAATCTAACGCACAGGTCCTCTTGCATGTTCCATTGTGCAAAAACTTCCAGAGTTGACCTTCTAAAATAAAAATAAATAAGAAAAAAATTAATAAACAGAACTTAAGGAGAATAATTGTTAACTTTACCTTTAATACAAAGATTTTGCGTATACATATTGCAACTATTTGAGAATGTTCTCTTTGTTCCATACCGGATAGCGCAGACGGGTTTGTAGTCTGCGGTACATGAAACCGATCCGCATGGAGGGGGACGTGTAGTAGTATCTGCACTTATGGAATAAAAGATCGCGATTGCGACTAGCAGAGATAAGAGGAGTAAATTCATTTTAAAGTAGATATCTCAGGAAATGTTGTCAGTACTTTAAAACAAAAATCGAAAGCTAAATCTTTTTATACCAAAAACTGACGATTTTCAGTTTATGGCTTTTGCAATTAAAAACAATTCCAAATGAAATCGTGGTAAGTCAATATTATTTCTTAGTATATCTTTACATCTTTGCATCATTAAATAATGAAACAAAACGTATTCATTATCTCTGAGACGACGGAAAACCAAGCGAAAAGGGTTGAATGCACGAGGTTTTTAGTGCATTGCAATCTGTTACAAGAGTGAGTGATCCTCTTGCATCAGTGATAAAAAGATAATGTCATTCGAAGTTAAGAGATACAAAGAGTCATGTACAAATTTTGCTCTACTTCAACTGAGAACATTAATTATTATAATAATATGCTAATAATAATAGTTTAAAGAATTAAATACATGCACCCACGGAAGAAAAGGACCCTGCCACCAACGATTGTTTCTACGAGCTACTTGACAAAAGATACGAGCAATGTCCTAAATACGACGTTAAAATCGTATTGGGCGATTTTAACACCAAAGTAGGGCAGTCGGTAAGCATAGCTTACACGATACCACGTCTGATAACGGACTAAGGCTAATTGATTAGGAAGAAGAAATGTCACCATAGCAATCACATGGTTTCCTCATCTCGATATTCATAAGCAGACATGGCGGTCCAATGATCATGTAACTATCAACCAAGTTGATCAAATTGCGATTGACGCAAGCCATGCCTCCAGTATTCTGGATGTCCCGACGTTCCGAGCGGCCAACATAGACTCGGATCATTACCTTGTTGTAGCCAAGGTACGAATGCGGATATCCCAATCTGAGCAACAAAGAAGAATCACTGTGAGAAAATTTAACGTCGAAAAGCTACAATCGCAAGAGACCGCCAGACTCTTCGCTGAATGCGTATCCCGAAATCTCTCAATCACCCCTATGCAGCCAGCATCAAGTGCCGGAGACCAGTGGGAACGTTGCCACCATGCCATAAGCCATCAGAAACGCCGCAAGTGATGTGCTGGGTCTCGCCCGGCCAACACCTCGAAACCCCTGGTCTGACGAAGAATGTCGGCGAGCGCATGCTGCAAAACAGGAGATATATAAAGCGGCGCTGCAACGGAAGACGAAAACTACTCGTGAGCTCTACGAGCAAAAAAGACGGGAAGAACATCGGCTTCTACAAAAGAAGAAGAAAGAGCATGAGAAGCGCGCGATCAAGAATATTGAGAACTTATACTCCAGAAACAATGTACGGAAGATTTACCAAAAGGTAAAAAAGCGTGCAAAACCCGTACAGAAACCTGAAGAGGTGAAAATAGAAACCCCATCGTAGAATCACAGTCGGTGCTGAGAATATGGAAAAACTACTTATGCAGACTGTATGACGACAACGAGACCAACATCCCGCTGTAAGGCAGAATGAACCATTCAACTTAGACGATGATAGCCAAAATTTCCGTCCACCTGACTAAAGCGAAGTGAGGATAGCAATATCCAAGCTGAAATCCAACAAAGCTGCTGGACTTGATGGCTTACCGGCCGAACTTTTCAAGGCAGCTGGTGATGAATTGGTAGAGAGCATACACTACTCATCTCAAAGATTTGGTTAGACGAGTCTATGCCTCATGAATGGAATGCATCGTTTGCCCGATCTACAAGAAAGGGGACTCCCCAACTGCGGCAATTATAGAGGCATCAGTCTCCTCAACATAGCATATACGATCTTTTCTGTGATATTGCGTGAACGGCTGAAACCTTTTATCAGTAGTCTGATTTGCCCCTATCAGTGCGGTTTCAGGAAAGTCCACCGTCGATCAAATCTTCACACTTCGGCAGATCCAGGAGGAAACCCAAGAAGTCCAAATCGGTACTCATCATCTCTTTACCGATTTCAAGGCAGCCTATGACAGCGTTTATAGAGAAGAGCTACACAGAGCCATGTCTAGTTTTGACGCAGTAGAGGGTCCTTGCTGTAGGTGGCACACACACGTTCAAGGGGACATCGACCAACTTGGAGGGTGTAGCTAGAGACAATTAGCTAAAGACGGAGCTAAATCGAGGGGCTTGTTGGCTGAGGCCCAGGCTCACCCCGAACTGTAGCGCCACCTAAGTAAGTAAGTAAGTAAAGGGTTTGAGAATTGGGTGGCTTTTGTGCTGTGAAATTTGTGTTGCGTTAGTTTTTGTTTAAGTGCTTTAGTTGTGCTGTATCTTAAAAGTGGCATGCTTCACTGGATGCAGAATGAAATGACGAGGATACGATTTCTTTCACATTGAAGTCAATTAAGTTTTCTTCAACCAACTGTAGGATTTTCTGCAATCTTCTCTGGCGATGTGAGTTATGCACAGTGACGAGCATTTTGTTCGAGCGAGATGCCATTCAAGTGCGGTCATCGGCATTTTTATTTAATCACGGAGACTTATTGATTTAAAGGAAAAACAAAGTTGGTGGAATAGAACCTTGAGGCACCGCAGGGCTTATGTCAAATGTGGCACGAGATATTTCTTAAAACACAACTTGATTGATCTCTCCTGGAAAATTTCTCAATGCATAAGAAGTTAGTTTGCTTAGTGAGACTCTATGCCAGATTCTATCGAACTTTTTCTTAGATACACGTTCAAAGGTGTGTTCCATAGCTCAGAAGGTTCCCATTTGAACAGCTTTTACAAGCCTACTCCAAAATAATTAATGCCAGAAAGTGGTATCAGAACTTTTTATTGCGCCGATCCATCTGCCATAACTACCGTTCGATCAAGCTGCTGTCACACACCATGAAGATCGTTGAGGGGGTATTAGGTGGCCGACTGCGAAAAATAACACGGCATCTGATTATCAGTGCGGGTTTGTCTCGGGTAAGTCAACCACAAATGCAATCCAAAGTATAAGGATCATAATGGAAAAACATCGTGATTCCTTAAGGGATTTGCATACTGTATTGGTTGACTTTGAAAAGGCATTCAACAGACAATCACGAGATCTGATATGGGTGGCGCTATAGACATGTACGAAAGAGCAAAGACAAGAGTAAGATGCCCCGCTGGAGTAACCGAAGAGTTCCCAATCAAAATCGGGGTGCACTAGGGAAGCGTCTTAAGTCGTTTGCCCTTTATTACAGTCCTTGACTATCTGCTTAAAGGCAAAGTGACGGACCCCAAGGTACATCCATTATTCTTTGCTGACGATGGAGTCATCATAAGTGAGGATCCTACATCCCTGCAGCGAGCACTTTATGTGTGGGTGGACGTTTGGGAGGGATGTGGGTATCGCATTGGTTAAAGAAACAGAGTACTTGTGCTGTCCGTTCTCTGATCCACTCAGGCATATTCCAGACATTTATTTGAATGCAACAGTGCTTACCAAGTGCGAAAAGTTCAAAAACATATAAGGGATCTACCATCAACAGCAAAGCAACCTGTGTTGACGACATCAATCATCGCGTAAGCGTAGGGTGGATGAAGTGGCGGGAAAACTCGGCTAACTTCTGTGACCGAAAAATGCGCCCTATGTTGAAAGGAAGTCTCTACACCGCAGTTGTGCGTCCATCGCTCACATACGGTTAACAATGTTGGACCATGTACAAAACGTATGAGAGTAAATTAACGGCAGTTGGGATGAAGATGTTTCGCATGACAGCAGGAGTGACAAAGCTTGATCGAATAAAATGTTCGAAGATCCACGCCAAGGAAACTGTCTTACGAAAGATAGAGAGCGACCGGCTCAGCTGGTATTGCAACGTTCGAAGAAGATATAATTTTAACCCTATTAAAAAGGCAATACCAATGAACGTTCCAAAGACATCGCGAGGTAGGACAGACAGGCCTATAAACGTCTGGATCACACAAATGAAACGACATCGGCATTTTATTGGCCTCTGTAACCGAGTGATCCAAAATCGGGAGGCCTGCCGATATTTTCTGAGGTCAAATAAGCGGATCAGTAGAAATGCGGTGAAGTGGGAGAGTTATGATCTCTTGTTTTCGGATCACAACCTCGCCGAAATAGGAAGAAGAAGCTCATCTGTCATATCCGCAACGTCATCACGAGTACTTCATAACTTAGGAAGTTGAGCATGGACTTGGACGCAGTCGTGCCCTTCATTTCAGGCTTCCTAAAATATAAGCAACAATTTAGATTTTCGTAAACCATTGCTTACCTTATTGTTAATCTATTATTATTGTTGTATAGGGTTATTTTGCACTGCGACCTAGTGGTCTATTGTGCCCCTGCTAATACCTTGGAGAGGTTTGTTCCCTCGTTAGGATTCCCTCGCACTGCAATTACTTCGGAATTGTGTTTGAAGGTAATACACTCTTACGAGTACTTTGATCTTGCGAGAATAGTTCAGCCTAGAGATCGCTCTACAAACAACTTTATTTCAAAAATCTGAGAATGAGAAGTGGGTCCATGGTTGACATATCCTCATCTGATATTTGGTATTTGCCCAAGTATGGTATTTCAATCTTTTTTGGGTCAGTGCCCCACAAGATTCCAGAAGGTGTTCCGGAGTCTCACTTGACGCATTGCAGAATCTGCAAAGACCTTTATTAGTTATACCTAGTTTCCGTAAATGCTCCGTTAGGAAGCCTGTTAGGATTCGTAGGTTATTCTTGCTTGCCAGTAGTTTCTTAGTTTGCCTCAGGCCTGTCTTCATTCTCTAGTTTTCTGAATTCCTCGCGTATGGTATGTTCCGCTATTCCGCAGAATGGTTCAAGTCCAATGAAGGGTTCTGCAGTCCCTTGTCTTGCCAAGGCGTCTGCTGCTTCGTTACCTTTTATCCCGACATGACCGGGTATCCAGTAAAGCGTAACTTCATTGTTTCTGCCCAATTCATTAAGTTTGTATAGGCATTCCCACACAAGTTTTGATTCAATGACATAGGAGTCAAGTGCTTTGCTGCTTTGCTATCTGGCAGTATTGCTATGTCGCAGTTGTTGTATCTTCTTTCGAGATTGAGTTGGATGCATCTATCTTTAGCACATATTTCAGCTTGAAAAATGCTGGTACTCTTGCCCATAGGTTCTGAGTGCTTCATTCTTGGCCCAAACACGCCTGTCCCTGTGCCTTCTCCAGTTTTCGAACCGTTTGTATACCACTTTATCGTGTGGTTGCCCAGTCGGCGTATCGTAGATTCGTTGCGCCACTCTTTCTTGTTACTTAACTTTACACTAAAGTTTTTCCCAAAGCTAAATTTTCTGATACTGTCGTCCCTGGGGACTGCCAGAAGGGGAAGTTTCTTGAGAAGTGCATCGTATTCTCTCGAACCAATGCATTTCTCCCTTTCAATACCTTCTTTTTCCATCCTTATGATCGTCCGCTTTGCATTTTGCTCCACTACGAGATGGAGCGGTGTTAGCTCTAGGAGTACTTCCATGGCTGCAGTTGGACATGTTCTCATGGCCCCAGTGATGCAGAGGCACGCAAGTCCTTGCACTTTAGTGAGTGTCTCCCTCGTTGTGACTAGACTAGTTCGCTTTGTCCATGCTATTGCTCCATATTGATCATTGGTCTCACAATGGCAATATACATCCATCCTAGAATGTTTGGACTAAGCCCCCACGATTTACCCGCTAGGCTTCTGCATATCATTAGAGCACCAGTAGCCTTTTTGGATATCTCCTCTGTGTGTTTCTTCCACAAGAGTTTATTATCTAGGTGTAGCTTTAGATATTTCATTTCCTTTACCGGTGTCAGTATCGTGCCCGACAGTCGGATTGGCTTCAGTTCAAGTTTTCACTTTCCACTGAACAATACTATTGTGGTTTTAGCCGGGCTTATATTGAGCCCAGCCGTATTGCACCATTCTTGAGTTACTATTGGGCCTCTTTGTGTAATATCACATAGGGTTTCCTCAAATTTACCCCTGGCAATCAGTATGATGTCATCAGGCTTGACAATTAATTCCAAGGTTTGTTAACTTTTCAACAAGCTCATCCACAACAAGACCCCACATTGAGGGAGATAACACTCCCCCTTGTGGGCATCCTTTTGTTGTGTTGACCTTGATAATTCAACGTGATGTCTGAGTTTCTGTTGATCTTGTTAATCTAAAATAATTTCAAAAATTATTGTGAGAAATTCCAAGGCTCTATGACCAATCATTGCAAGTGTCAAACGTAGGCTGCTTAAAAAATTTCTTTCCGGATGCATTGCCACACCATGACCACATTTTTATTTATTTATTTTTTATTAAAAGGGAAACCCAAATCCCAAAGCACTCAGACTCTCCGGTCCATTGTATTATACTGCCAGGCAGGAACCTTTCTTTGGTGCAGTGGTTGGAAAAACTTCGATGTAATGCGTTTTCCTTTATATTCGGTGGCAGATACACATACTTCTCCTTATAATGGGTGACAGCCCACCCTATTAGAAACTGTATTTTCTATGGCATTTTGAATATTTTTTGAAAAAGTTGTCCCAAATTGAGTTTCGCTTTTCAATTGTCTCTTATATCCTTCATGCAATCAAGGCTCACTTAAATATGCAACCTACCCACTCACCCAACACCTCTATCTTCATCCGTTTGACATTGACATGAAAATTAAATTTAATTTGACATGAACAGAATACAGCTACCGTTTTAGCAAATTCGAGCCCCTTTTTCCAATATCCTTAAGGCAAACAATGCAATCGTTTTGTTGCAACCCCTTTATATGTTCATTCCCAGTGTGTGTTATGTCACTCCGATTTTTTCACTATGTCCTTTGTGCACAGATATCCTGCGATTGAATTGCATCGTCTGCCTAATTAACATTTCAATAAAATTGCGCGACTTTTGTTTGTGAGAGTGATTTGTCAAAACGTTCGGAATGGCAACATAAGTTACAAATGCCGACAGGCAGGATGTATTAGAGCGGCGACAGGCACTCGACTACTATGCGTAGAGAGCGTGGGCTTTTCGGTGTAATAGTGTAGTACAACATCCGTTGCTATTGTGATTGAGTTGATATGTCGTAGAAGTGTACACATATCCTGCTCGAAGAGAAGAGGAAGGGTTAATCACGGATGCAGTGCGACGTCTCTCTTGATGAATGGGCAGCGGCTAAGGGTGGGTGGTACGCACTAAGGCCTACTGACAATAGACAGGATGGAGTTTGTTTAAATTAGATGCGAAATTTGTTTATTGTGTTTGATGCCGCTAACGGGGAAAGAGATTTCAAGGGAACAATCATGTAAATTACATAATAGGATTAGACGGAGGACTTTTTCAAAGGACAATGGTATTGCCCTGAAGGCATACCAGTGCAAAGATTGTGATGGGAATATAAATGGGATAATCAATTTAGGTATATATCGTAGCAAAGGGCGAAGAATGATATAGAAGTCTGCCAATTAATCCAGAAAGCTTTTCAATTTAACATAGACTGATGGACAATGTCGCAGGACATCGTCATAAATATCAACTTTAAAGTGCTTCAATGTAGGTTCAATCCAGTACCGGGTTTTACCTTTAATTCGTTATTCGTCGCGTTCGTCGTTAGTCAGTGAAGAGTCAAAAACGACACAAGACACACGCAGAATGGAAGGAACTTTCAATATGGAAACATACCTATTCGAGTCACATGATTGTGAGAGTACGCAACACCAACAATTTCCGATTCCGACCTAACAAAGCCCCGCTCAAAAGTGTAATTAAATTGTTAATCCTCCTTATCACTGCTTCCAATCTGAAAGGTACCATGAGGGTAAGAGGACAACTTCAAACCCAAAAAAACCGCTGGCTATTCACGTCCGCGTGAGAGAAAACACAAAAATCCTCTCAGCATTCCCCTCATTTCACAAGTAAAATTCGAAAGCGATTAATTTCTAAGCGGTAATTTAAGCCGATTAAACTCAATTCGAGTGAGCGTGTGTGTCGAATTCCACATGTCCTTTATGTAAAAAAAAAAAGAGGGTCGCGTAAAAAAATAAGAGAAAGAATTTCCGCTGTTTGCTATTGATCCTGGGGATCAGTTGACAATTGATCCTTTTTCTATGGAGTAGGTATTTGTTTTATTGTTATTTTTTTGTAAGGCTTTGTGGTCTAGGATAATGAATTTAATTTCCTGGTACTCGTATTATATTGAAATTTGATATTTGAAGAACAATTCGATATTAACAAACAAAGGGTTGCAAGTTGATGGTATTTGATTTTATTGTCAAACAGTTGGCAAGAAAGGTTCTTTTGTTTTAAAAATCTACGCATTTGATAAGTTAAGTCGTCACTTGGATAAAAAAAATTGCTCAAAGAACATTGGTTGATGAAAGTGCTGCCAATAAATTTGAAATGATTGCGAAATTTTGAACAAAAACGGCTTCTTGTAGATGCTGCAAGTAGGTGATCGTATTCATTACATTTGTGGTAAGCTCTTGTAGTGCAGTATTGACAGCTTCAATGGTCAGCTGTCCTTCGAGATTCGTAAATTCAGAAGGATCTTCGGCTTGGTACATAGTGTCTCCAATGGGTTTCCCGGATACACAGGAAAGCAACAACGTTGCCAAAAGGATGCCTTGACAAATGAGAGAGATAGAAACATTGGATCATTTCTAAAATTATTCTGAATTACCTGCACAAATGGTTGACCGATAAGTTGATAGCATTTCGACTAGTTGCTGGTAATAGTGACAGTAGTTGTGAACTGATACATTTTGTGAAAATCGCGAGTGTTTATCTTATTCACATGACCATTCAATTTTTGTCGTGTTGAAGCTTTATTAATTTATCGTGACTAACGGACGACACGATCGATAGTGGCTATGAATCGTAGAAAGTCAACTTTAAGTACTACAGCTTTATGGCTTTCTGAGTTGTAAAATCGGGATATACGATCGAAATACGAGGGCAAGGTGAACATTTCTCGGCCTGACAATGAAAGACTGCGATTTTCAGTTAAAAAATGATTTTATTTTTCTACATAATCTCCCTTGACTTCAACACACTTAATCCAGCGTTTCTCCAACATCAGTATTCCTTCTTGGAAGTGAGAGTCTGGAAGGCTGTGAAAATATTCATCTACGGCCCTCACAACTTCTGCATTGGATGCGAAACGCTTCCCAGAAACAAATTTCTTCAAGTTTGGGTAATCTGCCCTTCTCAAGGTAATCAATTAACAGGATCCCTTTCGCATCCCAAAACACACTGGCCATGACCTTTCCGGCAGATGCGATCGACTTCGCTTTCTTTGGCGCTGAACCACCGGCTTCCACCCACTGCTTCGACTGCTGTTTCGTTTCTGGCGTGTAGTGGTGGACCCATGTCTCATCCATGGTGACAAATCGCCGCACAAAATCGTTCGGATTCCTATTGAATCGGTCGAAAGATTGCCGCGAAAATCATTTGCGCATTTGCTTTTGATCGGCATTCAGCAAATGCAGCACCCATCTTGCGCAGAGCTTTCGCATCCCTAAGTTTTTGTGCAAGATGTTTCGCACCCTCTCTTCCGATATACACACAGCCTCAGCTATCTCGCTCCCCTTCCCTCGCCTATCATCCAACACGATATCATGCACTTTTTCGATGGTTTCGGGTGTGGTTGCGGTTTTGGCCGTCCTTCACGTGGGTCATCTTCGAGGGACGTGCGACCACGTTTAAATTCAGCTGCGCACTTTTTAACGGTTGACATGGAAGGAGCAGAGTCCCCGTAAACTTTTGTCAGCTTTAGATGAATTTCCTTAGGGGTTAACCCATCCAAAACGAAGAATTTTATGACCGCACGATATTCAAGTTTATCCATTTTAACGAAAAACACGCAAGACATCTACTGCAAAAATTCGTGTAAACAAACTACTTCAGAGAACAAGTTGAAACTTGTCATACGAACTAATGAGAAGTGCACCCAGGCAGGAAACATAAATTTTTGCTGATTGGAATGCTATCTCTGCGTCAGGCCGAGAACTTTTCACCTTGCCCTCGCATACTGCAGAAACTGCTTCAGTGAAAATGTCTGTGTCGATTACGAGTCAATCTTAAGGTACCCTTTATTCCTTGATTAAGCTAGTTGATCGGAACTTAAAAGGGTGACATGTCACAATTACATCGACCTAAAGATCGATAGTTACCGGGCGAAATGTCTCAAAATATGCAAATATTACTTCGAGTTCGTTTTTAATTTACATTTTTGCGCATTAGGTCAAGAGCTAGACCTGTTGACAGACAGGTTTAAAATAAATCTTATGTCAGTATTAAAAAAAAGGGTTTCCTTGTATTGTTAGAGTCAAGCCTTTGATTGAAAATTCTGGTCAAATGTAATTGTACACCTTCAATAAGTTGTGGAGATGTGCATACATGCCATTAGAAGCCACTTTTTTTTACAATGCAATCCACTAAGTAGAACGTACTCGTATGCCCCTGTTAATTTAGCAAAGTCTGTTTAAAATGGTGGCTTATTGTCCTTTTTTCCACTTTCCGTGCTGTTATATGAATGCAGCACGTGGAGAGTGGCAAATACTGTCACCAGAAAGCTGCACACGTTCGTTAATAGATGCTTCAACAAAGTTTTTTTTCGTGGGTATATGTAGGTGAAAAATATGCATAGGCACTATGTACCCAGTGCTCATAGCTAGTGTGACATTTTTACTCACTAAACAGCACCTCCCTTCTATTGGATTACTATGACTAAGTTTCCTTATCAAGTAGTTTTAGTTTCAAAAATATTCGCGTTGGGCAGGTAGCTTTCCAGCAAAAACAACTAGTAAGACCCTCCTGCAGATAAGCCATGCGGCTCGCAGGTCAATAGTATTGTTAAAATTCTTTTTTTGAAATGAAAAATAAAATAAATAAAATAAATAAATAAAAAAAACAAAATAATTAAATGCGGCTGCTCCTTATTGCGCTAAATCGGTTTCGTTCTTTGCAGTCGGCGCCCAAGGTTTGTCTCATCAAGAATTGGGAGTATAATGTTCTTGCAATGACCATGCATTATAGACGAATACGGAGTTTTCGAGCAAAGTTCGTTATTTCGTCATCGACGGTAGTTACTCCTAGATCTCTGTGGATATCATTGTTTCTGATATACCGTGAGGCATTTACTATGACTCTTAGCACTTTGTTTTGAAGGTTTGTAGGATATCTCTATTGGTTCGTTCAGTATAACCCCAAAGTTGTATTTCATGCGTCCAAATAGGTTTAAGCACTTGTTTGTATAGAAGCAGTTTGTTATACCTATGTATGCATACTTTGGAATGTCTTCTAAGTAGCCAATACATTTGTCTGAATCTATTTTCAAGTTCGTTGGAGCTTTACAGTTGCTGATTCGACTGATGTTAATATAGTCATATCATCTGCGGACGTAGCTGCAATCACATTGAGTACCATTGTCGACATCTACCGCGCGAATGGCAAAAAGGTCTATGCTAAAGCAGCCTTTGGGGACCTGTATTGCGATTGATCGGGAAACTACTGACTGCCCAAAACTTGGTTTGGGCCAGTAGCGCAACAATCAAGTTCGTGATGATGTGCTTACTTTACCTCCTAGTGGTGGTCCCCGGGCAACTATACGTATAAACCCTTATACGTGTAGGTTAAAATTGTAAGTACGGGTTGTCTAGGGCCTTGATTCTAGGCTAGGTAACGTGGGCCAGCAACCTGTGTTACAGAATATTGGCGCTGCAGAAACCGACACTATGCCTCGGATAAGGAATGATCACATGTTGAAGACTTTTGGCTATTGTACCCGGACAAAGATAGGTTTCTGGAATGTAAAGACGCTTCTCGACTCGGGAAGCGAAGGTCCTCCCAATGCCAGATTCCTCCAATTGGAAATCGAATTCATGCGATATAAACTGGACATTTTGGGAGTAAGTGAAGTAAGATGGTTAGAAGCGGGCGAGTACCAGTACCCAACGCGTAACACTGTACTACTCTATTCTGGAAGACCATCCGGAAGTCCGCGGGAATATGGAGTCGGACTACTGCTAACAACAACAGCAAGCAAGGGCCTAATTTCCTGGCAGTCTCATGGTGATAGGATTTTGACGGCCAGATTCCGGACTAGAGTACGACGCGTCACCATCAGACAGTGTTACGCCCTAACGAATAGTTCGTCTGAGGATGAAAAGGAGAGCTTCTACAATCCCTTAAGTGCCGTCTTCAACACAACACCAAATGGAGACATTGTCATAGTGATGGGGGATTTGAATGCCAAGGTAGGCAACGACAACGAAGGGCTTAAACATGTAATCGGGAAGCATGGACTAGGCAACCGCAATGACAACGGCGAAAGGTTTGTGGATTTCTGCAATGCCAACCGCCTTGTGATAGGTGGCACCATGTTTGAGCACAAGACCTGCCACAAAGTCAGCTGGGTTTCCAATGACAGGCAAGCAACCTCCAACCAAATTGACCATTTTGCTATCAGCGCCCGCTTTAGAAGTAGTCTCCTGGATGTCCGAAACAGGCGAGGGGCAGATGTGGGGATAGTACGTGATCACCATCTTATGATAGCTTTTCTCCAACTACGCACTGCTGCAGTTCGAAAATCAAGAATGCCCAGGTTCAACATCGATAGACTTAGTGATCCCTCAGTGCGCCAGCAATTAAGGGAGCACTTTTCGCAAGGTGTGGAAGCAATCAGCAGCTCTATGCCCGCAACCAAGAACAACCAACCAAGAACATTGGTGTGCTGTGAAAAATGTTTTTACATCTGGTGCTGAAGGAATTGTCGGCCGAACGCAGGGAAGACATCGGGCTTGGCTTTCCGAGGATACCTGGAGACGGATAGACGAACGAAAACAGCTGAAAGCTCGCATTGCAGCTACCCCAGCAGCAGGGAGAAGCCAGATAGAGTCCTTATATCGCATGAAGATGAGAGAAGTTGAGCGTAGCGTGCGACATGACAAGCGCAACTGCATCAACGTGCTGGCTACAGAAGCAGAAGAAGCAACACGGAGGTGCGACAGCAGGATCGTCTACAGCATCACCAAAGAGCTGACAGGTGATCGCAGCTCCAGCCAACACCCAGTGAAAAGCCTAAACGGCTCCTTGCTCATTTCGGATGAGGACCAGCTCAAAAGATGGAAAGAGCATTTTGCTACGGTTTTGAAGCGCGTGTTCGCTAGCGATATGCTCCAAAATCAGACTGAGATGCCCGAGGTGAAAAGTTCCCGAATATGCACCACGACTCCCAGTAAAGATGAGATCATTACCGCGATCAAGGCACTCAAAACCAACAAGGTGGTAGGACTTGACGGTATTCCAGCAGAGCTCTTACAAGCAGCGCCAACAACATCGGCTGAGCTTCTGCTTCCATTTATAGAGAGAGCTTGGGAAGCTGAGAGCTTTCCTAACAAGTGGAAAAAGGGAATGATCGTCAAGCTTCCTAAGAAAGGAAATTTAATGGAGTGCGGAAACTGGAGGGGTATCTGCGTGCTGCCTGCTGTAGCTAAGATAATAGCTAAAATCATCCTTGAGCGAATCAAACAATATCTCGAAGACACACTCGATGCCTAACAAGCAGGTTTCCGCTCTGGATCCTCCTGTGCCGACCACATCAACACCCTGCGGATTATCATCGAACAGTGTGTTGAATATCGATCGCCACTGCACCTGTTGTTAATCGATTTTGAGAAGGCGTTCGATAGTGTCAACAGGGAGTTTATTTGGCGTGCCTTACGCAGGAGAGGTATTCCCGATAAACTAATTGCTATTATCAAAGCTACATATGAAGGCTCCAAATGTCACGTTCTGCACAGGGGAGGGTTGCCTGAGGAATTTGAGATCCAAAGTGGGGTAAGACAAGGCTGTATCCTTTCACCAATATTATTCCTATTGCTGATTAGCGATGTGCTTCATGCAGCTTTGTCGACGGGAAACAGAGGAATTCGATGGACTCTTACATCTCAACTGAAACATCTTGACTACGCAGACGATGTATGCTTACTCTCCCACAGAATTATGGACCTCCACCAAATGACAGCAGATGTGGAGAGGGAGGTAGGCGTCGTCGGGCTGAAAATTAATACGGCAAAAACTAAAATTATCAGCCTTAGAACAAACTCATCGGCTCAAATATGCATTGCTGGACAACCGCTAGAGAGAGTAAAGGATTTCCTGTATCATGGGCGTATTATCCCAGCCGATGGTGGAACCGAACTGGATATGACCAACAGGATCGCCAAAGCAAAGTCCGAGTTCGGGATGTTGTCCAAAATATGGCGAAGCAATTCAATCAGTTTGTGCACCAAAATAAGACTGTTCCGCTCCAACGTTGAATCCGTGCTGCTATATGGTTGCAGTACGTGGAGAGTGACCACTACTATCACCAGAAAGCCGCAAACGTTTGTTAATAGGTGCCTGCGCAATATCTTAAGGATTTTCTGGCCCAATCGTATCTCTAACGAACACCTTTACGGGAGAACGGGTCAGAAACCAATAGGCACAACCATCCAACGGCGGAAGTGGCAGTGGATTAGTCACATGTTCAGAAAGGGTGACAGTTCTATAGCGAACCATGCTATGCAATGGAACCCTTTAACTCAGTTTGGCAGAAGACCTGCCGGTCCGAGAAGAACATGGCACAGAACAGTCGAGAAGGAGGCACGGCAGTTAGGGAAAAGTTCGGGAGAACTCAGACACTTTGCCAGAAACCATACACGATGGCGCGTAGGCGTAGTAGAGGCCCTAGGACCCACAAGGGGATACAGGATATAAACAAAAAAAAAAAAAAACTAAAGCAGCCTTCGACTGTGTGGGTAGAGGTTTAGCTTTCTTTAAATGATCAACGCTAGGAATTCCTAATAAACTCCTCACAACCTTGAAAACATTATATGGTAATAACATGTGTTCGGTATGGAACGAATTAACGATGTCTGAAGAGTTTTCAGTTACGGCGGGTCTACGACAGGGATGTTTGTTGAGTATACTGCTTTTTATTCTACATATATACCTATAACATATCTGTGGCCACAAGACAAAACAACTTATGTCGATTTTCACGGATTCTCAGAAAAAGAATTTTAAATTTTCGTTTTTCCCGAAAACGTATGGGATTTTGGTGTTATACCTAGTTTTGTTTCTTTGCCCATTACTCGGTAACGACAACAGATAAAAGCGTAAAAAATTGGTAGCATAAAGTTCGAATAGTAGAGCATCTCTGGCATCCTTAACTCGACTTAAGTTGTTTTGTCTTGTAGCCACAGATATTGATGATAATGTGAATTTCTTAAATGGAGGAATCACGGTTGGAAACGAGGTCATTAAACAATTGATGTATGTCGATGATATCGTGATTTTAGCGGTTACAGCTCACAAGATTCATATTTTTTTTTTTATATTTCCCAAGCATTTCGTACATCTGTCTGTGCGACACTAAGTACATATTTTACAAAAACAAGAAGTTGGTTTACATAAAACTGATTTGTGACCAGTGCCACTAAAAATCGTTGTTATAATTTTATAGACCAATAACAAGCTTTCGTTATTGTGGTTGGTTAAGAAAAAGGTTACAAAAGTAGTTGTGATGGGTTGGTTGTTTGGTTTAGGATCGGCCCTCGATGAGGATGTACTTAGACCGGAGAGTAGGTCCATTGTACTACCGATGTGTAAGGCGGGTGGGTCACCCTCTTACTCTTGAAACCATTTGCGTCGTTCAATGAAGGCGTGAATTTTAGCCGTGCAGGCGTTGCCGAGATCATTAAGATCATTGTAGAAGTATTCACCCAGAGTGGCCTTCCTGATGCTGGCGAGCGCAGGACAGGCGCACAGGAGATGACTGATAGTCTCTTCTTCCTCTTCATATCTGCAGTTGTGATGGACTAGTTGCATTTAATATTAAAAGTTGCAAAATTACCAAATTTTAGATCTATTGGTCGTTTTCTTTTTAGGCGTCGTCTGTTTGATGTTTGTTGAGCTGGTACGGTGTTGACATCATGGTTGATGTGCGATATTACTCTTGTTAGGTGCCGTTTGCTTGTTTTGGATATTTCTTCGTCAACAGTAGGGATTTTTGGATCGTGGTGTTAACGATGCTAACGTGTTGGGCTTAAGTGACACTACAATCTGCGACGCTTGTGGAGAGAGCAACGACACCGCGGAACATTACCTCTGTTAGTGTTCGGCCTTTGCTCGTATCAGGTAGCAGATCCTCGCTGCGGATGTGGTGAGTACTGGTACTGTAAGCTCCTCATCACTGAAGTGCTTGCTTGGCTTAGAAAGACAAGAAAATTCCAATAAAATGGGTAAATCAGGGTTTGCTCTCTGATAGTACAATGGACCAGTTGCGTCTGAGTGCTCCAGTCAAGCGTTTCCTATCCTGACAAAAAAAGAAAAAAGAAAAAATTTGGTTAACCCGTGCTTATGTACTTACGGTTATTTTTGCTATAAGAAAAATATGTCAGTTAATATCTTTCCTGTCATCGAGTTCTGGTTTTATGGTTACAGATATTATTCAAGATGTTGATTTATAGGTACAGATTGCATATGCGAATGGATATAACTACCAGCAGAGGACGGCAATCCATCATCATCGCCTCAGGATACTTTGCTGACGACCAAACTCCAGCTCCACCTGACGAAGTCGCCAAACTGTTTAGATACGGTAAGAAGACTGGACAGCAGATCGTGTTAGGCTGCGACGCGAATGCCCATCACACGATCTGGGGCAGTTCCAATAACAACAAAAGAGGTGAGTGCCTTCTTAACTTCCTTATTGGCTTAAATATTGATATTTTAAATAGAGGAAATGAACCTACTTTTGTCAACTCCATCAGACAAGAGGTTCTGGATCTTACCCTATCCAGTTTCTCTATGTCCGATCTCATTACCAATTGGCATGTTTCTAAGGATCTCTCGGTGTCTGACCATATGCACATTAGGTTTGACATCGAAACTACTCGTGACCTAATCACCCCAAATTCTTAGGGACGAATTCATTCCTTCCTGTTCAAATATAGACTCTTCTCATTCTCTTGAATAAGAAGCCTCAAAACTTAGCTATCAGATCACCTCCGCATATAAAACCAGCTGCTATCCCAAAGCAGAACTAACTTCCGCGATGTACCATGGTGGAACAATGAGCTCGACACCCTCAAAAGAAAGGCTAGAAGGCTATTTAATAAAACCAAAGCCACCAACTCATGGAGCGAATAGGAGCGAATATAAGATAGCCCTCACAACTTACAACTCTGCTATTAAGAGTTCAAAAAGACATACATGGACATCTTTCTGTGAAAGCATAAATGATCTCCCTTCAGCTGTTAGGGCACAGAAAACCCTATCCAAGAACCACAGCAACGGTATTGGTCTCCTACAAAAACCTGACGGCAGTTTTACACAGGGCTACTACGAAACATTAGGTCTTCTTCTGCAGACCCACTTCCCTGACTCACTAATTACTGACCCTCACACATCTCTTCTGCATGAAGACATGCCACTCCCTCCTAATCGACGCACTAGGACTCTGGCCAAGAAAATATTCACCCTCGATTCCATAAGACGGGCCATCTCCACGCAAAAACCTTACAAAGCTCCCGGTGGAGATGGAATTTTCCCCGCCCAATTACATCATGGAATCGACTCTCTCATTGAATCCTTAGTGCCCATCTTCAGATCCAGCTATGAACTCAGCTACATCCCATCAATATGGAGAAAAGTTAATGTAGTGTTCATTCCTTAAGTCGGCGCCAGATGACAATCAGTCCCGAAGGCCTTTAGGCCAATCAGTCTCACCTCTGTGTTTCTTTAGGTAATGGAAAAAATCTTTGATCTTCACATAAGAAATTCCGCCCTTATAGAACATCCCCTAAATAATCTTCAATTTGCATATCAATCTGGTAATTCAATGGTCACAGCCCTTCACCATCTAGTCAGTACTATTGAAGAAACTTTGTCAAAGAAGGAAATAGCCGTATGCTCCTTCCTGGACATCTCTGGCGCCTTCGATAACACATCGTTTCAATCAATTAAGTCTGCTGCTGATGTCAAAGGCATTGACCCGCAAACTACCAAATGGATATGCTCCATGCAGAATGTCTAACGGTTAACCCTGCAAAAACCGTAATCATTCCTTTCACCAGGAGGAGAAACTTAAGCCTTCAAGCACTATCACTAAGCCATACTCAAATTAAGTTCTCCAAAGAAACAAAATATCTTGGTATTACTGTAGACCACAAATTAAATTGGAAAGCTCATATAAACAGAACCATTGAGAAGGCGACTAAAGCCTTCTGGGCCTGCTCTAGGTTTTTCGGCAAAAAAATGGGGATTAAATCCAAAAATGATCCATTGGCCCTATACCAGAATCATCGTTCCGATAATAACTTATGCTTCGCTAGTATGGTGGGATAAAGTTAATCAAACCGTTACCCGCTCCGCCCTCCAGAAGGTGCAGAGACTAGCATATGTAGGTATTACGGGCGCAATGCGCACCTGCCCAACAGCTGCACTGGAAGTTCTCTTAAACCTTCCACCCCTACACATAAATATTATAAAGACTGCGGCTGCCAGTGCTCTAAAGCTTCACATTTTATGCAACAATACAAATTCCGAATTAGTTGGCCACATGAAGATCCTTGAGAAAATTCCGTTCCTTACTTGTCCAGCAGTATGCATCTCAGACTTCATGCCCAAAAGAATCCACCTCAATCACCCCTTCACAGTAAACATACCTGACCGCAGCTACTGGGACTATCCTCAAATCCCTCAATCAAGATCTCTAATCAATTGGTACACTGATGGTTCAAAAATGTCAAATGGGGTTGGAGCTGGTATCTTTGGCCCCAACTACAAACTCTTTACACCACTAGGTCAATCCACTACTATCTTTCAAGCAGAGGTCTATGCCATCGAGCTCTGTGCCAGAGAATGCATTAGACGAAACCTCCGAAGATCACATATTATTATAATGTCAGATAGCCAAGCAGCACTCAAGGCTCTCACGTCCTTTGACTATAAGTCTAAGCTGGTTTGGAATTGTCTCCAGACGCTTTTGCAGCTTGATGCACACAATAATATCACACTGATGTGGGTCCCCGGTCACAAAGGTATCCCTGGTAATGAAGCGGCTGATAAGCTTGCCAGACTAGGTGCCCAATCTCCTTACACTGGACCTGAACCCTTCTGCGGTTTACCTACCAGCCAGATTAAAATAGACCTACTCCGCTGGGAACGCGAACAAATGCTCTCTCACTGGAATGCTCAACCCGGCCTAAGGCATTCCAAGAAATTTATTAACTTCTCAAAAAATAGAACTAGAGACATTCTATCAATGACCAAACAGAATGCTAAGATCCTTTGACTTCCCAACTGGGCATTGCTCTCTCAACTACCATCTCAAGAAAAGGGGCCGTGTTCAATCGGAAACGTGCCGTCTCTGTCTTGAAGACACCGCAACAGCCCATCACATACTCTGTGATTGCCCGGCCATAGCCAGACTTAGGCTAAAGCACTTTAATAAAGGCGTTACATCACCTTCTGACGTCACCTCTTCTTTAGCTCGAACTATTTTTAGCTTCATTAATGAACTTGATTTCAGCTAGTTGACAAATTCAAAATCAATTAACCAGGGGATAGACAAAAGATCTTTTAAGCTCGCAGTGCTCCAGGGGTCAGTCTCTGCCTTCCTGCCCTTCTACCTCAAAAAAAAAAAAAAAATATATAAGGGGACGATTGGTTTCCTAAACACATCTATTATTCGTAGATCCTAGATATTTGAACCTTCCGCATTCCGGGAGCACATAAATGTGTGGAAAGGCCTGAATGGAACAAAAAACGGGCAGCACAACCCGCGATCTTTTTTGGACTAAAACGCCCACCCATACGTCAAATGCTCGTTGCAGGCACGTTGGATTCTCAATTATGATAACTCCATCGTCAACAAAGATCGAGTGATGTACTTTGAATTCCGTCACTTTGCCTTCAAGCAGGAAGTCACGAACTGCAATAAAGATCAAACGATTTCAGACACTTCCCTTGTGTACACCGATTTTGATTAGGAGCTCTTCTTTGATTACTCCAACAGGGAATCTTGCACTTGTCATTGCCCCCTCGTACGTGTCCATGATCATCTGTACATAGGTTTCGGGAACCTCGTAGTTGTAGGCGTGGCAGATTTATGGTTTATAATTCCACTTTCTGTATAGTTAATGTATGTATTAAGTTTATCTTCAAGCATAGCTTGTAATTGTCTCAGGAAATAAATAAATAAATTAATTAACTAATTCAATAAATGAACGTACAACGTTAGTAGGAAGATATGGAGAAGAGATAGAAAAGATGTATTTTTGGTGCAGTACTTTGGAACTGAGGTATAAACATGTTAGATTACAGTACGTACTTACTCCATGGGTGGTGTACGAACTAATCGGGGAGAATTTGCTATGTTTTTTCATTTCTGATTTCTGGTATTTGGTTCGAGTACGTGTTGAGTTAGTGTAGGTGGTGTAAGAACGCTTCATTTAATTTTATTACTAAAAAAACTTGAATAGACATGGTCGGTGCTTGAGCCGACATCCAACCACTGAGTAACCGAACACATTACCACTTAACCATATATGTATGTATGTATTGTATGTATATACGTCGCTATCCCGAAAGCTTCGACATTTTGTGATGCTGGTCGACAAAGTTGTACAATTGTTCTCAACTTCCTAAACCAACTTGTTGCCCCAAATTCTCCCCATTTCATGTGTCTTCCTCACACAACTTATTCTTATCGAATAATGGTAAACTAATATTTTCATCAAACAAAAGTTTTATGTTAAAACGATCCGTACTCAAGAGGAAAAAACACAAAAACTCAATCCACTCTGGGCAGATGAACAAAGGAAAAATCTTTTCCTAATGAAATTATAACGACTTCGAGACAGTTATTGCCATCACCATCACCACCCCCTGCTGAATAATATATGACTGTATTCCCAAAAACAAATAAATTTTCCATCCATTCTCACACTCCATTATGTCGTCCTTTACACTTTTCTTCCTGTGCGTTGTAATAAATTTCATTCCGGAGTCATCGTCTATTCATTGTCCTCGTTTGGCAATTCAATTATTCTGAGTCATAGTTCTCTTCTCCAGTTCTGAATGCAAAGACCCCCTCTTCGGTGCCATCCGTCGAAAAATCGTTTTCTCCATTAGCAACAACACTCTGTCTCAAGTTTTGGTGTTATATTGTTTCAAGGGATAAACATTTCAGTTTGTAGAAGAAATCTTAATAAAGCTGTAAATGCAAAGGAGACAAGCAGAGAAACCATAAATGTGGCAACAACCATCCCTCATGTGGAGCGCAGGATACACACATCCAGGAAGACGATAATAAAAATTCGAATTTAAGTGCTCTGTCAATATCAATATACACTTAAGGATGCACACATAAATCCTTGTTCGGGGCGAGGAAGAATTTATAACAAAAGTTTGCAGGACGACTCCAAAAACTCAATTAGTCCAGCTGAGGAGGGATTCCGAGGAAATGGGAACATATATTTCCAATTTGAACGATAGTGGTTGGGAGAATTGCTGACCACTAAAAGAGTCCTTGTTTTAATTGAAGACAACAATAAATTGTGCGCCTTCGAACGTTCTCCCAAACTACGTATATATGCATGTATATTCTCCTCTATCAAAGTGGGATCGTTTTGATGGGTAGAAGTACTCCTATCATAGGAAAACAACATAGTCCTTGGACAAAAATTAATTGATTTCACTTATTTGTTGCTGTTGTTGTTGCAGCTTCATCGCTTTGGTGAGTGATAGGGTTAAACAGACCGAAACTAATAAGGGTTCTCAATGATTTCTAATCAATTAGTTTGAAGCCCTTCGAAGTCCTGAAATTTTATTGAGGATATCAACAGATATCTGCTGATAAATAAGGGACACTCATCGTGAAATACTTTTATGGCTACATGATTTGCTCATTTAATATCCTCTTTAGAACAACATCCTGGAAATAAAAAGTTGTATCTGTGTTGTTATTGTGTAGGCGGGGGATAAGGGGGACTCTGTGCAGTGGGCGTCACAAGGAAAAAATCAATGAAGCTTGTCCATTAAAGATGACTGATTGCTGCTGTGTGAAAGTCCTTATCATGCAACAACACCGACACGTGTCGAGGGCATAAATATGCGACACATACATACAAGGATACAAGACATTAAACATTAATTTTGACAAAAAGAAACGATTTTCGATACGAAAGGAATCATCGCTTGAACATTCGAGAGATGCTGACAGAATGGGGATGTGCAGTTATGAGATGCAATTTGTCATCGCAGAAAAGGGCTTCCTTTTGACGAATCATGGCCCATGGACGATTGGAGCGATATTCTTGTGTATCGCAGTGCTTTTGTATCCTTTTATCGATTTATCCAATTTTTATGAATCTTTTACTAGCGCTCAGGACAAAGTGAGTCATAAATCATCCGATGTGTGCCGAAATGTCTTTTTCGGATGTGATGAGTGGCCAAAGGGAAAAATGAATAAAAAAATGGGTTACAGAAAAAATTCGATGACAGAACGCTTTGACAAATCGTTTTGGGTAGCTACAGATGTAGTTTCGAAATATTTTGCTGCGAATGCAAATATGAACGGGTGATTGGCTGTATATGGGATGAAAATGTTCACCAAGTTGAATTTGGCATGTACCTGAAGCCGTTGACGGCTAATGGAAACCTTCAAGGATGTGGATTTGATCCTTCCTGGTAAGGCAAGCACGAAAAGACTTAATTTATTTGGAGAACACATTACATTCTTTGAACTTCAATCAGAGGAGTTTCAAAGCCCAGTTTATACAGGGTGGGCCATGGGCGACAATGGGGCTTAAGAATTTAATAACTTTTCCGCTAATATCCTTTTTTTAAATTTAATTTTTCAGATTGTAGGAACAATATTTGGAGAAAAAGTAATGAAGAAATTCATAACTGAACAAAGAAGCAGAATAATAGAATTGAAAAAAGGAATGGAAATGGGTTAATGCAAAATCTGATTATGAGCGATGAAGCTCATTTTCACTTGAATGGCTTTGTTAATAAGCAGAACTTGACATTTTGGGGTTCTGTAGATCCGAAATACATTCACCAGAGTCCATTACCATTTTGGCACATTCCCGGTGTTATTTCACCAATTTATTGAATAAGGTTGTCCTTTAGTACTACTGGGATTGCGGTTGGCTTGTTACTACAGACCTCTCCCTTCAAGTACCTCCAAAGAAAGAAGCCTGGGGTGGTCAAATCAAAGGATCGAGGAGATCAATCACTTCTATTTCAAATTATGTACCCGGAAAAATATCTCGCAAAAAATCCATCCTATCGTTAGTTGTGTGCGATATGGGACCGTCCTATTAGGACAACATGTGTTGCTAGCCCAGTCGATCCAATTCGGGCACAAAAAAAGATTTGCAACAAGTCACGATAGCGATCACCAGTAAGTGCTAATATTTTCCGGCTACTAGTTACTATTGCTGTGGTAGATTTTCACCCACCCTAAGCGACTAATGCAATCTGGAGCCAACAAATGGGCAAAATCGTGTGATCTAGGAGTAAATGCACTTGCAATCCACATGAATTCATGCAGTTTTTATTCAAGCAGGCCCTTTGGCCGATGTTAGATATTAGCAAATCCGAAAAAAAACCACTAGCCCCGTACAGGCCTTTCCTAGCAATAGGCACAAGGGTTATAACAAAACATAACATGTTAAGCAAACACTCAGAGAAGTTGAAGTTAATTACAGTATTTAATTTTCAGTACGTTTTCAGGGGTTTTGACGGACCGGACGTTGAAGAGATCTACGGACACTTTCTATGTCATTGACCAGGTAGCAGACGCCATTGAAATCTACTAGGTAAACCTTTTTTTGAAGAATTAGAAGAACTGGCAAACATTACCCATCTTTATGGTAGTGAAGTTCTGCAACAAATATGCGCCTGTTTTCCAAGCGGAAACTTATAAAATCCTAATGGTCTTGAAGTCAGTTATGAAGAGCAGGTGTAAGGGCCTTAGTATTTTTTATTTTTTTTTTATAATTTGCGCGTGCCAAAGGGATTATTAATACCCTTATACTGGTTCTCAGGGCACGGGCGGATAGGAAGAGGGGGGAAGAAGACAGAGGAGATGCCAGTTTGTGTTGGCCTTAAATGTTTGAAGGTTGTAATGATTAGGAAATACAGAGGCTGGTAATTCGTTCCATAAACGTGTTGTTCGGCTTATAAACGAATCCCTATATTTGACAGTACGTCCGAAGATGGGCTTGAGGGTGAACTAATGTGCATTCGAAGCGTGACGCGTATTGCGGGTGAAGCTTTGAAGGGGAAGAATGCAACTGGCTATTTCGCTGGAGCATTTTTTATATAAAAAGCGATAAAAAAGAGAAAGACACGAGACATTTCTACGATGTCCAAGTGAGACTATGGAGCTCACGATGTCTCTATCACCTATCAGTTTTAACTGATAGTTTTAAGTTGTTTTATCTAGAACATGCAGAACGGTCTTGGGTGCACCAGACCAGATGTGGGCGTTATATTCCAGCTTTGGGCGGATGAATGCCTTATAGATGGAGGCCAGATCAGACGTGGTAAAATATTTCTTGCACCGCTTAAGGAATCATTTTGCAGCATTTTTGGCGACTTCCAATATGTGATCGTTCCATCGAAGGCGGTTATTGATGCACATACCGAGAATGACAATACCATTCATGGATAATGGTTGAGGGTCTTGGTTTCGCTTGAGAGACAGAAGACAGCATTGAGTTTTGGATACATTAAATTCCACTCTATTGGTTGAACCCCATTTGGTTATGCTGTCCAGGTCGGAATTTAATGTGTTTAACATACGTTGTCGTTCCTCTTCCACGGCCGAATAGCAGGGACGTGAGTAAGGGAACGAATATGAAAAACTGAGGGTACTGTCATCAGCGAAGGAATGGATTGGATTAGAAGTTGCAGACAAGAGGTCATTTATAAAAATGAGGAAGAGAGTCGGAGACAAAACGGAGCCCTGGGGAACACCAGCATTTATATGGTAAATTGCAGACTTGAAGCCGTCCAAGACAACCTGTATTGAACGGCCCGAAAGGTAATTTCTAATCCATTGAAGAAGAGACTCATCGATGCCATATGCACGCATTTTCGACAAAAGAGCCTGATGCCAAACTCTGTCAAATGCCTTAGAAATATCAAGCGCAACCATCTTTGTTTCGCCGAAGTGATGGAGAGATTGGTTCCACTTCTCGGTGAGATATGCCATCAAATCACCAGTGGACCTGTTGCTACGAAAACCATACTGTCGGTCATTGAGGAGTTTTCGTGAATCAAGATATTTCATAAGCTGACGATTTATCAGCGTTTCCATGACCTTGGAAAGAAGGGACGTAAGTGCAATGGGTCGGTAATTGGACGGGGTGGAAGATTCGCCTTTTTTAGGGACGGGCTGGACAAATGCTGTTTTCCATCTACTCGGAAAGAGCCCAGAAGAGTAGCACAAACAGAAAAGCTTACGCAGAGGTTTTGCCAGCGTGGAAGAACATCTCTTCAGAACTATGGGGGAGATACCATCTGGACCAGCGGATTTGTGTATGTTAAGACCTTTGAGTACTCCTGCAACTGTACGAGTGCGAAAGTGGACTTGTCCCATGGAAAATTCGACGCTCTCAAGTACAGGCGGAGACAAAGCACTATCTGGCATGGTGCAGTTCGCTGCAAAGTGAGCAGCAAGCAAATTAGCTTTGTCCAAGGAGCTGACAGCTGGAATGTCATTGTAAACGAGCGTTGGGATGGAAGACGAGACAGAATTTTTAATATTTTTGACGAATGACCAACAAATTTTACTACCTTTGGGACATTGTAGAATTTTTTGTCTCAGTTTCTGGTCATGTAAGAATTTTACACGTCGAATGTGGGCATTGCAGTCACTTCTGGATTGCTTAAACTTCTTTCGGTTTTCCTCAGATTTGTTGGCTTTATAAGAACGAAAACTTACCTCTTTCAACCTGATAGCCTCTTTACAGCTGTGGTTAAACCACGAGTTTGCGTTAGGTTTGATGCTTTTTCTTCTGTTAGGAATAAACGCATCCATACCTAAGCAAATGGTGTCAGTAATCATATCGGCGGCGGCCACCACGTCACTATCGAGGAAGCATAGCGACCAGTTAAAATTCCTAAAGAAACTATTAAGGCCGTCCCAATTGGCTTTCTCGTAACGCCATACTTTTCTTTTGGGAGTTTTTTCTTTAACTGAGTGGTCAGAGTACGAGAATTTAGCCGATATGATGTTGTGGTCAGACCGGTCTAGAGGCGCTAACACATCAATGATGTATTTATCAGGGTGTGAGGTAAGAAACAAATCCAGAGTGTTGGCAGAATGACTTGCAATGTCCGGTATGCGTGTAGGCTCATTTACAAGCTGAGTCAAATTGTTTATCTCAGCGAAAAGTTCAACATACCTTCCTTCGGGTGTTGTCTGGTCAGAATGTCGAAGCCAATCCGAATTGTGTATATTGAAATCGCCCGCAATGACGATTTCAGTATAAGGATACAGGGAGACAATTCGTGTGATGGAATCGGACAACGCATCAAACTCGTTAAAAGTTGAGTTGCTATCCGCACTAGGGCTTCTGTAAATAAAACAGTAGTGAATTATTTGCTTACGGACGGTGAATTTTAGCCATTTGTAATTAAATTCCAGATTGGAACAGTGGCCATACTGTGGTGGAACTTGGTAAGCTATATCACTACGGACGTAAATGGCGAGGCCGCGATGGGGAAAGAATAATGGCACTAAATTATATCCAGGCAGCTTTAGATCGGATGATTCTTCAACTACCTGTGTTTCACCAAGTGCCAAAACAGCTGGTTTATGGGAATGAGCGTGGGCGTATAAGTCAAAGAAATTTGTTCTAAGCCCACGAATGTTAGTATAGTCAACCCTAAATCCCCTCATCATTACAAGACAAAAACACAAAAAGACACAACTCTGACGCTACTAAGCAGGGCCGTGAAGTGTAGATCCTAAGTATAACTTTCCACAACAAACTATCGCCGGTGTTATGTCCAATGCCCAAACGACAATCAACTGGGGTCCGCTACTCGGAAAAGCACTCACGGTCCGCTATACATCAGATGTTACGCGCTCTTAATCATCGCAATTGAAAGCATGTATGAACATGCGACAATTGCGATGACTAAGAAGCGCAACAACGAGTGAGTTGGGGTGGGAAGGATATTTTTTTAGGTCTATTTTTTTTTAAGCACTGCACTTCACTGGTGTACAAATAATTGAGCGCGCGCGATTATTGAAAATTAATTTTTATGTGCAATTTAAATTTTATTGTTGATATTTGATGGGTGGTGTATGGAGAGATCGATAATTTATTTTATTATTTTTTTTGTTTATTAATTAGGGTGCACTATTTTTGTTTTTGATGGTTGGTTGGTGGAGAGCTGGAGATTTACAAAAAAAACGCGCCCGCACACAACGACAGACAACACGGCACTGACAGTCAGGCTGCACTTAAGGCCTTGCTTAACAACTACCAAAATAGTTCGTGAAACCAAAACTTTTTAAATTCGATCGGAAGGCTGATTTCTCTGCCTCTTATCTGGGTTCCAGGCCTCATTGGGATCCTGGGGATGAAATCTCCGATTAGATTGCTAGACAGGGCTCATAGGAGGTTTTCTCAGGTCCCGAACCCACGTTGAGTCTCCCTCCCTCCTCGTTTAGGGCTTGCATTGATGATTCGTTCTCTCACGAACACAATTGTGTTTGGCATGACACTCCAGGATGTATGTTGACTAAACGAATGCTCCCGGACGTCAGAAATCAGCGACATTCTTGCTATCTCTCAGCAGAAAAGACAGGCCACTTTGCTTTCGCCAAGCTAACGTGTTGGACTTAAGTGACACTACAATCTGCGACGCTTGTGGAGAGAGCGAAGACACTGTGGAACATTATCTCTACAAGTGCCCTGCTTTGCTCGTATCAGGTGACAGACCCTCGGTGCTGATGTGATGAGTACTATAAGCTCATCATCACTGAAGTGCTTGCTTGGCTTTCTTAGAAAGACAAGAAAATTCCAATAAAATGTGTAAACCAGGGTTTGTTGTCGGGTAGTACAATGAACCGAGTCTGAGTGCTCAGGTCGAGCGTTTCCTATCCGGACAAAGAGAAAATAAATGTGCTGTTTGTGTTTAGGATAGACGGACGGATGGACGATAAGGCGAGAGTAAAAGGGTCCCTTACAGGAATTTGTTTAATTTGATAAAAATAGAGATAGATAAAGGGTTTTTTTTAAATTAATTAATTAATACTAAAACTACATTGATCAATACTTTTTAATTCAATTGTTGCTTTGTTAAGGAAAGTTAATGTTTCGATTCCTTACTGGAAATAATTTTATTCAAATAACGCGGTGGATGGCTTTGTAGTAGTCCATTATGTCAACTGAATTTATCAAGTACTACATTGTCGAATGTTTGTGGCTCTATGTTGCGAATTGAGGTTTTCCTTAAGTCCGTCAATTGTTTGTAGATCGTTGGAGTAGCAACTGTCCTTAACAGATGCGCGATGGCAAAGGTACGTCACAAAAGTGGCTGATAATATGGTTACCGAGCTGAGAGCGCTATCGTGCTGGAAATGAAGCCCGTTCACGTCCAAATCGTCCAATTGCTGCCACAATATGGAGATATATTATGTCTCTACAGCGCACTCCTTTTACCATAACGCTGTTGACAGCTTCATTTTCAAAGAAGCAAGGACCAATGATTTCACCATTTCAAAACCCACACCTAACAGTCGCTCTTTGATGCATTATCTTCTCTATGACTACGTAAGGAATACCGGAATCCCAAATATTACAGTTTTGCTTGCTGACACAGCCTCGTCACGTTCCAATTCGTTTAAGCCCCACGCAGGGAAATAATGTCAAAAAAAAAAAAAAACGGTGGACCCCCTGAACTGCGCCAATTACAGGGGCATCAGTCTGTGTGTGAACGTCTAAAACCATTTGTTTACAAGCTGATTGGTCCATATCAGTCCGGTTTAGACCATCATCGACTAAACACTCACACTGCGACAGATCGATACCCACGACCTTTTGATCGATTTCACAGCCGCCTATGACAGAATACATCGAAAAGAGCTATACAGAGCTATATTTTATTTTGACATTCCTGCCGAACTTATTCGACTGTGCAGGATGACATTGGAGAGCTCACGCTGCTTCATCAAGGTCGGTAACGACCTTACGGACCCATCTGAAGTCAAAAAAATATCTAGGCAAGGTGACGATCTGTCATGCGATTTCTTCAATATCGTTCTTGAAAATTGTGCGCAACTCACAAGCCAACATAAGAGGCTCAGTATTTCAAAAGTCTGTACAATTACTCGCCTACGCGGACGGCATTGACATAATTGGGAGAAGAGATGGTGATGTCAATGGTGCGTTCGTGAGTATTAAAGCAGAAGCCGGAAAAATGGGGGCAAAACAAAGTGCATGCTGTCAACAAAAAAGGGCAATCAACATCGACACAATGTCACGATAGGCAGTCACAATTTTGAAGTAGTTAATGACTTTTTATACCTAGGCTCCGCTATAAACTCGAGCAATGACATCAGAGTGGAAATCAAATGAAGAATCTTGCCGATCGCTGTTTCTTTGGGCTAAGAAGACAATTGAGTAGTAAAGCCCTCTCTCGAACGACTAAGTTATCACTGTACAAGACGTTAATCATCCCAGTCCTGCTATATGGCGCAGATGCATGGACTCTATCGAAATCGGGTGAAGATCCCACTGGCTACTTTGAGAGAAAGGTTCTTCGAGTGATTCATGGACCCATAGACGGCGAGTGGAGGAGAAGATACAGGCAAGAACTGTATGGGCGGAACAGTGATATCGACCTAGCCAGAAGAGTACGCATACAGCGACTGAAATGGGTAAGACATCTAGAGCGAATGGACATCATACCCCGGCCCGAAGTCTTCAAATCTATTCCCGAAGAACGACGCAATATAGCAGGGCCTCGCCTTAGGTAGCGCGAACAATTGGAAAGGGACCTCAATCAACTTGGCGCGCAACTGGCGGCAGTTGGCTAATGACCGAGCTGCTTGGGGAAGTTGGTTGGTTTTGGGCCCAGGTCCACTTGTGGCATTTGCCAAAACTCAGCATTTCACGAATTTCGATGTGGAAAACAAAATTCATTTATCAAATTAGTCGTCTAAAGTTTTTACTCAAGCAAGCCGTGTTTTGAAAACTAAAATTTTCATTTTGTCGTGATTTTTAAAATAAATTGTTTTATTCTAAATTGCCTGTGCACTGGCATTTCTATGTTGATAGCGAGACGGTGTTCAGAGCGCCGTCGACTGGCTACACACTCTGGACTGCAGCGCCATCTAAGTAAGTGTGTAGGGAAATTATTACGAAATAGATTTTCATTCTGCTTCAATCCTTGAGTGGGTAAGTAAATATTCCGAGGTCTTTATGCAATAGGTACACTCCTCAGAAAAGTGCGTCTGGTGTTCAGTTGTTACGCTCTTTGAGCTACAGTAGACATTACTTTTCTCTGTTCACGCTGGACGAGCACGCGGATAGATTTAGTTATACACAGCATGCCAGTTTCATGAACTTTCCTTATGAATTTGCTTAGTTGACTGAGCTTAATTTCGATCAAAAATTGGCACAGTTTCTGCAATACAGTACTCGATTTGGGAAATCATTTCTTAGCGTTGTTAAACAATGAAATGATGCATTTCTTATCGCGAAGAATTTACGAGACTGAGAAAAGTCCTCTCAAGAAAATCAAAAACTCTAGGTTCAAAGAAGAGGGAAGTTGGACTGAGTTCTGCGCATTTTCCGGGGTGTACGACCCATCTAGACAATAACATCGAAATCAATAATAACGTGGAAAATCCAAAGTCCAAATCCCTTGGATCCGACGGTACTATTTTAGTACCCTCATTTAAAGGTATATACAGCACATACCTAAAACATCGAGAGAGGTTAAAGTGATTCACATACCCAAGACCAGTAAAGCAAGCCACACTACCGCGAAAGACTTTAGGCCAATAAGTCTTATCTTCTTCGTCCTAAAAACGTTTGAAATATTAGCGCAGTACACCTATATGGATGGCAAAAGCGCAGACAGCACTGTACTGTGTCATCGACTCAATAGGAACAACACTGAAAGGCAAAGAATATACATTAGCCACTTTCTTAACATTGAAGGAGCCTTTAACAATGTCAGAACATATGCGGTACGCAGGACTTAAACAAATGTCAATATTCATAACTCCCAAATAATTTGTATTGTATTGTATTGTATTGTAATATACGTGATTGTGGACGCCGTGACGGAAGTGGTTAGTGTGTTGGACCACTGCGCGTGAGGTGGCAAGCTCGAATGCCAGAAAACACCAAAAAGTTTTTTTCACACTCCCACCTCTCGCGGACGTCTGACAAACATCCGAGAGTGCCGTTGTCACGGATACGTTGCCCTTCGGATACGGCACTAAACTGTAGGTCCCTTTCTGTGAAAAATAAAACGCATACAACACGAGTGGTTGCGAGAAGCTAGGCACAGGCACTTAAAGAGCTGTTGCGCCAAAAATTTATTTATTAATTTATATACTAGAAGAAGAAGAATATTAAAGTAAAAATCCCCACTGCTGCGCGTAATTGTTCTAAACAAAGTACTCCAAGAACTCAGAAACATCGGCGTCAAAACCATAGCTTATGTGGCAACAGGAAAATTTCTTCCGACCCTTAGCGAGTAAATTGAAGACGATAAGGACTATAGATTACTGGATCAGGAGATGTGGACTAGCAGTCAACCCCCGGAAAACTGAGAAAGTATTATTCAGTAACAAAAGAAAAATCCACAGTTCATAACACCCTCTATCGGCAGTACCCCTCTAGCCATGATAGCTTTCTACTGGTGCAACAGACTTCGGAAAAACTTGAGGACCAAATCCCAAAATCATCCTATAGATATATACAGCTATAGCAAGGTCTATACTAACTTGGCAGCTTATGTGGTGACAGGCCGAACGTAAAACCACCAACCTAACGGTCATCACAAAAGTACAAATTCAGGTGTGCGTTGGTACCACCAGTACACTGAGAACAATACCAACAGCCAAACTCGAGGCCATTCGCAACATGCTTCCGTTAGACATCTTTATACAAGCATCGGTGGCTATAAGTGACCTAAGATTAAGGTAGACATAGCTGGAGACCAATTGCAATGGGTCATGCTACGATCCTGCAGAGATATTTCGGCAATGTATCTAATACCGATTACTCTACGCCATACCTAGACTTTAAGCGAAGTGCTGTCGAGAAGAGCTCAAGTTTCTTGGAACACACCACAAGGTAAAACTCTGCTGGATCTCTAGACATGAGGGCATATACGGGAATGAGAAAGCCGACGAACTGTAAAGACGCAGTTCGACACTAAGCCTGGATCAATCTGATCTGTCGCGACGGTGTACATTCCTCTTTGCACTCTTGAATTCGAAGCAAAATTATATTGTTCGCCTCGGTTAGATGCACCTGTCTTTATACTTGTATCACCACTAGGAGGCTATGGTCTATATTCAACAAAACAAGGACCGATAGACTCATGCCCAGGGAAAACAAATCCCTCTCCACTCTTATAGGAGTCGTTACGGGGTATAACAGTATGGGGTACAACATGGAAGAGTCACATGTAACAGAAGAAAGCTCTGTAGGGGCTGTATACGAGGAGGTTCAGGAGGACACAATCCACTTTGTTTTTGGCACTACTCAGGCCTCTATCATCTAATAAAACAAGTTCCTCGGACAACACATTTTTCAAGGTTTAGAAGCGTTGTCCAACAGACCGGTGAACGACATAGTACGCTTAATTAAATCCTCCGGGTGGTTTCTATCTCGGGAACAGTAAATAAAAAATGCTTTCTATTAAGATATGTAGTACATACTCGTATATGTATGTGTATATCATATATCAGGAGGAGGGGATTCCTCCTTCTTTCTTCCTATGGGTATCACAATGGGTCTATACTGACCTGAGTGTAGCGTTGAAGACATGATAGATATAATGGATATGATATGATAAGATGATCCACCCTTTTAAAAATGAAAACAGTTTCTTACGAGTAGGTCGATACATACCACCACATTGGATTTAAATAGATCAAAATGCTCAGAGATTATACTAGGTGGCCCACAATCTTGACCTGCCGCTTGCGGTTGGATGTTCAGCAATTGGTTTTGTTGGCAAGAATCGAATCAAAGGCACACTATTGAACGGTATGAATAGCTATCCCAAAACGCCAGTTAAAAATCTAAAATATTGGTACGCATAATGTTGAACTTTAACCGACCAATTTAGCTTTATATTGAAGGCCCATTCAACAATACGTACATAGGTAAAAACCAGTGTCACCTCAATAGCATGACATCGCATGGTTTGCGTTTATGTACTGCATCCTATCTTGTACTGTGTTGCAAGTCTCAAATGCACAAACAAATTGCAAACGAGAGATTTAGAATTTAATGGACGCACTAGAATCGGCAAAAACCCTGTATACTACTTTGTTCGCTCATTTTTATAATCCTCCAGAGGACCATCTCATAATCCTTATCTGTTCACTACTTATGTACAGACAAATAATTGGCTATAATCGCTTGTGCTACACATCAGCCAACGTTCGAAAGACGCCCTCGCGTTCTCTTTCTTAAATTAATCCGATTGTGAAATGACACTTTAATTGAAACATCCGCTCTGTTGCTATCAGATAACGGAAAACTGGTGAGTAAATATTATGATTATCCTTCGTGCTCTCATCGCGTTGTGGCGACATTGTGGACAGCTCACAGCCTGAATGCACCCTAATTATAATCATCACATAATTTTGGTCTTGGTTTTTGGCGCACATCTACCATCGCTTTCTCACACTTACTCACTTTATGGCACTCCTCCTTTCCGTATCCTTGCATGTTTTCCGCTTTAATTAAGCCATCATGCTGTGAGTGAGTCCTTTGAACTACCTACTTCGTCGTCATACACGTTGATCTGGGATTTTTATTTTTGTCACTCACTCACGCTGATATCCTGCTGAAAGCGTAATTGAGTCCTCATAAAAATTAAGGATTACACAGATGATGCAACACGCGGACGCTACGGCCATTCCCATTCGCATATGGTTTATTGAATTTCATTATGAGTTTGATCCTTAATGCTGACGATTTGAGGAGGGTGGAGGCCACCTTTAGCTGTCCCTTTGTGTGTGTGCGTTTGGTTGGACCATAATCTTATGAATTCAAAATGTGACATTCAACAGACAGAGGGTTGAATGACACCCACCTTTTCCCATTGAAATGAATGCGTGTGTGGGGAAGGACTCTCAAGAGAATACCAAAATTTACATACATATAGGATGAGTTCCTGATTGAAATACGCGGGAAAGGAGAAAGTCCTTTTGGGAGTCTATTTGTGGTAGGCAGTTATACAGTGACATTTATGAGGAAGAAAATTTGACACGGTTGACATTTTAGAATACCCTTGTTGTAATATTCGAATATCCTTGGGATCTTAAGCTTAAGGAAGTAAAAATGGAGTAAGAGATCCCTAGTTGTCTTGCTTAGGCATACTCTGATTTTTCTATGGGTATGTATACGAGTAAGTATTCTTATATAATCTGTAAACTTCTCTCGGAATAGGCGAATCTATAACGCTAAGATAGCGCCCGGAGATGTCTGCAGATTATTGATTCTGCTTTTGAGCAGCGGGATATATATTTTATGCTGGTAAGCTTGGAATTTTGATAGAAAAGTGAGCACTTGGCTACCAGATGAACATGGATTTGGTGTGTCTTGGTTGGTTGGCTGTAGATGGTGAGCTTTCACTCTTCACTTGGACTTCTTTGTATGTTTTACCCCAGGTTAAAGTGATAAAAACATACAAATGCATCTCTATTACAGACTGCCTAGCGGAGACACCTCGAGCACTACTTGTAGCGGAAGGAAGTCCAGGAGACTCCAACGTAGTGAGCTGGAGTTGGATGACCTCGATGTCGGACAGCTTGAGAAAGGAGATAAGCAAAACCTCGGGGAACTTATCAACACGTACCGAGATTGCTTTGCGAAACATTCGGACGAGCTGGGAGTATCTCGCTTTGGTGAGTGTTCCATCGAGCTGACGACAACAGCACTCATCTGTGTCCAGCCGTATAGGATCCCATTAACGAAAAGGGATGTTGTAAAGGAGATGGTATCTAAGATGCTGAGACAGGGGGTAATTCAAACGTAGTGCTCGGACTACTGTGCTCTGGTTACCCTCACCAAGAAGAAGGACGGCAGTGATCGGTTTTGCATCTACTACCGGGCACTGGACAAGATGACAATGAAAAACAGGTTCCCTATTCCTATATTCGAGGAGGTGATGGAGTCCTTATCGCGCAAAGAGTTCTTCACAACGTTCGACCTGCCCTCAGGATACCATCAAATCTGCGTAAAGGAACACAGTAAAAAATTTGGAGCTTTCGCAACGGATGATGCGATGCACGAATTCAATTGAATGCCATTTGGGTTAGCCAATGCCCCAACAGATTTCCAATCGTGCATGAATGATGACAATTCACACATTAGAAGAGGAGACGTCGCGGTATACCTAGATGACATGGTCATTTGCAGCAAGTCGGTTGAAGAGGGTCTGCCAGAACTAAAGAGGTTCCTGGAAGTCTTGACGGAATCCGGGCTAACCTTGAACTATGGGAAGGTTGCGTTCCTGAAAACTAATATTGACTTCCTAGGCTATCGAGTAAGCACAGAAGGGCTACGGGCCAGTGCACAGAAGCTATTGCGGCATTCCCGCCGCCGGAGGATGTTCACGGAGTCCGGCAGTTCCTGGGTCTCACGACGTTTGTCCGCAAGTATGTGGAAAATTATGCATTCTGGGCAACCCCCCAGTTGACCTTACAAACGCAGGCGTCACGTTTGAGTGGACAGAACGGCAAAAAGGGGCATTCCAGAGGTTAAAGGAGATGCTCATCAAGCCACCTGTATTGGCGCTATTCGATCGGAGTGAGTACATAAAGTGCACACTAATGCGTCATCGTCAGGTTTGGCTGAAATCCACCTGCAGAAGGAACAGAACGACGTCTATTTACGACCGGTGGTGTTCTAGAGCTGCAAATTGTCTACGGACGAGAATAAATACCACTCGTATGAATTCGAAGTACTGGCAATAGTGAAAAGTCTGAACCGATTCAGAGTGTATTTCCTGGGCAGGCGTTTCAAGGTCATTGGTCTGTGAGGCCATAGCTGCAACCAGCAACAAGGCGAAATTGATTCCCCGAGTGAAGCGATGGTAGCTCAAGCTCCAAGAGTTCGAAAACGACACAGTTCATCAGCGCGGGAAGAAGGCTACACATGTTGACGCCTTAAGTCGACAACCTGTGGAAGGCGATTATCAAGTGGAGGAGGCATCTACGCTCATCCTGAACGTAAATATCTCCGACGAGGATTGGATGGCAACGATGCAGTGGCAGGATCGGAAGCTACAAGACGTAATTTCCACGTTAAAGGCAACTAAGACGACTTCGGGAAAAAGCAGCTACAGAAGGACTATCGCGTTAGAGGGCATCGACTGTTCCGAAAGATGAGCATGATGTGCTACGACGATTTAGTGCACCTTGCTGACGAGAAGACGCTGGAGAGGATAAGGAAGACGTATTGGTTCCCGAAGATAACAGCCTTCACAAGGAGCTAAATCAAGTACGCTTGCGCAAAGAGGAGAGGGGACAGGGCCGAGGGCGAACTCCACAGCATAGAACGCGTTCCTCTCCCCTTCGACACCGTACACTTGGATCACCTTGGGCCATTTACAAAGGGAAAGGTGGAACCAGATACCTTATGACCTTGGTCGACAACTTCACCAAGTACACCATACTGTGAGCGGTAAAATCACCAACAGAAGAGGGGTTCTTAGCGTGCTGAACGAAGTGTCTAGCTATTTTGGATTGCGCCGAAGGGTCGTTACTGACCAGGTAACTGCCCTTACATTGGGAATGTTTGAGCAGTTCTGCAATAAGAACGGGATGCAGTACATTAAGAACGCTGTCAGGACTCTCCGAGTAAACGGCCAGATGAAGAGGTGCAACCGAACTATTCTTTCGTCCCTTAAATGCATGCACTCGCTCGGAAAAGGGAGAAGACTGGGTAAGTCATTTGCGAGCGCTCCAGTGGGAATTGATCACCGTCCGGAATTGGACGACGAAGTCAAGCCCACACGAAAACCTATTCGCCGAGGAGCATTTCGGCCGACAAACAATTATTAGAGATGGGAGAGCATGAACGAGTAGAAGTCGACGAAATTGGATGACGGCGAAATGAAGACCTGGCGAACATCGAGCAGATCAAAGCCTACCAGAAGACAAAAATTGACTTCAGAGGGCAGCCGCCAACGCAGTACTCGTATGCGTCCGAGGACGTCGTTGCTGATCGAGAACGAGCCCGCTGCCACGGGCGAGTCAAGGAAGCTGGAACCGCGGTACCGCAGTCCATACATCATTCCTCTCGTTTTGTAAATTTCATGCTTTAATCATGTTTTGGATAACGTGAGCGGTATTGAGAGCGTGATAATTAAAAAGAAATGTTTGACGCCTTGCGGATTCCTGTATATCACCGACTCCTTTCTGCTTAAGCTATATTGGATCTGGTATCGTCGTCGAGCTGAGAATCCTTTGCCTTAACTTCACTGTTGCAGTGCAATGACAGAGCAAGTGACCCAAGTCTTTCTCCGCCTCTTCACGGTTGGCACAGATGTTTTTTTCCGTCAACCCGAGTCCAAACCCATACATTTATTAAGACTGCCGGAATGTTCTTTGTTTCTGGCTTCGCTCCTTGAGAGTTCGTCCGCCCTTTCGAACCAGTAGAGATGAACGATTTAGTTAGCGAGCAGGTTTAATTTGTTCTTACTCTCCATTACTAGTCACGATTTTGACATAAGGTTTGGGATGGCGCTCATGGTTGTTTTGTTGTTCGAGCATATGCTGACAATCCTCCCCTCTTTAGCGTTTAGCGTTAGCATGTCGTCAGGCTTCATTACGGCAATGTTTCAAGATAAATAGCAAGCTTAATCGACACAAAAGACACCACCCATGCATACTTTGGATACCATAAGTCCATGATTCTCTTGTCCAGAAAACTGTTTTGAAGTTGCTAACAAATTTAAGCGATTTATCAAAAACGTCACTTGGACAATGGATTAAATGTGTAATCTCCCTCAAAACGTTAATAATTCTTCGATACCTTGTATAAGATTGGTATAGTGGCGTAGCCATTTTCTATGCAGGTTCGTCTTTGGCTCGTCCTATTAATCGTTATAGAGCAACACGTTCTGACAAGAAATTACAGCCTTTGAAATGCAAATGGCAAATCTGAAGGGATCATAAGTATCATTGGAATTGATGAAATTACACCAGCTACAGGTCCGATGAGAATAGTTGCTTCTATGATATAAGTCATAAGAATCTCGATTTGTAGTCTCGTACTGTTGCAGGACCATGGCGGTTTTAGATTCCGAGATAGCATTATTAGGGTACTAATTTTTAATCTAAGTTCATGTGGAGGCAATCCTGAAGGGTTAAGAGAATTGAGAAACTAAATCGGATAGTGGGTGGCTTCATCCGTTGTTCTTTTGAAAATGTACTGACCATGTATCTATTCCAATAAATAAGTCTTTTAAAACTTTTTTTGTGCTTGAATAATTACAAACTTTGTCCATTTTTCCTATAGAAATATAGAAAATACTCAGATAATCATGGCTTGGCTGATACTCAAATGCAGATCTATGTCCAAGAATAGCAATGGATGCATTTTTGGGATGAGCAATTCACAGCTGGTTTGTTCTAAACACACTTCTCTTTCATGATTGGTGGAGCCATAGAGAGTAACGAGCTGGCCGTACCCACTTCGCTGAGTCTCTTTATGGCTGTGGGTTGTATTTGAATTCATACTATGAATTTTATTTCTCAAAAAAAGTCAGTAGAGCAACATTTTAAATTTGTCATGTCCATTTAAAGCATATGCATTGATACGAGTACTACTCGCGCGCCTCCTATTGTACATTTTTAGGAGTATTATGTTAACTTTATTATATACGTATATGTCCCATCTTCAAAAATTCTATCGAACGCATTGTATGAACGTCCAAAACTTATCTGCAACACACTAATCAGCACGTACCAGTGTGGTTTCCGGCCCGGCAGATCGACAATAGATCGACACTGAGCAAATCCTCGAGAAGACCAACGAATATCAAGTTGAAACTCACCATCTTTTCATCGACTTTAAGGCCACTTACAACAGCATTCAACGTCTTGTACTCTACCAAGTGATGACCCGATTCGGGATACCGCCAAAACTTATCCAGATGTGTCGCGTAATGCTGGAAAGCACGCGATGCTCTGTGCAATTTGAAAACAGCTCCTCCGAACTGTTTCAAATATGCACCGGATTCCGAAAAGGAGATGCGTTGTTATGTGACTTCTTCAATATTGTACTGGAGCAGATAATGCGCAGAGTAGGTGTAAACACGGAAGGCACTATCTTCCACAAATCCATTCAACTGCTGCGATACGCGAACGATTGACATCGGAAGATCTCGGCAAACCATTGTAGAAGTATTTACGGCAATTAAAGAGCAGGTGAAACGAGTAGGTCTTGTAGTAAATGAAGACAAGACTAAATACATGTTGTCAACAAACAAGAAATTATCTGCTCAAAACCTTGGATGGAACGTCACTATTGATGGCTGTAACTTCGAGGTAGTTAAGGAGTTTACCTATCTCTGAGCTAACATAAAGCCCACAAATGACACCTTCGTGGAGATCCGACGAAGAATAACCTTAGCGAACCGCTGCTAGTTCGGTTTGGCAAAACAATTGGGTTCAAAACTCCTAACTCGACGGACCAAATTAATGCTCTATAGAACGTTCATCTTACCAGTCTTGCCTGAAAATGCTTTGTTGGATATTAAGTCTCATATGCGAGGAGGATGAATGGAGGAGAAGATACAACCGCGAACTCTATGAGTTGTAGCAGGATGTAGTCCAAAAAGCCAAGACCCCCCAAGTAAATTGGTTCGGCCATATCGAGTGAATGGACAATAACGCTCCAGCCAAAAGAATCTTTGAATCTCCGTTTCCGAGTTCGACACGACGAAAAAGGTCGAACCTCCGGTATGAAGACCAAGCTGCCGCGGATGCCATAAAACTTGGTCATCACAGCTGGAAGCAGAGTCTCAATGGTCAGGAGCCCTTTAAGTAAGTAAATAAGTATCATATGAACCTTAAGTGTCACTTAAGTATCAATTTCTCAAAGTTGCATTTCAATCGGATGAACGCTCTATGTGGTAAGTGAGCACATACAATCAGACACCTTCCTTTAGAGGATACTCATTGATGAGGCGTAACGTTTCACTTTCGATTAGAATCGACTTTATTCATTCAATTCAATTTGTTATTCATTCGGAATACTGCGCTGAATATTCAGATCGTGTTCTATCGAACTATTTCCCGGGGTGTAATTAGTTCCAATTCATTTTATTTCTGTTTTTTCGATTCCTTCTACGAAGTAAATAAGAGACAGCTATCTATATGTAACTATATACCTTTCTTACTCTAGTATGTGCATACAAATTTCACGATTTCATGTCTTTCTCCATTTAAATGAATAATGCACCACCACTGTTATGTATATGATAAAAACCCGGTATCCTTTCACTCATTCCAATCATCCCCTCAAGTCCTTTTTTCTTCAACTTTCCGCGATTTGTCACGGTCTCGCATGAATCCTAAAAAACGTTACATCCACTTCCAACTTTTCTATTTCATTTAACAAAACTCCCGATGGATATAAAACAATGGCAAAGAATATGCCCACATATGGCCATACATGGCCATAACTCAAATGTAAAGCTCTCTTGCTCTGTAACTCTCCATCACCCCTCCCGGTAATATCCGTTTGCAATTTTCCATTTTTTCCGGAATGAACTCAAAATCCACTCGAAACTCTGTACAGGGGATAGTCCAGCACAAGAAATAAGATTTGTATCACAGCAATTTTTGGTAAATAAATGGAATCATAGAAAGAACTTTTTGGTAATAAAGGACATTTTAGGCGGTCAAAGGCGGGCACCCATAAACTGCACAAAGGCACAGCAAGAAACGTTGGAAAAACTTTTGTGGCTTATCCAAGTTTTCACATAAAATTAACAAACGACTCTCCATATAAATTTCAATTTTATCCGAGATAGAAAATATATCGCGACCCAGGGTTTACGTTAAATAAAGGTTACGCCTGGCAGGAGGAATTACTATGACTTGTAAAGGTGTAGGAATGTGTTTGAGAAGGTGGCTGTTCAGTTGCTTATGTACAGTGTTAATTTGGCCTTTTTTTTTCTCTCTCTCTCTCCCTCCGTAGTAGCCTCATTTACTACTCTTTTGTAAGGAATCAAAATAGGGGATAAGTAGGTTAATTAAGGTTCTTAGATACGTACAAAAGAAATAGCATTATCAATAACTCGGTCCGCAACTCACTTGAAATGAAAAAGAAAGAGGAAGAAGTAAGTTAAGGTTGAAGCTGAACATAAGCAAGAGTAAACAAAAGTAAAATAATATGGATACCACGATATGGAGTTTTGGAAAATGCCTAGGGGTGGTGTCTAGATAACTGGGGAGATTTGTTTTGTTATTTTGTCCTTGCTTCTGATTCACAATATTTTTTTCCGGCCACTTGATGTCGTAGGCATATCCATCATCCAATATAGCGAATAGTTTTTCCCGCCATATATAACCAACCCACTGCCAGAAATCTAGAGACTTGCTAGCATAGCATCCACTGGCGCCATGAAAACCACCCCGACCGCAGCCCTTAAAACAATTCTCGTACTGACTCCACTAGACTTATACCTTAAGAAATCAGCCTCGATGAGGCTGCATTGCAAGTAGATTGGAAAGTAAATTGCCGAGGTACAACCCCGGTCTCTGTGGCTAGAGTTTAGATCTCCTCCAATTAAATGCCATATTCCCTACTAAAGCTTAAACGTTTCCTAAGATCACTTTGCAGCCTTAGGCGTTTAGCTGCCGGGCTAGAGCTTAAACTATTCCTCCTCAGTCAACTAATAAAGGCATTTCAGTATTATAACCATTAGTTTTACTTTGGGCGTTAATGGGTTAAGTACATAATTCGTAGTGAATTGATAATGACCATTTTGACTTGAAGAATCAGTGTGAACAAATTTAGCGTCGAAAAGTTAAAATCGCGAGAAACTGCCAGAGACTTCACCGAACGCGTGTCCCGAAATCTCTCAATCAAGCCTATACCGCCAGCATCAAGTGCTGAAGACCAGTGGCAAAGCTGCCGACACACCATCAGCAACGTTAACCAGCAAACATACTATCACAGATAATAAACTTACATAGATCTCGCATGCAGAGCAAAAAAAAAATGAGAATTTTTTCAACGACAATAAAATTCTCAAGCCTAAGGGTTGTTGCATCAATTCGGTATGAAACCATTTTAAGTTGTGTAGTCGTGGATATAAACCATCCTCCAGTGTGTTGTAACTTCGACTTACAGACATTTTTTTCATATTTCGTTTTGCTGCAACCCTTTATTTTGTTTTATGTCTCGATCGATCTTGCAAACAAACATATACGAATGACTGACTGAGTCGCTGGTGTTTATCTGGATCGCTACACTGTGGTGTGTTTGTGTGTATATATTTATTGAGGAGGCACATCATACATATACATATGTATATATTTTTGAGAAGGACGTCAATCCTTAAATTTAGACTTAGGTAAGTTTAGAAAATCTTTCATCTTTGCTACCAAAACGGAGAAGGACCTCTAGTAGTTTAAATATTTCTTGCGTTAGATGCAATAAATTATTAGAAAAATGCGCACAAGAGGAGAAAACAAATTCTGAATTGAAAAAAAATATATTAAGCTGCAGACTTAAAATTCAAAGCTTGAGAAACTTCGCTCTAGAACTAAAACGCATAACGCTCTACGAACTAGCAAAATATCAACGAGTTTATCATCGCAAATTCAAGTACTTGATATTCATATTCAAGTACTTGAGATATATCAGAGCATTCAACATTTTTTTGTGGTATATTGATGGGGCTGTCCAAGTCCAAAAAATATATCTAATGTTGCCGAAAGAGAACTTTCCGAAAACATTTTTTACAGATCTCAGAACGCTTACAAATTTCTTTGAGATAGACTGGGATTTAGACTTCCCCACGTATCCACATTTTATCGCTGGGCTCCTGTTAAATGCTTTCAACCTGGAATCCAAAACAATGCACACTATTTTCTGAAAGCAAAGTTTGCATCATTAAGCCAACGTGAACGGAATGTGGTACTGATATTTGATGAAATTAGAATTCGTCCAAATCTCATGTACAATATCAAAAATGACTTAATTGATGGATTTGAAGATCAAGGAGTCGATCGAAAAAGATTGTACGGCAATGAAATTTGTGTTTTCATGGTAAACGGCCTCTTTGATAGCTGGAAAAGTATTTTAAATAATTTTGTTTCAGCAAACTCTGTCAAAGGGGTTAACCTGAAGTCTATTTTAGAAAATAATTTGACAATTTCCCAAGAACTTGGTCTGAAAGTGTGCACTATAGTCTGCGACCAAAGACCTAACAACAGGAAAGCTTACCAATTATTAGGTGTTACAGAAGAAAAGCCTTTTACAATTTTCAATAATGAACAAATATTTTGTTTTTATGACTTTCCTCATTTATTAAAATCCATGCCTAATGTTTTACTCAAATCTGATATGCTAACCCGAGATAGTAATGTTCCTTTGATGTTTTCAGAGAAATATTCAATTTAGAAAGAGATAATGTGGCTAAAACATGCTTGAAATTTACAAGTTCACACATAGCCCCAAATGCATTTGAAAAAATGGGTGTTCGCTTGGCAACGGAAACCTTTAGTAGGACAACGGCAGTATCAATACAAACTGCTTATCAACTTAATTGCCTAAAAAATAGTTCAAATCAAGCTCTAGCAACACAAGCGTTTACATTAAAAATGATTATTCATTTTCGACTTTCGACTACATATATAGATAGTGGGTCTCATTACGATAAAAATATTTTAAAGCGTGGAGCTTAGGTCGGAAATCCAGCTTATAATTAGCTTAAACAATTCTTGTTTTACTTAAGATCAATGCAAGAGTCGACTAATCTTAAAAGGAACTTTTGTCTAAAAGGAATGGTACAGTCAATAAACGGGGTTTTATTACATACTGAAGATATGGTTTATTCGGGAAAGTAGAGTATTTACTTACAAAGAGAACTCATCAAGATATTTTGGAAAATTTATTTTCTATTATTCGCAGTAAAGGCGGTAATAACAAAAATCCCTCTGTGTACGAATTTAATGTTTTGATGTCAAAAATTCTGTCCTCAAATCTAATTGCTTTCTCTCCTCATAGTAATTGTGATGATGACGATGTAGAATTTTTGAATTTAGATACCTCCCAGACTCAACCGCACACATCAAGAACTTTTTTATTACCTGAAGTACGCGAGGAAACTGTATTTGATAATACTTTGTTCGAAAAATGGAATTTCATTGGAAACGACTGCAATGCGTTATTTTACAGGATATATGGCGTTTAAAATGCTTTTAAAAAACAAGTGTGCAAATTGTTTCGAAATTGTTTTTTAAAAGTGATAACATGATAACATGTCCGTCAGAATTTTTCATTTTTGCTAAGAATTTTTCCCAAAATAGTGATTTTGGAAGTCTCTTAGCACCAACTGGTGATTTTTTCAATATTTGTAAGCTCCATTTCAAAGTATTTCATACAATTTTTAGATATCGTCCGCATATTAGAAATATAAGGGAGAGAATGGCCTTGGAATGCATGAGAATAACAAACTTTAGAGACTCGAACTGGTTTGATGAGCAAAACCAATGCTTTGAGCATCGTAAAGAAATTCTTTACTTTGCACTTCTTATTCTCTTGCGAAAACATTGTGCCTGGAAAATTCAAAAAAGAATTACCAGTAAAAATCAAAAAATTCAAATTTTGTCAGGAAAACAAATGAAAAACAATCACGAAATTGAACCAACACCGTCAGAGTGAGAGGCACAGGGACCTCACTATAAACCAACACCCCAAGAGTGAGAGGCACCGGGACCTCACTATAAACCAGCACCCCAAGACTTAAAAGCAGTATCTATAGAAATTAAAACTTGCCTGTTATTACTTAAAGGTGCAAGTGGAAGAAGGGCCTACATATGTGACATTACAAACAATTTCAGACAAGCTCAGTTCAAGGCCTTCGTACACTGGTGAATCCAATCTATGACTTCCGTCTATGTATTCAAATGAAATAATTTAATAATCCACTTCTGTAGGCCACTTGCCCCTTAAATTGTTGCTATTGCAAGATAACCTTGAACAAGAAATTCCTTCCATTGAATCACAATCAGAATCTGAAATACAAAAACAAACACACTAGGTACATGAAAACAAAAACCGAAATAATGAAAAACAAAACACAAACATTTCTTCCAACCAAATTTGAAAGAACATCATGTCTTATGCACGATTCGAACGAGTTCGATCAAACTGGAACGTAGTAGTAAGTCCCATTCGCCTGAAAAAGTGACATATTTTTTTTTACTCTGCATGCGATATCTATGTAACTTTATTATCTGTGATACTATCCACTGCACTATTGCCACCCACAATCTATCTTAATATCTTTCAAAGAAATCTTGGAATATTTACAGTGAATCTGTTTGGTTATGCCATTGGGAAATCTAAATCATGAGTACCAAAGATTTCTGGAGTCCAAAGGAATGGTGTGCCTCACCTACAGTCACAACTTTTTATACGAATATTTCTTACTAACATTGGAGGATTCAGATAAGGTCGATAGTGGGGGTCTGGATGAGCACGTTGAGGGTTGTATTTAAAACTTTATTAAAATCCAAAGTAAACATTTTACATTCATTCAAATTTAAATATTACTAAATATCTTGTGCAGTGAAATTCGGTTAGATGGTTTCCAGAACTTAATTATTTTTATTCCTGGAAGCGTTTTAAGCTTAAAGTAGAGTCGTAGGGTTAAAACTTTGGCAATACGTACATTAGTCCAGGGGAAAAAAAAAGATATGAAAACGTATGGGTTTTCTCTATACAATTTTTTTTTAAATTCTTTCTGATTCATGGCAGCTGCTGGTCACAACTGTGCTTACCCTCAAAGTTACCCTCATTCGTTTATCTTCTATACAGTACCATATAAAAGTAATAAATGTCAAATCGGCTTTTGAATAGCCCTCCCATTGTGTCATTACAATTCAATACAAGTCCCCAAACAAACCGGATTACAAAATACTCTAACCGAAGCCGAGTCGTTGGCTTTCATTGGCCATAAAAGCCTCAAAGTTTTTCGCTTTAAAAATTTTAATTTCCCCGGACAGAGTTTTCTGAAAATTTGCTTAGACTTTCATCTCACGTCGAGATTCTGAAAATTAGCCAACGGATGTTTTGAAATGTTTTCCAAATAAAAACTTTTATTACCCTCCACCACCAGATACTTTCTAACATCTTCAACTGCAAAAAAAGGTAGCTACCTAACAAATAGAGGATTCAAAGGATCTATGTATTAATAAGGACACTAAGTACACTGAGTGAAATCGCATTAAAGGCCAATAAAAATTCATCCATTCAACTTTAAGAGTATATATATGATGTATCTATGTGCATTTTCTTTCCTTATTCATCCCCCCAATTCGTCCTGGCTTTAGGTATGTAGGTACGTGTTGATGAACACTTTACACGTGCTTGGAATACCAAACAGAAGGACCAGAATCCTAATAAGCTTCAGGATGCACAAAAGACCCCAGTGAATCCTGCTACTGTTTGTTCTAACTTTAAACCGTCGTCGACCGCAGTCTGTTTGTGTGCTTTAGAGCACCTGTTTTGGTTTTTTTTTTTAAATGAGGGAGACGCCAAGCCTGAAAAGCACATCCTGCACATACATCTATTGAATTGCCATAAAAAATTTCGACTCTAAATTATGCAGGGCTGGGATAAATTTTATGTTTTGTTATCCTTCAGAGTTGGTTGCAGACAATGTCTCGACACGATGATAGGTGGGTGGCTGCAAAAGTGTCTGGCAAGTCAGTGAAAGTCTGGAGCAATCGCTTTTAGATTAACGAAGATTGAGAGAGCGCGTTTCATTTCCCTTTTTTGTAGATTTTCATCACGTAGCGCTTTCTATTTTCGATCTTCGTGATATCCTTACCCCCAGAGAAAGTTGATAATGAAAATAGATTCCCTCAAGTAGGTGAAAATTGGATACATCTAGCTCACGTATCTATGACTATGAATTTGTGCGTGTGTTTGGATGTGAAGACGAAGCTTTCCTAATTGACATCCTGCCATTTCATTACAGGCGCGTACACAAAGAAATTCTAACGATGCTGTGCTAGGGATACATAAAGGTTCATTCGCCATCCTGTCAAAACACTCTCTGTGTGAAAATGAACGTAGTGATGAGCCATTCGTGGAATGTGCTTGTGCGTGTCGCCTCGTGTGTCACACAAGTGAGCAATGGCGACAGATAATTAGGATGCCATAATGCAATGTATTATGGATTCCTGTGGTTTCTGGGATTTTTTTTCTTTTTTTGCGTAGCTAATATGGTTAATGATATCCAGTAGAATACATAATTGGTGTTGGAAGATGATAATTAGATACAGTTGGGTTCGTGAGTGGTAGGAGGATATTGATTTCGCTTTGGTGACAACAGGATATCGTGTTTAATTGTGAGATAATGGAGCAAGGAATGACGGGATGCCATTTGGCAGATAGCCTTGGCATCATTCACAATGAACTGCGTAATTAAGCACGATGTTTGTGTGGTAATAAAACGATGAGATACTGCGATACTAAAGCTAATGTCCTGATTAAAATTATGCATTCTTGACATTCTGTCTCTTTGAATTGCTAATCATAAGGGTAATTGGAAGCAGATTGCCCAAGTAAACTGTAATTTTTATTTGAATCGATTCGAAATACATACATATGCAAGGAGTTGGGTTAGAGACTGTAAAGCGTCATATGAAAGTTGTGACACAATCACAGAATGGGGATGCAGCCCACCAACACTCATCACACACGGTGCAGTGGCATGGGTTAATAAAACAAGGCTAACCACGACGAGGTGCATATATATATCATATAATAGGAGCCATGCAAACCTGTCCCACAACAGCACTAGACGTAATTGTAGGAATACCTCAACTAGACATACATAGGTAGTGCTAGAGCGAATCGCCAAGGAGACCATATTGAGAATTAGCAAAGTGGACATCGGGAAAGGAACATGTATCGCAAACAAAAAGCGAGCAATCCTATCCAAATCGGTGCCGTTTCTGGTCTGGCCCAGAGACGATATGGTCAAGGAATTTGACTCAAAGCTGAGCAACAAAAGAGATTGGAGCAGTGAGCCCGGTAAGTACCAATTCAAACAACACCCAATTAAATGGTGCACAGACGGATCGAAAATATCTACAGACATTGGAGCAGGAGTATATGGGCACAGGACTAGATACTCAGAATCACTGGGAAGGTTAGGTTAGGTTAGATTGGCTGTCTAAGACCAGTAAAGGTCCATTGCGATGCCAAGGATCTACCATTAGACCACTCAAGGACTAATATTACCAACCGGGGCTTTTGATGAAGCGATAGATGCTCATGACGCCTAAGGATGCCAAATTGCTGAGGTCATCGAGGAAGGGAGCCCCTAGATGAAGCATTCTTTTATGCGACAGGGCTGGACATGTGCATAGGAGGTGAAGGATGGTTTCCTGCTCCTAATCGTCCTTACAGCTTCTGCAGAAGTAGTTGAAAAAGAGGTCAAGTCTTTTGGCATGGTGGCCTATTAGACATTGTCCAGTGATAACACCGATAACGCAGCTGATCTAAAATCGCTTTAACTTAACCAACTCGGCACTACGTTTCTTGTCCAGCTTAGGCCAGATCTGCGTCGAAATGTGACACGTTGAGCCAATTTCCCACCTATGGTTGGTCTTGCTAATAGCGTTCAGCTGTAGTAGATGCTTACATGGAGCGAGAGACATACCAAGGGCTTGTCTATCTGGCAGAATCCTTAGATTTGTACCCTGTCTGGCGAGCCCGTCCGCCCTGAAGTTTCCTGGAATGTCTCTGTGGCCTGGCACCCAGCATATGTGAATGTTGAACTGCTCTGTCATCTCCGTAAGAGACAAACGGCAGTTTAGGGCGGCCTTTGAAGTGAAAGAGCACGATTTCAGGGACTTGATTACCGCTTGACTGTCAGTGAAAATGCTAATATCCCTGGCGGAACGAGATGCTCAGGTTGAGCTTCTCGGAGAAAACACCACAGCCTACCCCACCTTCAGTCTTAGAGTCATCTGTGTAGAAGTGCATTGTATTACGATCATCAGGGGTAGAGCTATCCCATTTATCCCATTCAGGGATACTCTACGAAAGTTTCGGTCACATCTCAGTTTCGGTGGGGTGTAGTCTGTGTTTTCATTTGTGAAGTTTAGAAGATCAAGGATCAAGGAGTAACTAGACCACTGAGAGGAGGCTTTTATATGGATGGCTACACCGACAGAAATCTATCTGCAAAAGATATCTACGGGTAGCAGGTTGAACAAAATGTCGAATGCCGCAGAAGGAATAGTTCTTAGTGCACCACTGATGCACATGCATAAAGATCTTTACACTTTTGCCAACTGAGAGAGGTGGAGAGCCCTATCAAGAGCAGGCCACAAAACGATCACGCCACATAGTAGTATAAGCTTGATAAGGGACACGTAAAGCCAGCGAGTGATTCCCATTACCCAGGTCCTACCTATAGCTTCATTGGCTTTCCTTACGCGTTCTAGTAGATTCGCGTTCCAGTTCAGTCTTCTGTCTAGCATAAGACCCAGGTAATTTGCATTACCAGTGAAGGTGAGTCTGGTGCCATTTACCATAGGAGGGTCTACGAGGGAAACTTTATATTTCATCGTGAAGAGAACAAGTTTCGTTCTATGGGGACTAACCCCTAGTCCGCATTTGGAGGTCCATCTAGTGAGCCGAGAGAGAGCATATTGGAGGACTGCCTTGAGAGTGTCTGGGCGCTTGCCAGACGCAGCAATCGCAATGTCATCAGCATAGGCAATCACTCTACAGCTTAACTTATCCATGTCCGCTAGTAGCTCATTTACTACCAGATTCCACAGAAGAGGTGACAAGACTCCACCTTGGGGTGTTCCGCAGCAGGCAAGCCTTCTGACCGATGCTCCGCCCAGCTGTGTGTTGATAATCCTGCACTGGGAATCAAAAAATATGGTGTTGCCGGCGGATTTGTAGATTTGGGCAGTCCCACAGCAAGTGCTTGATAGTTTCTATCTCTTCTGCGTCTTCACAGCTCCTGCAGTGGTCGGGAGAGTTGTTGCCTAGTCTTACGGCTATTTCCCCTATTGCGCAGTGTCCTGTAAGTGAACATATCGAGATATGGATTTCTTTTTTATTTATTGCCCGCAGTCGTTTGGTTTTTCCTTCATTGAATACCGGCCATAAACTAAGAGATATGGTACAGTCGCCTCTGGTAATCCAAGCGGAGTTGATTAGGTCTCTTGTTTTGAGGTCAATTTTTCTTTTTAGTACATCAATATGAACATTTACTGATGTCAGAGTATGTTTTATATTTAATACTGATCCTTTTCTGGTTAGTTTATCTGCTATCTCATTTCCTTCTATATTGCTATGTCTGGGAATCCAGCAGAGAGTTGATAGATATGTAGATGTAATTATTGTGAGGTGCAAGTGCACTGCGACCTTTAGCAGACCTATTGTGCCCCTCAAACTGAGGCTCTAGTCGTTGATATACTCGGTCTAGAGTACTTCCTCCAGTCCAGCTGCTGCTATGAACTGG